>CAVLJG010000007.1:40666968-41286968 GCA_963669975.1 Acanthoscelides obtectus
GAATTTGGATGGGTTGAGATGGGAATTGCGCACGGAAAAAGCTATTAGGCGTACGAGAATTAAAATTTTGATAAGGCATATTAACTGGGCGTGCAGGTCTGAACTGCGAATTTTGAAAATTTGTAAAATTCTGTGAATCTGTCTTAACTCTATATGAAACGTTTTGGAAATAATTCACATTTTATTCTTCAATCACTAATTGAAGAGCTTCGCTCAAGGAGGTTGGTTTCATGCACCTGACAGTGGTGCCCAATGGTTCTTTCAAGCCTGAAAGGAAAGTCTTTAACGCAAGTTTTTGATACAAATCGCGTTTTATTGCTTTACCACTTTCGGTAGCTTCGTGGATATTAACGTAGCTACACAGATTGTTTAAAATATGCAAACATCTTTCGTGAAATTTTTGAGGGCTCTCATTTTGATATTGCTTTAGTAAGCAAAGGTCTCTATGTAAGCACACTTCATCACGTTGGTCAGAAAAACTAGTAACTAATAAAGTTTCGAGTTCACTCCAGGTGTTCACTGAATGAATGTTTATTAAAGATTTGGCATGTCCTCTCAGCTTTGAAAGAATGGAGTTCAATAAAAATGTATTTTGAAAATTGTTTGGATTGGAATGATCATAAAAATTGTCAATCAAGGATTTGCTTACACGCAAAAATCGATTGAGATCGTTACTGTTGCCGTCAAATTCGGGCACACAACTTAAGTATTCGGGCCTAAAAGTAGCCATAGTTGTAGTAATACTTGTAGGTATTGAATGTACAGGGACTTGTGAAAGTATGGGCTCACGTAGTATATTAAAGTACCGTCGAGTATTTGGAGAGTCAGTATTAAGGTCCAAATTCTCAAGGGCTTGCGATATATCAATACTCATTGAAATTTGAAGCGATAAATGGAAAAAAATAAACTGCACTTACAACACTAAGAAAGCGATCTTTAGCATCTCTTACTCCTATAAAGATCCTAGCTGGTTCTGCAATGATGTCTTCCCCAGGCTGGAATCCTTGCGAACTTGGGCAATGTGGTCCCAAATTCCGATGCCCTTCGTATGTAGCTGTTCACGCCGGTTCCTCGATGGATTGGGTATCCAAAAATATGAATCCACTCCAGTGCTCACTGCCACTACACGAATGCCACCAAGTCCAAAAAGACCGGATAGAGTCCCGAAAAGTCCCGTCGCGACGGTTTGCGAAAGTCTTTCCCGGGTCGCGTATTTCTGATCCTACTGGATTGACTGCGCCAGTTATAAGATCGATGCTTCGAGATCGCTTTTTAAAAAAGTTTATTTTTCGAAAATACAAAACTCAAAACTGTACTTTTACAAAATTATTACAATGTTATTATGATGTTAACAGTACAAAGGCTTAAATCTGACTGACTGTAAAATGTGTTGAGAACAATAAAGTAAACTCTAGGTCTTCTAGGAAATTAGTAGCATCGTCGGCAGTATTCCTATCATATCAGCAGGAACGGCTGATATAACTCATGTTTCTTTCATAGATACATGACAGCCTGATATTAACTCACGTCTGTGTAAATTTCATCTGAAATTCGATTACTTTTCTTCTTGACAACTAACCAAAAGCAATGACAGATCCCAGATTGGAGTCTTTGAATCTGTACAGGGCGTTATAAATACAAACCTACAAATGCTGGTGATCAACGAATTCGAATAAATTAGAAGGAGCGAAGCTTTTATGTTTGCATTGCATTGTTTGTCGCTAAAATTGTGTAGTTTTTGTCTAATTTGCCTACCATTGCATACCAAAGTGACAAAATAATACATCACAGTTCATTCTTTTCTTTGGAAAGAATATTCAAGTAGCTAGGGCAAGGCAGAAATACTATGTGCAGCGATGCGAATCGCTCAGTTATTGTTAATAATGATGGACAAAATCAAATAAGGCAAAGAAATGGAAATAAATATTTACTGACCTTACAGCATATACAGTGGTGGAGATACTGGGGATTTGTGGCATTATTTTTGTTACGCCATTGTTTTTTTTCAAAACTCGCAATTTTTCGAATTTTACCTTCAATTTGCTACAAATAATTACTCTTGTGTTTTTTCTCCCGTTTTCGTAAAACTGAAAATAAAACAAATTAGATCATTTATGAAGAGCCGAGCCTGTATAACAATACGAAACATTTCTCTCAAACAGCGACATTTGCGGAATACCTTATATTGGAAATAGTGGAACACATTGCATAAATTCTACTCTGTTTTTCTAGATAGTTACTATGATCCGAGAAAATTCTTGGCTAAAAGCAAATAAAAGCAAATACATAGTTAAGCATAATACAGAAATTCGTGGCACTAAAATGAGATCGTAGAATTTCTATTTATAACGCGAAAGTACCTTCTAAGAACGTTAAAATTCAGAATTAAAGTAGATGAAAATAAATTTTAGTTTACCTAAATCGGAGTTTTGGTTGTCCCTTTCAGTATCCATCAAACAATTTAGCGCTCAATGTGAAATGAAATTAATCAAAATTGCCTCACAACTGTCCAGGTAAAACGCCAGTGTTGAGGTGCATGCCCTTTCGCAACCCCAATGACTCTAAATATATATCTACGTATTGATAAAAAGATTTACAATTTTTCAGTTTAAACTGCTTTTTGGAATCCACCAAAACCTTCACCATTTTCGGCTACTGACTGGAACACATAGATTGTATGGAAGCCACGTACCATATGTTTTCGAAGAAAAGTACTAATTTATTGTGAACTGTCAACAACTGTCGAACTAGTGGCTTAACCTATATTTCACAGATACGGCTTTCCAGTTGGTAACTGAGAATTGGAGAAGAGCCATAGACTCAGAAGAAGTTGTCATAGCAGTATTTTTGAATTTGAAGAGGGCATTTGAAACGACTGATGGAGATATTTTGTTAGGTAAATTGAAGGCATATGGTGTATCAGGAAGTGTTTTAGATTGGTTTAGAAATTATTTGTCTAAAAGGATGCAGGTTACAAAAGTTAATGACACTATTTCATCAAAAATTGAAAATACATTGGGTGTTCCATAGGGCATGATAAATGATTTACCTGCCATAGTAAAAAATGCAAAATTCAAATTTTTCGCCGATGACACTATGATTTATATAAGTACTAAAACTACTCAGACTGGTATCTCTTATATAATTGAAAACTTGAAACTTGTCTCAAAATGGTTAGCATCTAACAGAATAAAATTAAATATAAGTAAAACGAAAGCTATGTTTATTGGAAAAAACAATGTACAAATGTTCAACTGAATATTGATGGTGAAGATATTAAATTCATAGAAAATTTTAAATACCTGGGGGTTTTTGTTGACTCTCGAGTAATTTTTGATATTCATTATGAAAAAGTTATAAATAAGATTAGTAGTAAAGTGGGATATTTATCAAGAGTTTCTGGATGTCCGAGTTCATATAGCAGAAACATTATCTATAATACCATCATTCTTCTAAATTTCTTGTACTGTTCGACTATTCTATATTTAGCAAATAATTCCATTTTTGAAAGACTGCAAATTTTACAAAATAAGTGCATGAGAATAATGCTGAATAAAGATAAATATACTCCAATTAGACAAATGCTTAGTAAATTAAAATGGCTCAATGTAAAAGATTTTATCAAATATCTTGTAATGATATTAATTTATAAAGTAAAAATTCATATATTTCCATCAAGTCTAACTAATTTAACATCATCAAATGTCGACCATCATTTACATAATACCAGAAATAAAGATGACTTCCATTTAATGACCAAAAAGTATAACATATGCTACAAATCTGTATTCCATCAAGGGTGGATTGAATATAATAAATTATATACAGAGATAATATACCAGAAAACTTTGACAAAATTTAAAGTAAAATTGAGGAAGCACTTGTTAAATTTACAATTATAGGTTGCCCAGCATTTACATCAAACATCCTATGGCTTGAATTTACTAATTCTAAGTTGTTTACAGTTATTCTGTTTATGTAGCCAAATATGCTAAATAAATCTTTCTACTACTACTACCTGATCCACTTGTAGGATGAATGTGCATCCGTAGTACTGACTACGTAAATTTGGTTATAAACAAATCTTACATTTGCTTCTTCTACCTAATCTACATTTGTTGGTAGTGATGGAGGAGAAAGGATGCGAGGTTAACATATTCAAATCCAGCTGATTTTGGGTTTCGCAAAGCCCCATTCGGAATAGGAGAAGGAGATTCTCGTAAAATTCTGCAAAACACTGAAAACAGATTCGTGATTTATGCACCAGATTCACCCAAGAAGCTGCTTTTGGAATGCATTGCGATTGTCACATATACATGAACATTGCCTAACACAATATGACAATGATTTAGTGGAACGTCAAAGTATTTTTGTTTCAAGAAAACATATTTTCCCATATATGCTTACGGTGTAATTGTCATTTCTAAATTACAGAGAGTGTTCGAAAAATATGTTATTCAATATCCGCTGTAGCATTTAGTAACATGGCGCAAAAGTACCAAGGAAACAATGCTCCTTAATTTTCCACATCATCAAGACCAAGCGGCGTTGTTTCCACTTAATTTCCACTTGCAGCAATCAATTAACACCGCCAGTCAATGTACGAAACAAATTAATTCATTATAACAATTTTCATCGGGCTACAATTCATCCAGAGTTACAGGATGTAGGCTTCGTTGATCACTGTTCTCTTTGAATTCTAATGACGCAAGTCGATCGTGCACTCTATACGTTTCGCAGGAATGCAGTAACGCATTGTATTGCTCATTGCTTGATTGAAGTGAGTGACTTTTATATCGAAATAAGACAACATAAAGCGCCATCTATTACCAGAATCGACCACTGCGAGAGTGTGCAAACAGCTTTCGGTTGTAACCGTGAAGATCGCAGTTCACGTTTGGTAGCCCAGTCACAACTGTGACCGCTAGAAGCTGACGACTTTGGTGGCATAGTAGATCTCATCTACTCGTCATTGAACCACAAAACATGCTGCTTACGTCCACAGACAGCCGACCATGGACAGATGTTGGTCTAGCTCCATCTATTAGCAGACCTCTAAGAGAGTATAAAGCAGACAAAGTTTAGACTACGCTGATAAGTTGCCAAAAAGCACGAACAAGTTATTCATGGTTGGCTGTCTGAGGTCGGATGGACGAAAGCAGCATGTTCAGGTGACTTTTTTGTAAATGGATAAATGTCTAACTTAATTTTCTGCAAGTCTGTATCATATAAAATTTCTAGATGTGAGATACTGAGCTTTTTCGGAGTTTAATCATAAAAATCCGTTGGATTAGGAATTATTTTCGCATCCACTCGGAAAAATATTGTGATTTGGCTTTTTGCATAATCTTAATTAAAAAGCGGAATCTGCAGGTTACCAGACAAAAATTGTGTCAAAAATTCCTTACCGAATTTTTTAATCAAATTCCAAGAATCGGTTTTTAGCTCCGGAAAAATTCTGATTTTTTGAACTATTTTGAACAGAAACGATTTAATTTTTTAAAAGTTCATACCCACTTGTTTGCTTCCTATTCGTCTCTCTGGGTCCTAAGACGTATACCGCTCTGACGAGATGCTAATGAGAACAAAACAGCGCTGAATGCGGTTGGTCGTGGTTACAAAGATGGAGCGAAACATATTCATTTCAGCCAAAACAAGGTAATTTTGCTGAATTTTCTGGTCATTTTAGGTTGTAGTTGAAAATGTTTTTTCACATGGGCCACTTTTATCAGTAACCTTTAATTCGATTTTGTACTTTTCGAAATTTCTAATTATTTCAAACCATATCCAAAAATGCTTTTTACGGCAAAGCAGAAAATTGTACTTGACCAATAGGTTTTTTGGGCGTTAACTCCCATTTTTAACCAACGGACTCTTTTATGCTCAGGGCGGTAAACTAACTTTAGCGCCCGTTATGTAACCGCGGTGACTCTAGCAACAACGGCCAGCCAGCAACAAACGATAGTCCCTCTTCTCACCAGCGGCCGCGTCGCGCTGGACACCATCGCGCGTCGCTACAGCCGCGAAGCCGGCGCAGCGTAAGCAGGCGGTGCGGCACCGTCTTCCCATGTAAAACGGTGTTATAGTATCTACACAAAATTATATACATTGTGTGTTGTCAGTGTTATCACACTATCTATCACATTCCGTGGTCGGGGCATATTAAGCCTACCAGAGGGAGCGAAAGTTACCTATACGAAACGCACATGGAAATTTGAAAATTAAAATACTCAATTTTTCTTCAAATCAACACCACTTTTTTTTCACGAAAATCAATTTTACAATGTATCCTTCATATCCGGGATCGATTACATCTCGTGGCCGGGGCATATTAAGCCTACCAGAGGGAGCGAAAGTTACCTATACGAAACGCACATGGAAATTTGAAAATTAAAATACTCAATTTTTCTTCAAATCAACACCACTTTTTTTTCACGAAAATCAATTTTACAATGTATCCTTCATATCCGGGATCGATTACATCTCGTGGCCGGGGCATATTAAGCCTACCAGAGGGAGCGAAAGTTACCTATACGAAACGCACATGGAAATTTGAAAATTAAAATTCTCAATTTTTTTTCAAATCAACACCACTTTTTTTTCACGAAAATCAATTCTACAATGCATCCTTCATATCCGGAATCGATTACATCTCGTGGCCGGGGCATATTAAGCCTACCAGAGGGAGCGAAAGTTACCTATACGAAACTCACATGGAAATTTGAAAATTAAAATACTCAATTTTTCTTCAAATCAACACCACTTTTTTTTCACGAAAATCAATTTTACAATGTATCCTTCATATCCGGGATCGATTACATCTCGTGGCCGGGGCATATTAAGCCTACCAGAGGGAGCGAAAGTTACCTATACGAAACGCACATGGAAATTTGAAAATTAAAATACTCAATTTTTTTTCAAATCAACACCACTTTTTTTTCACGAAAATCAATTTTACAATGTATCCTTCATATCCGGGATCGATTACATCTCGTGGCCGGGGCATATTAAGCCTACCAGAGGGAGCGAAAGTTACCTATACGAAACGCACATGGAAATTTGAAAATTAAAATTCTCAATTTTTTTTCAAATCAACACCACTTTTTTTTCACGAAAATCAATTCTACAATGCATCCTTCATATCCGGAATCGATTACATCTCGTGGCCGGGGCATATTAAGCCTACCAGAGGGAGCGAAAGTTACCTATACGAAACTCACATGGAAATTTGAAAATTAAAATACTCAATTTTTTTTCAAATCAACACCACTTTTTTTTCACGAAAATCAATTTTACAATGCATCCTTCATATCCGGGATCGATTACATCTCGTGGCCGGGGCATATTAAGCCTACCAGAGGGAGTGAAAGTTACCTATACGAAACTCACATGGAAACTTGAAAATTAAAATTCTCAATTTTTTTTCAAATCAACACCACTTTTTCTTCACGAAAATCAATGCTACAATGTATTCTTCATATCCGGGATCAATTACATCTCGTGGCCGGGGCATATTAATCCTACCAAATGGAGCGAAAGTTACCTATACGAAAAGCACATGGAAATTTGAAAATTAAAATACTCAATTTTTCTTCAAATCAACACCACTTTTTTTTCACGAAAATCAATTTTACAATGTATCCTTCATATCCGGGATCGATTACATCTCGTGGCCGGGGCATATTAAGCCTACCAGAGGGAGCGAAAGTTACCTATACGAAACGCACATGGAAATTTGAAAATTAAAATTCTCAATTTTTTTTCAAATCAACACCACTTTTTTTTCACGAAAATCAATTCTACAATGCATCCTTCATATCCGGGATCGATTACATCTCGTGGCCGGGGCATATTAAGCCTACCAGAGGGAGCGAAAGTTACCTATACGAAACGAACATGGAAATTTGAAAATTAAAATTCTCAATTTTTTTTCAAATCAACACCACTTTTTTTTCACGAAAATCAATTCTACAATGCATCCTTCATTTCCGGGATCGATTACATCTCGTGGCCGGGGCATATTAAGCCTACCAGAGGGAGCGAAAGTTACCTATACGAAACGCACATGGAAATTTGAAAATTAAAATACTCAATTTTTCTTCAAATCAACACCACTTTTTTTTCACGAAAATCAATTTTACAATGTATCCTTCATATCCGGGATCGATTACATCTCGTGGCCGGGGCATATTAAGCCTACCAGAGGGAGCGAAAGTTACCTATACGAAACGCACATGGAAATTTGAAAATTAAAATACTCAATTTTTCTTCAAATCAACACCACTTTTTTTTCACGAAAATCAATTTTACAATGTATCCTTCATATCCGGGATCGATTACATCTCGTGGCCGGGGCATATTAAGCCTACCAGAGGGAGCGAAAGTTACCTATACGAAACGCACATGGAAATTTGAAAATTAAAATTCTCAATTTTTTTTCAAATCAACACCACTTTTTTTTCACGAAAATCAATTCTACAATGCATCCTTCATATCCGGAATCGATTACATCTCGTGGCCGGGGCATATTAAGCCTACCAGAGGGCGCGAAAGTTACCTATACGAAACTCACATGGAAATTTGAAAATTAAAATACTCAATTTTTCTTCAAATCAACACCACTTTTTTTTCACGAAAATCAATTTTACAATGTATCCTTCATATCCGGGATCGATTACATCTCGTGGCCGGGGCATATTAAGCCTACCAGAGGGAGCGAAAGTTACCTATACGAAACGCACATGGAAATTTGAAAATTAAAATACTCAATTTTTTTTCAAATCAACACCACTTTTTTTTCACGAAAATCAATTTTACAATGCATCCTTCATATCCGGGATCGATTACATCTCGTGGCCGGGGCATATTAAGCCTACCAGAGGGAGTGAAAGTTACCTATACGAAACTCACATGGAAACTTGAAAATTAAAATTCTCAATTTTTTTTCAAATCAACACCACTTTTTCTTCACGAAAATCAATGCTACAATGTATTCTTCATATCCGGGATCAATTACATCTCGTGGCCGGGGCATATTAATCCTACCAAATGGAGCGAAAGTTACCTATACGAAAAGCACATGGAAATTTGAAAATTAAAATACTCAATTTTTCTTCAAATCAACACCACTTTTTTTTCACGAAAATCAATTTTACAATGTATCCTTCATATCCGGGATCGATTACATCTCGTGGCCGGGGCATATTAAGCCTACCAGAGGGAGCGAAAGTTACCTATACGAAACGAACATGGAAATTTGAAAATTAAAATTCTCAATTTTTTTTCAAATCAACACCACTTTTTTTTCACGAAAATCAATTCTACAATGCATCCTTCATATCCGGGACCGATTACATCTCGTGGCCGGGGCATATTAAGCCTACCAGAGGGAGCGAAAGTTACCTATACGAAACGCACATGGAAATTTGAAAATTAAAATTCTCAATTTTTTTTCAAATCAACACCACTTTTTTTTCACGAAAATCAATTCTACAATGCATCCTTCATATCCGGGATCGATTACATCTCGTGGCCGGGGCATATTAAGCCTACCAGAGGGAGCGAAAGTTACCTATACGAAACGAACATGGAAATTTGAAAATTAAAATTCTCAATTTTTTTTCAAATCAACACCACTTTTTTTTCACGAAAATCAATTCTACAATGCATCCTTCATATCCGGGATCGATTACATCTCATGGCCGGGGCATATTAAGCCTACCAGAGGGAGCGAAAGTTACCTATACGAAACGCACATGGAAATTTGAAAATTAAAATACTCAATTTTTTTTCAAATCAACACCACTTTTTTTTCACGAAAATCAATTTTACAATGTATCCTTCATATCCGGGATCGATTACATCTCGTGGCCGGGGCATATTAAGCCTACCAGATGGAGCGAAAGTTACCTATACGAAAAGCACATGGAAATTTGAAAATTAAAATTCTCAATTTTTTTTCAAATCAACACCACTTTTTTTTCACGATAATCAAGTCTACAATGCATCCTTCATATCCGGGATCGATTACATCTCGTGGCCGGGGCATATTAAGCCTACCAGAGGGAGCGAAAGTTACCTATACGAAACGCACATGGAAATTTGAAAATTAAAATACTCAATTTTTTTTCAAATCAACACCACTATTTTTTCACGAAAATCAATTCTACAATGCATCCTTCATATCCGGGATCGATTACATCTCGTGGCCGGGGCATATTAAGCCTACCAGAGGGAGTGAAAGTTACCTATACGAAACTCACATGGAAATTTAAAAATTAAAATTCTCAATTTTTTTTCCAATCAACACCACTTTTTCTTCACGAAAATCAATGCTACAATGTATCCTTCATATCCGGGATCAATTACATCTCGTGGCCGGGGCATGTTAAGCCGACCAAATGGAGCGAAAGTTACCTATACGAAAAGCACATGGAAATTTGAAAATTAAAATACTCAATTTTTCTTCAAATCAACACCACTTTTTTTTCACGAAAATCAATTTTACAATGTATCCTTCATATCCGGGATCGATTACATCTCGTGGCCGGGGCATATTAAGCCTACCAGAGGGAGCGAAAGTTACCTATACGAAACGAACATGGAAATTTGAAAATTAAAATACTCAATTTTTTTCAAATCAACACCACTTTTTTTTCACGAAAATCAATTCTACAATGCATCCTTCATATCCGGGATCGATTACATCTCGTGGCCGGGGCATATTAAGCCTACCAGAGGGAGTGAAAGTTACCTATACGAAAAGCACATGGAAACTTGAAAATTAAAATACTCAATTTTTCTTCAAATCAACACCACTTTTTTTTCACGAAAATCAATTCTACAATGCATCCTTCATATCCGGGATCGATTATATCTCGTGGCCGGGGCATATTAAGCCTACCAGAGGGAGCGAAAGTTACCTATACGAAACGCACATGGAAATTTGAAAATTAAAATACTCAATTTTTCTTCAAATCAACACCACTTTTTTTTCACGAAAATCAATTCTACAATGCATCCTTCATATCCGGGATCGATTACATCTCGTGGCCGGGGCATATTAAGCCTACCAGAGGGAGCGAAAGTTACCTATACGAAACGAACATGGAAATTTGAAAATTAAAATTCTCAATTTTTTTTCAAATCAACACCACTTTTTTTTCACGAAAATCAATTCTACAATGCATCCTTCATATCCGGGATCGATTACATCTCGTGGCCGGGGCATATTAAGCCTACCAGAGGGAGCGAAAGTTACCTATACGAAACGCACATGGAAATTTGAAAATTAAAATTCTCAATTTTTTTTCAAATCAACACCACTTTTTTTTCACGAAAATCAATTCTACAATGCATCCTTCATATCCGGGATCGATTACATCTCGTGGCCGGGGCATATTAAGCCTACCAGAGGGACCGAAAGTTACCTATACGAAACGCACATGGAAATTTGAAAATTAAAATTCTCAATTTTTTTTCAAATCAACACCACTTTTTTTTCACGAAAATCAATTCTACAATGCATCCTTCATATCCGGGATCGATTACATCTCGTGGCCGGGGCATATTAAGCCTACCAGAGGGAGCGAAAGTTACCTATACGAAACGCACATGGAAATTTGAAAATTAAAATTCTCAATTTTTTTTCAAATCAACACCACTTTTTTTTCACGAAAATCAATTCTACAATGCATCCTTCATATCCGGGATCGATTACATCTCGTGGCCGGGGCATATTAAGTGTACCAGAGGGAGCGAAAGTTACCTATATGAAACGCACATGGAAATTTTATCTACTGGCCTCCCAAAATACTGAATTGCAACGTTGTATTAGGGCAAAAGACAGGATAAAAAGCCTTACTGATACTGGAGGGTTATGTCGGAGCAATAAATTATAGATAAAAGGAACCGCATTCTATAGAGGCGCGTGGCTTGGTTGAGTTGTCTCCAGTGGCGGTGGGCTATTGCCGTTGATGAGGTGCAGGCTTAATTAAGTTCAAAATATGGTATGATTTTCAAAGCAGGCTACATCTTTATTTCTAATATATCTCCAGGCTTTTGAAAAGGAAAATATTTTTCAAATTTCAATATTCAGGGAGAAGCAGGTTGTTTGATTAATTCTGGTATGGTAGGTTGGATGTTTGGTATTGAATAAACAAGCCGTAGTTAACTAGGAAACTGAACATTCACATCTAACATGTAAATATGAAAACCGTTTACTTTACGAAATTAGCGCTGGCTATTTATTCTTCTTGCAACTAATTTCATTAGCCCTGAAAAGTGTTTTACCAGTATTTAGCTTAACCATTCTCTGTGTCTATACAAAACTACATTCTGGTCTACATGCTTCTTACTTTGTAAACATACTGGTAGATTCAGCCACATTATGCAGAAATCCAAGTATGTAGAATTTTTGCTTTTCCAGTAATCCTCCCAATGCTAATACAAACGATTACGATCAGTTATGATTTGCTAATATTATTCATCTGTGACTTCCTAGTTTAGTCCGATGACGGAAATGTTAAATGTGCTCATAAAAGTGATTTGTAGGAGCCACTGTTGTGGTTGATTTTTTTTTATTTTTTTTATACTCCAACTAACACGAAGGCCTAAGGCCTAAACACCCATTGGGTACCGTGGGGCTATAGGGGGATACAGGGGAAAGGGGGAACGCCACACGGACTCTGGTGAGGGAACACGTGTGCATGCAACGTGCACACATTGTGGCTCCGCCTACGAGATCCGCCGGGTAGTACCTCCGCGTTCGACCGTCAGAGACTACCATCTACCACCTACTGGACAATCACAACATCCATAGCCAAGACTGATCAGAAGACCGAAGGGTCTACTACTACGGCCACCGCTGCTGCCTAGAGATAGTAATTGTTTCTTGTAGATTGAGATACTGCTGTTATCCAGAAAAAGATTCGGGGGTGGGGTCAGGATCCAGGGTCATGAAAATTCCGTCTCGGAGGGGAGGGGTGTCTTGGAGATAGAAAACTGCATAGTAGGAGGGGACTTGCTTAGTCCAGGTAGCTACACTTCACAGAAGATATAGCATAACATGCTATATGTAGAAGAAGCGTAATGAGTTGTTGCGCTTCGGGAGGGGAGACTCCGAGGAGCCCCAAAGCCCTCCCATGAATACGCCGGTGTGCCCATACCAGAATAGGCGTGGGGTCTGTGGGCCAAGCTCAAAGAGTTCCGCCGTTCTTTCTAATATCATTGGGTTTGCATCCAACCAGCGTCGGCGACGAAGCAAATAAGAAATAAATAAGTCCTTCTTGATTAAATTTACAACTTGATGCATTAATTAATGAAATTATCCACTTTTTAGTCATAAAATGCTACCAGACATTTGAGAAAAAAAATAATATTTTAAATTTCAATAGGTATTAAGAGTAATCCATGCAGTCCGCGACGCGGCATCTCAAACACAAAAGCTGTATTTTGTGTTTTCGGCTCACAAAGAAATTGACAGTAGCTAGAAAAAAGGTTGTATTTTTCTATTTAACTCCTCATTTAGTGGACTTAGCATTTTGAAGGCTGGCTATTATTACCTCTAATCGCATCCTAAGAAAAAAATTTGGCCTGATTTTTTGTTCATTTTCCTGTTGTGCTTTTTGTCACTGAAAGCAAACTGTAGCTAAATTGTTTTCACAAAGCTTCTTGGAAAACTTACTTAGTCAAGCTTCGCCCAACTTGGGGGAATGGGACGGAGATTTTTTTCAGTCTATAGTATAGAAACATTTTCACTGTATACTGGAAATCTATTTTGAATAGCAATATGTAATTTTTCCAGACTGCTACCTGGCCCGTATTAGATTTCTGTAAGAATGTTTTTGTTTATTTGTTACTTCTGTTTATGGATTTATACAGAAACAGTTTTTTTTTTGAGAATCCTAGATTGATTTATTACTTGTTTGTATTTTAAAGGATATTATTTTTGTTTTAATTCTTAAATCTTCTGGCCTTCCAGAATACTAAACTGCAACGTTGTATAAGGGCCGAAGACAGTCTAAAAAGCATTACTGATACTGGAAGGTAATGTCCGAGCAATACATTATAGATAAAAGGAACCGCATTCTATAGAGGCGCGTGGCTTGATTGAGTTGTATATTTGTAATATATATATAGGGTGACTTCGAAGTTGAGTCATTTATTTTAACAGTGAGTAGATCTGATCAAAAGAAATGTTTTTTCCTTTACCATTTTCCTGGTAAAATTAAAGTAACAAAGTTATAGCCCTTTGGAAGTTTGAGTACCGCCCTGTCTCAATAATAATATTATGTGGTCATGTTTGGCGACAACGGATATAATCCGCCGTATCGGTTCATCGCATCGGAAACAAAAAAGCGAAAGAATTTGGAACGTTGTTTTTATAAGTATTTCATTCATTTGTATACAGTCAGTGTTAGTGAATAGTGGTATCTGTTGCGTGGCTCAAACGAAATAAAAAATGGCACATGTTTATGCGGATCGGTTTCCCAATCGAGTGCAACCAACCCCTCGTGCCTTTGTTAATGTAGTACAACGGGCTCGTGAATCAGGTGACTTAAGACCTCACAGGGGACCTCACGATCAAATACAGGTCCGCACTGAAATACTTGTCGGGAGGATACTTTATAAAACAAGGTAAACATTTTTTTTTATTTTTTTTTTATTTTTACACACATATTTTGGTTTATCTTCCTTCTACAATCATTATCTGAAAATTAATGACTCAACTTCAAAGTCACCCTGTATATCCAGGCTTTTCAAGAGCAAAATATTTCCTTCAAATTTCAATATTCAGGCAGAAGCAGGTTGTTTGATTAATTCTGATATGGTAGGTTGGATCTTTGGTATTGAATAGACAAGCCGTAAGTACTAGGCTACCTAACGTTTGGAAACTGAACATTCTCTTCTAAAATGTAAATATGAAAAACGTTTACTTTACGAAATTAGCGCTGGCTATTTATCCTTCTTGCAACTAATTTCATTAGCTCTGAAAAGTATTTCACCAGTATTCAGTTTAACCACTTTCCGTGTCTATACAAAACTGCATTCTGGTCTACATGCTACTTACTTTGTAGACATACTGGTAGGTTCAGCCACTTTAAGCAGAAATCCAAGTATATAAAATTTTTGCTTTTCCAGAAATCCTCCCAATGCTAATAAAAACAATTATGATCAATTATGATTCATTAAATTTACTCATATGTGATTTCCTAGTTTAGTCCGAATTTTAAAGGTGCCCATAAAAGTGATTTGTAGGAGCCACTGTTGTGGTTGATTTCGCGATAGTAATCGTTTCCTGTAGATTGAGATACTGCCCAACCAGTGGTGTTATCCAGAAATAGATCTGGAAGGAGGCTCAGGATCCAGGGTCGTGGAGATAGAAAACTGCATAACAGGGGGGATAAGCGAGTTCCAGGTAGCACACTTCACAGAAGGTATAACATGCTGTAATATGTAGAAGAAGCCTAATGAGCTGTTACGCTTCGGCAAGGGAAACTCCGAGGAGCCTCAAATCCCTCCCTTGAATACGCCGGTGTGCCCATACCAGAATAGTAACAGAGGCGTGGGGTCTGTGGGCCTAGCTCAAAGAGTTCCGCCGTTCTTTCTAATATCATTGGGTTTCCATCCAACCAGCGACGGCGACGAAGTAAATAAGAAATGAATAAGTCCTTCTTGATTAAATTTACAACTTGATGCGTTAATTAAAGAAATTATCCTGTTTTTAGTCATAAAATGCTACCAGACATTTGAGAAAAAAAATAATATTTTAAATTTCAATAGGCATTAAGAGTAATCCATGTAATTTTTTCTTATGAATGTGGAAGTGGAACAACCAGCGGGTACGCTAATGCAGTCGGCGGCGCGGCACCTCAAAGACAAACGCTGTATTTTGTGTTTATGGCTCACAAAGAAATTGACAGTAGCTAGAAAAAAAGTCATATTTTTCTCACCACCCACTACCTTATTATAACAATGAGCTGATGGATTATAATTTATTGTTTGGGCAACCTAGGCTTGAGTGCCAAATATTTGACCTACCATAGAAAAATTCATCTCTCAATCTCTCTCTGTTTGGGGACCAGTTATTAAACAGACAGGCCGTCGGCAATGAGTAATCAGGGGAGCAGAAACACGCCGTCCTGCGACCTGTCTTTAGGTAGAGCGTCCCTCTTTTATCGAGTATAATTTATTGCCGGTTTATTTCTTTGATCCTCTTTACCGCCGTCTGATGGATCATTCTAAGCAAAAGCTAAACATACACGGTAATGAATACCGAAAGGAAATGCCATAAACAGGTTACAATAACAATAAGAGTTTTGAGCCTAGCAACTAGAATTCTTAGAGAGATTTTACAAGGAGTGTGTATATTCTGTATGTTAAAGTGTTGTGTTCTGAAGATTTAAAAATAGGAAAATTGCTATATCATTATCTTAAAAATCGCCGCAAATCCTTCCACTCTCAAATCTGCCGTTGGTAATAAAGGATCATCAACTTGAGCATTTTATAGACTAATTGCGTATGAATGAAAGGCGAAAGGTAAGAAATCAAAGGCCCTGGCTGGAATGAAGCTTCTCAAACGCTGGGAGATTTTAGGTACGAATTCGCGTCGTGTGGGTAGAGACAGTTGATTATGATTTGTTCACCAAAATATTCATACAGATCATGTTGTGGCGGAATCATGAATCTGAATATGCATACTAGTTAACCAGGCTGCTGAGCATATTAGCGCTGGCTATATCCTTCTTGCAACTAATTTCATTAGCTCTGAAAAGTATTTCACCAGTAGGTATTCAGTTTAACCACTTTCCGTGTCTATACAAAACTGCCTTTTGGTCTACATGCTTCTTACTTTGTACAGATACTGGTAGGTTAAGCCACTTTAAGCAGAAATCCAAGTATATAGAATTTTTGCTTTTCCAGAAATCCTCCCAATGCTAATAAAAACAATTATGATCAATTATGATTCATTAAATTTACTCATATGTGATTTCCTAGTTTAGTCCGAATTTTAAAGGTGCCCATAAAAGTGATTTGTAGGAGCCACTGTTGTGGTTGATTTCGCGATAGTAATCGTTTCCTGTAGATTGAGATACTGCCCAACCAGTGGTGTTATCCAGAAATAGATCTGGGAGGAGGCTCAGGATCCAGGGTCGTGGAGATAGAAAACTGCATAGCAGGGGGGGGGGGGAACTCGCTTAGTCCAGATAGCATACTTCACAGAAGGTATAACATGCTGTAATATGTAGAAGAAGCCTAATGAGCTGTTACGCTTCGGGAAGGGAAACTCCGAGGAGCCCCAAATCCCTCCCTTGAATACGCCGGTGTGCCCATACCAGAATAGAAACAGAGGCGTAGGGTCTGTGGGTCTAGCTCAAAGACTTCCGCCGTTCTTTCTAATATCATTGGGTTCGCATCCAACCAGCGTCGGCGACGAAGCAAATAAGAAATACATAAGTCCTTCTTGATTAAATTTACAACTTGATGCATTAATTAATGAAATTATCCCGTTTTTAGTCATAAAATGCTACCAGACATTTGAGAAAAAAAATAATATTTTAAATTTCAATAGGCATTAAGAGTAATTCATGTAATTTTTTCTTAGGAATGTGGAAGTGGAACAACCAGCGGGTACGCTAATGCAGTCGGCGGCGCGGCACCTCAAAGACAAATGCTGTATTTTGTGTTTTTGGCTCACAAAGAGATTGACAGTAGCTAGTAAAAAAAAGTCGTATTTTTCTATTTGACTCTCAGGTTTAGTGGATTTAGCATTTAGAAGGCTGGCTATTATTATATTTTTTTATACCTCCAATCGCATCCTAAGAAAAAAATTCGGCCTGTTTTTTTGTTCATTTTCCTGTTGTGCTTTTTGTCACTGCAAGCAAACTGTATCTAAACTGTTTTCACAAAGCTTTTTGAAAAACTTGTTAGTGAGACTTCCCTTTGAAATGATATTCCCATCTTGGGGGAATAGGCCGGAGGTTTTTTTCAGTGTACTCCTATAGTACAGAAACATTTTCACTGTATACTGGAAATCTATTTTGAATAACAATATGTCATTTTTTCAGACTGCTACGTGGCCCGTATTAGATTTTTATAAAAATGTGTTTGTTTATTTGTTACTTTTGTTTATGGATTTATAGAGAAACTGTTTTTTTTTTGAGAATTCTAGTTGATTTATTACTTGTTTGTATTTTAAAGGGTATTATTTTTGTTTTAATTGCATGGAAGTGACTGTTTGTTTTTATTATTTTATACTATACACTATGCACCGGCGGGTCTTCGGCGATCTAGTTCTTTTCTGCCGATACACCAACGGATTTTGCTCCTCGAAGCTCTCTTCCATGATGCAGCCGCGCGATGTGCCTGTCAGATAGACCCTCCTAACTTTGTTTGACGTCCCATCCTAACCGTGTCGAGCTTCGTTCATCCAGAACTGGGCGATACGACCGCCCCTTTGTCCCGAGAGTTTTGAGACTGTGGAACAATCTACAAGAGGAAGCTTTTCCCAGTTCTACTAACCTTAGTTCAAAAATCGTATTAACAAAATTTATTTGGGACCATCATAGCAGCCGCGATGTTTCGGCATTTAGGCTTGTGCCTGCGCGACTGCTTCGATATATAATATAGGTATATATATACCTGTATATATATATATATATATACTCCATAATCATTTCAATTTTTGTCTTGTCTATTGAATACCAAATATATTTGACCTACCATAGAAAAATTCATCTCTTAATCTCTGTTTGGGAATCTGACTGACCAGTTATTAAACCGACCGTCGGCAATGAGTAATCAGGGGAGCAGAAACAAGTCGTCCTGCGACCTGTCTTTAGGTAGTGCGTCCCTCTTTTATCCAGTATAATTTATTGCCGGTTTATTTCTTTCATGTCCTTTACCGCCGTCTGATGGCTCACTCTAAGCAAAAGCTAAACATACACGGTAATGTTTACCGAAAGGACATGCGATAAACAGGTTACAGTAACAATTAAGAGTTTTGAGCGTAGCAACTAGAATTCTTAGAGAAATTTTACATGGAGCACCCTTCAAAACACTTTAAGGAGTGTGTATAATTCGTATTTTTAAGTGTTGTGTTCTGAAGATTTGAAAATAGGAAAATTGATATATCATTATCTGCCGTTGGTAATAATGGAATCATCAACTTGAGCATTTGATAGACCAATTGAGTATGAGTGAAAGACGAAAGGTAAGAAATCAAAGGCCCTGGATGGAATGAAGCTTCTCAAACGCTGGGAGATTTTAGGTACTAATTCGCGTCGTGTATCGGCGGAGTGTAGGTGGAGACAGTTGATTATGATTTGTTCACCAAAATATTCATACAGATCATATTGTGGCGGAATCATGAATCTGGATATCCATATTTTTAGCGTGTATGTCCAGCTTTACATCCACCCTTCAACTGGATAGATACACCCACACACATGCCGGTATACAGTAGGTTTTTTTGTTTATGATTTACTGCCTGGAGGCGACCAAGATATTCTATAAATGGAAGAAAGGTTACAGGGGGATGGTTCACCTGAATGGGTTCCCTACTTTTAATTTTATTGATTTCAACAGAGTAATGCCTAGTTTGGCATGTCATAGAGTATATATATAATTGAGTTTATACAGGGTAATACATATTATTATTTTTTCTGTCTAGACGATATATGATAAATAGCATTATCTGGAAAATAGGCTTGAAAAATAGAGTGATTTAGCGTTCCACCCATTGGCGATAACCCACCTGTCGTTCTGGTTTCCTTGACATTGTGCAATATCAGTAACTACTATACTGATTCTAACAGAGGTTGGAATGGATTATTGTTCGATTATTGTTCGGTCACAAGTTTGAAAATGAGTGTAAGAGCGCTAAACTTAGTAACCAGAAAAGAAAGCAGATTTTCCAAACTGTGTGCTTACATTCTAAAAGCTTTGTCAGTGTAGATGAAAACAATCACTTTGTTTTTTGTATGTTCGTATTTATTTTTCAGGGAACATGAATAATGTAGACTGAAGAGTATAAAATTAAATAAAGAAATGGAACATCACATCTATTTTCTCGCAATATACTTGAAGGATCTACTTTGGAAATGTTTGGCAATAATCATTGAGGTAGAATGCAAAACTAAATAACAAATTTGTATCGTATTTTCTTCTTTTTGGTACTACCCAGTCATGAATCACAAAAATTTAGTTGTTCAATAAAGAGTTCCAGCACGATGTAACTTCAAACAAATAACTTTTTAGGACAGCATAAAAGAACGGTGGGCCTTTGGAGTCACTATCGAATGATCTTATAATCCTAATGTTTGTCTAGTCGCTAATGAAACCTCATAAGCTAATAGTGCCTACTGATGACATTCCGGCATTCACGGTGGCTTTTTTAAGCAAATACATAAGTTATTCTTTGCGTTTAGTGGTGTTACAACTTAAGCGACGATGTCTCAAATTCCAAATATGTTAGAATAACAATAGTCACCTTTACGTCATTAGTGGAGAATCGAAATATTAGCACCCCACTTCCTGCTAGTTTCGCAACACCTAAAACAATCCGGTGTTTTGCGGTCAACTACCTTCAGGTGACCTTCATTCCTGGATATTTACCTTCCTCCTGACTAGCTGCTATATCACAGACATGACAGTTTAACGCCAAGAACTGTTTCAACGACGAAGTGACGCTACTCCTCTATAGTCCATATCATTTCGCCACTACTTGCTTAACCACCTTAGGCGCTAATTCGTTTCGTATAGGTAACTTTCGCTCCCTCTGGTAGGCTTAATATGCCCCGGCCACGAGATGTAATCGATCCCGGATATGAAGGATACATTGTAAAATTGATTTTCGTGAAAAAAAAGTGGTGTTGATTTGAAGAAAAATTGAGTATTTTAATTTTCAAATTTCCATGTGCTTTTCGTATAGGTAACTTTCGCTCCATTTGGTCGGCTTAATATGCCCCGGCCACGAGATGTAATTGATCCCGGATATGAAGGATACATTGTAGCATTGATTTTCGTGAAGAAAAAGTGGTGTTGATTGGAAAAAAAATTGAGAATTTTAATTTTTAAATTTCCATGTGAGTTTCGTATAGGTAACTTTCACTCCCTCTGGTAGGCTTAATATGCCCCGGCCACGAGATGTAATCGATCCCGGATATGAAGGATGCATTGTAGAATTGATTTTCGTGAAAAAAAAGTGGTGTTGATTTGAAGAAAAATTGAGTATTTTAATTTTCAAGTTTCCATGTGCTTTTCGTATAGGTAACTTTCACTCCCTCTGGTAGGCTTAATATGCCCCGGCCACGAGATGTAATCGATCCCGGATATGAAGGATGCATTGTAGAATTGATTTTCGTGAAAAAAAAGTGGTGTTGATTTGAAAAAAATTGAGTATTTTAATTTTCAAATTTCCATGTTCGTTTCGTATAGGTAACTTTCGCTCCCTCTGGTAGGCTTAATATGCCCCGGCCACGAGATGTAATCGATCCCGGATATGAAGGATACATTGTAAAATTGATTTTCGTGAAAAAAAAGTGGTGTTGATTTGAAGAAAAATTGAGTATTTTAATTTTCAAATTTCCATGTGCTTTTCGTATAGGTAACTTTCGCTCCATTTGGTCGGCTTAATATGCCCCGGCCACGAGATGTAATTGATCCCGGATATGAAGGATACATTGTAGCATTGATTTTCGTGAAGAAAAAGTGGTGTTGATTGGAAAAAAAATTGAGAATTTTAATTTTTAAATTTCCATGTGAGTTTCGTATAGGTAACTTTCACTCCCTCTGGTAGGCTTAATATGCCCCGGCCACGAGATGTAATCGATCCCGGATATGAAGGATGCATTGTAGAATTGATTTTCGTGAAAAAATAGTGGTGTTGATTTGAAAAAAAATTGAGTATTTTAATTTTCAAATTTCCATGTGCGTTTCGTATAGGTAACTTTCGCTCCCTCTGGTAGGCTTAATATGCCCCGGCCACGAGATGTAATCGATCCCGGATATGAAGGATGCATTGTAGACTTGATTTTCGTGAAAAAAAAGTGGTGTTGATTTGAAAAAAAATTGAGAATTTTAATTTTCAAATTTCCATGTGCTTTTCGTATAGGTAACTTTCGCTCCATCTGGTAGGCTTAATATGCCCCGGCCACGAGATGTAATCGATCCCGGATATGAAGGATACATTGTAAAATTGATTTTCGTGAAAAAAAAGTGGTGTTGATTTGAAAAAAAATTGAGTATTTTAATTTTCAAATTTCCATGTGCGTTTCGTATAGGTAACTTTCGCTCCCTCTGGTAGGCTTAATATGCCCCGGCCACGAGATGTAATCGATCCCGGATATGAAGGATGCATTGTAGAATTGATTTTCGTGAAAAAAAAGTGGTGTTGATTTGAAAAAAAATTGAGAATTTTAATTTTCAAATTTCCATGTTCGTTTCGTATAGGTAACTTTCGCTCCCTCTGGTAGGCTTAATATGCCCCGGCCACGAGATGTAATCGATCCCGGATATGAAGGATGCATTGTAGAATTGATTTTCGTGAAAAAAAAGTGGTGTTGATTTGAAAAAAAATTGAGAATTTTAATTTTCAAATTTCCATGTGCGTTTCGTATAGGTAACTTTCGCTCCCTCTGGTAGGCTTAATATGCCCCGGCCACGAGATGTAATCGGTCCCGGATATGAAGGATGCATTGTAGAATTGATTTTCGTGAAAAAAAAGTGGTGTTGATTTGAAAAAAAATTGAGAATTTTAATTTTCAAATTTCCATGTTCGTTTCGTATAGGTAACTTTCGCTCCCTCTGGTAGGCTTAATATGCCCCGGCCACGAGATGTAATCGATCCCGGATATGAAGGATACATTGTAAAATTGATTTTCGAGAAAAAAAAGTGGTGTTGATTTGAAGAAAAATTGAGTATTTTAATTTTCAAATTTCCATGTGCTTTTCGTATAGGTAACTTTCGCTCCATTTGGTAGGATTAATATGCCCCGGCCACGAGATGTAATTGATCCCGGATATGAAGAATACATTGTAGCATTGATTTTCGTGAAGAAAAAGTGGTGTTGATTTGAAAAAAAATTGAGAATTTTAATTTTCAAGTTTCCATGTGAGTTTCGTATAGGTAACTTTCACTCCCTCTGGTAGGCTTAATATGCCCCGGCCACGAGATGTAATCGATCCCGGATATGAAGGATGCATTGTAAAATTGATTTTCGTGAAAAAAAAGTGGTGTTGATTAGAAAAAAAATTGAGTATTTTAATTTTCAAATTTCCATGTGAGTTTCGTATAGGTAACTTTCGCTCCCTCTGGTAGGCTTAATATGCCCCGGCCACGAGATGTAATCGATCCCGGATATGAAGGATACATTGTAAAATTGATTTTCGTGAAAAAAAAGTGGTGTTGATTTGAAAAAAAATTGAGTATTTTAATTTTCAAATTTCCATGTGCGTTTCGTATAGGTAACTTTCGCTCCATTTGGTAGGATTAATATGCCCCGGCCACGAGATGTAATTGATCCCGGATATGAAGAATACATTGTAGCATTGATTTTCGTGAAGAAAAAGTGGTGTTGATTTGAAAAAAAATTGAGAATTTTAATTTTCAAATTTCCATGTTCGTTTCGTATAGGTAACTTTCGCTCCCTCTGGTAGGCTTAATATGCCCCGGCCACGAGATGTAATCGATCCCGGATATGAAGGATACATTGTAAAATTGATTTTCGTGAAAAAAAAGTGGTGTTGATTTGAAGAAAAATTGAGTATTTTAATTTTCAAATTTCCATGTGCTTTTCGTATAGGTAACTTTCGCTCCCTCTGGTAGGCTTAATATGCCCCGGCCACGAGATGTAATCGATCCCAGATATGAAGGATACATTGTAAAATTGATTTTCGTGAAAAAAAAGTGGTGTTGATTTGAAGAAAAATTGAGTATTTTAATTTTCAAATTTCCATGTGCGTTTCGTATAGGTAACTTTCGCTCCCTCTGGTAGGCTTAATATGCCCCGGCCACGAGATATAATCGATCCCGGATATGAAGGATGCATTGTAGAATTGATTTTCGTGAAAAAAAAGTGGTGTTGATTTGAAGAAAAATTGAGTATTTTAATTTTCAAATTTCCATGTGCTTTTCGTATAGGTAACTTTCGCTCCCTCTGGTAGGCTTAATATGCCCCGGCCACGAGATGTAATCGATCCCAGATATGAAGGATACATTGTAAAATTGATTTTCGTGAAAAAAAAGTGGTGTTGATTTGAAAAAAAATTGAGTATTTTAATTTTCAAATTTCCATGTGCGTTTCGTATAGGTAACTTTCGCTCCCTCTGGTAGGCTTAATATGCCCCGGCCACGAGATATAATCGATCCCGGATATGAAGGATGCATTGTAGAATTGATTTTCGTGAAAAAAAAGTGGTGTTGATTTGAAGAAAAATTGAGTATTTTAATTTTCAAGTTTCCATGTGCTTTTCGTATAGGTAACTTTCACTCCCTCTGGTAGGCTTAATATGCCCCGGCCACGAGATGTAATCGATCCCGGATATGAAGGATGCATTGTAGAATTGATTTTCGTGAAAAAAAAGTGGTGTTGATTTGAAAAAAATTGAGTATTTTAATTTTCAAATTTCCATGTTCGTTTCGTATAGGTAACTTTCGCTCCCTCTGGTAGGCTTAATATGCCCCGGCCACGAGATGTAATCGATCCCGGATATGAAGGATACATTGTAAAATTGATTTTCGTGAAAAAAAAGTGGTGTTGATTTGAAGAAAAATTGAGTATTTTAATTTTCAAATTTCCATGTGCTTTTCGTATAGGTAACTTTCGCTCCATTTGGTCGGCTTAATATGCCCCGGCCACGAGATGTAATTGATCCCGGATATGAAGGATACATTGTAGCATTGATTTTCGTGAAGAAAAAGTGGTGTTGATTGGAAAAAAAATTGAGAATTTTAATTTTTAAATTTCCATGTGAGTTTCGTATAGGTAACTTTCACTCCCTCTGGTAGGCTTAATATGCCCCGGCCACGAGATGTAATCGATCCCGGATATGAAGGATGCATTGTAGAATTGATTTTCGTGAAAAAATAGTGGTGTTGATTTGAAAAAAAATTGAGTATTTTAATTTTCAAATTTCCATGTGCGTTTCGTATAGGTAACTTTCGCTCCCTCTGGTAGGCTTAATATGCCCCGGCCACGAGATGTAATCGATCCCGGATATGAAGGATGCATTGTAGACTTGATTTTCGTGAAAAAAAAGTGGTGTTGATTTGAAAAAAAATTGAGAATTTTAATTTTCAAATTTCCATGTGCTTTTCGTATAGGTAACTTTCGCTCCATCTGGTAGGCTTAATATGCCCCGGCCACGAGATGTAATCGATCCCGGATATGAAGGATACATTGTAAAATTGATTTTCGTGAAAAAAAAGTGGTGTTGATTTGAAAAAAAATTGAGTATTTTAATTTTCAAATTTCCATGTGCGTTTCGTATAGGTAACTTTCGCTCCCTCTGGTAGGCTTAATATGCCCCGGCCACGAGATGTAATCGATCCCGGATATGAAGGATGCATTGTAGAATTGATTTTCGTGAAAAAAAAGTGGTGTTGATTTGAAAAAAAATTGAGAATTTTAATTTTCAAATTTCCATGTTCGTTTCGTATAGGTAACTTTCGCTCCCTCTGGTAGGCTTAATATGCCCCGGCCACGAGATGTAATCGATCCCGGATATGAAGGATGCATTGTAGAATTGATTTTCGTGAAAAAAAAGTGGTGTTGATTTGAAAAAAAATTGAGAATTTTAATTTTCAAATTTCCATGTGCGTTTCGTATAGGTAACTTTCGCTCCCTCTGGTAGGCTTAATATGCCCCGGCCACGAGATGTAATCGGTCCCGGATATGAAGGATGCATTGTAGAATTGATTTTCGTGAAAAAAAAGTGGTGTTGATTTGAAAAAAAATTGAGAATTTTAATTTTCAAATTTCCATGTTCGTTTCGTATAGGTAACTTTCGCTCCCTCTGGTAGGCTTAATATGCCCCGGCCACGAGATGTAATCGATCCCGGATATGAAGGATACATTGTAAAATTGATTTTCGTGAAAAAAAAGTGGTGTTGATTTGAAGAAAAATTGAGTATTTTAATTTTCAAATTTCCATGTGCTTTTCGTATAGGTAACTTTCGCTCCATTTGGTAGGATTAATATGCCCCGGCCACGAGATGTAATTGATCCCGGATATGAAGAATACATTGTAGCATTGATTTTCGTGAAGAAAAAGTGGTGTTGATTTGAAAAAAAATTGAGAATTTTAATTTTCAAGTTTCCATGTGAGTTTCGTATAGGTAACTTTCACTCCCTCTGGTAGGCTTAATATGCCCCGGCCACGAGATGTAATCGATCCCGGATATGAAGGATGCATTGTAAAATTGATTTTCGTGAAAAAAAAGTGGTGTTGATTAGAAAAAAAATTGAGTATTTTAATTTTCAAATTTCCATGTGAGTTTCGTATAGGTAACTTTCGCTCCCTCTGGTAGGCTTAATATGCCCCGGCCACGAGATGTAATCGATCCCGGATATGAAGGATACATTGTAAAATTGATTTTCGTGAAAAAAAAGTGGTGTTGATTTGAAAAAAAATTGAGTATTTTAATTTTCAAATTTCCATGTGCGTTTCGTATAGGTAACTTTCGCTCCCTCTGGTAGGCTTAATATGCCCCGGCCACGAGATGTAATCGATCCCGGATATGAAGGATACATTGTAAAATTGATTTTCGTGAAAAAAAAGTGGTGTTGATTTGAAGAAAAATTGAGTATTTTAATTTTCAAATTTCCATGTGAGTTTCGTATAGGTAACTTTCGCTCCCTCTGGTAGGCTTAATATGCCCCGGCCACGAGATGTAATCGATTCCGGATATGAAGGATGCATTGTAGAATTGATTTTCGTGAAAAAAAAGTGGTGTTGATTTGAAAAAAAATTGAGAATTTTAATTTTCAAATTTCCATGTGCGTTTCGTATAGGTAACTTTCGCTCCCTCTGGTAGGCTTAATATGCCCCGGCCACGAGATGTAATCGATCCCGGATATGAAGGATACATTGTAAAATTGATTTTCGTGAAAAAAAAGTGGTGTTGATTTGAAAAAAAATTGAGTATTTTAATTTTCAAATTTCCATGTGCGTTTCGTATAGGTAACTTTCGCTCCCTCTGGTAGGCTTAATATGCCCCGGCCACGAGATGTAATCGATCCCGGATATGAAGGATACATTGTAAAATTGATTTTCGTGAAAAAAAAGTGGTGTTGATTTGAAGAAAAATTGAGTATTTTAATTTTCAAATTTCCATGTGCGTTTCGTATAGGTAACTTTCGCTCCCTCTGGTAGGCTTAATATGCCCCGACCACGGAATGTGATAGATAGTGTGATAACACTGACAACACACAATGTATATAATTTTGTGTAGATACTATAACACCGTTTTACATGGGAAGACGGTGCCGCACCGCCTGCTTACGCTGCGCCGGCTTCGCGGCTGTAGCGACGCGCGATGGTGTCCAGCGCGACGCGGCCGCTGGTGAGAAGAGGGACTATCGTTTGTTGCTGGCTGGCCGTTGTTGCTAGAGTCACCGCGGTCGTTATGTATAGATTTATTTACATTGAACACAATATCGTGACCACTGGATGTGTGTTTGTCAATTATTTCCTAAGCTTGAACAATATTTAACGTTTCCACTTAAGAATACCAAACAAATGATAGTATGTGCAAATAATATGAATATTTTGTAACAATATGTGCTTATTTATGATTGATTATTCACTACAAATTCGTTTACCTAAATTTTATTTTAATTTTCCAAACGATTCATTGCTTAAAAAATTAAAGTGGAAGAGACCATACTCTTAAATCATACTTCTTTCTTATCTCAATTCTTTACACAGAGTGAAATATTTTATACTTATATCAAAAATAGACTCAACTCTGGCAAATGAAAAAAAAAACGCAAATAATTGGCGTGTTTTGACATGAAATGACTTCATCAAAAATGCTAACAAACCCTTTTCTGCACGAGAGTTTTTAAAAATTTTCGAAGTAGACCACTTTCTTTAAAAAAGGATCTCCCAAAAATGTTTTGCTAAAGGCCTCGCATCTGCTGAGGACGACTCTGTTAATAAGCGTTAATACACAACTAGGAGATGCGATCAAAGGCTAGATGAAAACTGAAAATAAACTGACTATATATACTACGTTAGTAGTATATCAAAGGAAAAACAAAAAACAATTCGTATTGTAATCATATTTATTTCTTTATATAGTAACAGTCTATGATAGATGAGTTATTGTAAAATTATGCTACCTAGAATAATTATAAGTATAATAAGAGATAATCGACGCATAATCCTAGAATTATATAATGCGGAAAGCGAATATCAAATGTGGAGCAATCTTCAACGATTACGTACACAGCTTTGGTATGTCTATTTGCTATACAGTGCGTTTCAGAATTGAGTGGTTCCAACCTCAGATCAAAGATTTTCGGCTCAGTAGCTGATACAAAAATATTGCTGATATTTGTTAGTCGAAAATTAAGCAATGAGGTGGCGCTGTGCCTCAGTTCTGAAAAACTGTATGAAAAAATATTAGCCTGGTAATTTATTCGTTTTAAGATATGCAATAGGATCACAGTCTTTTTGGTATGCATTAAAAAAATAAAACACAGGTCTGCATAAAAAAGTAAATGAGAAATTTGAGGGTGCAAATATTTTTTCTGTGAATTTGCCGGCAAATTTTCCTCAAATATCAAGATATGTATGGTTACTAAAGTTGAGAGCTTAGTATAAATAAATGTAAAGTAGGTATGTATGTATGGCAAATATTACAGACCTGCATTTTTCAATATAGATTAAGAATCTTGAAAAACATTAAGGCATGTTTTACATAAGTCTTTTCCACGTCAAGTCTGTTATCCTCAAATACTTGTAGTTTTCAGAGATCACTTCACCATAACATCGATTCAACCTCAACTTCGTAGACATAACTGGGCCTACAAAAAAGAGTTGTCAAGTAGAGTGGTTCAGTACTTCTTCCGGATAGGAATCCATTTGCTTCAAAACCGCAGATCAATTACACAAGTGGTAGTACTAAAATAAGGGATCAAAGAAAGTGACCCGCTAATTAAATTGAGCAATTCCCATTTTTATACTTAACATAGGGAATAACATTTATGTCCCATGGATTGACTTACCTGAAGAGACCTCTAAGCCAACATCATGCCCTCTCCACTAAGTTCGCATACGCCCCCTGCTTATTGAACTGCTCCGTGTCTTTGTACTGGTTGACTTGCGCTTGGTGCTGCTTGTTAAATTGATCCGTAAGGGCGTAGGTGTCGTTGCTGTAAGCACCTGCTTGAGAGCTGGACGCCCTTGAGACTGGGGTAAATGTTGGATCTGGCGGGTCTCTTTCAATCTGCCGCGAAGCTTCTTTCAACTACAGGTTTGAAAAGAATATATTTTTCAAAAATGGTCCAGTAACGCTGTTACCGGTTTATAAGGGATTATGTTCGGACACTCTGAGAAAAAAAAACAAAAAAATGTGTAACAAAATTAAATCCGATAAACATGATCCACCCATTTGACAACGTTGCGGTCTAGAAATGTCTCCCATACACTAGCGATTATCTGGCAACGTCGCATCTCGCCAGTCGCCCATCCGTCAAACCCTAACGCAGGTATAATAATAATAAATAAATAAAAACGCCTTTATTATAAACTCGGCGAAGGCCAGCTATGCTGTTAACTTAACCGAGCATGTAAAAAGTAACAACAAGCCAAAAAGAAAAGTAATATGACAAGAAACAAGTTTTACATTACATTAATTTTAGAATATTACATAACAACAATGAACAATAATAACTACAGATGTACGTATACAAAGAAAATAAGCAATAATAAACAACTTATACTTCACAGAAGCAGTTGTTTCAGTTTTCGTTTGAACATATTAGGGGACATATCTTCAAATTGACCTATATTGTATTGGTTTAGAAGTTTGACTGATGTATAGGAAAATGAGCTTTGAGTCATGGTTTTAGTTATTTTAGGTATTTCATAAAGTACATTAAAACGTGTTGCATGAGAGTGAATCAGATTTCTACGAGTTAATTTTTCAATCAGATATGGAGGGCTTTTAGTTTTAATCAATTTATGAAGGTATGTCCCACGCTTGTGTTTAAAATATTCCCCCAGTTCTAAGGACAAATGATATGTGTGTTATGTCTAATAGTTGCATATAACTAGCGGACTTGGAAGGATAAAACTTCAAAAAATGAGATATACCGCCTATAATACTGCTCACCCAATTTTTAACTCCTGCAAACATTTTTCTGAAAATGGTTAGGAGCCTTTTTTTAACTTTTTTTGTTCCGCAGCCGCTAGGTTGATTTTCGAAGTCTACAAAGATGTTTTATTCTTGGTATAGTAGTAACATTGTGCGATAATTTCGGCAAAATTCGATCGCTACTTTCTAAGTTATAGAGGGGTCAAGAGTTAGCGGACAGGCAGACGGACATACCTACGGAAATGAGTGACACGGTTTTTCGTTATATACTCGTACATATCATACAGCATGCAAAACATAGTATCCCATTTTCTGTTTTACTCGCGATTTCCTCGCCAGTGGCGTGGGCAGTACAAGAAATTGATAAAAAAATAATTATAAAGGTTTTTGAAAACACGTGTAACCTAATCACTTATGAATCTATAAAATGCCTCAACTTCAGTTAAAAGATTTTGAAGTATAAGGGTGTATCGATAGGTACTTTGGGATTTTTTTGATTAAAACAACACTTTTGGAACAATAGCATGCTTGTTTTATACGATCAGAATATAGAGGTATGGAAGTTTTGTTTAAATAATATTTCCAACCGCACACTCCCCCTTTCGTCTGTTTCAATGGATGAGAATTCGTCAACTAAAATTTTCACACACAAATTCCACCAGTAACTTTTGCTTCAGGTCCTTAATCGTATGCGAATTGCTTGAATAAGCTTTATTCTTGAGAAATCCTCACGAAAAACGTCAAGCGGGGTTATATTGTCCATATATGTGGAAGGCTTTCAGTTAACATGGAAAACACGGCGTCAAGTGGGTTGACTCTGCACTTAATGCGCAATGCCGTCATCAATTTATAAAGAATTAGTTTCAGCACAATTTAAATCCTCTGAAAAATATTGGCTTACGACATGTAGAAGAAAGAAATTAAACGTATTAAATAATTCAAACAGGCCCATACAATTAGTCCATAGGCATTTTTTCTCTGCCCTACTGGTAGTTACCGACCATGTGGCAACGTTGTCCCTTTTTACAACTGCGCTGCATCTCTGCAGCTAGTTATCTTTCGGTTTGTCAAGCTCGCTATGTTTTTTGGGCTTCAGTACGAATACATATACATATGTATAAGCCGGAATGGCTCGCCAGGCAGTTCGCTTTGATAGGCAGGAACGAGTACGCGGATCGAAAACATTTCTCTATAATTCGACTTCAAGTTTTAATGGGAAATGGGTAAATCTATGATGTGTGAAATATGGCTATATGTGCATAACATTGCCGTAGTTGACAGCGTATACTAAGATCGAAAAAAATTCATATACCCTCATCCAAATTTCAACCTCTACAAACATTTTTTTGAAAATGCTCAGGATCCCCAAATACGTCATAAACAAAGTTTGAGTGATTTTTATTTTTTTCCATTTTTGGTCCTTTTCTGAGCCACCATTAGACCGACTTTCAAAAACTACAAAGCTTTTTCATCATTGGCTTAATAGTAGTGTGAAAATTTCATCAGAATCCGAGCGGCACTTCTCAAGCGGTTATAAAATTAGCGGAGAGACCGACAGACACACCGACGGAAATGAGAGACATAGTTTTTCGTGATGTATACCATCCAAAAAACATATCTCAATTTCTCGATTACAATACTTCTTCGCCAGGTTTGGCATGGGAAGTGAAATGAGATAATTTTAATAGTAGGTTTGTGCAATTCGGAAGCCTTCCTCCATCATCAAATAATCCATTATTAAATTGCCGCCCCTCTAAATGACATGCGCAATATGAAATTTTCTAGGTCAAGTCGTTGAAAGATTTCGTGAAATTGTCCCAAGTACCTAATACGGCCTTTTGAAATAAGGCAGCACAAAGCGTTATCTATTACCAGTAAGATCTCAGTGCGCGTTTGATAGCCCAGTCAACACTGTGACCGCTAGACGTTGACAGTTCAGGCGGTATAGTAGATGTGGTCTTCTCGCCATTGAACAACTAAAAATGTTGCTTTCGTCCATCCGATCACTGAAAGCCAACCATGGGCAGATGTTTCGTGCTTAGTCTCTGAGACCACTGAACGAAAGCATAGCAACTATCCTCTATCCGAGGCATGAGGGCTCCCTCTAGGAGTGAATACTAAAAGGCAAAGAATAGGCTTCTTATTGTGATGAAGCTTGGATCGATCCGCTGTTTCAATACGTTGAATAACGAAATACTTACTGCAAATTTAAAACCCATTTGGAATTAATAGGCTTACGTGCGGGCTTGTAAAAACGAAAAAAGGGACATTAGAAAATTTCATAGAAGATATTCCACAGAAATTAAAAGTTATGTATGGATTTGTGGAATAAAAATATACACAATAAAATCAGTAAAATCATTTTGCTTCTCCGATAAGCAAACTATTGAATGTCAAAGAATAAAATTTATGGATATTAATACGTACCTCTTGATTGTAATGGTAAATTCTTGTGCAAGAGAGGATTGTACTCATGAGTACGCAAAATTCCACAAGAACTATCACGAATCCGACCATCAAGAAAGCAAAGTAGTGCTCTCTGTACCACTGATCTAGAGCCATCCAGCAACCCTAAAAAATTATCACTTATAAAGGTGACATATCTTGTAACTTTTTGGTGAAGAATATCCAGCAAATCAGCAAAAAATTACACCGACAGAATTCTTATTTGAAAGCATATGGTTGACCTTTGAGTAAGTTTTTTCTTGGCGACTCTACAATTTGTCTAGAACTCAATCTTCATTGTCAAAACTATCTATGAAAATGTGTATAATTCAATTCAGGGATAGGAATTTTATAGAGGTCTTACGGTCTTCAAGGGTATAAACGTTTGTATGTAATTGGAGCCTAAAAACAGGAATTTATTTATCTTATTGAAACAACGGCCTTGAGGGGAAATGGTTTCTAGTAACAGTATTTTTTTTCGCACAGTTAGTAAAGATTGCAATCTCATACTAAAAAAATATAGAGGAAGTGGGGGGCAGGAGGTTGAGACCCCCTCAGAACCCGATAAGACCTTAAAATCTCACACTTTTGTAGATTTTTAGGATATATTTCGCATTTTAGCACATTCCGGGTTTTCTGTGTTCATCTTGATCTTTGGCCCAAGCATATAAATAAAACTTGATAACCAGACATATTCCAAATTCAATAAAACTATTCATGTTCTCCCCTGGCCGTCAATAATTTTGATAAAAGTTCGCAGACATACCAGTTAACCATTTCTATTAATCTTAGTACATAATTCGCCTTCAATTACATCAATGCAAGGCTAGTAAGTACATACTGAGACACAATCAAGTTATTTAATAAAGTGATACTAAAGGCGAATATCTGCTTCCTACACTGGAAAGGTCATGACCCTATGAGAGACAGGAGGGTGTATAAGCGATTCAAGTTTCATGACTAACATGCGTGAGTGCAGTTGCCGTTCATTAAAACTTAATAGACAATTATACGTATATACATACATTATGTATCTTTCGTACACAACACGAATGAAAAATAATAAACGGGTATGGACAGGCAGTATTTGTAGGTGAGAACTAACTGATGTGTTGGTTGAAGCCGGCACATTCCAATTATTGGCTCTTTAATAATTCTTATTTCATAATACCCTAGCTTTCTGCCGCGCTGTTTCACCCGCGGAACGTGTAGGATGCGCCACTAATGAAGTAACCAAATTTCCCAAGCATGCAAGTTGGCTGCCAATTTACCAATACCGTCAAAGATTCAAAACGTGACCAGAAGTTTATTGCATTACTTTAAGATTTGTACAATATCACACCTATAAAATCAGAAAAAGGGATAGTTCAACTAGTTCTTGAAAACCCTAGAAAAGCTAGGCTGATAATATTGTGAAAACAAATGATTTGATAATTTGAAGCCTACTTAGGACATTGTTTTTAATATAATATAATAACCAAGGTTTGGCAAAGTCAATATATCACTTATTATACATGTTTGGAATCAGAAGTAAAAACTCTATTCACTCGTGTAAAAATATATGGCGTCAAAAAAAAATTTGATGATTTAAGGATAAGAGACGAGACATCATATTGAAATTCTAATTATGCTGACTTGTAGAGGCAAAGGTGGCAATGTGAATGTGCTATTTATTAAATAATTCCATGAAAAATAAAAACAGTTGCGGGAAAATACAGTTTTTCCCGATTCTCTCCTGAAAAACCCGGAATTGCGACACTTTCTACCTGATATTTTCTTAGTTATCCAAATGCGCAACGTTGCTCCAGTTAAGCGACTATGTATCTCTTACCGTTTCCGTGATGGTGACAGTCGAAGTCGGTATTGTTTATATAAAGGAGAGAAAAGACTACTGTGCAAAGCCGAGATGGATTGTTTTCATACAAAATTGTGTACATAGCATCTCAAATTAAAAATAGTATCGTTAATATATATACTTCGAAGTTGAATCATTTATTTTAACAGTGAGTAGATCTGATCAAAAGAAATGTTTTTTTCCTTTACCATTTTTCTGGTAAAATTAAAGTAACAAAATTATAGCCCTTTGGAAGTTTGAGTACCGCCCTGTCTCAATAATAATATTATGTGCTCGTGTTTGGCATCGGAAACAAAAAAGCGAAAGAATTTGGAACGATGTTTTTACAATTATTTTATTCTGTTGTATACAGTCAGTGTTAGTCGGTAACGCGTGAGTGAATAGTGGTGTCTGTTGCGTGGCTCAAACGAAATCAAAAATGGCACATGTTTACGAAAATGCTGAACTTGTGGACATGATTCTTATTTACGCGGCATCACGGATTTATGCGGATCGGTTTCCCAATCGAGTGCAACCAACCCCTCGTGCCTTTGTTAATGTAGTACAAAGGGCTCGTGAATCAGGTGACTTAAGACCTCACAGGGGAGGGCATGCCGGTGCTCCAAGACCGCACGATCAAATACAGGTCCGCACTGAAATACTTGTCGGGAGGATACTTTATAAAACAAGGTAACATTTTGTTTTTAATTTTTTTTTATTTTTACACACATATTTTGGTTTATCTTCCTTCTACAATCATTATCTGAAAATTAATGACTCAACTTCAAAGTCACCCTGTATATATATATATATATATATATATATATATATATATATATATCGTTAATACTTCGCACGTCTTATTTTATTATATCACAATATCAGCCCAACCTTCTTGAAAACCCCCTTTTATCTCCATTTTGTTTTGAAAAAATAACTACGAGTATTCTACGACTTACCACTGTATGCCTGTATGCTGAGTGAGTCTGTTTCTCCAGATCTTGGCAAAAGTTCTGGTTGATCGGTCTAGGACTGAGATAAGCTTTGGTGTCGTTGGCGTTCAACAATTTGCAACAAGTCAATGGTACTGCCAATCTGGGCCCAAGTCCTTGCAGTCGCCACAAGGATGTATCGTATTCGTTTGCTGAATCGATGCCACAGCATTTGAACTAGATGGAAATTATCGAAAATTCAAGGAAATTCCACGCTCAGGGGAAGAGAAGCGAAGAGAAGAAAAGCGAAACTCTTTGGCTGAGTTCCGATAATTCCGATAATCAAATAATAATTCGTACACTGGAGCGACATTGGACGCGGGCGAATGACAAATGTCGCCGTGGTTCCCTTCGTATCGCTTCTCAGTGTGCGTGCGCCTTAAGTAAATTGTTGTAAAAACGTATAAAGGGTTATGGCTTAGCAAGCCGTAATATAATAAGATCATATTCATTCAATACATCAAGTAACAGCGGATTTTTGATTATCAGTTACTAAAGACCTATGCCCAATATTTTTTTTCAGTAATAAACCTGCTAAACATCTAGGAGTTTTCCCAAGCCTGACATATTTGACCTACAGCGATGACCTTGAACTTTACGTTATTTTGATTGTCGACTTGGAAAGCCAAAGTTGACCTCGAAATAAACTTGAGGATGAGACTCAAGCGCACCATTAAACTCCTTGTTCAATCCTAGTGTCAATGTTATGAATTATAGAAAACTCTACTTATCCAACAAATGCACGACAAGAATATCATCACAAATATATACCAACGATACGGAGTACCACAGGGATCTATCCTCGGGCCCTATCTGTAGGACTTAAATGTTGCTCATCTGCCAGTAGAAAATTTTGTCAAAAGACAAACGATATCACAATGCGAAGATGATTTGTACGTACTAAATCAATCTAAACAGCAAATACACAGCTACCGGTGGACAATAGGAGAGATATCTGAGTATTTGTAATAAGCAGATAACCAAGTGTTTAGATGAGCAAGAACGTATCCTCAACAGATTAAGTGGGGCGGGAATGAGGAGCAAACAGTCGTAACCCCCGCCGTCTATCTATTACGATAGATCAAATACGATACCTTGAGCTCGATATTAATAAAACAATAACCACAATTCATGAAAAAACGAATTACAAAGTCTAATCGAGCAGCTTATGCTCGGTCTCCAATCATTGACTTTAGCTAGAATGTTTCTATAGAAGTCAAATTGAAAATAATTCAAGCATGAATCTATCAGGTAGGTCCTTGCATAAGTAACAGTGCCATTCTTAACTTCGAGTGGTGACTTCAAAAGATGCTGGTCAGTTCCCTTACTGTATCCCACATGACATTCTTTGGGAGATGCTTCAAAAATACGGTGTGGCAACACGTCTGGACCAGACGCAGAAGCAATTTCGTGAAAACATCCTTGGAGGACAAATCAATGAAGCCGATTTTGATCAAAGTAGAGAAGACAATCAGCCAGCCAAGACAGTGATGCCAAATCCAGCCTCTAAAATTCATGCGTGCTCTGCATTATAGGTATCCCATAATAGGTTGTACGAGTAAAAGTGTCTTATAAAAAGTCACCTATCCTTCTCCTTGTTCCTCACCCTCTTAAATAGAATGTATAAAGAAGCAATATCTTAGTTTTTTATTGTTATATATGAACTAAATGCATCACATATAATTTCAGAGTGTTCTCAAGGTATGCGTATACTTTATCTGAAGTCACTTGAAACACTGTGAAATATCGGGTGCGTTTTATATATCTATATTTAACACGCTCTGTTGCTGCAAAAATCGCCAAATTTCGCAGCAAATATATGTATAAGATCAAAGGCAGTTTCACCGGTCCACGTGGAGTAAAGCACGCCTATGCGTGGACATAGCCAATGAGAAAGCGTGTATTTCAGAGCTCCGAACAAGTGCAGGTGGCTACTGAAAATTGAAACAGTTTAGCCAGTGCCGTGTAGCGGTGAATAAACGTGTTTTCTTTAGTCTGTCCGTGTTTTTTCATAGATTTTATTAGTTTGTGTGTTTTTGACTTTTGAATACTCAGTTTACTTGTTGATTTAATTGTTGTGTTGATTGTTCTTGTGTGTCCTAAATATGGCTCTTTGGAGACCTTGGGAAAATGCTCCAAGCCACGAGGAGATGGTTGATGAACCTGTGCAGGCAGAATTCTTTCATAAAGATTTAGAGGAACAGACCCAAAGAGTAATCCTGAATATGTATGATTGTCTGAAAAACGAAAATCCAGATTCCTCGCAAAATCAAATTTGTATCCTGACAAAAATCAGTCGGTCTACCATTTATCGGGTTATAAAAAGGGGAGATGTAGTCAACCATTCCTTCCACAGAAAGCGCATAGGGCAAAAATTAAAAAGAATAGACGTGGGTTTTCAGGAAGATATTCGTCGTATAATATACGGATCTTATAAAGAAAATTTGGTGCCCACGTTGGAAATGATACGGGATAAATTAAAAGATTATCCTGAAGATTTTTATAATTACAAATGCTTAGACTCACTGCACTGTATTGTAAAACTGTGTGGTTTTCAATACAAAAAATTAGATAAAAGAATGGTGATTATGGAGTCGTCTCGAATCGTTGAATTGCGCCAAGAATTTTTGCACAAAGTTAAAATCTATAGAGAGCAGAAAAGAAATTTGATTTACCTGGATGAAACATGGTATGATACCCATGATGTTGTGCAGTACGGCTGGGTTGACGACAGCAACAAGTGCATTTTAAATGCACCATGCAACCGTGGAAAACGAATCATTATTCTCCATGCTGGCAGTGAAAATGGATTTATACCTAATGCCTTGCTGTTATCTGCCAAAAATATCAAAGAATCATGTGCCGACTATCATGAGGACATGACCTCCGACTTATTTGAAAAGTGGATAGAGCAGCAGTTAATACCAAACATTTCCCCAAATTCAGTGATTATTATGGACAATGCGCCATACCATTCCCGACAGAAAAACAAAATTCCGAATACAGGCACAAAAAACAAGACATTATTGATTTTATGAAGGATAAGGGAATGGAAATACCACAAAGGTCAACCGAAGCCATATTATTGGATCTTATTAAAAGACAAAAATTTGAAAAAGAGTATGTTGTTGACAATCTGCTTCAGCAAAATGGCCATGAAGTATTACGTCTACCTCCCTATTACTGCATTTTTAACCCGATTGAGTTGGTCTGGGCTGCTTTAAAAAAAAAGTAAGAAAACATAATCAGACCCCTCAATTAAGTGAATCTCATATTGCTGCCACATACCTATGGAAGCAGTGTTCTAGGCATATTATTGAAAAAGAAAATGAATATTGTGTTTTGCCTCCTGTAAATCCCGTTGTAATTCCTCTACAAGATGACTCTAGCGACAGCTCCGAAGGCGAGGATGATATATAAATACCTATAATGTAAGTCTTTATATACCTTTTTATATACCTACCTGCTATGTAAATATTTGCCTATGTCAAACGTTGGAATTCTGTAATTTTTCCATTTCTTAACTTTCAGTCAACATAAATTAAACTCCCAATATAAGTATTTTTTATCCCAAATCAAAAAAATAAGAAGATAGTAAAATCCATTTATTGTGATATAAAAACATTATTATTATCGTTCTAAATAATTGACCGCACGCCTATGATACGTCATGAAATTACAAAGGACGCGCCGACCAAAGGTGTTTATGCTATTTCAAGTGACTTCAGATAAACCATACATCGAGATATCTCGAAAAACATATTTAATAAAGAAAAATGTTGTGGAACAAAGGTGTAAGGTTTGAAAAGGGTCATCTAATGGTGACCTTGAACGTGACCTTGACTATAACCTTCAAGATTTCAAACCTTGCAACTTCGTTCTGAAACATTTTTCTAGGAAACGTATTTTTCCAGATATTTTGATGTACCCTCACTTTTTAGAAACCTTGCATAAAATAAGGGTTTGAAATTGAATTGGCTGATCCTAGTTTATTACGATATAGTGAGTGAAAGCTCATCAAAGTCCATGTGGCAAGAACATTTTCAGACTATCAAAATTAACTTTTCTTACCTTGTAAGTGATTTTAGACTTACCATAGTTTGTGCTAAATCCACAGCCACTGTAAAATGTTCCTGACCGCTCACCCCATAATTCCTTTGAAGAGCTTTGACAAGCTCGTCTGTAGCGGGCCCCAAGCCCATACAGTTTGGCCACAGCCAAGCTACAATGTATATGGCACATTCTCCAACTAGAGCTATCACTATGATTAGCAAGTACTGCAAATTATAGGAAGACACAAGTGAAATGCCAGCTTCTAAACTATGGGCCATATGCAACCTCAAAAAATATTTAACGGTTTTTAAGCATTGGAAAAGACCATTTTAGGATTTTTTAACCATTCAATACTCACTAAGGTACTTTTTTGTTCAAAATGGCACAAGAATCCTAGAAAAACGTTGCCCGATTTTTTTAACCCGTTCGAAAAAAGTGTTTCAATCAAATTTGTACCTGCTTAAAATATGGTATTATGAGAAAAAATGTGAGGTTTATTCTTATTATTCTCCTTCATAGTTAGTATTAACTTGTTTTCTGCAAGTGACATACTTCACTTCTTTTTGTTCAACTAACGGGCTGGCTAATAGGTAATGAGCTTTTCAGTTTTCATTTACTGGAAGACTTTAGTAAAGTCGAGAACTAAATATTCTAACAAGCCCGACCTTCAAGAAGTATCTATCTCATATCAAATCACACTTACGAACGTAAGCATGCAATAGCTATGCATGCAGGCTGCCCAGCATCCTAAAATCCCAGTTCCAGCCAGCAGAAGACCAAGCAAGGCCGCTCCAATGGATACATAATGCAGCAATGGGTGAGGGAGGGTTGATAAGTACCCCACTGTCAACAGTCGTGACAGTTGCACTCTTTCCGAGTCGAAGAGGATGAGCATACCTCCTGTTACTAGTGTGAAACCGCATGCCTAAGATAAGAAAAAAAAAAGCGTCAAGTAGATTGACTCTGTACTTCCCATGCACTATCATCAGTATGTAGAGACAATGTTCGGCTTATTGTAAAAAATTCGTTCAAAGCAATTACGTGACAGATATATCGACGCTCCCCTTGCGTATAGTAACCCACTTTTTCGTTAAACTGAGATATTTATAGATTTGGCGCATCACATAACTCCTGCTCACCAACTGACAAAAGGGCGAATCTCTGCTACCACTAGAAGTCGCTATTATCTACATGAAAACGTATCTCATTTTAAGTCAGAAATCATCCTTAAATAAAGGCATATTCCGATATACGCTGATTTGTTGATGCGATTGTCCTAAGCCATACAGTCGTATTTCGGCCTTTTTTAGACGAAACCATACTGACCATCGCGCTTTTACAGGAGCATCTCATACGAATTGTGTTAACCTAACTCAAAAATTATAAATTTATGTATTGATACGTTGTGTGTGTGCTGTTTGTTATACACTGTTAATATCAAAAGAGTATGTTATTTTCAGTTCAGAAGAAAATCATTAGTAGTAGATAAAATACAGATTAAATACTCATTAAAACAATACACACACCTACACACAAGTCATTAGATCACTGAAATTATTGTTGAGGTACTCCTCAAATGAGAAAAGCATTTGGTAATTAAATATTTTTTAATTTTTTTCATAAATATGCTGGTTTCTAATTCCTTTATTTTAAGTAGGATCACATCGGAAAAACTATGCAGTAGTAATTGCGTACATTTTCAGATGTCAGACTCACATGTTCATTCTTGTATTGCAGCTGTGGAAATCTGCGTGTTTGCATACATCTTGTGATTAATTCTGTATATAACTGAGACTTTCTAGGATAACAAAAAACACATGGAAATGTCACAACGCCGGACGAAACGAAAGCTTCCCTAAAAGAATCTCTATACCCTAGATTAGCAACAACTCCGATGCGTCTCCTTTGAAGTCCAAAAACGTGTATGGAATGGGATGAGTGACCCCGATTGAAAACAGCATAGCTCATTTTGGAGTGAAAATAACCCTAGTAGCAAGTCAACAGCGTTATTAGGCTTACCATTTGAGATAAATTCCTCATTAGAAAACACACATGATGTTCCGATGCCATTTGTGTATGAAGATGGATACTAAGAAATTCGACATTCCTATTACTACTAGATATTTGGGTACTCATATTTTTGTTCGAAAGTGTTGTTTTATCAGCATTTGCCAAACACCACAAATATTTCGCTGGCTGTTGTAGGCTATAGCTATGTCATCTAATTGGGTCATTCTGGTCGTATTATCTGCGTACAGAATAAATTTTGAATCAGGCTCACAGTTCTCAATGTCATTTATGTGAATAAGAAATAATGTGGGACCTATTATAGAGCCCTGAGGAACACCAGAACGCATGAAGTCTGGTGCTTTCCATTCAAGAACACATATTGCTATGTCTCTATAAGATATGATTTAATCAGCTTGATGCTGCTTGTGGTGAAGCCATATGCGTCTAATTTATTGAGTAATATGTATTGTGAGATGCATAAAACGCTTTGGAGAAATCATAGAAGGCACATAATGAAGACTGGGGGTTTTCATGCATTGTTATCAAAACTATATCATTCAAATAGTAATATGATGATTGAGAAGCATACAATATCTGCTGCCTGGACCACATGAAAAATGCTGCAAATACATTACATCTACCTCCAGCCTAAGCATAAAACAAAGCTTTAAAAGCGCCCCCTGAAAAGTTAAAGTTTTCGAGATACGTCCTTATGCAATGGGAGCGACGACAAGTAGAGTAACACCGATTTATAACACATTGAATAAAAACTTTTTTGTTTTTGTTTATCTAACGTGGAGTAATCTCATAATATGTCGCAGTAGTATCCCCTGAAAGAAAAGTGGGACAAACTAGCCTCTCTCAAAAAATTCATATAGTCCAAGATCTCAAGGTTGCCAGACGTAATCTGCTTTCTGAAAGACAATACGAGAGAAGGAAGCAAGAGAAACGTGTTAAAAAGTCTCTCTCTCTCTCTCTCTCTCTCTCTCTCTCTCTCTAAGGGGAGCACATGCTAAGAATCTCCAAAATTCTACACAAAATCATGCTAAATATGCAAATTATAAGCTCCAATTGGATTCTCATGGTGGCCACCGCCCCCTAGGCACTCGCGGGGGTCCATGCCATTATACCAAAAGAAATACAAATAGTCTTTATTTGTCAAATTATCCGAAGATGACATTGACAACAAAGTTACGACAATAATATAGTAAAAATACAACAGTCCCTAGTGTGATTAATAAAAAATACACTAACTCTTCAACGGTGTAAAAGCAATTACCTTTTCAATTTTCTTTACCTTCCTTTTGAAACTACAAAGAGATGAAGTTTCCTTTATGTGTGTTGGAAGCAAGTTGAAGAGATAGCTACCAGCGTAAACTGGAGTTTTTTGCAAAAAGAGTGATAAAACCTATTTGTAACCACATTGTTCTTTTTTCTGCTATACCTAATAGTTATGCTTGTCACAGCGTCTCGCTAACTTGTTTTTATTACAAAAAGTGTGAACTAAAACTTTAAGGATGTAAATACAGGCTACTTTTAATAATTTATGATACTTGAAAGTTCTACAGCACGACTGGTGAAGTAATTTGAACGTTTGAGCATTAATTCTTTTCTGCAATATAAAAGTGTGCTGGAGCTCTCCCGCTTGCCCCCAGAAAACAATACGAGTATAATATGAAATGACAGAATACACTGTTACATAATAAACACTTATAAGAGAATGTGTCCAGTAATTGTTTGAAAACGGAAGTGTACTTGAGCTTAGCTTCCACTTAAAGCCCTCGTATCAAGAAGGTTAATTAAACTCTACCTATCTAAGAAGACACGCACTGTTCATGAAGATTAAAGAAATTTCTTCATACCATCATCCTATTACTTACTTTCGTAGTCACAGCACGAGAGTATGTAATTAATACATATGAACATTTTTTCTTAACAAGCTCCAATTAAACCATTATAAGGTCTCCATGTCTCATTTTGTTGTGTCAATTAAGGAACCTGTATCATTATATCGTGATCAATTGCTACAATACCTTGTAATTTTTTATCATTAACCGTGAAAGTTGGGGTCTTTTGATTTAAGGAACCATCTTATGAACAGCATTTGGAGGTGGTATTACTAAAGTTACGTGGTTAAAAACAGTTAGATGTAAACTGTTCCAAAAAACTTCGAAAGCACCAGTTGTTTAGTGGGGCACATCTTTAAAATGGAATAACAGTGAGCTAATGCTATGCAGTTACTGTTTTCAGGCAATCTTAGAAACTCATTTCTGATCACCTTTCAGATAATATGACAAGATATTCGGAATAAAGCGACGAATATTTGCTTCTGAGGCTTTCTCTACATTTGGTCTTACAATCTTCCATAGGTGTGGTTCATCTGATCTTTGAGGCCTATATTTCCTCAAAAATTGAGAATGAAACGTTACAGAGAGTGACGAGCACTGTACACGATTTGGGGCTTGTTCGATCCTCAATTGAATGGAATAAACGTGATCAAATTGATCGTGTTTATAATGATAGGCCGTAATTAGGTACTAAGCACATTTTTGAACCAAATTCAAGTAGAAAAGTTTATATAAACGTGTGTAGTTTTCAATATACAGAGGGTCAAAGTGTAAAAACATAGATTTTTGACAGAGGAAAAATAGTAGCAAACTATCACGGGAAGTAAAAAATATGTATGTGTGTGACAATAGAACAATATTTATTTATTTATTTATTTATTTATTTATTTATTTATTTATTTATTTATTTATTTATTTATTTATTTATTTATTATTATTTATTTATTTATTTATTTATTTATTTATTTATTTATTTATTTATTTATTTATTTATTTATTTATTTATTTATTTATTTATTTATTTATTTATTTATTTATTATACGATTGTGCAATATATCAGTCACGAACTTAACGCTGCACTTATCACGCTTCGACTTTGAAAATCGAAAGCTTCTTCTAAAGACTCTTGTGGATAGCCAATCGGTGGGTAGATGCCATTTTCCTTAAAGTAAAGGTACTTGAAAAAACGCCGTTGGATATTTTCGAGTTTGTCTATCCAGAAGCCATGCTGTTGAGTTGATAAAGTATTATGCACATGCCAGTAAACTGCATCATATATAAGAAACTCAAAAACCTTTGAAAAGTTGTTAATTATCGTGATTTGTCTATAATTCTCCATATCGCTCTTGTTACCCTTATTTTTAAAAACAGGACAAACTTTTGACACTTGATCCACGATGATGGATATTTACCATTTTGCAGCGATAAGTTGAATATCGTTGCTAAAGGCTTCGCAAATACAGATGCACAGTCTTACAATATAAAAGCCGGAATGCCATCTGGACCAGAAGTTAATTTAGGCTGTAGTCTTCTCAAGGCATCATAAACCTCATTCACATTAAATTCAGTCACTGTTAAAGGACTACTTCCAGTTGACTGAGTGGAGTTGGTTTTGCCACTTGAGCTAGCAATAAAAGATTTACTGAAAAAGTCAGCAAAGCTGTTTAGAATATCTTGAGGCTCACTTATATCCAAACCGTTAAGTCATATTCTTATGTATAGAGCCATGACCTCTTCTGCTGTTGACAAATGACCAAAACTTTGACGGGTCTCGCTTTATATCATCTTCAGCTTTTTTTACATAGTCTTTATAAGCAATATCGATATCCTGTTTAATTTTGAGTCTCAAAGCTTTGAAATCATGCAAGGTCATTTCATCAGAATTTAACTTTAACCTCCTAAACAATATCTCCTTAGTTCTGATATCCTTTATTATGGTACCATTAAACCAAGGCGGGAATTGTCTACGACATCTGGTGATGGAGTACTTTGGGACACAATATTAGCAAAGATCAAATTTGAGGAATTTTTTTTTCAAATTTGTCAATATGTAATTCATTACAATTTCCTAGAAAATTAAGTAAGATGAGAAGGGATAGCAAGAGACAAAAAAATGGTATGATTAGCTGCTTAATCTGAAAAAATATACATTTTTTTAAATAGTCACAGGCATACATAATTTTGTTAAGATTGTTGTAAGTAGGTGCTAACTCAACGTCTTATTGCAATGAACACCCAACAATATCGGCACAAGAATCGTTGGGATATATGCAAGAAACCATTTTTAAGCTGTATCACCCTGTACGTTGAAAACAAGATTATTTGAGACACATGTTTATATGAGCTTTTCTAGTTAAATGTGGTTCAGAAATGCGCCGTTGTAATTACATACCTACCGTTAAGTAACATCCTGTACAGTGATTTACATAAAGATTCCTTATTTTTGAACAAATCAAGTTAAAATGTTGAAAACCGGGATAAAATCGATGAATAAATAGTATATTTTGACATAAAAGTCACACTTAAAATAATTACAATATGGAGACACCACGCGACCTTGTAGGTATATTTTTTCAATGAACTTTCCAAAGCCCTATGATATGTTCAGAAAAACATATTTTGAACTACCTATCGGAAAAATATATTTAAATATGCTTTTATGTTTACTTTCACAGTTTAACGCATCAATGTTTTTATATACAGCTTGCGTAAAAATACGTAACGTAAGGCAACCTCTGCAAATTATAATCAAATAAAAGAGAAATTTAATCATATGGAATCATATCTGTAAATAGTTCATACAATATATTGTTTTCGTATTATTCGCTAAGCAACTAGGTATCAATAGATAGCTGAAAAGAGGCATCATTCAAAATGTAAGAATTCAAAATAAATAAATAATTTTTTTTGCTGATTAAATATTTGAGAACCTAATGAAGTACAAGGTTTTATCGAAATGTAAGCGAAATGGCGAGCCAGAATCACTGAAAGTAAATATATATGACTATTGTTTAGTTGTAAAAACGTTAGAAATTATAAGACATTTCTACCTAAAACAATGAGATTATAATGAGAATTGAACTGAAAATTATCTAATTGTACTGTTGAAAAATGTCGACTGCAAAAAGCAGAATAGGATTCTGAGGAAAGTGGAGCCAACTAGCAACTATTCTGGTGTACCAAATTACTCGTGAAAAAGGTATCAAGTAGATTGACTGTATAGTTTCCATGCCTTCGAAATAACTTCTAGTAATATTTCCATGTAGTGCAATGGCATCAAAAAGACGTAGGTTTTAGTCAGAACCATTAGTGCACTCTTTGGACTTTTCATTGAATAAAGATCTTCGGAGCTCTGGTGTAAAATTTTTTCACAACTATGTTTGATAACTGATCATAATAACTCTTGAAACGTACTTATATTACATTGGGATCTCGAAAACTGTAAGAGATGCGAAGTCGCTTAAATGGGGCAAAGTTGCGTTTTAGGTAATCAACCAAATGCCGCTTAGAAAGTTTCGAAATTCAAAGTAGTTCCTGAGAGAGACGGAAAAACGAATTTTTCCAAAAACGTTAAAATTTTTTCATGACTTTATAGCGTGATTTCAAAATAAATTGCACATTAACATTGCCACTTTTTTAGGCATAAATAGCATTTCAATATGACGTTTCGTCTCTTGTCGACCATACCAAACCTAATTCCTAGGTAGGTCTTGAAATTACCAGATGGTCATTTGTTTTGTACACCAGATTTATTACTTTAAACTTTTATTTTTTCCTAGGTTTATTTGAGATGTGATTTCAAAATAAATTGCATTTTGTCATTGTTACTTATTCGCCTCTACAAGATCGCGTAGTCAAATGTTCACTTAGACGTTTCTTCTTTCGACTTCCATCACCAACTTAATTTTTTCATATGAACGCTTTATTGTAATTTTCTACATTTAAATGGACTTTTCGGTCCTAACTTCAGCGACGTATTTTCTTAGTTGACCGTGAATTTGTTGTTGGATGAAAATTATGAGGAAATAAAAGTATGGGTGAAATCTGAACACAAACTGAAAATTTTATTTTTATGTGATGGCAATAACAATAATAATCATAAATAGAGATAAGTCATAGCAGATGTTCACAATGTTGTCCGTTATTCTGTGTACATTGTTCACTGCTTGATCTATTTGTCTTCTTCTCAGTCCTCCTATGTTTGAGGTATGGTCTGCTGTACGAAACAAATGACTATCTGATAATTTCAAGGCCTACCCAGGAACTTCTGTTTTTTTAACTAGAAACAACAAAAACTCTATTCATCTGCGCAAAAGTCCAATGTGGCGTCCTTAAGTAAAAATAAAGTTGATGATGGACGGCAAGATGCGGAATCTCATATTGAAATTCTAATTATGTCATCTAGAGGAGGAAAAGTGGCAATGTTAATGTGCATTTTATTTTAATATCCCACTACAAATTATGTCAAGAAAAATTAAATCGATTTTAGGAAAATTCGATTTTCTCGTCTCTATCCGGAAGTACTTTGAATTTCGTTTCTGAGCGGCATCTTGTTAGTTACCTAAATAAGCAACTTTGCTCCTGTTAAGCAACCTTGTATCTGTTACCGTTTCCGGGATCCCATTATTGAGCGTCAAATTTGAAACACCCGGTATATGTGGTTTTGACCCGGCCACACAATGAAGTCCTATTACGTTTTTCGTCCGGTAATCCTTAATATCTTGGCCTTCTATAATTTAGAAAGTACTGTTCACATTTTGAATAAATTTTACACAATACGCATGCTAATGCCGAAAAATCTTTGAGGGTTTCGAAAATCGGTGTAGTAACGGAAGAGTATTGTGTGAAAGGCGACAAATTTCAGAACCACGTCAAACTTTGTTTTTTGAATTCCTGAAAAATATTTTTCCTTTTTCAAATTTCTGAGGTGTGAAAAGATTTTCATGTTTTACTTTTCATTATGGCAACGTTAACTTACCAATAACAGAAAATTAAAAACAGCCAATATAATCTTGCTGCCCACCAAGGACACCATTTCGAAAATTCGAAAACAGCCGACGGAAAAACCGGAACAAAACACGATCACACACGCTACGTCACGTCATAGGTCTAAGCCAACTAGGTCCAATTTAGTATTTAACGACTCCACCTCACGATTCATTCACTCAGTGATATAAAAAATGAATCATTTTAGAGACAATTGAGAAGGGCCAATAGAATGCGCGGCTAGTCGCAGAACGGTGCAGTAGCAGGACTGCCGATGGCGCTGTGCAGGAAAACCTGCTGCCACACGGTGTTCGCCAGGCAGGAAGGAAGTGTTGATTAGCAGAGCGGAAAGAGTACCGCGCCGCGTGATACTATGCGCGAAGTACCTCGTCAGGTACGTCGGTACGAGGGAAATTAGAAGCTAGCAGCTAAATCATTGATTCCCAAAGTGGTCTATATCGACCCCTAGGGGTATATGACAACCTGCAAGGGGTCTACGTCAGCGAAAAAAAAAATAATTTGGGGGTTCATGAAATGAATATGGGGGTCCACGATAGTGGATCTCAACACATACACTGATAGTACCTATTTACTTACATCATACTATCTTATAATATCAAAACATATACATTATTTATAAAAGTACCTATGAAGTAAAAAAATTATTATATATGTTTATAAAATTGTGTAAGTCGCAGTTTCAGAGCTTCGCTACCTTGCACTGACTTGTTCAATTCGTCACTCTATGAATACGAATGTGGGACAAATATGTTTATTCGTTTCCTGAATCTTGAAAAGGAAAGTGCTAAGAAAATATTTTAAAAAATATAATCAGATAGTATATCACACAAATTATAGTGAGTCAGTGTTATTTTGTATGAGAGTGCTGGAGAAAAGTAAGTACATTATTTTTTATTAAATTTTAGTTTTGTACTCGTAGTTAGCAAAGATAGATAAATTACGCCTATCATGACTTTAGTTATTAGTAGTTAAATATTCAATCATGCAGAATTACACGAGTACTCCTCAATAGTTTCTTTTTGAAAGTTTTAGCAATCGGTAATATAATAACAGTGCAATCTCCGTAATTCGAGCTAATTGTTGCAAGAAGATTTTCGAATTATGGGATGTTTTCGGAAAAATCAAAAAATATTTTTAATATACAGCTGCTTATTTAAATAATTTAATTTTGCCCACAGATGACTGATGCCATGTCCGAATCTAAAAAGCAATGTAGACAGTAAGTACAGTGTTGATTATTTGAAATTTGGCTTCATTCCATCATTGCCGGACAAACAATCGCCTATGTGCCTTTTATGCAACAAAGTTTTGGGCAATGACGCTATGAAACCATCTAAACTGCAAGATCATCTGAGAAGATGCCACCCTGATAACACAGATAAAGATTTGAAATACTTTCAAACACTCAAAGATAAATTTCAGAATAGACCTACACTGGACAGAATGTTCGCTTCGTCGTCACAAAAAAATGATGATGGTTTGCGGGCGTCTTACAATATCTCGTTACTTATAGCAAAATCCGGAAAACCGCATACTATCGGAGAGAAGTTAATTTTGCCAGCCGTTGAAGAGGTTTTAAAAACTGTTTTACACAAACCTGCATCTGATATCATTAAAAGAATTCCCTTAAGCAACAATACTGTTGAAAGACGTATTGATGAAATGAATTCTGATATGGAAAGCTTCTTATGTAATTATTTGCAAACGACCCATTTCTCTATACAACTGGATCAGTCAACTTTACCTGATAATGCAGCATTATTATTGGCATATGTTCGTTTTATTATGAATCAAGAAATCTACGAAGAACTGCTCTTCGCAAGAACTTTGATAACCGACACTAAAGGTGAATCAATATTTCATGTTTTGAAGGATTACTTCATTGAAAAAGCAATTCCTTTATCAAATATAATATCAGTAGCTACAGATGGAGCACCTGCCATGGTTGGACGTTATCGTGGATTTATAAGCTATTTAAAACAAAATGTGTCAGGGGTGTTAACAATACATTGCGTCATCCATCGACAATATTTAGTTGCTAAAAATTTGAGTGTTAGATTGCATGAATCACTTCATTTAGTCATTGATGCATTAAACCGAATCGGAAGCAACGCGTTGAATACTGGGTTATTTGCGTAGTTTTGTGAAGAAAATGACGAACACTTTCATCAATTACTCCTTCACACTGAAGTATGCTGGCTGTCGGAAGGCTTATGTTTGACAAGATTTTTTGCACTTTTTGAGACTATTTTAGAATTTCTGGATACTAAAGATAAAATTTTAAAAGAAAATTTAATGAAGAGGAAAACAGACATCGCTTATTTAACAGATTTGTTTACAAAATTTAATATGGTTAATTTGCAATTACAAGGCGACAGTTTAAATTTGATTAAAACAAAGTCCATCTTATCAGCGTTTCTTGCCAGAGTTAAACTAATGAAGCAAAATATTGGACGGGGCGAATTTTCTCAGTTCCCCAATTTGTCACAGACAAGCTGCCAGGAAGACGACGTTTCAACTTACGTTCAACATTTAAATGCCCTCTATTCAGATTTTGAATCTGAGTTTGAGGATATTTTGACTATGGTAATACCACCGTGGATAATTAATCCATATGATGACATAGAAGAAACGATTGTCGTAATACAAGAGGAACTGACTGAACTAAGTACAAACGAAGAACTTAAGGTTCAGTATAAAAACGGATATCAGCAATTCTGGCTGCAAAACAACATACCCGTTACTTATCCCGTATTATGGAATATAGCGAGGAAATTTTTAATTTCCTTTCCATCGTCATACCTAGTGGAAAGGGGGTTCAGCGCTGTTACCAATCTCCCAACGAAAAAAAGAAACAGACTGGACATCATTAGCCGAGGAGATTTAAGATTAACCCTTACAAAATTCACGCCAAATGTTGATAATTTATTATTAAAGCATCAGGTTCATCCTTCTCACTAAAAATATTGACTTATTGCTTATGTTATTTTATTTATAGTTTATTTTATGTTTATTGGTGTCTGGCCAATAAATGCCCGCATTGAGAATAAGTGCCCGCATTGATTTTTTTAAAGAACCCCCCTTTATAGAAAATATTTTTTTAAAAATTACTCTGAAAATTCAAGGATAGGTACACACTAAAATTCGTTAATTTTTTGCCTATTTTTAGATAACTTAAACGTATAAGAAGCGGAATTTAATAAAACTAACAGTGAAATTATTGAAGAACATACGTGTATGTTATAATTAATAAACGAACTCGCTTATTGTACTATTTTAAGTAAAAAACTTTTTTTTATTATTTTTCACTTTTTTTTATTTTATCCCTCTTATTTTTTTCCAATGCGGGCACTTATTCCCAATGCGGACACTTATTGGTCAGACACCTGTTTATTTAATGTTACGTATATTTTACATAACAGATACAAAATTTTATTTTGAGTAGTTTTAATTTAAATTCAATTAATAAATGTATAAATTAACATGTGTTTTTACTTTAAGATTTTAAGACTAAACTTCACTGCAGTTAGAAATTTACAGGAAATCAATATCAGGTAAGTAGGGGGTCTACCCAATACGGAAAAACATGGCAAGGGGTCTACGACACAAAAAAGTTTGGGGAACTCTGAGCTAAATAATCGCTAAATTATGAATAAATAAAACAGAAAGCTAAGTACGGCTCGACCGTGCTTTATCGAATTTTTATTACTACGAAAAAAATTCAAAAACAACTAAGGAAACATTTTTGTGAGAAAGGACTGAGGTACGGAGGATTTTGAACTTGTCAGTCTTTTAATTTATTTTATCTGAAAAATGATATTGCTCTGACTAAAAAATGTTACCACAAAGCATCTAAATACTATTCTAAATAGTTGTGTGTAGTTCGTGAACGAACTAGTTCATCGAAAGATTCTTATGATTTCACTAAGTGAACTAGTTCAGCATTCCTTGAAAAACTCGTACACTCGTTCACTACGAATGGGTGGTATAGGATCTCGATGATGCAATCAAACTAGTTGTGAGTGAACTAACGAGAACGAGATAGGCAGGAGAAATGACTCGGAATACAACCGTAAGTATAACTGGATACCCAGGAATTACGAGAAAGATGATAAATGCTATTAGTTATAAAGACTGAAAAAAAATAAAGATTGGCTAACTTTTATAAAAAAAAGTGACGCATTGCGGCTCATGAAGAAATTAAAACAATACTAAAATGAAAATGTAAATTAACTACAAACTTCCAAAATTATTTTTTAAATTTGGCTTCTGGTCCATTTCTGCAGACAAGACTGCCTGCTCAGCCTTCGAAAAAAGTCGCTCGCATGGCACAGATGGCAGATACAAACGTTTTTTAGCCATCTCAACTAATCTGAGACAGATTTTGCTACCACTTCATTTGTAAAGGCGGTTCATAAAAATATTTATCTAATCCGATAATGCCTGCTGCAGTTGGATTTTGATCTACGCCAAGATGTTTTATCTCAAGGTCAGAATCGTCCAAAAGGTCTGATACTATTTTCTTCTCTCTTCAGTTCATTTTCCAGCCTGGCTTTTGTCTGATACTAAATAACCGTTCTCGCAAAAGGAGGACATTTACATACCTAGGGTATGTAAGTGTATACTATTTGTTGTGCATAGCTCCATATACTATATGGTTTCACAAGCACGTGAAAATGACGCTCCAAAGTGGTCATGAAATGATGAGTTGAATGACGTAAAAATTACTTCCTATAACAGACGTCAATAATACGTCGCTTCCGGGACATGAAGATGACGTCTATTCTTCAAAAAAACATACAGGGTGTTCCAGAAATAATACGCCAGAGTGTCACAAAGGACCAGAAAGCAGGGATTTTTCAAAAAACTTAAAAGTGCCAATATCTCGGAAACTAGAAAACTTTTACTAAGGTCATGTTGGTTCTACCTGATTGATCTGAAGCCAATCTACCTCCTGTATCACTCTGGCGTGTTTTTCTGGAATACCCTGTATACCGTGTTAGCAGTAGTATTGCACATATGCTGCACCACAGGCTTATACCTTATAACACACAGCTTTTAATTCTTATTTCAAATATTTTACCATGTCATATTTATATTATTATAAAAAACATTTCTTGAGTAAGCCTTAAAATTATCTAAGTCATTTATTTCATGGAATATCAAAGATGATAACATGTTACGCATCAATACAAAACTGTATCTAACAGTAAAGTGGCTAACTTCATATAGCTGGTTTAAACTCATTGAATGAGTAGCAACATACCTAATGATGTAACTGATTCATATTATTTAAGGGTATAATGAAGACATCGAAAACGGTGTAATTAAAAAACTGAGAGCTGAAACGTCAAATCAAAATTCTAATTATGACACGGTGTAGAAGAGAAAAAGTGGTAATGTTATTGTCTAATTTTCTTGAAATTTGTAGACAGTGTGGATGTTTGATATGTTTTGCTTCGGAGCAGGAAAAAATAAAAACGACTTGGAGTAAATATTCGGAAATTTCCAAACTATGCAAGTTCCATTGTTTCATTTACCTACGCAACTTGCCCCCATAAAGTGTGTCCTCCGTGTCGTTTAGGCAAATGTCACAAGATCAGTATTCACTTTGATCCGTCGATATGTTTATCATGAGATGTGACATTTTTTGACCATGTAGCCTGGACGTCAGTAATTATTGATGCACAATGTTACGCAAAAATCCACAGAAAATACTGATCGTGGGACATTCGCTTTACCGTTTCCGAGATCTCGATTTTGAAACATTATTTATATAAAGCTTTTAGCAAAATCAAGTTTATATCCGTAGATTTCAACTAATCCTAGTAAACGTGTGGACCTGTATATGAATAATTTGATTTTTGTAAAAGATGTTCTCTTCATTTAATTTTTACCAAGCTAGGGATAAGGGAGGCAGCTGTCCCCCTTGCTTTCAGCCACAACTTTCAACATTATTATCGTATTCTACCTCTTTTACCTGCTTTCATCAATAAACCTCAGACAACCAGTCTTACTAGTTTTGTCAGTGTCATCTATGGGGCATTAACAATGTCTCATAAATGCAGTTCCAACGCTACGGATTTCTTTAGGCATGTAGGGATGCACCAGCGCCATCTACTGAAAGCGAATACATACTCGATTCGCTGCCCTATACTGCATTACAGATTTCCTTATCGCAAACATTTTATATGATTTATCCGGATAGATGGCAGTAAAGAAATGATACATACAAATATAAAAATTCAAAAACGCTCATTTCCATTTTCATCATTAGATAAGTAAACAAACCGTTCATATGAGATAAAATTTTCAACAGATCAAAGATCATACGAATATTTTTCTACCACCTACCGATTTAATAGAGAACCTAATGTAATATTAGGTATAACCATTCACACAGAAAGGTCCAATAATTCCTTATTAATAAAACTAGGAATACACAGCAAGAGCATACGTATAAAAAGAGACTAATAGATATATGGCGTTATGTGAGTGTTGTGAGTAACCATGCATCATTCCAGAAGCCAGAGGCAAATAATCTGAATGGAACCCTTATTGCACATGTAGTCAGCCTTTCAACCAACCAGATCAACTCGTTTAAGCAAGGTTTAAACATTCGAATTCCTCAGCGCTTTGTCATCTTTATGGACCATTCGTTATCCTCGCGTATAGAGATGAGAAATAAGTAATCGTAAATATTCAGTATTCTGTTGTCTGGCCCCAAATATTCTAGTGAGTAATGCGACCAATGAAAGCATTTCGTGTAATTTATATAAAAAATAAGCTGTCAATATTTCTGTTTGGTATCTCACTTCTTATTTCTCTTTTATTGATAATACGGCTCCAAGTTAAATATTCACATTAGTAGTATACTCAATGTTACTTCATATTTTAAGAGGACTACTTATTGAATATACGATTTTTCTAAAAAACTATCAATTTTCTGCAGTAAAAGTAGCAATGTTATAACCAAAAGATTTGATTTAACAAAATGACGTGTCAACATAAATAATTTACAACACCTGGAACTCTCACTTCTTAGTTACAAATAAGGCGATTCCAAGGAAAGCTAGACAACAGATGTTGAATCGAATACCGAATCATATACATGTGCCATCTCTATTCTGCATCTGACGCATTCTGGATGCCGCGCACGCGACCAATACAGCCACCGCACCGTCAACTGTTTACCGGCCGTTGTCGCTACCCGACAACGTTGCCAAACTGTGCATTCTTATGGATTATCTGCGATCCTTATATCCTGGCTCACTGTCTCGAGTTCCTAAAAAAGATATCCAGGTTTGCAAAGTTAGGATGATATGTGGATTGGAGATAGAGGAGAATGGTGAAAAAATACACATATAATGCTTCATGGTGAGATAATATTACTGCCCTCACGTACAACAAATAATTTTCAATGTCAAACCACGTATTTTCTAGATATAATGGCTTCAAGTTTTTATATTCTTTTTACACAGTGGCGGATTTAAGTAATGGCAAAATGGACATTGCCGCCTGGGCCTCCAAGGAAGCATCGTCATAGGGGGCTCCCCAGCAAAAATCAGCTTTAGTGTTTATATTGTTCAGCGCATAAGAATCTTAACTCAACGTTCATCTTCGTCACCGTAAATAAAAGCAATACAGAAACAAGAATTTTCTGAATACTGGTTCAATTACTCCATGTCAATGAAGAATATATTTTTTTAACAAAAATACCATCATTGTGCTCTCTTGATATGGGGTGTAAGAAAGTTAGCAGCATTATTGCTTTAGGCATAGTCTACCCATAAGAATCTAATTGAATCAATTTTTGCTACGAGCATCAAGTCAGGTCAACTAATCCTTAATTCGTTACCATCGAGATAGAAATTCGTTGAATAATGATAACGTTCCGTTCCAGGCAAATGATAAAAACAAAATATTAGGAAGGGAGATACTTCCTCTTTCGGTCAGTTCTTTAGAACATGTCAATAAATAAAAACTAAACGGTTTTGCAGTTGCTTTTAATGCTCTCCAGGCGTAATGATCGGTTTTATAATCGCATTTGTTATTAAAACTGAATGACTTAGGGAAATATCATATTCCATATGAGAGCTCATGTAAATAATTATTTCAGACCTCGACCCCCGGATTAAACCTTAGGTTCAACAGAGCAAAAACATCAGTCAATTCACACATATCCATAAATTGTGGCTTTTGTCACCAAACCATGCTAGTTTGACTGATCTACATGTTTTTTATTCACAACAGAGTCACCTCCCACGTAACGGTCTTTGAAGAATCAAGAGTATTGGTGATCTATCCGGTTCCTATGCCCAAGCAGCGTGAAGATCCGGCAACACCGCATCGTTCCCTACATCGGCCGATTGCATTCATTCGTTGCCTGACAGGTGGCTACACTGGCACGCAATCGAAGATGGCCGCGATTTCTGAGTGAGCGGAACCTGTGCCGTTTGTGACGCGCTCGCAAGTGCTTGTGAAACTACTCGCAAAGTTCCGAAACACGGGAAAAACCTTCTGCGCCGTCACACGAACGCAAAGTATTGTTGTTTACATCACACCATTGCCTCAAGAAGACAGTGACACTTGTGTTTATAACCTATACGCGTACACTCCAAGACTCTTGGTGGATAAATCGCTTCAATAAAGTTATTAATAAGTACTTCGGTGTTTTAATGGTAGTGTGGCGAAAGAAGTAAACAATCCAAAGCAGTTTTAATAGAGTAACATGTTAGAAAAAGTACGTTGAACTCAGTTTTCTACATTATTTATATCGCATCTAGTGAGCGATGAAATATGAATATTACGCGTTGTACATTACAAAAAAAAACAAAAGCCACAAACTCATATAACACAGTCATGGACCGAGCGATGTAATGAATAATAGAGCAAAAGTAACAAGTTAGCATCGATCGTTGTTTGAGGTTATGTTACATAGTGGCTGAGGGGCCCTTGTTATTGTGCCGTGCCCCATCGCAGGGACCGAACGATTTGTGATGTGGAGCCTCTATTCGTGAAAGTCGGTGAGCAGAACTTTGAACATTTTCTAGGGGTCTCAGGTTGTTACATAGTGACTGAGGAGGCCCTAGTTTGTGTCATGCACAATCGCCGGGGACAGTTCGAATCGTGATGTACAGCTCGTACACAAGGACCTATTCGTGAGACTCAGTAGTATGTGAATTGTCTTACAGTGAGCAGGACTTTGGTCAATCTCGAGGGGGCCCACGCTGGATCGAGCCACCGTCGGTCCGGGGGGTTGCCTCGACGGTGGAGGAGGCACTCTCCCCCCCGTCGTCTCTCAGCCCCCGGGACTGCCAGCAACGCACCCGCCACCCTTACTGCATCCTGAAGTTACCCCTAAGCAAGCAGTTGTTGAAAGGTAAGAGTCTTACACTTTAGGCACTTAGTAGTTTGTTCCACATAATTTAATCTTTTTATTATTATTATCTCCCCCTACATTTCCTTTGTCGATCAACGACCCGATTTTGTCAGACCCAATGTAAAATCTCTGACACTTCATATTTGTAAACATTATAGTTGTAACTGAATTAGAATAATCATAACTTTCACTGAATAGTGAAGTACCCCAAGGGTCACTTCTGGGGCTATTTGTTTTTGTTATATATTTTTATTACTCTTTTCTGTTGGTCCCTGATTGCACCAGCATTTTACAGACTTGTTGATCAGTACAATTAGAATTCACAATACTTTGAGTTCAGGACATAATAACCACTTGATTCAGAAGCAAAACTCAAGACCTAACTGGGTTTAATTGTTTTTGCAAATTTTACAATAGTATGTTAAGATCCCAGTTAAAGTAGATTTTGTTTCAGATAGGATTAACCTAGAGGCTATTTGTGACATACCTATTATTATTCTTGTGACAGTGTTTTCTGTTGACCTAACTTATGTCTGGTTCAATTATTTGGAAATTTCAGAATAATATATTGCTTGCAAAATGTAGAGTACCTGAAGGTTAAGTTTTGGGACTAGGGGAACTAAATCAAATCCTTAGATGCTTCAAAGTTATCTGCAAATTGATCTTGACCAAAAGGTAAAGAATATATTTCAGAAACTATAGGAATTTATTATTGACACTTCAAAGCAATCTATGATTTGAGAGGCAAATTCATATTGAATAATCAATTGTGACAGTTTTGATTTGATACTATTTGTGTAATGTATTATACCATTACCTAGGTAACATTTGAAACTGTCAGGGCCTTTTTTCACAAGATCAGAATTTTCCCAAGGCCAGTCCGTTTTGTGGATGTATGTATATGTAACAATGTTTTTGTTACCAATATTCGATAAAATACCTCCTGATTTGATCGTTCAAATATCTTATTTTAAACCTGAATGGACATACAAAATATACAAATTGATTTTATGTTCACATTGAAAAGATTTTTAGTTGTCATATTCTGACATACTACAATTACATTCTTTTTGTTATTTTTTATCTGTTTGTTTTTTGTTTGTCCCTTCAGAGTAACCAATTGCGATGTCACTGCTAGTGGTCTGTTTGAGGAAAACGATTGCCAATCATTGATAGAGGAACGGTAAGAGATTGTTTTGAGCATGTAGATATTCAAAAAAAATTTAACCACTTTTACTGCCATTTAACAAAAGCTTCATGTGTGATGTGTAAATTTTAAATTCCAAAATAAGATATGATCGCAGTGTTTCAGTTTATGCGCAGCTGAAAAATATTACTTATCCAATTCTTTTTTCTACAACTGCTAACACAGTCTAGGTACTTAGTGCTCTTACCAAGGATAGCCATTGTATGTGTGTTTCTCACTACTAACTTATGAAATCCACATTATTTACGGCATTCCTCTAAGGAGAAGTTAAATGTCTGCTCTAGTTAAACAATGACAATAAAAAAACCTAGGTAAATAATGAATACGTGCATTCATTTTGCGCTTCTTTGGTTTGTTGGGCACAGAATTGTCACTGGTATTAACCATTTTATTCATTTTTGAATATCACTAACTATATGATTATTTTCTTGTATAATTAGAGTAAATACAGAATCTATTTTTGATTTTTGTCGGAATCTTTCATGTAGCGGTAACATGTCTCTCGTGCGTATCGTTCTGTGAAGCAGACCACGCGTCGGATTTATTTGACCGTGTTGTCGGCTGTTAAGGAAATTATCATATATCCTATATTTTAAGATCTAAACAAATTAAATTTGGTAATTCCTAGTAGTAAAAAAATGCTTATAATACATCGGGTTTTTATATATATATATATATATATCCAAGCAGCCGCACAGGTAGAAGCCTAAATGCGGGAACACCGCGGCTGCTATGATGATCCCAAAGAAATTTTGTTAATACGATTTTTGAACTGCCTAAGGTTAGTAAAACTGGGAAAAGCTTCCTCTTGTAGATTGTTCCACAATCTCGACACCCTCGGGACAAAGGAGTGGTAGTATCGGCCAGTTCTGGATGTACGAAGTTCGACACGGTTAGGATGGGACGCCAAAGTCAGGCAGGTCTGCCTGGCAGGCACATCGCGAAGCGGCATCACGGAAGAGAAAACCACACTGCCTGCCGCTAATCAAGCTGTGACGTTCGAGGTAGTCCAGAAGCTCGCGATTTATGCACCTCTCCATCACCTTGCTTAAAACAGAAAGCAGAGCTATAGACCTGTAGTTGTAAGGACATGAGCAAATTTCCAGTTTTCTGGGAACGTGCCGGATTCATAAGATATCTGGCAGAGACGCGAAAGAACTGGAGCAAGCTCCGCTGCACACCTCTTCAGTACAATGGCAGGAATCAAGTCCGGACCAGAAGCTTTGTTGATATCGAGCGACAAGGGCACTCGTCTTACGGTCTTATGCCTGAATGTTACCTCCCCTTTCAATTGACGACACTTGGGATGTCCATGGTGGAGTTGGCAGCAAAGATCTTGGCTAGCACTTTGGCCTTTGAGTTGAATACAACAGTTCCATCCTGAAACGTAAGTGGTGGAAGGCTACTGTGTGAGAAGTTCCTTTCAATCTGCTTGGCCAGCGTCCAGAAATACCGACTGCCATTGCGCTGCGACATTACCCTGTGCCTAACTTTTATATCGTGCTGGTTTTTGGCATTGCGAACCGCTTCTTTACATTTGTTTCTGAACTCAACGTCGGCTTGTTTGTTCTCTACAGTGGGGTTTTGTAAGAAGGTTCTGTGTGCCTTGATCTTCTGCTGGCGAGCAGCGTCACACGATTTGTTAAACCAGCCGTTGGAACCTGGTCTAGGCACTTTCACTGTGTGAGGGATGTATTCCTCCATTCCGACGTGGATAATTTCGGTTATCGAAGAACAGACATCCGACGCATCCGCATCAGTGAAACAGACATCTTTCCAAGGAAAGCTAGATAAGAAGTCCCTGAGCCCCTCCCAGTCGGCATGTCCGTAATGCCAAGTTTTGCGGCCTGTACGAGTTTCTGTTGTCACAGCGGGTTCTGACCGAAACCTAACCTCCACAACACCGTTGGTCTGAGTTACCCAGGGGGGACAAGACAGCAGTGCTGCTAAGGGACAGGATGCGTGGTCAGAAAGAGATCCAGCAATCTACTGGCGTGTGACGAGACGCGGGGGAAAAAAGTAGGGCTCGTCACCAGCTGGGTCAGCCCTTGAGTAAGAGCGAACGCTTCGACTGCACGACCTGCTGCATCGGTCTTGTTTGAGCCCAACCAAAGCTCATTATGGGCATTGAAATCACCGAGAAGAACTACCTCTGAAGCGGGGTGATTGATGTTCAGTGTCAACTAAGAAAAATAGCTTTTTTGTTTTCATATTGATTATGTCACAAGAATAAACGATATGTGATACATAAAGTTGGGGTTTTCCTTTTCACGACGTGTAGATCTTGAAAACATAAGCAATTTTGCTTAGTACCATATACACCAATGTCTTAAGGGAACCGAGATAAAAGGCTCTGCAACATCAAAAATATCTGAATACCGTCCTGTAGCCGCGACATCCCCGAGTGGTACTAGGACACTAGCTCAACCCGACGACAGAACTGGGTCGGGGTCAGTGTGTCAGGTCAGTATGCAACCTTCAACTGACGGTTACGGTCACGCGTGTAGAGGTAATCGCGTAGACGAGAATCCCTCAACAAGCACTAGAGGCGTGGCTATAGAAGTGCAAGTATCAAAAACTAAAGTGTGACAAACGCTGCGTGAAGAGGGGCTGTATCCGTTTCACGTCCAACGTGTACAAGCCCTTTAACCTGACGATTTTCCAGCAAGAGTGCGGTTTTGTGAGTGGTTGTTGCATCAACATGACAATAATCCGGACTTTTTGAAGTGCATATTGGTGACAGACGAATCTATGTTCACGCGTAATGAGGTGAATAACTTTCGCAACACTCATGTTTGGTCAGTAGAAAATCCGCACGCTGTCCGTCGGGCACATTTTCAACAAACATTTTCGGTGAATGTTTGGGCTGGCATGGTGAACGGTATGCTCATTGGACCATTTATTCTCCCAAATCGATTGGACGGGATGCAATACCTAGACTTTTTACGCAACATTTTGCCTTCCTTGTTTGCCTGCGTCTGCTCGGTAGCGCATCAGCTGATTTCATTTTCTGTTGGAGCGGTATGATTTCGGGCAGAGACGTACTTAGCCCTTCTCGTCAACTGGAGAGTGAGTACTTTTTCCTTTATTTTTTTTACTTGGTCGCCCTCGTTTCACTACACATTACCTTTGTTATTTCAAGGGTGGTTGTTTCTGAAAAGGAAAACCCCAACTTTGCGGACACCCTGTATTTGACAGGGTCAGATAATATTTTCATTTTGATAACTTTTATAGGTATATAAATTGCCCCCCCCCCCCCCCCATCTGACTTTTTTATGACCTTCCAGAAGAAAAGTTGTGATTAAAGGTTTGAAAATAAACAGGATACTCCTTTCAAAAATTCAACGTCATTCGATAGCACTTTTCTAAGACACCCGCTATACAAAAAAAATGTATATATGAAAACTTCATATTGGACCCTACAACTGCTAGTTCATAAAAAGTTAGATGGGCTCAATTTATAGACAGACACTACTCCACCATGGGAAGATGTGTGGCAAGGGGGGGCGACATTCAGACATGAAAAATATAATCCGCCATGATTGTCGGGCTAATAAAACCACATGTATTGACAGATCCTCTTTACTGTAGCAAACGATGATATTTTTCAGTACAGTGCCAATCAAATATTGTGTGAGGGAGTTTGGACATCAAGCGAGTTTCTGGTTGAACTTCCTGTTGTGAACTTTGGATAATCTGCCAAATTTGTTTCTGCTTAGATGAGCAGCTCTGGGGTGTAAATAAATGGAATGTTAATATTTCCAACTGTGTGTAAAACATTCCTTACAACTTGTAGTTGTGTTTAACCCACAATTAACTTGATCAGTCTTTTTTGCATGGTGGATACCCTGCTGGTTTCTGAAGGACATCCCCAGGCCACTTATCCTAGCTGACTAATTGCCTAATCATATTAGCAAATTTCCTCGAAATAATTGTAAAGTCTGGTTTTATTGGTGCAAGTTGTTCAAGGGGGTATGCAAAACATGGGCGCCTAAAATGGGTACACCAATTTTTATGGGAAAACCTTTCATTTGACAAGAAAGAGTGAGAAAACGTTTTTTTGGGATTCAATCGAAAGAGTTCTACAAAATGAGACCACAGATACAAAGATTCGACTAATGGCAAAAATGTTACCGCCGAAGAACGAGGCTAAATGCAGGTTTTGGCACTTGTTAATGCGACGATAATTTCACGCAACTACTAACTATATCTAATTGTTTATTCCAATGCACCTGCTTTCCGGCCATCACTACTAGTTTATTGAGCAATATACAGGGTTTGTTCAAAGAGCATTTTACAGCAAAATGCACTAGTTTACCTCGCCGATATGAATCGCCAACCATTCCGAAAGATAATCTTATTTTTATGCGAAAAACAAAGGTTACATTTTTTCTTCTAAACAAATTCAAAAATTTCGTATTTGGGAGTAACTAAACGAATTAATGCGGTAGGATATTCGAAAAAATACGTTACTATACACATTTTAAAGCAAAGCGGATGTGTCTATCATCTTTTATTGCGAATTACTCACAAATACGAAATGTTTGAATTTGTTTTATGTAACTTCCGGAATGGTTTGCGATTCATATCGGCAAGATAAACTACTGTATTTTGCTGAACTAACCCTGTGTTTGCTCATTAAACTAGTAGTGATGGCCGGATAACAGGTGTTTTGGGATAGACAATTAGAAATTCTCAAAAACTACTTCACCGATCTACTCCAATTTTGTTTTGGTTATTTAGAAGTACGAATCTGAAGAATTTCGAACATCTACGAGAAACCACCGTCGCATTACCAACAAGTGCCAAAACTTGCAGTTTGCCTCGGTTTTTGGCCATAACTTTTTTGCTATTAGTCGGATCTTTCAACGTGTGGTCTCATTTTGTAGATTTTTTTCGTTCCTGTCGACACTTTTGAATGAATTCCAAAAAACAAGTTTTCTCATTCTTTGTTGTCGAATAAAGAGTTTTTCCATAAAAATTGGTGTACCCATTCTATGCGTCCATGTTTTGAATATCCCCTTGAACAACTTGCAGCAATAAAACCAGACTTTACAATTATTTCGCAAACCAGGGGTATTTTCGTCTAAAATGATTAGACTATAAAAAACATGATGTACAAAGAGGTTTATTGCAGAACTGGTTAACGTGTGGCTTCCATTTGAGGTATTTTCAATTTTAATGCCTAAAAAATTTGTTGTTAACTAGCAGACTATTGACCAAACACATCGCTGTACCTCTCCTAGTAACTCTTCATAAATTTTTTGAGGAAAAGAGATTGCTATTGACAAGAATCGATGTGTTTACGTGACTTGATTTGAGCTACTAAAATCATTTACAAAGATAATGTACAGCAGTAGCTATTCGACTGAGTCATTGATTTGTTGATATTTATAGTAAAAGTCGGGAACGGACACTCCAGGGGAGTATGCATTTTATTATTGTTCGATCATATTCTGCCTAGACCTTATTAGTTACCTTAATTTCATCATAAATATGTTCCAAATATACTAAGTGACATATAAATCCGAACACCCAGTTTAAATGGTTTTGTTTTAATAAAAGTTGGTGAATTTATTTATCTTACTGTAAATAACCAGTGAAAAAAATTTCAGCCTTATCAGTTGGATATTCCGGTTTTTATACTGCTTTTTTTTAATTCACTAACGCTCTAAAAATGAGTATTTCAGCCGCAGTAAAGAATCAACGTTGGCGGATTTTGGTTCTTGACATCCTTTACGATCGGTTACGATGCCTAGAGTACGGAGACCTGTACGATTTCGTCAACTTAGTGAGTTTGATAGGGGCCGTATAGTGGGACTTCTGGAAGCTGGACTTTCTTTTCGGGCAATTGCAGTTAGAGTGCAAAGAAGTGTAGACACTGTGGTTAGGTGTTGTCAGTAATGGCTTCGAGAAGGCCGTACGCAAAGAGCAAGGGGCACTGGACGCCGCCGTAGAACAACAGACCGTGAAGATCGCCGCCTAAGATTATTGGCCTTAAGGGACCGTTTCTCCACTACCAGGTCCATTGCAAATGAATGGTTTGCAGAACACGGAAGACCTATTGGCATGCGAAGTGTTTACCGACGAATGAGAAGTTTTGGCTTGTTTTCATATCGGCCACACTGGGTCCTCCCTTTAACTCGAGAACACCGACGTAATCGCCTTGAGTGGTGCAGACAACGGTCACTCTGGGATCAGGAATGGAACAGTATTGTCTTTAGTGACGAGTCTCGATTTTGTTTAGGCATGCACGATGGTCGTGCCAGGGTTAGAAGGCGACGTGGTGAAAGGAGGAATCCACAGTTTTTTGTTGAAAGACATATTCATCACACTGTTGGAGTTATGGTTTGGGGTGCTATAGCTTATGGTTCCAGGTCACCTTTAATCTTCATCAGAGGTAACATGAACGCGCAGCGTTATATCCACGAAGTTCTAGAACCACATCTTTTACCCTATCTTGACACCCTGGCAGATCCAACTTTCCAACAAGATAATGCCCGACCACATGTTGCAAGAGTCACAATAGACTTCTTTCAACATAATGATGTCACATTGCTACCATGGCCACCAAAATCTCCCGACTTATCCCCAATTGAGCACGTGTGGGATATGATGGGTAGGAGATTGCTCAATTTGCAACGTCCTCCTCAGACTCTAGAAGCACTTCGAGAGGAGTTGGTGGTTGCCCGGAATGAGATACCACAGGAGGACATTGACCACCTGATCAGAAGCATGCCAAGGCGCGTTGGAGAATGCGTAGCACATCAGGGTGCATCCACACATTATTAAAGGTCAAAGGGCTTTAAAGCAGTGCAATCATTTTGAAATTTTTATCAGTTACTTATTATGCTTCATTAAGTACTTATACAAATTTTTTTTAAAATAAAACCATTTAAACTGGGTGTTCGGATTTATATGTCACTTAGTATATCAAGCCTGATATTCGATACTATTATTCGATTTTTGGAGGAACATTGAAATCTTAAATACTGTATATTCATCCACATACTCGTATATGTACACCTTGCTGAAGAACTGTGTCCATTATATTCCTCGGTGTCATGCGCCTGAAGATAAAGCTAGGGATGTAATGTTGTACTATTAAATAAATGTTTTCAGCCGTTCCAACGTTGAAACCAACCTTCATGCCATCAATTATCACAAGAAGAGAGTTCTTATTAAGAAGAAGTTCTGAAATCAAATAACCCAAACCAATACTTCTTTCTCTATCCGTCTCGAATCATTGCTCTCTAGGCATTAGGTAATGTTTTCCCTATCACCCTTCAGTTTGTTTTCCCCTCGATGATCCCACCTCGCTGCAGCCGGAACAGAAATACCCCAAAAATACTGTCCCTGTCGCCTGTCTCGGCTCTTGGCTCTATCTGGAACGCACGCGTCTTTTGTGCTGCTGTGATAGGGTTCGAGGGCCCGCACAATCACAGTGGCGTAAGCGTCATTTTTTTCTGGTTTCGAAAATGAGAGATTGTTTTTTGGATGTTATATTGCATGTAGGTATATCACACATTTCCGTCGGTCTGTCTGTCCAGTAATCCTATGCCCGTCTATAACTTTGAAAGTACTGCTCGGATTTATAGTTTTTGAAAATCGATCCAGTGGCAGCTGAGAAAAATGTCACAAACGTAGCAAATACAAATCACTTTTGAAAAGTTTTTTAGGGGTAAAAAATGTCAGGCACTAATAATTCCTGGCCGGATTTGACATCTGAGCAGGCGCAGTAAAACAAAAATTAGACTTGTAACTAATAAAGTTAGTGCCTACCACTAGTATATACCACTATATGTGAACATCAACTTTCTAGAAAGCTCAAAAACTTCGCTAAAATATAATATCGACCACGGTAGACATAATACTGGCAACTAACTGAAAAAATACCAAATCTTTTTGGCGCTATAATGCCTATTTTGTTCGAGTATTTCCGGGCAGTGTCATCATTCTAAATCTAATATGGAGGTTGCTGCAAAATGGCGATTTACACATTTCAAAGTCCCCCCAATGATAAGGGTATCAAATTGATGAGAGAAACACAGTAAGCAACGTGACTTCATTCTAAATCCAATATGGCGACCGCCCCAAGTTAACCTTCATAATTTCTATAGTCACGTCTATGATATAGCTACCAAATTATAGAATTTGATGAGCAAAGTGACGTTATTCTAAATTCCATATAAAATTCGTGGTGAAATTTGTTCCTTATAGGTACGAATGAAGTAGGAATATGTCTCAGCATTAAAAATATCATCCCATTACATATTAATAGACAGGATGTCCCAGAAGTCAACGTCAAGCCGAAACCGGGTGATAGGCAAAGTCATAACAGCTACCAGAAAAATATTTAAAAAAAATTTATGTATGTGTTTTGAAAATTATAGGTCTTTGAAAAAGATATAGAAATTTCACACCCTACGGCAGTCTGTCAACTCCTGTTACTACAAATAATAACTTTTTTTGGATTTCATTTTCACAATGTAATGATGAATAATGCATCTTCAAACTGGTGACTCAACCTTACTGCCAACTTTTCTCGTTCAGGAAAAATTGCCACTTATTTCCCAACCAAGTATTCCAAAGTAAAACTTTGCTCAACTTTAACTGGCTGTACTGGAAAAAAATGTACTACGAGAGTTTGGCAAGTAACCTTAAAAGTTGGCGCATTTAATAAGGATTCCAAAATGGTATAACACTTAGAAGATTACTCGTTAACTTATGCACAATTTTTATTTGAAGAAAAACTGATGAACATTTTTCAAAATTTCCTAATTAAACAGCGATTATGAAAACGCACAAGGACCCTTAAGGATAACTGTTTGCACAACAGTGGGCGTCAAAATGCTGCTGATGATGATTTACCTTTACAGCAAATGCTCAAACTGTTTTCCTTCAGCCGCAATACACGCTCGACATCTTCTTAAAAAAGATCGGGTTATTAAACGAGCGAATCCACGGTTATTAACAAACTCAGCTGCTTCCAATAGTCTTTGCCGTAGCTCAGCTACATTTTGAATCGGCTTGAAACACACTTTTTCTTTTACAGTTCCCCAGTAAAAAAAATCTAACGGATTCAATCTGGTGACCGGGCTGGCCACGGTATTGTACCAGACCGCCCTATCCATCTGCCTGGAAAGTTTTGATCGAGATACTCTCTCACTGAGAGTGCATAGTGCGCTGGGCAGCCATCATGCTGAAACCACATGTCCTTGTAAATACTCAGTGGCACGTCCTCCAATAAATTTTCTAATTGATTTTGCAAAAAACCTAAATAAACCTCAGCAGTCAAAGTCTCTGGGAACTCAAACGGACCGATTATTTTACCATTTAAAATTCCTGTCCAATGGTTTATCTTGAAGCGATATTGAGATTTATCTTCTCTCATCAAATGTGGGTTTGCTACGTGCAACTCGTGTAAGTTATGCAGGTTCATGTACCCATCTTTCTTAAATGTGGTCTCATCTGACCATAAAATTTTTTCAAAGAACCGTGGATCTTCCCTGTGTCTTTCTAACATTGTGCGACAAAAAGCAACTCGGGGCTCATAATCCCGGGGCAGAAGAGCTTGAACACGCTGTACGTGGTATGGATGGAGCACGTTTTTTTGCAAGATTCTATGGGCTGTACTTTTGGGCACACCTGTTTTTAGTTCTATTGCACGCACTGAAGTACTCGGGTCTTCTTCGACAGCTCCTAGCACCACGTCTTCGTAAGGAAGGAAAGATCTTCCCTCACCGTGTGATTGGTTGGCCCTCTGAGAACAGTAAGCGGTGCACATTTGTGAACACTCGATGATCTGGATGACGAGCTGCATTCGGGTACCTCTCACAGTAAAGTCTCGCTGCAGCACTAGCGTTGCATCTGCATTCCCCATAAATGAGGTGCACATGTTAGCATATTCTTGTACGGTGTACACGGACATAGCGGCACTGCACAATCACACTATCAAAGATAGTCTAAGGAAAGCAAATGTTGTTTTGAAGAGCAATTAAACAGCCCAAATCCAAATCACAAGCGATCACCAGTCCAGTTCACGAATCCAAAATTAGTAACAGTACGACATCGACAAGCACGAACATGTAAAGATGCGCAGTAAACGAAGGAGTACTGATCGGTATCAAAGTGTGCAATAGCAAGTAAGTGATGTGCTTCATCCATACCACATACAGCGTGTTCAACCTCTCCTGCCCCGGGATTATGAGCCCCGAGTTGCTTTTTGTCGCACAATGTTAGAAAGACACAGGAAAGATCCACAGTTCTTTGAAAAAATGTTATGGTCGGATGAGACCACATTTAACAAAGATGGGTACATGAACCTGCATAACTTACACGAGTGGCACGTAGCAAACCCACATTTGATGAGAGAAGATAAATCTCAATATCGCTTCAAGATAAACCATTGGACAGGAATTTTAAATGGTAAAATAATCGGTCCGTTTGAGTTCCCAGAGACTTTGACTGCTGAAGTTTATTTGGATTTTTTGAAAAATCATGTACAAAATTTATTGGTGGACGTGCCACTGAGTATTTACAGGAACATGTGGTTTCAGCATGATGGCTGCCCAGCGCACTATGCACTCTCAGTGAGAGAGTATCTCGATCAAAACTTTCCAGGCAGATGGATAGGGCGGTCTGGTACAATACCGTGGCCAGCCCGGTCACCAGATTTGAATCCGTTAGATTTTTTTTACTGGGGAACTGTAAAAGAAAAAGTGTATTTCAAGCCGATTCAAAATGTAGCTGAGCTACGGCAAAGACTATTGGAAGCAGCTGAGTTTGTTAATAACCGTGGATTCGCTCGTTTAATAACCCGATCTTTTTTAAGAAGATGTCGAGCGTGTATTGCGGCTGAAGGAAAACATTTTGAGCATTTGCTGTAAAGGCAAATCATCATCAGCAGCATTTTGACGCCCACTGTTGTGCAAACAGTTATCCTTAAGGGTCCTTGTGCGTTTTCATAATCGCTGTTTAATTAGGAAATTTTGAAAAATGTTCATCAGTTTTTCTTCAAATAAAAATTGTGCATAAGTTAACGAGTAATCTTCTAAGTGTTATACCATTTTGGAATCCTTATTAAATGCGCCAACTTTTAAGGTTACTTGCCAAACTCTCGTAATACATTTTTTTCCAGTACAGCCAGTTAAAGTTGAGCAAAGTTTTACTTTGGAATACTTGGTTGGGAAATAAGTGGCAATTTTTCCTGAACGAGAAAAGTTGGCAGTAAGGTTGAGACACCAGTTTGAAGATGCATTATTCATCATTACATTGTGAAAATGAAATCCAAAAAAAGTTATTATTTGTAGTGACAGGAGTTGACAGACTGCCGTAGGGTGTGAAATTTCTATATCTTTTTCAAAGACCTATAATTTTCAAAACACATACATAAAATTTTTTTAAATATTTTTCTGATAGCTGTTATGACTTTGCCTATCACTCGGTTTCGGCTTGACGTCGACTTCTGGTACACCATGTATAGAAGCCCTGAGGCTAGTTATTTGACATCGTAAATACTAAAATGTGAAAAAAAAATGCATTCTTATAAATAAACTTTGATTTGACTATTAATGAAATCAACTAAAAATTGAAAAATATTTTTTCCGATTGGAAATATTCAAATGATAATGGAGTGTAACACGATTTTATGTGAAAACTTCTCTTGAAGGCGCGTCATTATCATTTAAAGGTTAAGATGTGTAAAACGCATATTTCCAATGGGATTTTTTTTAAATATCATATAAAAATAAAAGTAAAAACAAAAGTTGAAACAAGCGAATATACAATTATGAGACTTTACCAAAAAAGCCAGAAATATTGAAAAAATTGGTGAATTTGGGACAACAATGTAAAAATTGCGAAGATTGAGCTTTTTTAAGAAAAATCGAGACCTCAATTAAAAAGATAATCATATGTTCTGAAATATAATATTCAAAAGCAAAAATATGAATGAGATAAACTTGAAATTCGAGTAGTTATTTTCAGGGCCGAAAAATCTTCTTATGGACTCTGATCTTTTGTTTCTTCCCTCGTATACTGTCTCCGAGCGAATAGTATTACAACAACCGATTATGCATGAACCTTTTCAACTGTAAAAGGTACAAAGATTACAACAATTGGATGTGATAATTAATAATTCATAAATCAGTGGTCACGTGGTGCTGTTGGTGTTGTGCTATACCAGCACTCATTTCCTTTTAGTGTCACTTCGAATTTCGAATGTGGTTCACTTTAAACACTTTGGTTTAAATTTAAACCCATACCGGTGCGCCTCGCGAAGAAGCTTGAATTTATTCAGTGGCTAATTTGTGGTTGAGGCGGTGTTGCCATGTGTTTTGGCTGTGAGTGAGTGAGGGTGTCTCGTGCATCACGATGAAGTCATAGTTTGATACATGGACAGGTGTACAGGTTGTTACAAATATTAGACATTATATTGAAAAATATATGATGTATTTTCACTTACTAAATACAAGGCGTCAAGTAGGTTGACTGCACTTACCACGTAACGTTGTACATATAGGATTATATTCGCGCGTCTTAGAAAACAGTTGGCTACGAACATGTGTAACAAAGGAATTGAATGAATCATGTCGCTCAAACAGGCTCATACAATTAAAGCATAGTCCCCATAGATTTGGCAACATTGCGATCTACCCTACTACCCCCTACTAGCCAGCAACGTGGCACTCACAAATCCAGCACGGCGGCGTTACGTACATGGATACGAGCATCACCGCCCAATTATCCTACAGCATTCAAAGCAGCCAGACGTACGCTCGCAGAGTTCTCCCGCATGCGTATATTGAAAATATATCTGTATCATTTAAGTTTTCAGAGCAAATGTACGGGAAAATCTATGCTGTCTGAAATATATCTAATTGGTGCGTAGAACTAGTGGGGTTGGGAAAGTATACATTGCTAGCATCAGTAATTGACATCCACCTCCTACAACCTCGCAGCATCCAAATTTTAACCCGTTCAAAAATGTTTCTGAAAGTGATCAGGATTCTCTGAAACGGCAAAAAATGAAGTTTGAGCGATTTTTGTATTTTTTGCCTGTAGCTCCATCGCCACAGTTCCGATTTTCAAAAAACTACAAAGCTTTTCCGTCCTTGGAATGGTGGTAACCTTCTGCGAAAATTTCATCAAATTCCAAGCGGTACTCTCCAAGGATTAGCGGACAGACCGACGGAAATGGGTGACATGGTTTTACTTCGTACGCTACTGGGCAAGGAAGTATTGTAATCGCGCAAAATTTCGAAAACGAGGTACGTATTTTGGATGTTACATAAGACATAGTAAATACATCACGAAATACCATGTCACTCATTTCCATCGGTATCTCTGTCCACTAATCCTTGACCCTCCTATAACTTGGAAAGTACTGCTCGGATTTGGATGAAATTTTTACATAAGGTTACTACTATGTCAAGGATGAAAAAGCTTGTAGTTTTTGAAAATCGGCAGTTGCGGCGGATAAAAAGAACAAAAACGAAAAAATTAAAATCGTTGACTTTTTGGCGTTTCAGAGGAACCGGATAACTTTCTAAAACAATTCTAGGGGTGGAAATAAGGGGGGTGGTCAGATATACCCTTCCCAACCTTCAGCTTCCCATTTTTACTTCCTGTGCCACTGGAATATTGAAATGTTTGATGATAAAAAATGAAAGGTGTTAACAGTGCTGCAAACAGGTTAACTGTATCTCTTTTAAGTTTTTAGCAGTTTATGTGACACAAAACTCAAAATCTCATGGGCGATCAACTTTGTTTCATCAACATCCTACAAAATAGAAAAAAATGCTTTAAAATTAAACTAACGATGTTTTGGGAACTCAAAATTCCAGGGTCGAATATTATTTTTTATACTCTTTATTAACTGCAGCACTCTGTAAGTTACACTCCGAATTTAATATTATTTCAGAAAAAAAAGAGTATACATTATTTTTTATACTTCCTGTATTTTATTAAGTGCAGCACCCTGTAAGTTACACTCTGAATTTAATATTATTTCAGAAAAAAAGAGTAGCATATGATACAAATAAATGGGAAAATTAATGCTATGAACTCTTTACAATACAACATGAGTTCTTGTTAAAAATGTGAGCGGCATTATTCAATTCCACTAAATTTGATCCTACAGACCAACTTGAAATGAAGTTAAAAATCAACAAAAACGTCGTATGCAGGTCCGGACTTGACATTTAATTGTGTGATGTAATATGTGTGCATTATGTAACCAAGTCTAACGTATGCTGAAAATAGTCCGGACGCGTGTATTTCTAACCTCAAATTGCTTATTTGACCAATCGTCAATGTATTTGACATGTTTGCCATTTATCTAGGATGCTGCCCCTAAGATCGTCGTAGTTTGTGTCATTGTTGCCTTTTTTCTAGGCATACTGCCCCTAACGTCGTTGGTGTATTTGACGTGGTTGCCATTTATCTAGGTAAACTCGCCCTAACGCAACTTCTGTACAACCTTCCTTTATTCCAGACTACGTCGCCGTATCGAATCGTACCGGCGTCGCCAGAGCGACTGCATGCCCCGCTTCGACCAATCGTTTTCCGGTCTGTGCGAGCAAAATTTCCAGGACACGCAGCAGCTGAAACAGCGCTACCTGGACGCGAAGGCGAAGCGGCAGCCTAAGTCGAAGCAAGAGAAGGCGGCTGCCAATAAGCAGCAAGAAGGGGCGGGACCACAGGGAGGCGGAGTTGCGGGAGGCGGAGCTTCTTCGGCCGCAGCAGCAATGGCAGCGGCGGCGGCAGCAGCTGCCGCGCAGGCTGCGTCATCGATACAAAGCAGCGTGCATGTGGTGAGTGCTAGTTAGGTTTTTAAAACTTTGAAGGAAAACAGTTGGGGACATCTCGCCCATTAAGCGAAGTTCAAATGCGTCACAAATTATATGTGCGTATGATGCTGCTAGACGCTGACTGACGCGCGACTAGACGTTCCCATTGCCTGTTAAGTTGACGCTCGTCTTTTTTGCCGTTAGTCAACATATCTGGTGTGTATTTCGAAAAATTGCTTTCTACCATGTGGCATTAAAATGGTTAGCGAAATATTTAACAGATATTTTTATTGATGAAATGGAAAAGAGGCCAGCGATTTTCGACATTCATTCCGAGTTTATATAATATCCAAATAAGACGGGCATAGGAGTCCTAATTTTTTGCAGGTCTTATGATACCGAAGTTAAAAAGAAATATTAGGTAGACTTGTTCTAAAGGCTTATACTAAACGATTAAAATAGAGACTTTGATTGAAATCATTCTATTCTGCCATTCAATGATTTTATTAACATTCTAAAGTAGTTAAACGATGTCTGTCCATGTTTTGGACGGCCGGGATAAAATTTAAGGAACAAACTTGCAGAAGCTTAAGATGCCCTTTTTCTTTCAACACGATTCATTTTTCTGTATGTTGACAGTGCACAAGTTTCTTGTATCACATCCATTCTCGTTGACTAAACACAACAAACTGACGCTCGATTACTAGTCACAATTTTTATAAAATTTGTACGCTGCCATCTGAACATCGACTCCACAAACTTGCGTCACGTCGACGCGCGTAATCTGGACTAAGCCTTAGACGAAGCGAAGTGGAATTGCTCCATGAAAACATTTGCTGAGAGTTCTCAGACACCTCAAAGCAAATGGTTTCTCGCTACTTCTTCCATCGGCGCAGTTGTCCAGTTGGTGCCAAGCCTGGATCAAATATTTTTTTAGTCGGATATGACGGATAATTGAACCTCTGGCGTGCATGCCGATCGACGGTCCACATCCACAGCCCACAGGAATCGATCAGCGGAGTGAGAAGCACGTAATATCGACACTCGACTGTTGGAAATATTTCTCCATCTTTCTGTCAAGGATAATCATGCGGGGAAATGAGTGAATATGTCCAACAGGTGCGTAGAATTACCGTAGCTGGATACGCCGCCAGTGTACCAACGTCAAAAATTGCCTCTGAAACGTCAAAGAACTAAGTTCGATCGATTTTTGTTTTGCTTCTCTATTTTTGGCCCGTAGCTCCTCCGCCGTTGGATCGATTTCAAAAAACCATAAAGCTATTTGGTCCTTGCAAGAGTAGTAACCTTGTGTGAAATTTTCATCAAAATACGATCAGTACTTTCTAAGTTACAGTGGGGTCAATAATTAGCAGACAGACAGGCACACTGACGGAAGTGAGTGATATGGTTTTTCGTGATCTACATGTCATATAACATTGCAATTCTTCTTCGCCAGTAGCATGGGAAGGAAAATTGTTCAACCAAATTTGCACTGGGCTTTCGCATCGCCTATTTATAATTCCTCAGAGAGTCACAACCAACGATGTTTTCCCATGTGATGACATTTTTGTTACATTTCCCTTTCCTATTGACATGAACAATTTGTACATCATGATACAGCACAGTTTTGCGAAAATGTTCGTCTTAGAATTGAGTTCCACATTGTTATGTTAAGTGTCTTACTGACTTATGCCTGTCTTGTCCTAAACATTAGAAAGTAATCTATAATAGTTAATAGCTGTGTTAAGAATATGCAAGAAATTGCCTTTTCACTCGAAGCAATAGTACTCATCACCACTAATTAATGCTACGATTCAGTTGCAGTAGAAACGTAGAAATATGTATGTGGAGCAAATAAATCGCCTACGGATCCCTGTTACTTTTTAAGAGATTTAAATATCTACGGTATGTTACGACGAATCAACTGAACTAACAATATATCCAGAGCATCAAGTAAGTAGTTTACAACAAATAATTTTTAATTTGAGTTCGATCAGTCTGAAACTATCACTACTTCCTGTCGTTTTAAAATTATTATAGCATTCCACCACAACCAATAATAAAAATATCTATCCGATCTAGCTCATGAAAATATCTTACGCAATTTCATTAGTAATAATAATCGTAATGTTTCAGAAAATAAATATTCCTGTCATGCTAGAATGTGGACAGATAATGAAGATATTTTTTCGATACGTCGTAATAAGTCCTCGTATTCGTCAAGCCAATAAACAACTATAAAAAACAATGACGTTCAAGGTAGCTTACCTTATAAGCTGACGGAACCAAAACGGTCTAAGGAATTAAATCGATATGACTCCATGTAGGTGGACTATCATAATCTTTTTGGACTCAATATTATAATTTGAAGCTTTCAGCTACAACTCGATACTAGATTGAGTTAGGATAAGATTGAAAAAACGTTTTCGAAACTCTAGTGAATTCATCGATTAGTAAAATGCTTCTTAGACATTTTGCTATATCTTTGAGCATCCAAAGCCAAGTAATTATCAAAAACTACAAGTATCAGAACTCACTCCACTCTTAAACAGAGTGTTATAGAATCTTGTCAGATTTATCAAAATAAGACACCGCAAGCGCCATATATTACCCGAATCGACCACTGTACTCAGTTCGCGTTTGATAGCCCAGTCATCACTGTGACCGCTAGAGGCTGATGATTCTGGCGGTATAGTAAATCGTCGTTGAGCAAATTAAAAATGCTGCCTTTGTCTCAAGGCTTTGATAGATAGTTGTCATGCTTACGTTCGTTGTCTCAAAGACTCAGCCTAGACCATGCTGATGAGCGGGAAAAAAGTACGAATTAGCTGTTCATGTTATCTGTAGTCTGACGGACAAAAGGTAGCATGCTTAGTTTGCTCAAAGTAGAGAAACATAAAAAAGTACTTTTTCCAAACATCTATAAATGCTTCGTTTCAGGAGTGTAGGTGGAGAATGTTGGTGTTAATTTCTCGTTGAAATCGACGAGTGACCTCAAAAGTCACATTTGCATACTCCAAACCGGGTTTCGCTGCACTTTTTGTTCTATTGCCGTATTTGAAACCAGCGTCCCAAATTACCAGTTTTCGTTCAACTGGAGACAAACATAGAAACATTTTGTATTGAGGAACTGTAGCTGAAAAAAGCAAAAATTATTAAGTATCGGTGATTTAGACCAAAACACGTTTCTTGGGTACATTGCATGCGTAGTTCAAGAATTTGATATCAGTTTTTCAGGGAACAAGATCCCTAGATAATAATAGATCTTCAACATAAATTCATCAATACAGGATGCAATTGAAGGGTTTGAGGCAATAAGGTATACTTTATCTGAAGTCACTTGAAACACTGTGAAATACCGGGTGCGTTTTATATATCTATATTTAACACGCTCTGTTGCTGCAAAAATCGCCAAATTTCGCAGCAAATATCCCCCGTATAAGATCAAAGGCAGTTTCACCGGTCCACGTGGAGTAAAGCACGCCTATGCGTGGACATAGCCAATGAGAAAGCGTGTATTTCAGAGCTCCGAACAAGTGCAGGTGGCTACTGAAAATTGAAACAGTTTAGCCTGTGCCGTGTAGCGGTGATTAAACGTGTTTTCTTTAGTCTGTCCGTGTTTTTTCATAGATTTTATTAGTTTGTGTGTTTTTGACTTTTGAATACTCAGTTTACTTGTTGATTTAATTGTTGTGTTGATTGTTCTTGTGTGTCCTAAATATGGCTCTTTGGAGACCTTGGGAAAATGCTCCAAGCCACGAGGAGATGGTTGATGAACCTGTGCAGGCAGAATTCTTTCATAAAGATTTAGAGGAACAGACCCAAAGAGTAATCCTAAATATGTATGATTGTCTGAAAAACGAAAATCCAGATTCCTCTCAAAATCAAATTTTAAACAGAATTTGTATCCTGACAAAAATCAGTCGGTCTACCATTTATCGGGTTATAAAAAGGGGAGATGTAGTCAACCATTCCTTCCACAGAAAGCGCATAGGGCAAACATTAAAAAGAATAGACGTGGGTTTTCAGGAAGATATTCGTCGTATAATATACGGATTTTATAAAGAAAATTTGGTGCCCACGTTGGAAATGATACGGGATAAATTAAAAGATTATCCTGAAGATTTTTATAATTACAAATGCTTAGACTCACTGCACTGTATTGTAAAACTGTGTGGTTTTCAATACAAAAAATTAGATAAAGGAATGGTGATTATGGAGTCGTCTCGAATCGTTGAATTGCGCCAAGAATTTTTGCACAAAGTTAAAATCTATAGAGAGCAGAAAAGAAATCTGATTTACCTGGATGAAACGTGGTATGATACCCATGATGTTGTGCAGTACGGCTGGGTTGACGACAGCAATAAGTGCATTTTAAATGCACCATGCAACCGTGGAAAACGAATCATTATTCTCCATGCTGGCAGTGAAAATGGATTTATACCTAATGCCTTGCTGTTATCTGTCAAAAATATCAAAGAATCATGTGCCGACTATCATGAGGACATGACCTACGACTTATTTGGAAAGTGGATAGAGCAGTAGTTAATACCAAACATTTCCCCAAATTCAGTGATTATTATGGACAATGCGCCATACCATTCCCGACAGAAAAACAAAATTACGAATACAGGCACAAAAAAACAATACATTATTGATTTTATGAAGGATAAGGGAATGGAAATACCACAAAAATCAACCAAAGCCATATTATTAGATCTTATTAAAAGACAAAAATTTGAAAAAGAGTATGTTGTTGACAATCTGCTTCAGCAAAATGGCCCTGAAGTATTACGTCTGCCTCCCTATTACTGCATTTTTAACCCGATTGAGTTGGTCTGGGCTGCTTTTAAAAAAAAAGTAAGAAAACATAATCAGACCCCTCAATTAAGTGAATCGCTATTGGCCACAATAAGAGATGCAGTATCTCATATTGCTGCCACAGACCTATGGAAGCAGTGTTCTAGGCATATTATTGAAAAAGAAAATGAATATTGTGTTTTGCCTCCTGTAAATCCCGTTGTAATTCCTCTACAAGATGACTCTAGCGACAGCTCCGAAGGCGAGGATGATATACAGGGTGACTTCGAAGTTGAGTCATTTATTTTAACAGTGAGTAGATCTGATCAAAAGAAATGTTTTTTTCCTTTACCATTTTTCTGGTAAAATTAAAGTAACAAAGTTATAGCCCTTTGGAAGTTTGAGTACCGCCCTGTTCAATAATACTCGTAATATCATGTGCTCGAGTTTGGCAACAACGGATATAATCCGCCTCGGTTCATCGCATCGGAAACAAAAAAGCGAAAGAATTTGGAACGATGTTTTACAATTATTTTCTTCAGTTCAGTTATACATACAGTTAGTGTCAGTCGGTAAGGCGTGTGAATAGTGTCTGTTGCGTGGCTCAAACGAAATAAAAAATGGCCCATGTTTATGCGGATCGGTTTCCCAATCGAGTGCAACCAATCCCTCGTGCCTTTGTTAATGTAGTACAACGGGCTCGTGAATCAAGTGACTTAAGACCTCACAGGAGACCTCACGATCAAATACAGGTCCGCACTGAAATACTTGTCGGGAGGATACTTTATAAAACAAGGTAAACATTTTTTTTTAATTTTTTTTTTATTTTTACACACATATTTTGGTTTATCTTCCTTCTACAATCATTATCTGAAAATTAATGACTCAACTTCAAAGTCACCCTGTATAAATACCTATAGTGTAAGTCTTTATATACCTTTTTATATACCTACCTGCTATGTAAATATTTGCCTATGTCAAACGTTGGAATTCTGTAATTTTTCCATTTCTTAACTTTCAGTCAACATAAATTAAACTCCCAATATAAGTATTTTTTATCCCAAATCAAAAAAATAAGAAGATAGTAAAATCCATTTATTGTGATATAAAAACATTATTATTATCATCGTTCTAAATAAATGACCGCACGCCTATGATACGGCATGAAATTACAAAGGACCAAACGTTTTTATGCTATTTCAAGTGACTTCAGATAAAGTATACTTAAAACACATTTTCATAAAAAACACATTTCCGAATGTGGCATAGATGCCTTATTACCCTTCAATTATAATACAGTAGTAATTCCTATCAGTGTTCCAAAACGTACGCCGCTGTCATAAAATTGCACATGCACCCAATTCACGAGCTGTTTCTCTTACTAGCAACTGCTCTGGTTTAGCAGTGCGTAAGTTAGAATGTTCAGCTATGCGCCGCTGTAAGTGTCGTGTGCTTTGCTTTCTCTGCTAAACCTCTTGTCTCTTCATACTGTTAGTGCGAGATCCCGCGGCAAGATGTGTATTATAAAATGGCCTACTATGCGTCAGTTGGATAAAACAATTAAAACAACTCAACTGTTACTACAGGGATTATTCAAGTTTCTGCAAATTCGAGTAAATAAAATACTTATACTATCTATCTATCTATATATATTTTTTTTTGAGACGTGGTCATTGTCGTCTAGACCAGGTAGTTGAAAAATAAAGCTTCCGCCTTTAGTTGGGTACTTCGACAAAATTCAAGCAATGAGGACTCTTTATTCTTTATTAGTCTCTAGCTTTCAATGGACTTTACCATCTTCATCAGGAACTGCAATAACATTGAGAAGAAATAGCAACTATTGTGCAAAATGATTTTAAATTAACTTACTATGTGAGATTGTTGCTAAATGTTATTAACGTTTAAGTTGAGGGAAACATTTAGTAGTCTGGTGAAAGCTGGATACATGGTACAATCGTTAAAATTAATATAAAATACACACAGCTGTATGTCAGGAAGAAATTAAAACGGATTGAAAATATTCAGAACGAAAGTTAAAACTACATCGTGAACCACCTAATAAAGTATAAAGAGTCCTCATTGCTTGAATTTTGTCGAAGTACTCAACTAAAGGCGGAAGCTTTATTTTTTACCTATATATATATATATATATATATATATATATATATATCAAAAATAGGAAAATAATGGGCAAAATCCGCAAAAAGTGGATTCGAGCAGAAAATAGGATAGGTAACCCGAGCGATACGTATTTCTGCTGGTTGGCTTCATCAGGCCCGAAATGAATGCACATATGCAACTACAAAAGTAGAGACACATGCCCATACATCCGGATACGGGTGTAACCTAAGGAAACAAAGATGGAGAGGGAAAAAAGGACACACGAAGTCCACAACAAGAGCCAACCTACACATTGTAGTATAAAATGGCTAGAAGACCTCGAATTTTCAAGGCGACAAATAACCACAACCACGCGGCCGGTTATAGCCACTTGCTGTGGTACTTCAAGCCCAAAGGATCTACAAAGAGAAAATTATTTTTGTTATATACCTTTCTCCGCATGATAATTTTCTCTTTATATATATATATACGCGCGTTTGACAGATCGCTTGAGTATAGAGCAGGAAAAACATCTCAAGAACCAAAAGAGACAAGCACTCCGCTCCGCCATCTTTATTCCAACAGCTATTGACAGTTCGCTATGTGAGAGAAAATTGCTTTTAAAAACTCGGTGCTTTCGTTTTTGGACTTTCGTTTCTTTACCATCTGTACTTTGTGATGGGCCCTTCAAAAGAAACTACAGTGTTGCTATATGAATAAAAATGGCGGATGAAAATGGGACTTTCACTACTCTATCATTTTGAACTTGACAGCTTGCACGCCGCAAATTTATATTATCGTTTAACAGTGTTTATGGATGAAAAAATAGTTTTCTATTTAATTAGTAGTGCACAGTCCATTCGATTGGAGCTTTTATCCAGTTCTCAGTTTGTTCAGTGACTTATTTGAGAAGTATTTGTTCAAAAAAAATTAACAAGGGTGGAAGTTAGTTCACCGCAATCACGCCTTATGTTAAAATTGTGATTCTTCAAAATGCCACCAATTAGCCGTACCAACCTAGGCCGCAGAATTCGCAATATTGCAAGTCAAAGATATATACGAAGTTAAACTGACGAGTAACGAGAAGCGAAAAATGAAGTTGAACGGGATCGAAGGACTGAAATTCAACATCGTAGAAGTATCGCATTTAATCCCAATCGAGCTGCATTCAATTATGACGTGACAGTCCATTACAGTTGTTGTTGTGACAAATTGTTACTATTAGACCAATGAACGTTGTGTGTCCACATTGCAAGGGTTTCAAGTTTGAAAATGATGCTTCTGGATTATGTTGCGCCATTGGAAAAGTCAAATTCACTCCATTGGCACCACCACCAGAGCCACTACATTCATTGTTATCCGAAAACGGGCCCGATTCTATACATTTTTTGACCCATATCCAGCAATACAACAATTGCTTTCAAATGACGTCATTTGGCGCAACAAAAGTCATTCGACATAATTTTATGCCTGCTTTCAAGGTAAGTTGATGGTGAAATGGCAAAGCTGAAAACGTATTTTGCTAGTCACATGGCGGTACAAACACACAATTACCTATATTCCATATACATTTCATTATTCATCGCAGTTTATAGCTACATGACAACGCCTGTCGGGTCAGCTAGCTTACTACGAGCCCCTTCCCACTTCAGTTGGCCCACTCAAGATTTGTACCAAAATATGCCTTTATAAACTAAACATGACGAAACTATTTACTTCTAAAACAATTTATTTGCTCAAAAACATTTTAGATACAGTCTAGTCGTAAAAAATACATATTTGAAATCACTTAGACCTATAACTAATAGAACATCTGAACAAATAAACAATGTGCGAATAAATGCAACAATTGAAAGATTACCATTGGGTAACATCACCTTTATTTTTTATTACGGCTGAAATTCTTTGGGGCATAGTGTTAACCAAGTTTTGGCAAAAATTTGGTGTAAAACAATTCCATATTTCTTGAAGCTTTTGTCTCAGTTCCATTATTGTACGAGCAGTATGTTATCGTAGAACCTTTTTCATCTCGTGCCACAAAGGTTCAATAGGTGACAGATCTGGACTGCTAGAAACCCATTTTAAAAGTGGTACATTATTTTCTTCCATCCATTTTATAGCCTTTTTTGAGGTATGGCACGCTGCACCATCTTGCCGAAACACAAAATCTTGGCCGGATGTCAAACATTCTTCCATCACTGGTAAAAGCGATTCTTCTAAAATTGCCAAATATTTGTTGGTATCCACATTTCCATCAGTAAAATGAAGTTTTCCTACTCCTTTTGATGACATACTGCCTCAGACCATAATGGATGCTGGAAATTTCACTTTTCTCTTCAGACAGTCAACTACTGCGACTGTCACCAACACAAACTTCGAATCGGGCCTCATCACTCCATTGTATTGCACACCATTGTTGAGGTGTCCATTGTCTATGTTCTTTAGCCCATCTAAACCGATTTTTCTTTTGCAGTGGAGTTTCTTTGGCCTATAAACAAGTTGTGCAACTTTAGGGTTTTTACTTCACTTTTTTTTTTTATAAAACTTACCTTGCAAGTGCTAAATCCCAGTTTTTGGGCCTCTCTATGAGTTGTGGACCTCGAAATTCTCCTTCAGCGTCACTCCACAGAGCACTTAATTGTAAATAATTGGCACGCCTGTTTTTCACGTTTATTCTTCTTAATGCTCTTCGGTCGGCATTTGTGATATTACTTTTTTTCACATATCGTGGCTTAATATTAACTGAATCAGTTACGTTATATCTTCTAACAATATTTCTCACACTGTACCGCGATAAGTCTAACAAAGTTGCAATTCCTGAGTTTGATTTCCCAGAATTAAAAAATTTAATTATCAGTAACGGAATTTTCTCACTAATAACCTTACCTCTACAAATTTTGAAAACCTTAACTAACCAAAACTATTTTAAACGTATTCTGACAGCTGTGATTAATAAAAACAATTGTCATGGCTTTTATTTTTCACAGCCAACTATAAAAAAATAGGTTGATATGCTGTAATTGCAACATTTTATTTTTATGCTGCAAATTTGATTAGGGAGTGATAAAGTTGGTGTTTTCTACTATATATTATCAAAATATTCATTGTTAATATTTTAAACCTATAACACCCTACTACATTTTTATTATTTGTGTTTGATAAAAAAAACTAAGATTTCAATAGTAGGGCCAAGTGGGAAGGGGCTTGTATATAAAAAATTGCGTCAAGCAGGATGACACTGCAATTCTTACGCATCATAGCTACTGAGAAAAATATTAGCTACGAACATGTAATACAGAAATTAAACGGATCAAGTCAGTCAAACAGGATCATACAAATAAGCCATAGACATATTTTTCTTGCCTTGCATAAGCTAACGAACCATTTTAATTTTTTCGTTTTTTGTCCTTAGGTCGGCCGCCACTGGACCGATTTCAAAAAACTATAAAGCTTTTTCGTCCTTGGTATAATACGCTTTCTGAAAATTTAATCAATATCTGAGCGGTACAGTCTGACGGAAATTTTTCTCGATTTTATACTTACTCGTTAGTGGCGTAGGAAATAGCATTATTTTGTGTAGAATTTTGGGGATTTTAGGCTCTCTAACGAATCTTGGTATCCCCGCTTTTAAAAAAGTTCTGGGACAGATATACTTTCAGAAGTCCCTAATACTGTTCCGAGAAACAGGTATGAACTATTATCTGCCTAGTCAGAGAATGTAAGGCAAAGGAATGTGAGCGGCAAGTAACGATGTTGTCAAACATTGTACATGAAATATTGTTCTTGGGCTTTAATTTGAAGGACATCTACGTTTATACACCCATACAAGTATTGCATAATTTTTCATTGCAATCAATAGCTATAACCTAAAGTATTCTGAAGTCATGAACTTGCCGAAAGTCTCAAAAGAGCTTTCGACCTGTCTCGTGTGACTATTCTGTTCGGTAAACGGTATCGGTGAGTGGTATTTTTGACTTTAAATTCCTCGTGGGTGCAAAATTATCATTAACTGGGAAGAAGGATCTGAAAGGAGCGGCAGATTCTCGAATGAAATCGACACACTTACCGATTTCTACGGCACCGATCGTCGTTTCCCCTCTTGCATTCTTTTGTGGTGCAAATGATTTAGCGGGTTCTCAGACTATTGTCTCTTCATCCTGTATCGATTTGTTCTCGAGCGCGCTGCCGCTTGACTTTCCGAACGTTATTCTTCGGCGTCGTCTTTGGGTGCCGTTAGAAAATGTGTTGCAGATATTGTTTTATGATACGATTCCGTTGGTTTCTCGTTGCTGCATCTTTCCTTCGTTTGCGTTCGACCGGATCGATGTGATCCTTTTAGAGGGTGACTCAAAATAAACAGATACCTCAACTTTTACTTCCCACGCCACTGGCGGTAGGGCCGGGAATAAATGTCTTTGGACTAATTGTATGGGCCTGTTTTTAACTGACTTGATCCGTTTAATTCCCCTGTTATACATATTCGAAACAACTTCTTTCTGAGGTCGTTTAACATTTGCTGAACATAATCGGAGTCAGCCTACTTGACGTTATTTTTGTGGGTGTTGAGTATCTGCAATTTTGATCAAAACTTTTTTTGGGGAAATCACTGAAATTGACGGGAGGGTGGTATACTCGTAGCAATATTTTGAAAACTCGTATTTTCATTTTCTCTCAAGTTATTGTAAACAATCACGAATAAAGGATAAAAAATCCTATTGTTAGTCCATCTCGGAGTTCCTAAAGAATTTTTGTTGATTTTTGAGTGTTTAGCACTTAGGGTAATAAAACGTTTTGGTTGTCATTCCTAAAGTTACGAATTGTTTTAGATAATAGCCTAAATAAATTAAGTGAGGAAAAGTTTTTTAAATATCGATACCTACCCATTTTAATCTTCCCTCTCTTTTTTGTTTGAGAGGTATTTTTGATTTTAATCTGGCTGTGACGCCCAAATATCCAAATATTGAAATGATCACACTAATTTTCCTGTGTCTTCCTACACATGACTTCTCACTAGGGGCAATCCAATGTACAGTAATGGACAAAAGTATATAGACAAATATGAATATTTACCTAAATACCTTTAGAAAACGAATTCATACTTCATTGCTCCATAAACAAATGCGTTATTATTAGAATAACTAAATTCCTTGTTCTTACATTATCTGCAATGAACACAAGTCTGAATATAAGCACTTTTTTATGAGGGCCAAAGATATGTAGACAAATTCTTTTCAACATTAGTTTAGTACAGTTTCGTGTCAGAAGAGGATTAGTTTGTGTTTATCAAATATTGTGGAATAAGTTGAGTGATTTTAAGACCATGCCGCGTGGTCCAGAAATTTCTTTCGATTTGAAAACTAAGATCATTGAGTTATACAAAGATGGTCAACGACAAGTCGACATTGCCAAAAATTTGAAGCTGAAGCGTAAAGCAGTTTGGGCAATATTGAACAAATATAAACAAAAAGGTATCTTGGAAGCCTCTAAGAGAAGTGGTCGGCCTAGAAAACTAAATGCTAGATCAGTTAGATTAATAAAAGTAATTTCGTCCAAAGATCCGTTTAAAAACCCAAGATAAATAAAAGCCGAAATCGAGGCACAAGGAATTGCCAGTGTTTCTACGAAAACTATAAGTAGAAGATTAAATGATTTGAAGTTATTTGCACGTCGCCCGAGTAAGAAGCCGCTAATCTCGAGGAAAAACCGTAACGACCGATTACAATTTGCACGGTTGCATCTTGATTGGAGCATCTGTGACTGGAAGAGGGTATGTTTCAGTGACGAATCCAAGTTCAATATGTTTGGATCAGATGGTGTTCATTACGTTAAACGTCCTAGTGGACAAAGATTGAACCCCAAGTACTCTTTGTCCACAGCCAAACATGGAGGCGGGTCTGTTATGGTGTGGGGGTGCTTTTCGGGGTTTGGGATGGGACCTTTACATAGAATAGATGGCATTATGGATAAGTTTGTATACACAGACATACTAAAGCATGTCATGTTACCCCATATGGAAGACAATATGCCCTTAAGATCAATATTCCAGCAAGATAATGACCCGAAGCACACTTCAAATCTCGCAAAGAAGTTCTTTCTGGATGAAAAAATACCAGTTCTCAAATGGCCTTCACAGTCTCCCGATATAAATCCCATTGAAAATCTATGAGAATACTTAGATACGCAAATACGAGATGAAAATTATTCAAACAAGGATGAACTTTTTGCCGCTTTAGAGCAAACGTGGAAACAGATTGATGAATCTTATATCAAGAAACTTCTACAATCTATGCCGAGACGATGCCAGGCGGTGATTGATAATAATGGTTATGCTACAAAATATCAACACAAACATGGTTGGTTTTCTATAATTCAATGAACTTTGCCTCTTTTTTCTATAATTGTTTTGCCTTGTCTATATATTTTTGTCCTTCATAGTTCCAGTTTTTTTCAATTAATTTTTTATTGAAGGGAGTCTAATGAATTTATTTATGTATAAGTGAGTATTATGCTATAACGAATTATGTATACAGGTTGGTGTATTAATAAAACAAGTTAAAAAAGAAATACAGCACAATATTAATTTGTCTATATACTTTTGTCCATTACTGTATGTCATTAAGATAATCTAAGCGTATAATAATACTATCACAAGAACTCGCAAATATGTCCTGCCTTGGGCATAATAAGTTCCTAACAACGTTGGAATTACCCAGTAAGTGGTGAGCTCGTATTTACCTGGCCGCTACTTTCATGATCTCGTGGCTAACCAGAGGGATATTCAAATCGCGATAAATATCCTATTGTGAATTTTGAAACCTTTAAATAATTCTGATGTTGGAATTCTTGGAACAGCCCCATAGAACCAAGTTTCTAGATCTCATTATACGAGGGCGGTCAAATAAGTATCGTATCGTCAGCCGTTCCTACAATAATTGTAGGACTCCTTTATGGCCTCCTTGATTTCCATACTCCTTTCTCTCCTTCAAAAAGTTCTAGATTACACCTGTTCTGGGTCAGCGTCAGCGCTCTCCTATTGTGAAGATATGATTTCTTTTTAAATTGTAGGAAATTTCAGGCTGATAAAACATGATACAAATCAAAAGCATGCACAATTTGATACAAATAGATATTTTTGTGGAACAGGATTTTAGGAACATGGACAAAGAGCAATATCGGTCGGTGATGATGAGGCAAATCGCTCAGCGAAATCAAAGAGCGCTTGGATGCTGTGAATGGTGACTCCTTCGATGGCGACTGTCAGAAATTGGTTGAACGAATTTCAATGTGGTCGCACTTCGCTTTTTGATGAACAACGCCCAGGTGTCCGGAAAACGGCTACCACGGAGGATAACGTGACAAAAATCCACGATCTCGTATTGGCAGACCGCCGATTGAAGGTGCGCGAGATAGCTGAGACAGTAGGCATCTAAAAAGACCGCGTGGGTCATATCCTGCATGAAATATTCGGCATGAGAAAGCATGACCTCGCGATGCGTGTCGCGTTTGCTCACTCCGGAGAACAAGCGCAACCGTGAGATCATTGCAATGGAACAGTCGAAACAGCGGACTTCACCAGGCGAACGTGCTCCGAAGAAAGCGAAGACTATCCTATTGTCCGGAAAGGTGATGGCCCCCGTTTTCTGAGATTCACAAGGTGTGATCTACATCCACTACTTGTAGAAGGACAAAACGGCCCCTTTTGACGAAAAAAAGTGCTCTTCAATGCTCCGGCCCACACCTCCGCAGTCTCCACGGCCAAATTTTTCGAAATAGGCTACGAACTGCTGCCCCATCCATCGTATTCTCCAGATTTGGTCCCGTGCGACTTCTTTCCAAACTTGCCGGGCAGAAATTTGAGTTTGCATAGCTACGCAAAACGTATTTTTCAGACGGGTTAAAGAAGTTGGAGCATCGCTGGGTCAAGCGTTCGAGCTAAAAGGAGACTGTTGAGAAATAAAATTCCACTAAGTACTTATTGGACCGATCATGATTTCGTTATGGAGCGATGGCTTGGGGGATCTTCCCAATAACCAACAATATTGCTTGTAGCAGAGGGTTAGTTGTTCCTTCTTCCATACCTAGTATTTAGCATTTGGCTCCACGTATTTGTATGATGGTGTCATAAATGTTTGAGGACTTGTCAATCTTCGGTTTGTAAAGCAAACGTGGGTCGATTTTCCATCTCTGTATACATTTCACCAAATTATTGCTAACAGCCCTTACTTAATTGAGAGAACTATGATAGACAAACTGTTTAGCTATTTGGTGTCGTTTTTTTTATTTCGCTTCCTACACCACTGGCGAGGAAGTATTGTAACCGCGAAAAATATCGAAAATGAGATCTAACGTTTTTTTTGGGTGTTATATGGCATGTGCTTCTCAAAAAATCATGTCCGGAAAGTACCACTTGAATTTTAATGAAATCTTCACACAAGGTTACTTTCATTGAAAATTAGTTCGGTCGTGGTGGAGTAAAGGGCAAAAAACGACAAAAATAAAAATTGCTAAAACATCGGTTTTTGACTATTTTCAGAAACTTGAAAATTGGTAGTTGTTGGAGGAGTATTATCTAAGTTGCTTGACGGTAACATTATACGCTTTCAACCCCAATAATTCTAAGCACCTATTAGACGTATTTCACACATCATAGATAGATAGAGTCTCGTTCTGTCACTGCCACGCTGCCGAGTCCGTCAAGCGAATTCGTCGTACGGTGAGGTAAGGAGAGAAGGGCTACGTTGCCAGATGGAAGGTACCAGACGCGATCCAGGAGCACTTCTTGTATTGTCAAGCCGTTAACGCTTATCATAGAGTAAATGAGAAGGAAAATAAACAACAGCAATTATTTTAAGTTTCAAAAAAAAAACACAATGTGGTCTCTTCTTCTTTCCTTTTTCCTCAATTGCAGTTGCCCTCCCCCCTTGGATCCGCGCCTGGGCGGTACAATCGGTAGGACTAATTGTATGAGCCTGTTTGACTGACTCGATTCGTTTAATTTTCCTGTTTTACATGTTCGTAGCTAGCGATTTTCTCAAAAGGTCCAACTTGTGCCGAGCATTCCTTTATGAACTGATTACATCGTTGCGTGGGAATTTTAGAGTCAACCACCTTGACGCCATTCTTTTTTTTTAAAATTTAATGTTGCTGTCCCCATTGCACGCCACTGTGCCGATGTACACACAATTACACTGAAACGCTGGACTACCAACACAGTAACAACAATAAGTTACGCCATTTACGACTGGGTTCCCATCCAAGCATGAAACATAAGTAGATTGTAATTTTAACAGGAATCTGTGTTACATTTAACGGCAGCTCTTTAATTCTTTCACGGTTCTTAGTGCGGATGAATACGCAGTTTTGATACACGTGCCACATAAGCTGTGACGTCACTATGAAGGTCGTCGGCAGAAAATGTTTTCAAAGATATGCGTGTGTTTTTCAATAAAGAGTCTAATCGTTGTAGAGCTCAACCAATCTCGTCCAAAACTGTCTTTAACGATAGGCTGTAGATTGAGATTTGTTCACCTGATGTGAACAGGGTTTTTTCAAGGGGATGGCTTCCAATTTGCAAAACTGGGGGAGAAAAGACGAGGATTTTCTTCTGTTTCGCTGAGGGTCAAAATCCCATAAAAAATGGAAGACGTAGCACCCAAAATAACTAAACTTAAGTCACACAACAAAAAGAAAAGGGTGCTAGTCTATGAATGGCCGCTTGGGGCCTAATATCCCGGAGAACGACAAAAAGACCCCTGCACCACGACCTCAACGGAAGCTGAAAAGCGAATCACAGAATACGTAACGTTCTAGAGGCAGGAATCTTGAGTGGCCTAGAAGAAGATATGTTTTATAGGAAGCCAACTAACGGAGAAAAACTGCAGAGTTTTTTGCTGATCGTCAACACCATACTGAATCGCTGAGAAAGAAAGATATAATACGAGTGAAATTACACAATCAATAAACTATTAAATTTGCAAAAAGAAAATCATTGAAAAGGGGTTTGGCCTGGGAATGGGCACTCTATTATCAATGAGGAGATATTCAAATTACCGATAAGTGATAAATAGAAAAAAAAGGTGACGTGATTTTGGCACGTGACAACCTTATCAGATAGGCTGAACTCGATCTTTTTGAATTATTTATATACATGTATCACTAGCTTTTGGCCCGCAGAACATGTAGGAGGCGCCACTAATAAAATAACCAAATCTCACAAGCGTGCAAGTTGGTTATCACTTTACTAAAGCCATCAAGGATACAAAACATGATCGGCAGTTTATATTATGACTTAAAAACAATATTTTATTTTAGAAACAGTTTCAAGCGTACAAAGCTAGTGAGAATTAAAGTTTGTCGGCCATAGGTTGAGTGAGGTGATGGTTGGTCGCGTTGTTGCCGGCTTGACGCTGACGGTGGAGATTTTGGTACTTGCCCCGACAGTCGATTACAAAATCGGCGATGGGTTCGCGCATAAAACCATGTCTGTAACTCACGTCCGGCATCAATTGAGTAAGTGAAAAAATGTTCACGTCTCACCGTTTTGCATGTATTTTAAGCGTCATTTCGTATTGGTTCTTTCAACATTCTGCTACCGATAATTTTTATTGTTCTCTATCGAGCAGGGAAATGATTGTTCTAAGTAGTTTTCCTTTGCTTTTCTCCAACATATTAGTATATTATATAGCTAGTTTGAGAAGTGGGCCACTATTAGGCTATTACTTTTATGCGAGGAATAATGGCCTTTTGGATTTTTTTCACTACTAACACTACGAGCCCCTTCCCACTTCAGTTGGCCCAACTATTGAAATCTTAGTTTTTTTCTTATCAAACACAAATCATAAAAATGTAGCAGGGTGTTATAGGTTTAAAATATTAACAATGAATATTTTGATAATATATAGTAGAAAACACCAACTTCATCACTCCCTAATCAAATTTGCAGCATAAAAATAACACATGTTGCAATTGCAGCATATCAACCTATTTTCATTTCAATGCAAAATAAGTCTATAATATAATTCTGGGAAATCAAAGTCAGAAATTGCAACTTTTTTAGACTTATCGCGGTACAGTGTGAGAAATATTGTTAGAAGATATAACGTAACTGGTTCAGTTAATATTAATCCACGATATATGAAAAAAAGTAATATCACAAATGCCGACCGAAGACCATTAAGAAGAATAATCGTGAAAAACAAGCGTGCCAATTATTTACAATTAAGTGCTCTATGGAGTGACGCTGTTGGAAGGAGAATTTCGAGGTCCACAACTCATAGAGAGGCCCACAAACTGGGATTTAGCACTTGCAAGGTAAACGTTTTCTTATAAAAAAAAGTGAAGCAAAAACCCTAAAGTTGCACAACTTGTTTATAGAGCCACTATTAACTCCACTGCAAAAGAAGAAGAAAAATCGGCTTAGATGGGCTGAAGAACATAGACAATGGACACCTCAACAATGGTGTGCAATACAATGGAGTGATGAGGCCCGATTTGAAGTTTGTGTTGGTGACAGTCGCAGTAGAGTTGTTCGCAAAAAAATGAAGCATTCCATGTTGACTGTCTGTCACCTATTGAAACTTTGTGGCACGAGATGAAAAAGGTTCTACGACAACATCCTGCTCGTACAATCACCGAACTGAGACAAAAGCTTCAAGAAATATGGGATTATTTTACACCAAATTTTTGACAAAACTTGGTTAACACTATGCCCCAACGAATTTCAGCCGTAATAAAAAATAAAGATGATGTTATCCAATGGTAATCTTTCAATTGTTGCTTTGTTAACTTCGCGCATTTATTCGCACATTGTTTATTTTTTCAGATGTTCTATTAGTTATAGGTCTAAGTGATTTCAAATATGTATTTTTTACGACTAGAGTGTATCTAAAATGTTTTTGAGAAAATAAATTGTTTTAGAAGTAAATAGTTTCGTCATGTTTAGTTTATAAAGGCATATTTTGGTACAAATCTTGAAGTGGGCCAACTGAAGTGGGAAGGGGCTCGTCTGTTTCACAAAATATTCGATTTTACATCGTGATAATGATGCTTGCAACACACTTTACAAGTACTTAAAATCCCTAGTCATCTGGTGTCAAACTGACAAATTGAAATTAATGAATGCAACAGACAGCCGATTTGATGTGGACTGGTCCAACCAAAAGGAGTCAGGTAGATTTTTTAACTTTAAACGCCTTTGTCCAATATTATTTCATTTATTATTTGGCCATTCAAGAAGAACTACATGGGGAGCTTTATTCAAAATCACCTATTTATCAGTCGTTCTAAACGTAAAGTTCAGTTGACAAACTGGCACAATGAAATTGACAGGATACAATTTTTCGAATAACGTTATTATTTACCTAGGTATTTTACTTCCTACTCCACTGACGAGGAAGGTAGGTATTGTAATAAAAAACGTTAAAAACCTTGTCGTTCGGTCTGCCTGTCCGCAATCTTTGGCCCATCTATAAATTTGATGAAATTTTCTTACAACTTTACTACTATGCCAAGGACGAAAAGGCTTTCTAGTTTCCTAAAATCGGTCCAGTGGCGGCGGAGCAATAGGCAAAAGAAAAATTCTGCAAATTTAGTTTAATGGGGTTTCAGAGGATTCTGGTCATTTTCAGAAAAAAATTTGCAGGCGTTAAAAATTGGATGTTGAGTGTTCTAAGAGTGAGGCAAATATATGTCAGTTTTTTGAAGCTAGCAATTTATACGTTTCTAAGCACATGATCCATTTAATCGCTTTGTTATACATGTGTGCCAACTTTTTTCTAAGTGGGACTAACTTGTATTGAATATAGTCCTTTATGAATTGATGAGAGCTTTGCATAGGAAGTGCAGTGTCGACCTACTTGACGGCATTTTTTTTGTTTCCATTATTTGCCTTGGGAGAAAAATTCTACTTCTCAATAAGGAATTGCGTTAAATAATGGCGATTTATTAGGTTTTTATAGTGAACAAATGCATTTATAAAGTGCAGCAATATTAAATCTAAACGCAAAGGTTCTCCCACTTTTTGACCTTTGCGATCGAGCTGCATAGCTTACGCTGCCCCAGCCTGATACAGAAATATTTTAACTAAAGGAATTCTGTGCATGTAAATGTAAGAAATATGGTTTGGATTGTGTTTCTTTAACAGCCTTGGAATCAGTAACCGTGGTAAAAACTGATATTGTCAAGGAACAGGAAAAAATGGCGTCAATTAGGTTGACTCTGCAGTTCCTACACAACGCTATCATCAGTTCAGAAAGGATTATTCCTTATAAGAAAAAAGTTAGCTACGAAATGTATATCAAAATTAAACTGATCGAGTCAGTCAGACATGCTCATACAATCAAAATTTGCAAATTTAGCATTCTTTGGTGTATAATTTTGGAGGTTTTTGGAATTTGGCCCCCTCTCCTATAAGAGAAATTCTAGCGGGCGCACATGATCGTTGCTATGACCAATCCCGCGTGGATGACATCATAGCGGAAGCGACTGAAGACTGCGATGGAAAGAATGAGATACCCTCCCCCAACCCGTACAACCCCTAACCCTCGATTTTTTACCCATACAAAAACATTTACAATACTTCCACGCCAATCAAGTAAGTTGATTCGGTACTTTTTAAACACAGGTACATTTTCCAGATGAACTTTCCACAACTACACAAATTGTGATTTGACAAAGAGCATCATCACTGTAGTAAATTGAGTTATAAATAATAATAATAATAATATTTATTCACTCAATGTACAAAGATAAACAATATGAGTAAATAAATATAAAATCAAAACATGCCCAATAGAAGGCATCGCCTGTACATGGACCAATAAATTTAAGTTGAAACTGTAGAATGCAAATGACAAAAAAGGTCAAAAATTAGCTACAGTAGATTATGTATTTAGTTGATGTTCGTATTTATGAGTTTATGAATTTCAGTCCTAGATATAGAATGTAGCCACTTTTTTAAATTTCTTTTGAAACAATTTCCGAAACGTAAATCTTTTAAGTCTTTAGGTATAATTTCATAAAATTTAGGCGCTAAATAAAGATATGATCGCTGCATTATAGATTTATGCGGTTGAGGAACTACTGTGCCACGAATTTTGTACTTGGTATAATGATTATGTTTAATTTTTTGGTCGGTGTTTACAAATTTATGGTAGTGAGTGATACTGTGTAAGAAATAAAGCTGTCTTATATCATACATTCGAACATCTGCGTATAATTTTTCAGTGGGATAAAGTTTCGGTTTTTTAAATATCATTTTTAGAATACTTTTTTGAAAAACATCTAAATTATAGATATGTGAGGAACATGCAGCTCCCCATGCTAATATACCATATGTGAGATGAGGCTCAATCAGTGCATGGTATAATGTTCGAAGATATTTTTCTGTCAATATATTCCCAAGGTATTTAATTTTGTAGGATACAAATCTAACTTTCTTTAAAATATAATTGACATGGATGTCCCATCGTAAGTGAGGATCCAAGACCACTCCAAGGTATTTTATGTTGGGCACTCTATTAATTTGCATTTTTTGATCATTAATATTGAAGGAGAAATTTGTGTAATTTAGCAGATGTCTAGCATAAGATCCAAATGGTAAAAAATGTGTTTTAGAGTAGTTAATGCTTAATTTTCTACTGTTAAACCACCGAATAGTTTTGATAAAATCATTTTCAATTATATTTTTTAGATCAGACCAGTCAGTGTCTTCATATAATATTGCATTATCATCTGCAAAACTAGTTATTTTGCCAACACAATTAATTTGGAAAATATCATTTAAATATATATTGAATAACAGCGGACCTAAGACAGTTCCTTGTGGGACACCACACTTAATATACATTTCTTTTCTAAATGATCCTGATATCTGCACAAATTGTGGGCGATTTGACAAATAACTTTCGATCAGTGAGTACGCGTTTCCTCTGAAACCAATTCTCTCCAATGCTTCTAATAATAATTTGTGATTAACTATGTCGAAAGCTTTCTTTAAATCAACAAAAATGCAGATTGAAGGGATTATGTTATCAATATTTTGATGTATTTGATTTACAATTTTAGTTATTGCGTCCGATGTAGCCTTCCCTTCTGTAAATCCATATTGATTTTCACTTAAAATTTTGAATTTTGTGAGGTATCGAATCATTCTAGTAGATAAAACTTTTTCAAAAACCTTTGCTACACTGGATATTATTGATATTGGTCTTCTATAGTTGTTAACATCTGTTTTTGTTCCTGATTTATGTATCGGTATTACATTACCTTTTTTTAAAATTGAGGGATATATGCCAGATTCAAAGCATTTGTTGATTAGGTAAGTGAGTGGTTCTGTTATGTCCTCGGCTATAATTTTCAAATGCTCACCTTTAATACCATCGAACCCAGGACTTTTCCGATTTTTTAAGGACATAACAGTGGTGTATACTTCACATTGCTCGACTTTATCCAAAATAAATGAGTTCAAAGTTCTTTTTGGAGGCTGAGTATTTTGTACATTTGCTTGTATATTACTTGCTAAATTTTCGCCTATGTCAGTAAAGAATTGTACAAATACATCGCATATCTGTTGAGTATTTTTTAATACTGTTCCCGATGTTGTATTTAACTCAGTGACACACTCTTTAACTTTTGTTTTCCCAGTAATCTCATCAATAGTTGTCCAAAGCCGCTTAGGATCATTTAAGGTATTATTCAATTTATTTAGGTAATGTTTTCGTTTGGTTTGCCTTACAAGCTCTATAAATTTATTTTTATATCGGTTGTAGCAGTCGGTATTCTCTGTAGTTGGCGTTAGTTTCATTACATAATATAGTCTTTCTTTTTCTATTGCCGATGTTATTAATCCTTTGGTAATCCAGGCATTTCTGCTTTTCTCTTTGTGACTAATTATTACTTTATTGGTACTAATATCTATTAGTTTTTTTATTTTCTCTATGAACAGTCCCGTTGCTTTGTCTGTATTATTTATAGAGTATAATTGTTCCCAGGATTCTTGTTTGACATTTGATATTAGTTTTGAATTGTCGACAAAAAATTTGTAATTTTCCTGGTTGTTACTAACGGTAGGGATGTTAGAATGTTTTTCATTTGAAGATATCAGTAAAATAGTGGTGAAGTGGTCAGTAATATCGCTTTCTAGGATTATTGGTATACAAGTAATTTTGTTGGATAGGTCTTTCACAAAGCAGTGATCTATACATGTGCCACTGATGGACCTTGTAGGTAGGTTTATATAGGACAGAAATCCGTTACTTGATAGGATATTCAAGTATTCATTTGTGATGGGATTATCGTCCAAAATATTTATATTGACATCTCCCAAGAAAATATGTTGCTTTAAATGAACTTTATTTTGATTTTGAAAAAAAAATTCGATATTCTTTAAAAACTCGTGGGGTTCTGAACATGGCGGACGATAAATTGCAGATACCTCAATTTTGTTATGGTTAATTTGGATCATTATGTTTAAAATTTTGATTCCATCGGTGAAAGTGAATGTATCATGATTATAGTGCAGTTTATTTCTTACAAAAACTATCACCCCATCGTTTTGGTTATAAGTGCCAAAGTTATACAGCGTGTCATATCCCTGCTGATTGAAGCAAGAAATATCAGCCACTTGCCACGTTTCAGTTAAAACTATTAGATCAAAATTGTACCATATTTGGTCGAGTAGTATTTTTAAGTAATCAATGTTGTGTTTTATACTCCTTATGTTCATATTAAAAATTCGAAATTTCGCATCAGAATGTTGTGTACATAAATTAAGTTCATCGACGTTTTGTGCTATATTTGTTGCAATACTTGGAATTTGGAAATCATTAATGTATTTATTTACTGACATTTTTAGGTCCTCTTTAGAGATAGGAGTAGTAAAAGATGAACTTGAATTTTAAAAAAGTATCCTTAAGTTTTGTTGTTCCTGATAATATTTGTACGATGGACAGTTTTTGTCGGTAGGTGAGTGGTTAATATTATAATTTTTTTTTATCTTTCATTTCCATATCTACAGTTGCAGCATTCTATTGATACATGCTTACAATTTTCTTCTTCGTGACCGTTGTCACAGTTGGCACATATCTTCTCATTCCTGCAATTCTTTTCTGTATGATTAAAACGGTAGCATTTTCTACACTGAGAAATGTCGTTATTTTGATATACTGTCAAACATTGCCATCCCAGAAGTATTCTTCTATTATTGTCTTCGAAGATTTTTTTGAATAGCTTTCCAGAAGTTTCCGCGTAGATGGTGTAATTGTTTCTTGATGGAAAATATTTGATAAACTTTACTTGTATGTCTCCACTCTGAATCATATAATTCTGATGTATATTTGCTTTTCATTCGGTTTCTCACTACTTTTATAATTTATTATTTTAATTTTTGGATTTAACATTTTCGGCTCAGTAACTTGGTATTTTTCATTCAATTTATTTTGAAGTTCATCTTTCAGTTTATTATGGTTTGATTCATCAATTTTTATATCAATTCCGCCATTTTTTGAGTTTCTCACACTTTCTATTTGAATGTTCAGAGATGAAAGAAAGATTTATTCTCTTACTCAATTCTCTTCTCGTATTATCGCAAGATTGTTTTTCTTTTGGAATAACTGTGATGCATTTCAGTGATTGCCTTTTAGTAATAGGTGTCGTTTGTTTTAAGATTTGTGCGTATGAATTTTCTTTTACTAATTGGTTTTTCTCAACTTCGTCGAGTCTCATATTAATTCTATTTAATGCTGATGTTATGGCATCCTTCTCAGTAATACTTGCGGTTATTGACAGTTGCTGCTCTTTTAGTTTTAAATTTTCGTTATTGAGCTGACGAATTATTTCCTCCTTTTCTGCTAGTGTTTTCTTCAGGGATCGATTCTCTTCTAATATCTTTTTTACATTAGTCGAATCAGGTCGATTTTCTTCATCTGTGATGCAGTTTTTTTCATTCTCGGGATTTTCTTGTTGTTCTTCTTCTTCCTTCTTCTTTTTGCGGGTCATGACACTCTGTATAGTAATTTCTTATGTAGTATGGATCAGGAAGAACAAACTGTCAACTTGTCAATTTTACGTCACTCCGAGGTTATATAAATATTTCCGAAAACGACTGAAAACTGTAAAATTCGCTGCACCAATGTATCCAGACCCGTACTTTATCCTTATAAATGGAAACTCTTCGCCAAAAGGTTATTTCATGGACTGTGTACCAACCAAATTCTTGACAAGGTAGGACGAGATCGTTTGCTTGTTTACTACTACTATATAAATTGTTTTAAACATGAATATTTGTGTATGTCAGTCGGTCAGGTCTATTTTATTTTTTTACTCTTTTGTAACCGAACCATATCAGAAACGGCTGCACCAATTTTGATCAAATTTGAAGATAAGCTGTGTGGTCATGCTGCCTCATTTCTGAAATATTGGTGTATAGTGGAGCAAAAAACAAAAAAGCTTCAAATCGTTTTAAATTGGGATTTTATATGTTTTACAACTTTTCTTCAATTTTTTTTGCGGAAATACATATTTGTTGCTGGATAAAATTATTGAAAAATTGCACTGTTTTTCGATTTTTAATCACCAGGATGTAGTCAGAAAATTCTCAAGAGGTTCAAAAATTTTGGAATTTAGTAACACTAAAAATCAATCGAAAATTTACAATTTGTTTGGAATATTTGGAAATTGGCATATATGCGTGGAAAGTATAGAGCAGATCTACTTGAAACCATTTTTTATTTGCGTAATAGGCAAGTATATTGAATAACCTATTTTACCCATATTTGGTTATCTGCCTTATTCAGTCATTATTTATCCAAGTAATCCTAATAATTAGTTGAGACATTGTTAGAGAGGAAACGAAACTCGTCAGTTTCCTGTCGTCCCTATCGCATTGAGGTAAAAATATCACGATTAACTCGACCTAGAACGCAACTCCGGAAGTGAAATGATAATGCGCACTTGTTCACCAAAGTAAATGTAGTTTACTTTCGTATTTCACAGCGGATAGCTAGCTGTATATGCACATCGATCGGTGCAACGCATTTTCTTCTACTCTGCAAAGCTTATTTGGGAGGCCATAGGATGGAAGCTTGCCACAGTTATACGAGGGATGTCTTTTAAGTTTTGCATATAGAAACATAGTAGGCCGCGCGGATCGAACGTCAGTACTGAATCTTAACCTCACTCTTTAGTAAACTTAAATTCAAAGTTTCACAACAATACGTGCAGTGTTCTCACTACAGTGAACTTTTAAGTGTCACCAAGTCATTAGAAAAATGGAACTCAACCGAGAACATTTTCGCGCCATAATTTATTACAACTTTCAAAGACAATTATCGCAACAAGAATGGCTTGCTGAGTTACTGTCTGTTTTCAGCAGCCACATCAGTCGGCAGTCACCCAGGAAAACGTCGCGCAAACTCATCATTGAAGATAGACATGTGGTGACATATCGCGAGATTGAGGCGTCCTTGAAAATCTCAAAGACCTCAATTCAAAAAATTTTACATGAAGAATTAGGAGTAAGAAAATTAGTTTCTCGTTGACTGAAGAGCAGAAAGCTGCCAGGGTTAATTGGTGTCAAAAAACGCTTGACCGTTTCAATTCCGGAAACTCAGAAAATGTGTACAGCATTGTTAGTGGTGATCAATCGTGGATTTACTGGTATGAACCAGAAAATAAACGACAGTCGGCTGTTTGGGTGTTCCAAGGTGAAGAAAAGCCAACAAAAGTAATCCGTTCTCGAAGTGTTTCGAAAAAGATGGTCGCGACATTTTTGTCAAAAGCGGATCATATTGCAACAATTCCTCTTAATGAGCAAAGAACTGTTACTGCGGATTGGTATACCAACATTTGTTTGCCAAGAGTCATCACCGAGCCTCGAAAAACCAACCCCGAAAGAAGAATCATCCTCCACCAAGACAACGCAAGCTCGCACACAGCCCAAAAAACCAGGCAGTATTTAACGGAAGAAAACGTGGCATTATTGGATCATCCTCCATATAGTCCCAATCTAAGTCCTAACGATTTCTTTACTTTCCCGAAAATCCTTGTCAGACTGCGTAGTCAAAGGTTCCAGTCACCAGAAGAAGCAGTTGACGCATTAAAAAATGTCGTTTTGGATCTGCCAGCAAACGAGTGGAACATGGGCTTCGAAAATTGGTTCGAGCGCATGCAGATGTGTATTAATCTTCGTGGAGAATACTTCGAAAAACAATAAAGTCATTTAAAACTACCTACCGTGTTGTTTTAATTCCATATGCAAAACTTAATAGACATCCCTCGTATCTTTTTAACTTTGATATGTTTTCTCACTGCGGTGTTATCAAAACGTTTTTTTAAACGAAATTTGAATGTTATTTTTTTATTCATCCCCAATCGTATGACTTCGGAAGGTTAAGTCTTTTTTGAGTCAATTTTAACGGACTATTTATTTGCTCTGATTAACCTACATTCTACATTTATGTTGTGTTATTATCTAAATATGAACAAAATCTTATCTTATTAACCGTAGGACTTAGAACATTGGCCCTATCAGTGAAAATCAATAAACAGCATCGCAAATTAGCAACAATTTCAATTCCACCTATAGAACGTTCCATTTCTACAGTGAAATTAAGAGGAATTCCTGGTCTGCGCCATCCTGACTAGTATCGAATTCACAAATTATAACATAAACATAAAAGTTAAAAGCACATTTCACATTTTCAACATTCAATTCGCCAGTAACAATTGTAGCAAGTACGTCTAATTTTCTATAATCTACATGAACCTTTAAACAACAATATAGGTGTAATTTACGAAAAACTTTCGACCAAATTTAAGGGTTCCCAAAAATGTACCGAAGCTTACATACAGCTAATATAAAAGGTAATTCATATATACCAAGCTAGAAAAGGTATATAATTACAGTTTGCTTACCTTTAATATCGTTTCTTGTGCCTCCTACTCTTTATTTTATTAGGGTGTACCTGTCTCACATTATAAGTTCTAACACAGTTTAATCCCACGGCCGACCATCCCTTCTATATCCTCACAGGTATGTTACTGGCTCCAACGCTTTTTAAGAAGGCCATACCCCGTTGCATAGAAATAAGGCTTTTAGCCCTAGGGGGCGATATTTCACGGGATCAGAAAATGCATTTCGTATTTCCGGATTTTCTCAGTAATTTTTGAACGTAGAAGCTTTAACTTTGAAAATTGGTTCTTTTTCGGAAACTAATTGATTCCACAAAGAAAGTTACGGTTGATGAGATATAATTTATTGTGAAACACTATAAAAAATATCTTTAGATATTTACTTTGAAAAAGTGTTTGGTTTTGCTGTTCATAGATGGCTCCAGGATCTTCAATCCCTTTTTGGCCTATCTAGTGCACATTTTAATGGGGACTCGCCGAAAGGGGATTCGAGTGCCATCTACTCGTATGAGACTGTAGAAGAACCAAACACTCTAGCTCTCACCAAAGTGGATTTCTAAATTAATTTTTTTTCTGCTACTGTCTCACAGATGGCGCTAGAAATTTCAGACACATTTTGCGCGCCGGAATACAGTATATGGTTGGCTATCTGCAGATAGAACGCGTTAATCAATAATTGAGGTGAATCCTAGCTCTTTAATAATAAAAAAATCAGGCCTTATAGAAAGGATTTCTGTATCCGACTGGTCGTTGAACTTACTTTACCATAAATCACAATACCGACTTCGTTACTATATATGATCATTTCCATATTATATACATAAAAAAATACAATGTCCGATTTCATTCTCCAGCGCTGAGCAGTTGGAATTTTGACTAGTTAGAATAATATAATTTGGTTTGTTCATCATCAGTGCCATAACTCTTTCTTGTTCGACTGAGGCGACAGGAAACAATAATGGAAACCAGTTTTGGGTATGGTGACAAAGCCGAAGCAGACGATCCACATTTAAATAAAAATAACGTTCTCGTCCGTAGGTCGTCTGTCTGGCTGGTCGGTTCATACCAACACCATAAGCCATACCATACATTCGAAATTTGAATAGATAGACAGCGATCAGACATCAGACCACTCGATTTATTATTTCCTTCACACAAGCACACGTGCTGCTAGTTGGCCGATAGTTGTCGTTTTTGTCAACTATATCAAACCTATATTTATTTTAAAGCTTGACAATATCACGGGTAATGCTCAATGATTACAAAAAACGGACACGTGGGATCACAAATTTCTGAATAATAAATGTCCTTTCACTGATACTAGAGATGCAAAATTTACAACCCCTTACACCTCACAATCCCTCAACCATTGTTCTTAGCTCCTACAAAAGTTTTTCTTAAAATGACCAGGAGCCTCTGAAACGTCAAAAAAACGAAGTTTGGGCGATTTTTATTATTTCCGTTTTCATCGCCACTTGACCGGTTTTCAAAAAACAAAAATCCATTTCGCCCTTGGCATAGTTTGTGAAAATTTCGTCAAAATCCGAGCGGACTTCCAAATTATAGCTGGGCCATGTTTTTGCGGACGGACAAAAAACATGTCATTTTCGAAATTCAATACTTCCTCGCCAATGACGTGGGAGGTGAAAAAAAACTCATTTGAAACGTCTTCAGATCAAGGAGTTGCTGTACAATCCAAAAGTTGCAGCTGTTTGGATTTGTCTTGCTATAATAAAACAATATTCCACTTGTTTCTTAATAATCATTTTTGGCTGATGTTAGATATGTCTTAACTATTTTTTGCGGAACATATTGAGGCGTTCTTTGTTGTAACCCGTAACGGGTTGCAATACTAATCAGAATCAGAACAGTAGATACATGCTACTTGCAAGTCCGTAACTGTACGTAATTGTTTAATTATCAGTCGCTGTGTAATATCACAACATCGTGGTCTCAGACACAATCGAGCGGAGTCGAGCGGTGTTGCCATGTCACCCATTCATCGACCATCGGATCTTGCCGGACGAGATATAGTCCGGATGCAAGATAGAGAAGTTTAACGACACACAATGAAGATAATCTCTTTTGAAACCGGTGGCGTTGCCTAAACAGTATATGTGCGAAATGAACTCAAAATCACATACCTACTTCCAAATATCTCAAATTTTTAGATGAAATAATATAAAATCAACCCTCAATATTACGGTGTCTTTTTCTGGATGTAAATATACAACATAATAGTTGATTTGTAACATCGGCATATAAAAAATAACACACACTATTTATGAAGTTATTTAAAATTGTTTTGATATACACCATCAATCCATTTTCAGTAGAAAAACCTTTTCTAGAAAATATACTTCGAAGGTTTGTCCTTGATTATGAGGAAATATTTCAAAACGAAGAGTTTAATACCAGAACGTTTTTCGAAACAATCAACCCATAAAAACTGAAAGACTCGAACTACGCATCTTCCATTTGCTGATGTCGATTTTTTGAAGATCAGCATTCTCCTTAATATTTCAAATTGTTGGTACTGTTACTGTGGAGAGACATAATGTATTCATATTTCTGGCACCTTTACCAAGACAAGAGGATTTGAAACCTTGTCTTATATAACATACTTCTGAATATTTCAAATTTTTAGATGAAATAATAAAGGATCAAAACTCAATATTACGGTGTCTTTTTCTGGATGTAACTATACATCATAATAGTTCTTTTGTAACATTGGCATATAAAAAATAACATACACTGAATGCCGTTTACACTATTTATGACGTTATTTAAAATTGTTTTGATATATACCATCAATCCATTTTCAGTAGAAAAACCTTTTCCAGAAAATATACTTCGAAGGATTGTCCTTGAGAATGGACCAGTCTCAATTGACTCAAAGACAGTTACCAACCGATTCCATGATTAAAAGGAAATATTTCAAAACGAAGAGTTTAATACCAGAATGTTTTTCGAAACCAATAAAAACTGAAAGACTCGAACTACGCATCTTCCATTTGCTGATGTCGATTTTTTGAAGATCATCATTCTCCTTAATATTTCAAATTGTTGGTACTGTTACTGTGGAGAGACATAATGTATTCATATTTCTGGCACCTTTACCAAGACAAGGGGATTTGAAACCTTGTCTTATATATCATACTTCTGAATATTTAAAATTTTTAGATGAAATAATAAAGGATCAAAACTCAATATTACGGTGTCTTTTTCTGGATGTAACTATACAACATAATAGTTCTTTTGTAACAATGGCATATAAAAAATAACACACACTGAATGCCGTTTACACTATTTATGACGTTATTTAAAATTGTTTTGATATATACCATCAATCCATTTTCAGTAGAAAAACCTTTTCCAGAAAATATACTTCGAAGGATTGTCCTTGAGAATGGACCAGTCTCAATTGACTCAAAGACAGTTACCAACCGATTCCATGATTAAGAGGAAATATTTCAAAACGAAGAGTTTAATACCAGAACGTTTTTCGAAACAACCAACCAATAAAAACTGAAAGACTCGAACTACGCATCTTCCATTTGCTGATGTCGCTTTTTTGAAGATCATCATTCTTCTTAATATTTCAAATTGTTGGTACTGTTACTGTGGAGAGACATAATGTATTCATATTTCTGGCACCTTTACCAAGAAAAGGGGATTTGAAACCTTGTCTTCTTTCTCGTGAATGGGTATTACCCATTACATTAGGAAATTCCAGGCCGACTGATTATTACCTGCTATGAAAACAATTTTTGGAGCAATGTTGCCATAAGCTCTTTGCACAGATTCCAGGTACGTGATAAATTATGTGACGTTGGTTTATTTTCTAATAACGGCATTCTTGTATCCCATAAGGTCATGTATTTGATGCACTTTATTACAAGGCTTGATAAAGATGTTAAGAAAGTGTTGTACACATATATCGACAGCCTTTCAAAAATACGTTTTACTCTAATCCAACTTCGCATTTTCGGCATACATATTTGATATTTAAACAATAACATTCCTATAGAAAATGTTATGTTTTTGCTGAACTTATATAGTTCAAAGAATGTGACAATGAGCGAATAAAATCTATCAATGGAAAATCATTTTATTTCTTTTTCAGTATTAATCTATTCGTCAAAAATCGAAATCGAGGAAATTAATCGTTTTTTCTGGCATAATCGGTTTTAATCTATTAGCTAACAAGTTGCAAGTTTTTCTATATAGTGATGATAAAAGTTCTGCATTAACATTTTATCAGAATAAAGACCTAATAAGATGACGAGAGTGAAAATGACAAAAACGACAACCTTCTGATGGTATTACGCACAGGCGTATCCAGAAAAAAGTTCTGGGGGAAGAATTCATTGTTTTTGGAAGTTATCCGTTTCGATTCGCCAATTGGGTAAGTTTATATTTCACATGAAGTATTATATACAGAAGCGTATGGGGTGGGTTGGCGGTTGCTGGAGCCCCAAAGCTCCTTGAATGCTCCACCACATCATCACATGTTTTTAACTCAGTGGGCAGTTACTGTTTACGCTCCTCAAAGAAAGGAAACCGTTTGAAAAGGTATAAAACTCTTTATTTTGATTTATTGAAAATCTGTTAGAAGGAAAACATAACGATTAACCGATTGTTACCATTCCTAAATAGTTCTTACCACGGAGGATTCTTAAAGGGTTAACTGTACTTACGGAGGTCTAGCTTTTTAGATTTTATTCTGAAAGTATTTTGTTTATCAGACATTAAAATAATACCAAAAACCCCACTTTTGAGCCGGAATTTTCCGACTGTTTGTCTGAAATGATCAAATTATTCAATTTTCCTCCTAGCTACCGATTAGCGTTGCGAAAGTCGGCTGAGGGTTTCTAAAGTTACACGATGCTGTTAGTTTTTACTTTTGTATATTAAACCATGAATCTTTTTCCAACTGCAAAATCTCACACTGTTCCTATTTAGAGGCATAATTCAACGGTTGCTGACCTGAATGAGAGAGATTTAATACCGCTCTTTACTTAGAATTTTTGGATTAACAAGTATCATTGAGTACAATTTGTTTACCTGCGTAAGTAAACGATTTTTGGCATTTGGCCCTATATTACCTAGGGGTCCTCAGATCACTCTTCAGTTTAGCTTTGTCTCTACTTGTGAACACTTCGAATTTCACTAAAATATTGTTTTGTGTTTTTCGGCGACTGTGAGTGAGAATGGTTAAGAAAAGGGTTCGTGTACTGAAAGAGGTTAAATCATCTCCCAGATCTTCTCATATATTTGACAAGGTATGTATAATACAACTGTATCAGAATCTTGAAAATATTTGGTTCTGTTCGCATTATTCTTCAAATCAAGAAACGGTTTGGGTATCTGTAATTCAAACGAATTATTGATATTTGTTTGTACAGGGGGATACCTTCTATCATTACTTTCATGCGGAAAAGCTGTTCACTAAATATCTCCACTTCGTGATGGTGGGTGCTGCAAAAATTATGATGATATATCGCTACCAAGCCAGCTGCTTGCACTGTGAACAGCTATGTGGGACTATGACAAGATATCAGTCTCAACTATGACATTCAAGTAAAACCTTGACGTTGGTTCAAAAATTGTCAAAAGTATTTTTCTACTAACGCAACATTATCTTGGTTCAAAGGATCCGCAATTATCAAGTTTGCATCACCCAGTTCGGATGTTCCATTTTGAAGAATTTTGATTTTCAGGTTATTTTTCAACTATTTGAATGCCCAAAGTTGAAGTTAACGATGATAGTTTTTCTCGAATATTAGTGAAAATTGACATTTTCCTCTCACTACGAGGCAATCTACAATAAAGCTTTACAAATAATATTCACAAAATTAACACTTGAAACAGCGGATGATGATTCCTATGTATTTTTATGAAATGAATGATATTGTTGCAAAAACTGTGCACCGCTTCTCTGCCTATTAGCAGCAATCCTTAGTCACCTTGATAAGGAAACTGGTTGATCATTGTTATCGCTGTTTTTTTGCTGTTGTTCGATCGCGTCTACGTGCGTCTTGAGTATAAATTAACTTTTTTCAAATAACATTAGTGTTGGCACTACTGTACTGGTAATCAATGACAATATGAATATGTATTTCAATTCTGTAAATCTTCGTAGATGCATACATGGATGGCTATAAGAATAAAATCTCCGGTTTTGTTGATTTTCATCTAGTTTTTATCTTTGAATTGTTTGAGCATGTTTCACATTTAACTACACGATTACGTCTTCATCTCAACCGTCGGGATTTCATTTTCATCCATAATAGAAACATTCTAGGGTGGTCTGTATACAGAGCTTCCGAAATTTGGTGCAAATATTCGAATTGCCACGCTAGTGTCGTGGAAGTAGTCTATCTGCGAATAAGTTCCAAAACGAGATTCGTTTTATTGATGTTGTTACATGAACATAATATGTACACCACGTACAGTCCGCGACAAATCTATAGCACATCATATATCAGTTATAATTTCACTTAACTACATGTTAATAAAATATAGTAGAACTTTCCTATTTCTGTATTTATTTTACATATTGCATCTGAAAAAGAAGACAAGATGCGACAAAACTATAGCACACCTAATCTAGATTTGAGTTCAAGGAAAAAGACGAACTACCTGAATAATACTTTAGTAGTAGGTGGTACTTCCTCTTGCTACTAACACCTCCTGCACACGACTCGGTAAACTGTGATAAAGACTACGAATGTAATCCTGCTCTATTCTGTTCCATTCAACTTTGATTGCGTTTTTTAGCTGGTCAACAGTCTCAAATTGCCGACCATCTGCATAAACTGCTCTGGGTCATTTCAAAACAGCAATTTGTTGTGAGTCAAAATATCTTTTCACACAGCGAGCAGGATGAATTGGAGCATTATCTTGTTGGAAAATGTAATGAATCCCTGCCATCCTCTCGCTATTTCTCGATAGCTGTTCATGGACTAGGGTGATGTAGCGAGGGCCAGTTAAATGATCCGATATGAAGCAAATATTACTGTTTCCTTTATAGCCAATTGCTGCCCACACCATAACGCTTCCACCACTCATCTGCCGCCTGCTTAAAAGTTTTTGGTCTTTCCTCAGACCATGATAATAATATTGAAATCGATCAGGGCTGTCCAAATTGATTTTTTTTTTCGTCCAAAAAAATAACTTTTCGCCATCTGTTACGCCATTGAACGTGAGCTCTTGCAAACCTTAGGCGTGATTCTTTATGCTGCTCAGTAAGAGGTTTTTTTTTGCTAGTTTGAGGCGTCTTAAATGGGAAGCATTATGCAAAATGCGTTGTTCATTTCTTATATTGGTATGTACACCAGCTTCTCTCGCAATCTCGCGAGCAGTTCGTCTAAGCATTAGATGTTGCCCGCAAAATCTTTCGCCTATCTGTGTCACTTAGAGCTCGTGGTCGACCACCGGGATTCTTTTTTTTTGTAGTTTTCGGGATCATTCAATAAATTTGTAACTACCCTTCTACTCCTTCCAATCGTTTGGGCAATATGTTTGATATTTCGGCCTTCCTCCCGTAAATGAACAACAATCCTCATCTCTACAGCATTAAGTTTTTTCCACAAGGCATTTTCTACCACAAAATAAAAAAAGTTCGATCATACGCACACACGTTACAACATACAAATTATACGTTTCTTTCTCTCTGTATGTGACTGTGAGATGGACTGAGACGTACGTGTACTATAGTTTTGTCGCAGCGCTAAGCGTAGTGTTGTCGGTCAGTTATTTTTCTGGTAAACAAATACTATTACATTTTTGCTATCTCTACTATTTATTACATGGAAGATCTGTCTAAAATTCGGCTCATATTTGTGGAACCTCCACCACATAACAAGTGGGCTAAAGATTTGTCGCGGACTGTAACATACATATTATGTCAGTAATTTCCATCGGTCTGTCTGGCGGCTAATATTTGACCCTATATAACTCAAAAAGTACCTCTCGGATTTTTATGAAATGTTGATACAAAGTTACTACTATGCCAAGGACAAAAAGTTAGTATTGGAAAACCGATCCAGTGGCGCCAGAGCTACATGTCAAAAACGAAGTAGATACAATCGCAAATGTTTCAGCGGTTTCCGATCGTTTTTTTTTTTGATGGGTAAAAAATTGGTGGCAGTATCTCAATTTTTTGGTGGTAGTACATGTATACACACTTCTAACCCTGGTAATTCTAGGTATCTATTTACCTTTATAAGACGAAAGAAGGAAAATATCTTGCCGCGATTACACATTGACAAGAGGATTTGTTTTAAATTATCATTCAATTCTTAATATTTTTTATGAGGGCGGTTAGGAAGTTTTCTCAGGTGTCGAATCTTGAATATGGTACAAAGCTATATTCAAATAATCTCAGGGGGCATAGCCAGAGGCTGGAAATTAATTTTATGGGCCTACTTGACTTACTTGAGCCATTGAAACCTTTGTTATACATGTTCGTGGTTATTTCCTATCTACCAGGGCTAACTTGGGATGAATATAATATTTTATGAAGTTCAAGGGACAAAATAGTATTAGAATTTAAAATAATCCACAGAATCTGTTCTTGAATATTTAGAATACATTCAGTAGATTCATAAAAATAGGCAGATTTCCTCCAAAATTTTCCGCGCGATCAATGCAAATCAACCTACATGCATCAGGTATAAAAAATAATTTGCCGGTCAGCATATACAAAGCTTGGATCGGCAGCTTGCGGTGCATCGCGGATATGCGATGGTGTCTGGACCTGATCCGCCTTGCGCGCCGCGTGTCCTCACCCGTTGCTTGTCGTTTCGATGCCTTCTGTCTCGCATTACCGAGAAATTGCAACAGTGCAGGTGCACCACTGCGAATGCACCGGCCGGCATGGTACCGGCGACCGGCTGCATAGCCAGTGGCCGGTTGGCCGGTGGCGCATGCCGTTTGCGCCGCGACAGTACGGGGGGAGTGGGACGAGGAGCAGGTTCATGGACCTTCCAGAATATCGAGACGACCGGTCGGGCTCAGGGGCGCATCTTCAAGTTTCAAATTATTTATATAAATAGCATATATATGCTTCTAAAGGGGGTAGCAATGTGCATGTGTGGGAGCAGATGTATTTGCACCCACCTAGCATAATCATAGGACATCGCGATCTTCAAAGCATGTCCAGTTTACGGTTTCTATTTTCCAGCTTCTTTGTCACAGCTATGGTTCTTCTCTCAGCAATAATTAGAAATTTACCATAGATGGTGCTGTAGCCAACTATATGGGCTATAAGCATATATTTAGCAACAGCGTCATCGATGGGATACTAACTCTTTTAAAGTACACTTCTAGTTATTGTGGAGATGAAAAAACAAATATGCGACAAATTCTCATAGATGAAGCCGTGTTATCTGATTTCATCGTGGATAATTGGAAGATACACAATTAAAGTAGGTATTAGAGAGGTACCAAAACGAGATGGAAGATCCTATCACCATCTATGAGACAGTAACAGAACCAAACACTCTCTTTTCGAAATAAATTTCTATATGCAGAACTGTGAGGTGTTAAGAATTCCGATTTTAGATTCTGACTTTTAATGTGTCGTGCAATAGCTGGATTACCAATTTGGCTGCTTATTTCATCCATAATTTCGAATACCTAATTCAAGAAACCCATAATCTACACAATTACTTTTTCCTAGATACTAAAATCGATTAGAACAACGGTCAGTAAAACATGGAAAAGGATCAGAGAATATTAACGCTTCTGTGAAATTGATTTTATTATTTAGTTGCCCAACTTTTTTCTCATCCAACAATATTGTATCTCTAGAAATTTCCGAAGTTATAGCGCTTTACTCTCACTCTTATCTTGCACAACCTGTATTTTCTTTCTGATCTACTTAATGGCGTTTGTTACGTTATCATATTTGTTCCATGTGATATATATTCCTGTTCTAACGCTTAACACTGGTGCCACTGATACTTGCCACTTTTGTTCGTCAGCTCATCTGTTTCCTCACAGTTTTTTTTATTTCGAAATTTCTCTTATGTTAGATATTTAAATTTGTAGAAATTATGAAGACTGGGTTATTGAGTAACCTTACTTGAAAATCGACGAGACTACTTGTCCATATAGGCCAGTAAATAGTTAATTTTTCCCTACAATTGGTTATAGTAAATTTGGTAATACCATTAGTTTATCGCTTCCTAATGATAAGTTCACATTGGCATCATGATAGGGCTGGAGCATTAGCCGTCTTTTTGAAAAACGTGTTTTATCGAAAAATTTGAAAACCATCGATCCTATGTAAAAAAGTAATATAAATAATTTTGTAGGGAATTAAATTCTTCATCATTTTGTTTATATAAATATTTGTCGTATGGTTAGCGGATTACGAGAAATTATAGGTTAAAGGCGCATGTAGTGATATTTTTGCTTATAGTGGCTAAACCAACAATCTGAGGGACTACTACTATCATTTTTTGTAGAGAATCAAGTTTTTGACACTTCCGACACTTTGATGGCTCTTCAAGTATAAGTAGCGAAAGTCAACTAGTAGTATCAAAATACAAATCTACATATTATCTATGATCAAGGACATGATTTTAGAGTGAATCCATTTTTTTACTGCGATATGAAAATGCAAGTCACTCACTTTCATCAGTCTGTTTATTTGCTATTTTATGACTACACAGACTTGATCTTGATAAATTATTGAAAAATATTACATTTTCCATATTTTCACGTTGTAGTAAAAAAAATGGATCTCTTTACAATGGAAATCTTGATCTTAGATAATGATTATGAAGTTACTTCCACCTGAAATAATGATATCATCATGAACGATCTTTGTTGACCAGTCTATTTTTACACATTTCATAGTTACCAAAATTCTGAATTTATTTTGTGAAACATGTGCTTTCTGAAATTCACTTTTACCACACATATTTCTCAAACAGATAACATATGTCTAAAGTGTGTCAAGAAAAATGTTTATTATACCTTTTATAGTTAGTAACCTGTACGTCGGTACAAAGCAACCATCATCGAAGTTGTTTTATCCATTTTTTTTTAATGTGACTAGACCAATTCAAATTCTGATATATAATTATAGGTATTTGATGCTTGATACTTTTTCTATGTTGATGTTATTTATTTTTATACAAATAATGTTTTATGTTACGTGGACAACGTACGGGGTAAAATACACATACCTCCACCCTTCAATTTCTCGAAATCTGCTGACCATACGACAAATTTTTATAGAAACAAGATGATGAAGAATGTGATTCCATAAACAATTGTTTCTATTACTTTTTTATATGGGATCGATGGATTTCCGATTTGCGATCAAACGCGTTTATCAAAACGGCGGTAAATGCTCCAGCCCTATTATGACGCCAATTTGAACTTATCATTAGGAAACATTAATCTAACGATACAAATTGTAGGATTTCCTTATACAAAATCACCTTGTCTTGGCCTAACAGTGGAATTTCTAATATTCCAATGTATACGATCCATTTGCCCCACTCTCCCCCCGCTAGACCAGCGTCGAGAATGTACTGGTATCAGTGCGGCGTTGCCAGATGTCTCTGTATCTGTCTATGCGCCTTTCTGTAGAGAACGGAATGGAGCAACGGCATCGGGCGAGCTTGTGCTGTGCGCACCCACTTAATTGCCTTCTTTTTGATGAGTACCTTACTTTACTACTACGGACAATGTGCTATTACACTGAGGACAGGAGCGCGCGCAGGAATTTTTGGGCAGGGATGAAAATTTTAAATTAATCATCGCATCGGGTTATGGGTTGTTGATATTTTTGAAATTAAGATTCTGATTATCCCTTTTTGATGTGTACACATTACAATATCAAATATTTGGGGTTGTTGGAAATCTTTGACTATTGAATTTACTTTGTTTGAAATTGCCACCGCGTTGAAACTACTACTGACAAAGGGGAGTACACATGGTCAGCAAAACTGTGAGACTTCTCTCTCTCTCTCGTTCTCGCCAATCTAGAAACAATCAACAAACTAGCTGTCATATGCACTATGTAGCTGCTGAGAAAACAGAAGCCTGGCAAACCCATCTCGTAAACCTAGGATGCGGCATTGTTATGAAGGATAGCTCAGAAGAAATTTAATTCCGTTAATTTTGGTCTTTAGTGGGCTGGCATTTTATGTGTCTAAACAGAGCATTATGGTATCAATTGTGATATATATATACATATATCATGTTAAATATCTCCTTTCACCACTTTAAGTTCATATTCTTAGGCTTTACACGTTTATAAATAGTTAGATATCCACTATAAGAACAGTTCAAATCTTAAATAATATTCATCCTGTGATAAAAAAAAAACAATCCACATTGCCTTGTATATCTCCTATCACATAATGTTTTGATTAGGAATAGAAAGTGTACAATCTCTCACAATCACTGTTTCGTCCACTTATGTTGCTTTCTTCACAAGCTGCACAAGCGTAAAAACTATTATTGAAGGAATTTAATTTTGCAATTATCCGCGTTACACCATTTCAGTAGAATTTGGATTGTATAACAAAAGCACTCACTAGGTTACGTAAAGATCTATTAGAAAATCGCGACCAATCCAAATATTCAAAGACGAATACTAAGCCTATATCTTTATATAGTCCAAGATCCCAACTTATGCAAATAGTTATTCGTTCAACTACAACAGTACGACCCTATTGAGTCCAAAACATAGATGAAATGCCTTCATATATAGAAAATTCGACGTTTTCCTATATCCAATATAGTTAACGTTTTTCGGTTAAGCATATACCACAGAAGAAAACCGACTTCTAAAGGAAACATGGTAAATCTTTTTACATATACAGCTTTTCAGAAAGCCCCCTCACCACACTCATCCTTTTGAACGGGTCACGTTCACGAATCATGAATTTTATATTTTAACGTAAAAATAGCTGTTAAAAATTTTTAGAGGGCGGATGGACGCCATCGTGTAATATTTTTTTAAATGGAATGAAGCGCTGCTTTGGAGGACTTTATGACACATATATGATACATACATCAAAGATGGTTCTGGATTTAGTTCACATACTATCCTACACGTGATAGTAGTTCTGATAGTGACTCTGAGCAAGTAACTCAGGCAAATAAATAAATATATGCCTCATGGATTTTCTTCTTTTCTTTTCTTATTAGTTTCACAAAATCACTGAATAATGATTTCAAAGCACACATATAGTATAATTTTATAGTGTGCTGTTCCAAGTCTAACAATGAACACAAGAATTTTGTTTCAAAAACAAAACATTATTAAATTACCCTTGAAGTACATTTTCTCAATAAGGCGCCAAGTCGCAGTATTTTCAAAAATGAATTTATTTCACGAAAATGCCTTATATTTATTCGATTCTGTTGTCACCAAAATGTTTTTCCGCCAATTGTAACTTATAGCTTTAAAATAAAGTCAGTGTGGCTCAGGTACCTTAATCCCTTCATTTCACAGCCCCGGATAGTAAGAACAGTGTTGGAAAGATCGTACTATGAGAGATGAAAACTAATTTCTGGTATTCCCGTTAAAATATGATCGTTTTGTAGTACATGGAATCTCAGACTATTACTCCATATCTACAAACATTCGAGTGTAAGTTTTGGTGAACGACCTCGCAGCTCTCAGGCGGACTCGGTGTGTATTTATTCTAATCGCGTTTCATTTTATTGCAGCCTCTCTAGTGGCTCGTAGCTCGTACTAGCTCCGCTTCTACTTGCTTTCGCGATCTTTACGGCTTTTAATTTATGGATTTAATTGGCTTTCTTACAGAGTGTGAAGAAACACAAAACTGAAACGTCGATCAGGACTTAACAGATACATGTTTCCTATGCCAGATGTGCAACTGTAGCCAGATTTTGTGGACTGAAAAGCCTGTGGAATATAAAATCTCCTTGGAAAGCTTCAGTTCTCCTGAGACAAAAAAATCTATTTTAATTATTCCGATTCTCTTCAGTTGCCTTCTCCCCTGTACGCTTAATTAAATACACCGCTTCGATGAAGACAACACTCCACATGCAGGAATCCAGAGTGTCAAACCGATCTCTGTTGTTGAGACTTCATCTCTGACGAGAGATCTGGAAGTTATCCCGGCTATCTGGTACAGTTTGAGGCTTTTAAAACGCAGTACGGTACTTTGACTAACAAGTAGCGCCCTAGCGCTCATCTCGTTTCGACGGCTGGCCCATTTCGGCTGGTCGGAGTCCACCGGAGGCACGGACATATCTCGTCAATCGCGGCAGCATTGGAAAAACGCTGGCTATTTGTTTAGGGCTAAGAAGTCCTTTTCTCCACATGACCTCCTCAGTTGACCCAGATTTCTGCTCACTTGTTTGCTGTGCTCATAGGATGGCTGTCCAACTGATCGATAACTTTTGTCTAACGGACAGTCTCGGGACTCTTTCGCTCCGTCTGGCGGTCGGCGAGCTGGCACTCTTCTACAGCTATGTCAACGGGCTTTGCTCCTCAGAGCCCTCATCCACGATGCCGCCGCGCGATGAGCCTGCTCAACAGACCCTCCTGACTTCGGCCTCTCATCCTAACCGTTTCGACCTTCGGATATCCAAAACTGTCCGGTAGGACGGCTCCTGTGTCCGTAGGGTGTTCGGCCTGTCTGAGAATGTTTTTCCCAGTTCTACTAACTTTAAGCAGTTCAAAAATCGGATTAACACAGTACAGTGTCTTTAAGCTCCTTATAGCAGACGCGTTGTTCTGGTCTTCAGGCTACTGTCTACGCGGTTGCTTTGGAATAAAAAGGTGTCCCTGACTGACCGGCCGCGGTCTATTTCCGCACGGTTTGGGACAACGGGACAATTTTGCGTCATCCCCAGCTTTTTGCCGGAGACACCGGTAGGAGTAACATGTAAAAAAACCTGAAAAAAAAACTACGAAATGTTGTCTTGCAGGTCTAGGTAGTTTTTAGTGTGCAGTGATCGCTGTACTAAGTTAACATCTTGTAGAAAAACCTACGTTATGTCACAAAAAACCTACGATGTGACAAAAAAAAAACGACGATAGACACTTTTCAAGATACGTAATACCCCTGCGGGCCGGATAATGAAATAAATAAATAAATAATGAAATAGATACTGATAGAGTTCCTGATCAAGTCCGCGTTTAATACTATCGCACACCATAATACCTCGCTTACAGGTACGTTTGAATATACGAATGGACGTTTATAGGAAAAGAACCGGTGGACTGGGAGAGTGTATTATATCCCAATAATTATAACCGATTGGATCGTTCGAATGAAAGCTGAATGATGTTGCAGCGTCGACGGCTGTCTGCGAGCTGCAGCAGCAAATAACAAATTGAATAAGGTAGCCTTGGAAACAATAAAAATATGAACTGTCTTGCTATGGATTTCGAAAGCGGCGAGTTACAGGCTGCTTGGACAGTGGCGTGCCTCCAAAGGACAAGAACGACAACTAGGCCATTCTGATAGATCAAGGATTTTAAAGACTAGATACCAGACGTCATATCGTCGACACAAAAAATTCAAGAGATAATTTTTTTGCCCAATGAATGGTTTTCACACAAAAAAATAAAATTTATTTCTCTGGTTTGTATTTTTCCGCCAACTGGCGGGGAAGCATTGTAATCGCGACAAATTTCGAAAATAGATGTTATGTTTTTCGACATGTATCTATCTCTCATTTCCGTCAATCTGTCTGTCCGTTGGTCTGACTTTGATGCCATTTTTACACGATGTTACTAATATGCTAAGGACGTGAAAGCTTTGTAGTTCTTGAGAATCGGTTCAGTCACAGCAGAGAAAAAAGCCTAGAAGAAAAATAAAGAAAAATCGCGCAAACTTCGATTTTTGACGTTCCATAGGATCCTGATTATTTTTGAAAAACATTTTAGAGGTAAAAACCTTGGGGGTGGAGGTTATAAAAGGGGTGGGGAGGGTTTATCTCAATTTTTGACGCTGGCAAATTTACACGCTTTCAACATTGATAATTATATGCACCTATTAGACATATTTCACACATCATAGATTTCTCTATACAGTAGTAGACTTGAAAACTTAATAAAATAAAGATTTATCTCGGGCAATGGATCCCGTTCTGTTTTGAAATCACAAGTGTCTGCCACGTAACAGCATAGTGTTTTCTATCGCCGTGGTACTTCTGCCCGAGTTAGGTATCGGGTAGAGGCGATGATTCCAGACGCACTGCCGGTGGGGCAGGAAAAGAAGGTCTATGGACTAATTCTATGAACCTGTTTGACTGAGAGTCTAGTTGCTGAACATATTTCTCTATGTACCGATAAGGACCTTGCTTGGGAAGTGCAGAGTCAACCTACTTAACGCCATTTTTTATCGAATACAAAACGATCAGATTTGCTTAGAAATTATATGAGATTTAAGGAATAATTTTAATTCCCACGCCTATTGGTGGAGGAAATATTGTAATTGTAGTATCGGTTCAGTGGCGGTGAAGAAAAACGCCAAAACCAAAAAAAAAAAGGAATTGCAGCATGGTGTAGACTGGACCTCTGGTGGAATAAATGAACAAAAGCTGAACAACTACTATTCGTGGTATACGGTCTATCGAAATAAGACTAGATGCAGTCGTCAAATGCAAACTGAGATGGAGCTTATTAGTTCACTTTCCCAGTGATCGATTCTGGAAATAGATAGCTATGTGCTTATTTCGATATCTTAATATGTTTTACCCTTTATAAACGCACCATAAATCACAATTTACCGATGCTTGCTCAAGTTCAGTCGGATTTATGTAGTCAATGAAAATTTGACCTTTCGTAGGAAAGGTGGCACGAGTCTGGAAAAGGCAGTAATAGAAGTAGAAACGATGGGGAGCCACCTTTGACACTTTTTGCCGTACCCCATAGCATCAACAGTCTACAACTCCACAAGCCGTCTACTGGTATCTAATTATTGAATAAACAAGATCCAGCGATGTTGATCTTGCACCGATCTCGTGTGCGATGTATATAACACAAATAGCGTTTGTTGTCGGGTATCAAATCAATAAAGATCAACGGATAAAAAGTCCTTTCCTTCCCTCTGGGGAAGCTTTTTGCGCCTTTTGTAATTCTGCTATGCATAACTTTTATCTTTTATCCGTTGATTAGATTACAATATCGTTAATAATATCGAACAACATTGGATTACTGTTTATGTGCGCTACTGTACATGTTCTAACGGGGAAACACGGGAACCGTTTGTTGTTGCGCTGTCGCGTCGTCCTCGCCAAGCGGCGGAGCGTCATCGGCAGTGCACCTTAAATTTTCCTTTTTTTAAGCAGCAGCAGAGCGGTACCGCTCGCGCTTTGCGCAACTAGCCAGTAACTATTCGTCGGCGCATTGGTACCACTACACCTCCTATCAGTGAAAACGGCGTAAAATTCGAATTACAATAGCCTTCGACGCGCTATCACTGGCACGACCTGCAACCGCGTTGCCAGATCTATGGCAAGGCAGTCAAGTCAGGCAGCACCAATTTTCGTTTGCTGATGTTTCCTTTATTTAGTAATGCGGTGATGCATAAAACATAAAATCTCCACTAGGCCCTTTTTGCACATATATTGATGCCGTAATTCCCACTCTCCTGACAACGTTAGGAGGAGCTTCGGATTCCAACTTTCTAAATCTCTAAAAACCTTGCGCAACAATATGCCTATATGACCTCAGACGCACTGGGCATCACAATGCGTTCCCATACCGTTTTTATCCCCATATGCCCAAAAACAGATAAAATTTCAAAAAAGTTTATGAGTACCTCCCCGCTATTCAATTTCCCCAGCAGCGAAGTAGGTCCTCGCACTTCGCTATGGCCAGGAGACCCTTCAGTCGCTGACCGCGAATTTCCAGTGTGCCAAAGGGCCTATGCATAGCGAAAGATAGCCCTGATCTCCGAAAGTGGTGCTTCGAAATCTAAGCCTGTTATCCTATGATCCACCATCGATAACGGTAAATTGATAACTCTTGTGTACCAGAACAGTTTACTGTGAGATATGAGCGACAAATATTATCAATAATAATCTTTCAATCTCTGTTTTGTAATCTCTACTAGAAAATAAAGGATTGAAATGCTTTGTTTTCCATCATTGAACAAGAGTAACCAGTTAAGGACTTTCAAGAAAATAGAGTTAGTCAACTTCGTCTATATTTGCTGGGAGGCAGAAGCGTAGTAACTACCAAAATGTCAGACAACGTGCACAGTGTATTCGTCTTGTTCTGACGAGGATCTAAATTTCGTATTCCATTGTAACGGTAGCCTAATAAATCCTGAACTTTCATACATATCTTAATTGTCGTTTGATTCACAATCGTTCTTTTCCTGGAGCTGTAACCCCAGAATGACGTAACAGTTTTCTTCGGGAGATGCCTCTGATACCTTAGGGTCACTATGAATTGAGGAAGAGAGAATGTCTGTATGTTGACATGGTTCTGTTACCTTCCTGGACACCGAGAAGAGTCGCTCTCCGGGTCACCTTAGAAGGTCTTGCCGTCGCCCATAAGTCTCATCCCTAAAGACGCGCTCAAGAATTTCTCCCCGTTTCTTCTTCCCTATGATCTTGCAGTATAATTGGTCTGTTGTACTATGGTCAATAGTTCTAGGGCGTCGGGGTAACATTTACCCGTTGCTCGAGGGTTGATATTTGATATTAATCTGAGGACAGGTGTAAAAAATGGCGACATGTTGATTCTGCACTTCCTCCAAAACGCTAACATCAGCTCATAAATGACTATGTTGGCTCCTCTGAGAAACATGTACGATCATATCTAACAAAAAAATAACTGGATCAAGTTAGCCAAATAGGCTCATACAATTAAAATTTGAATATCTTGGCACTCTTATATTTGGCTCCCTGAGAAAATTTGACCACCCTTCAAAAAGCTTTGGAGGCAGTTACGTTTTCACACAAAGTATCTCTTGCCGATGGATAACCCCTCGTCCTCTAAGCCTGCTGCTCGGGAAACGGAGGCCAACTGCTGCACATATCCAACGGCAGGACGGCCGAGCGTATGGTCAACACACAAGGGCCGGAAATATTTATCCATCATCCTAAGTTTCAAGGATAAATGTACTGGGACATCTATGATGAATGCGATATGTCTCATAGGTGCGTACAATTATCCCAGCTGGAGGCGTATAAGTAAGTACACCAACGGCAAAAATTCAGCCCCAATTTTTCACCCTTAAACATTTGTCAAAAACGATAACGCTACTCTGAGACGTCAAATGAGCGATATTTGTTTTCATTCTTTTTTCCCCTAGCTGCGCCGCCACTAGATCAATTTAGAAACACCATAGAGCTTTTTCGTCTTTCGTATATTAATAACTTTGAGTGAAAATGTCATCAAAATCGGATCGGTACTTTTCACTTAACTACTCAACATATAAAAACTCAATAGCTCTTTTTCTAACTTTTTCCTAATTACAATACTGCCTCGCCAGTGGCGTAGGAAGGAAAAATCTGTTGGATGACCCATACATAACAAATATTTGCCACAAAATAGCTTCATTCTTTTACAGTCTACGTAACTCCATAAACCGTGGCAACGCCTTGTCACCGAAGCAGCGCACCGCACGATCGCTGCGTCGCGCGACGTTGCAGCCTACTACCAAGAAAGTTTGTCGTAACATTTTTTATGCTAATGACGTAAGATATAAACATTGTACGCGATAATTGCTCATGTTTGATTTACAATGGTGCGCTGCCGTTGCATGCCAGTCCGTTGGACGGCACCGAATTGATAACAAACCGGTCCGCTCGCCGATCGCGGCAAGCCCTACGTACTACGGTGGACAAGCGGCACCAGCGGACATAACCTCACTCTGATAGGGGTCGATACGGTATAGAAAAGCACCGTAAATGGTTGAACCGCTCGGCGATCGCGGAACGCTCTACGGTACTACCCTGGGCAAGCGGTATCAGCGGACATAACCTTACTTTGGAAGGCGTCGATACGTTATAGAAAGGCATTGTGAAGGGCGGAAGGCAGCCGGAACGCATGGACATAACCTCACGTCTCGCGATGGTATGGGAAGGCATTCGTAATAGGTGAATCGCTACGGTAAACGGGCAGCGTTTTCGAACATACATAACTTCACTTTCCGAGGGCATCGCTACGGTATAGAAAGGCTTTGATGTCATATCTACCGGATATGCTTTATTTTATTATGGGAAGCAGCCGGTACCCGTCAACATAACCTTACTTTTCGGGGCGTCGCTACGCTATCGACAGGCAGGATGGCTGATGGATCGCGGACCGTACTACGGCTAGAAGACATTGTCTGTTAACACCAATAAGCCTTACGAGACCTCGGCTGTACTATGGAAGCCAAGCGGGTGTATTGCGGTAGGCCCCACAGTATTACGGTCAGATAACTTCACTTCCCGAAGCGTTGCTGCTTTCGCGATGCAAGTGGTGTTCATAGTGCAAGGTGCTTTGTGTTGTGTTATGAGTTTATTTGCTTGTTTAAATGATGGTTGACGATGCAGGGGATCAAAAGGCAAGTTGCTTATCGATTCAAGAATGACCAGTTTCAAAATTTCCTAACCTGTACGATCTAGATTGAGTTCTTAATGCTTCAAATTGTGAAAAGCTTAGAATCTTTAACTAACTTTGAGTGGTGGTCTTAAGGTCTCCGAAGTAAACACTTTGTAGGGGTTCCCCAAATGACCGAGAATACATACAGCTGGAGGTCAGGTTGCCAAATGCAGCATATGTAAAATTTTGGAAAAAACTGGATACGTGTTTTTCATTTTTTTTTAAATCCGAAGTAGCTACCACTTGGTAACAAAAATGAAAGCAGACGGAAAATTTACACGTCTTGCGAAATTTGTTTGGCGATCAATAAAAAAATCTGGAGCGTTGATCCTGGATTGTGTGCAAATCATCATTTGTTTAAATCGAATCTGATAACAGTGAATCACCGTCTATACTCAGTTTAGTTTAATAACAAAATCATCGTATCGCTTTTTCAGTGAATCTATACGTCTATACAGGTCATAAGGCTCATGATTCATATCCTGGAAACATGAAAAATGTTCTGTTGTTATCATAAAACTTATAAACTATAATCTTTGTTTATTCTATCAGTTGAATAACACCTGTCACTTCTTTCAGTATATATGTATATATTTCAATAATGTTGAAAACCTTGAAATTTGAAAATTGCAAAAATCACAAAATTCCGTATAATTTCCAGTGCGAGCTTATGACCCTGTAACATTGCTAATTAATGCTAGGATGAGATATACCTACTCTCCTAATATATATAACATAAGCTTTTTAATGTCAAGCTTCACGAAGCTCAGCATATTTTCAAAACAGATTGGGTTGAAGTTTTTTTAACAGATCGTCCTTCAAATAACAAAACCAATTTTGCCGCAAAAAATTCTTGAATGTAAAGTTTAATTTTTGACAAAATTCTATGAATCTGTTCATTTAAAGAGGCTAGTAGTACCTTGTCGGTGGTTAATTATGTTATATAGCGGTTACGTATATAGACCATTAAATACATGTAGATATTTTAATATGCACATGTGTATGGGTATACGCTCGTAAAACATCCAATCGTTACGGCAAGCTTAATCTTATCAACACTATTTTAGGAAACTTTATGAATAAAACTACACGCTCGCTGTGTGCCAGCCGATTCGTTCGTCGATTGGAAGTAGTCCGATTGACAAAATTTTCCGTACGGCCATAAACATTATATCAACATTACACTGCGGCAACTACATTTTATGGTTAAATATACTTTATGAGTTTCAGGTGCGTGGTGTATGTACTGTCTCCAGTGCATTTTTAGTATACAAAAAAAAACTGATGTCAATTAAAAGTTATATCAAACTAAGACACCATCTATTACCAGAATCGACCACAGCAAGAATATACAGCAACTATCAACCGGAACTATAAAGAAGTCATTTCGCCTTTGATAGCTCAGTCACCACTGTGACCGTTAGAGGCTGACGATTCTGACGGTATAGTAGATGGTCTACTCGCCATTGGACAACTATACAGGCTCCTTTCGTCCGTCCGACCAAAGACAGCAAACCAGTTGTTCAACGACCATATCTACTTTACTGACATAATGGTCAGCCTCTAGCGGTCACAGTGGTGTGCTATCAAACGCGAACTGAGATCTTTTAAAGTTCCAACCGAAAGCTGCAGTCGGTTCTGGTAATAGATGGCGCATTGCGCTGTTTTATTTCAACAGATCGCATACCTTGGATAGAGGATAGTTGCTATGTTTTCGTTCGTTGTCCCAGAGACCAGACCTAGACCGTGCTGATGAGTTGCCAAAAAGCAGGTAACAGATGTTCATGGTTGGCCGTCTTTATTTGGATGGACGAAAGCAGCATGTTTAATTTAACAAATTAAAGTATAAAAGCAGGACTGAGGATCTGTTGATGAATATACTGCGTTTGACAATTGAATTGGTCCACCACCTAAGTAACATTCTTTCCAAAATGCGCTTTTTTGCTGGAACCGTTTTGTTCAAGATATATACGTATTTTAGTGAAAATCCACTAACTCAATACATTCCAGTACCGTGTAATGCTAAAGCAACAAAACTGTTGTTCTTCCAAGCACTAGTCCTCGGCGGTAACTTGAATGGGTATCTCGAAAACAGTACAAGGAGCATTGATTGGTTTTATTTTCTCGTTTATTTGCTATATACTGCTAAATACCAAATTTAAATTCACTAACTACAAAAATAAGGTTACGGGTGAATACAGAATCCACTTTGCCTTATCCGCTTGTGTGGCCTATTAAGTTTTCAACGACCAAGTTGTGAATAGCATTTTTTGTCATATCATTAATACTTTCTAACATCCATTTTCTTTTGTTCCAGCAACAAAAATTCTTGAAACGTCCAGCGGACGACAGCAACGGCAAGCAGCAGCACGATCCAGGAGGCGCCGCATCTGGCGACAGTTCCGCCTACGAACCTCCCGTCAAGCTCCAGTGCACCGCTCAGCAACAGCCGGGGGGCGGAGCCAATCAAGGCTCCGCCTCCAGCGCGTCGGCTGGCAATGCGCAGTCTTCGGACGGACTGACGAAGTTCTCGGTGGAGATCGTTCAGCAACTGGAGTTCACCACGTCGGCAGCCAGTTCCCAACCGCAGCAAATCAGCACGAATGTTACTGTGAAGACACATGCCAATGCGTCGGTGAAGAGCGATGTACAGGCTGCGGGGGCGGGGCAACAGGGACAAGAGCAGAAAGGCAGTCCCAGCACGGGAGGACAGAAGAGTAATATAGGTAGGTTAAGATACACTGATATGCGGGAGAAGCATCATGGATTTGATCTATTTGAGCAACTGCTTTTTTTCAAAATATCACATTTTTATATTACAAGAGCTGTATGCCTCCCGCTGTCTGCGGTTGGTCATAAATACGAGACGGCAAACATATTCTGTTCAGCCAATAGTTTCCCTTGCTATACCAAAGCCATGAAGTAACTGAGATATTAGGTTCCAAAAAAATTGCTCTATCAAGTTTTATATAAATTATATTTTACTGACATTTGGCTAGAAAATCATAGAGCTCTATTAGTATGTAAATCACAGGATATATTTCGGGGGTTAATGGATTTTACGTTGTTGAATGTCAATTTCGAATATCTTATTATATACTAATCTCTTGTTGATTTCGTTGTAGGTTTAGAGACGTTGGTGGAATGCGTGAAGCAGGAACCATCTTCAGGCACGCCCAATTCTGCGGGCGGGGGAGGTGGTACCGGCAGTGGGGCCGGTGATGATTTTGCCGATTTAGAACAATGTGCTGCAGCGTTAGAAAAGGATGCTGCAGCCACGGGCGGGGCCGGTATGTCTTTTTTGGATCCTCTTTTAATATTCTTTCAATTCCACCTATACTGGTTATCTGAAGGTCACTCTTACCTTGATATTTCGAGAATGAAAGAACTAAAAAATCATGGATTGTCTATTGATGCAATCTGAGCAACTTTATTCCATTCAAAGTCCCAGGATTCACACATCCACCTATCAGAGCTATTACAATCAGTTATTAAACATTTTTACACCTCAGCTCCGAAGAAATAGGTCGGTCATATAAGGACACGCTCATTGCTGCGATCTGAGATTTTTTTTTTCATGAAAAGCCCAATTAGTGGATCAATGTTTCTGACAAAACCTTTTGATGTCAGTCACTGTGTACAGACGAGGTTGCATTACATGGAAAATGTGCTTGAAGTCATTCCGAATCTTTTTTTTTCTGGGCAATTCGAATCTAGCAATCCTTCTGTTTGTTCCAGGTTGTTTCGCAGCGGCCTTCCCCGATCTCATCGGCGACGATACCAATGACGAGATCATCTCCAGCGCGACATTCAATGATCTGATCTCTGACATCAGCAACTACCCTGACTACGAGCTGATGAAGGATTTCGACTTCGAAGACAAACCGCAACCAACGGCAAATGTGGCGACGTCGCAAGCGAACCATAATCAGCACATGAACGAAGGGTTGCCTAACGGGATGAAAGTGGAAGATTCCAAGGAGCACTTGATGGTGGATGTCAAGCATTCGCAGAGTCCTCTGTTCAGAGAGGTAGTCATTTTTTTATGAACTTTAATTCTCCTTTAACACTGCTACCGCTTCAACATACTTTGCTTTAAATCTCCATGTTTTACCGGTTTTATTTGGTGGTCATCCAAACACGAAGATTAATCAACGTGACATGTTTCAGATTTTACGTTATACATTTTTTGTTCCAGAACCAGTCAAACTTCTCCCCGACCGTTTTCGACTCGAAACCCTCCTCAGGCGGTGCACCTGGCAATCGCTTGCCCTCGGGCTACCCCAATGGCACGCCCCTCGACTTCCCCAAAACCGAACTGAGCCCTGCCGCGCAAACCCTCAAGCAAATGGCTGAGCAACATCAGCACAAAACGCAGATGGGCGGCGCCGTCCCTACAAACGCTCCGGGCGGGGCCAGACCTGGGCCGCAAGCGCCGCCCAATGCGCGATCGCCCTATCACGACTTCCAGTTTCAAGGAGGGAGCGGGGAATACGGCAGCCCTAACGCTCCGCCTTCCGCAGGCGGGTTCAAGACGAGTCCCGGACATTTCGCGCAGGCCGCGGATGTGGTCAAGTCGGAGATGATGTTCCAGGTAATTAAAGTATCTAGAACCAAGAATATTCACATTAGTCACTTGAAAATAGTGTTATTGCATGTATGAGTAATTTTTGCTTTCAGTGATACGATACGATCATGTTTTTGGTTTTTAAAGTGTTTTTAAAATGCCTGGTCGGTACGTAGACAGATATTTGAATCGTGATGAATATCCCTATTATGAACTCACCAAGAGCCATTGATTATGTTTCTCGGGAATTTATTCTGCAATCCACCAATAATTTCGATCTTCGACTTTTTGTACAGCTTCATAGTCGACATCCATAGAGATAGAGGCACACATGTTTTAATATCTGATTATAGATAATAGATACACATAACCAATAGTATTGTTTGTAGAGGAGTTCAATTCTCCCATATGTATTTATTTGTGCTTCCACTTGAGCCAGGTCTCAAGAGTCATACCTAAGTTTCAGCATTTGACTACACTCGTATGCTTATTTGACAAGCACTTGCCAATCTTCGGATCCCATTCCACCTATCCCCATACTGTAAATAAAAATTTTCGTAACTGTCTTTCGTCAATGTTTTAGTACTATTAATTTTTTTTCATGTAATGATCTCACGAATCAAAACCTAGAACACCACCATTCTCGAGTAACAATGCCTTCTTCAATACCTTCTCCGTTTTGTTTCAGGGCAGCGACTTCGACATCAAGCGCAAAGTAGCAGCCGCCGCAAGCATGTACAAACAGCAACAGTATTCGCCGTATGGCAGCCCGGGCGGCAACGCGGGAGGCAGCCCCGTGCCAGGGGGCGGCTACTTAGGTCGAGGGGGCGGCACCGGGGGCGGACCGCCTGGCAGCGCCGCCCAGTTCGGCGGTGGCACACCCCCTAGACCGCCTTCTGGACCCGGAGGGGGAGGTGGCGGACCGCCGGGCGGTGGGAGCGGACCACAGCAGGGACCGCCCAATGGAGGCGGGGCTAACGTGCAGATCAGCCAGGCACAACAGATGTCCGTCAGTCAGCAGGGGCATGGACATACGATATCGGTGAGTGAATGTTGTATATCTTTCATTTTTTGTGTACATGTGAATATTGCTATTGCTGAGGGACGAATTGAGTCAACAGCTGTAAGTGAAACAATTGCGCTTGAACAGATTTTAGCTAAAGGAGTCGCCTGACAAATGTCGAACATGCGCTGGAGATCTGATTAGTCAAGGTTAGGCTCTGCGAGCATCTATCTTTGCAGAACTAATGTATTTATTGTTTTGGTATTGTCAGTAAGCCGAGGGCAATGACGTAAACTTTAAGCCGAATCGATGAGTAACCGCCGAGTTAGTCCAAGCTATCAGGTTCAAAAAGCTTCGTGAATGCGGCGCTTTCTTTCCAGAAACAGTTCTTGACATAACAAAGCTAATGTGCAGAGGAAATTAAAAATAAAGAAAGGTATCCACCGGTAGTTAGCAGTGACTTTTTGCACCTCATATTTTTTATCTAATCCTCTGCTGGGGACGGGATCAGATAGGTAATCACAGATTTTTTGGGAGCCTAGTAACGCGGTTTTCTTACATGTTTTATCAACTTTCGTCTATACCTATTCTACGTGAAGATTGCCAACCATATAATTGTACTGTATTCTGTCGCCCAAAAAAGAATGCCAAGGATACTGATAAAAACTATGAGACATAAACAAAACCCAGCACTAATTATTTTCAAAGTACATAGATTGCTAAATTCATTTTTGTATTCTGCTACTGCCTCATAGATGGCGAAGATTCCTTTTTGGACGCCGGAATAACATTATAAGGCTCTCTATCTTAGGTAGAGCAAGATCAAGTGGAAAACATACAAGGAACCGCATTGGCGATTTTACTTCCCACGCCTACTGATCTCGAAAAATTTCGAAAATGGAAATTATGATACCTGGCATGCACTTCCGTTGGTTTGTCTTTCCGCTAACCCTTGGCCCGTCAATAACTTGAAAGTAACGGATTTTGATGAAATTTTCTCACAAGATAACTACTATGCCAAATACGAAAAAGCCTTGCAGTTTTTGAATATCTTTCTAGTGGCGGCGGCGTGAAGTGCAAAAAACGAAACAACAAAAATCGCTCAAATTTTTTGGCGTTTCCGAGGCTCCTAATCACTTTCAGGAAAAATTGTACGGATTACAAATGGGGGGCTGGGAGAAGAGATACCATTTTTTGGCAGGAGTATATTTATACGCTTCCAACCCTGGTAGTTTTAACCATTTTTTGGCAGGAGTATATTTATACGCTTCCAACCCTGGTAGTTTTACGCACCTATTAGTACGTATTTCACCCAAAATCCATTTCCCCGTACATTTGCCCTTGAAATTTAAAGAAATAATTACAGACGGGTCACGCAGTCGGTCGGGAAGCTGGCAACCTTCATGCGCCAGACTGTGTGCTACTGACTGTATCGCCGGCGTTCTCGATCTCGAGTTGTAGTACCGTGGCTGGCGCTTATGGCATGGTTGACTGGTGTGGTTTTGTACCGTTGCTAAATGTCGATACTTGGAGTATGGACTAATTGTACGGGTCTGTTTAGCAGGCTTGATCCATTTAATTTTTCTATTATACATGTTTGTAGCTAGCTCAGAGGGATTAACTTGTGCCAAGCGTAATGCTGTATGAATAGTGAAGGAAGTGCAGAATCAATTTACTTGACGCCACTGTTTCCCAGGTTTTGAGTTAATTCCCGCGTATCGTTGGATATCCACAGGCATGATACTGACATCCCCGTATTTTCTTTTTTTTTTCACAGAGGCGATGGAATATGATGGCAGTGACTGGTAGCGGAGGGCCGCACAACGTGTCGCGTTTAGCGACCTTCGTGATGCCGCTATACCGATAGCGTGTGCTAGATGTGCAAATGACAATCGGATCAATATTTAATTAGCCGACTGAACACTCCGATTACTGTAACTGCCTCTGCCAGCCTCAAGGTTATACGATATTACCTCGGAATTTACTCATATACGAGTATAACCCATAGTCGTACTACATCAGCTTCAGATATGTATGTCCCTTTCCATCTCTTTAACTCCTAAACAGAACTCTGTCCTTCCTTCGGACTATGTAAAAGGAGCTAGAATGCGATTTGCTTTGATCCTCGAAATCATACATGTACATACTACAACTCGATCAGGTTTAAACGGGCACTTTGACAGTGGTTGACACTTAAATTCATACTTTACTGCAAAAAAATATATAAAAGCGTGTGGGTTTACATACAGTCCAAGTGTCCCTGACTATTCCGAAAATGGTAAAGGTTTTTGTGGATGGCAGAAAGTAGTATAATCTGAATAAAACCAGATATTTTTTTCCATAAATATTATTGTCATCGGCGTTGCGAAAAGGCTCTAACCTCAACGTTTGGCTTCTACCTGGACAGTTATGAGGTGCTTTGATTTATTTTCATGTTTCTTCGAGTACTCACTCTTAATCTAACGTTTATTAACAAAATTCTAATATTATACGTAACGCAACATGGGAAAATGCAAAATATTGGAGACAAACAAAAAATTCTGATGTATGCTGAAAAGGGCCAACTGAAACTTACCTCACGTGCCTTACATTAGTGTTACGAATAGTAATTTTACGTTTTCCCATATTCGTGCCGCGATGTTCTGTTCGAAGCTCAGCACGTCCGAATACATATATCAAATTAATTAAATCACTTCTAAATATTTTTATCGGATCACTGTAGTGACAGCATTAGTGTCCATATGCTGTTAAACTAGGAATTTGCTTTTAGCTAATAATCTGTTCGAATCACAACTATTCTGAAAGACGGAGTAGAGTTCAAGCAACTATTATGCCCCACTATTTCCTATATCAGATATTCCGCCATCACTGTTGTATGATGAAAACAATTTTTCGTATTCTTAACCAACCAAAATCACGAATTAAGTCAGACTTGTTCATTTGCTGTGCCGTTAATAAATATTTACTTTCGTTTTTTTCCTTATATAATTTGTCCCTGTTTATAACTGAATTGTTCACTTATTAACACATATAGTAGTTTTGCCATGTTGCACGAGAGTACATCCAGTATAATTTTTTGCTGAGATATATGACAGCTTATATTGCTTCACGCTTAATTCTTCGTTAATTCATAATGCGAAAAAAAAAATAATGTTTGCAATTGCTGTACCCCTCCAGCTATAAAAATATGGTGGTTACATAAGTAACTACTAATGCATCATCATTCGAAGTTATTTACTTTCCAAATATTTATAAGGGCTACTCAGATAAATATCCTCCCTAATATATATTTATGAGGAAATATTTCTTCCGTATTTTCTATCAGGAGAAGGATTTATCACCAGAAGTAACCTCTGGGGACCAAAAAGAGTACGGACACAGTTTTAGCAAGACTCGTTATTTATTTATCCTCTGACGACACTGCAATATGTTTGTGGGATAGACGTTTCAAAGTTATGTGAAAGTTTGGTGAAAAGTGTTACTGCTATCGCCTATCTTAACTGCGAGTTTAAGTACCTTTCCAGATACATTATTTTCATGGATAAATTATGTGTTCAAGAAATTCTAACTCTCACACCTTCAATATTTTCGATAATTATTATTGATTTGAAATTTCGGAAAGCTCATTTTTCTTATTGTTTTTTCATGCTGACACCAACCACATATGCTTTAAGTACTGTTGTTTACTTACGATGACGTTTCCACCACCACGGTGGATTGTTTCATTTACAATAAATCGTGATATCTTTAAGAGGCCAGACAAACATGAAGGATTATACATTTGTTGAAGTTTTAAAAGCACATGAGAAATCTATAATTTTTATCTAAGCTTATTTCCCTATATATTTGTAATTAGTACGTAAGAATTACTAAGACTTCTTGACTTCGTTTTTATATTTTCGAACGCAGTATGTGGAAAATATTCACATGTTGAAACTCGTCTATTTACTATTGCATAGTTTTCAACGAGATATAAACTATTTAGGTGGTATTTGCAAAAAACTAGTTTGCATGACCTATGTCCTCCCCATTTCAACATCGCAACAAGTTAACATAACGTTTTACGATACTTAATTCTACGGCAGCATGTTTCAAGAAACGCAAAAAATTAAGTTAAGTAGCTTCAATCGATATTTAGATCTATTTAAAACTCCAGCGATACAAAAAATCTTATTGACGTTAATGATAAGTGAAATATGAGAAATGCCTGATGTAAAAATGTTTCATTATTGAAAATTGTTATCGCGAAAGAATTTTAAGAAGTCGAAAAATGAAAAAGCGGTATTATTAGTTTTTAATGGCGAATAAAGCATCATAACTAACGGTCACCGTGATGACGTGGCTTTCGATGCGAATTGAGATAACTTTACATAAGTCACAAACAGCTGTTCAGCTATTCATTCACGCAGTAGGCGATTCTGGTAATAGATGGCAGTTGTGCACATGTCATGTGATATTCAAAAAACCCTAATACTTTAAATACTCGTACTATCAAAGTAAACAATGTTTATCCAACGTCAGGTATAGGAAATCCCAATCTGTTAAAACCTGGGATATACCCAAGGTTAGTGACTAACTCTCTAAACATCCCTCGTCGATCCTTTGTACGTCGGTGAGAATCTGAGATCCCCACATCAGGTAAATCCGAGCTAGGAAGAACATAGCGATCGGTGTTGTGACGACAATTTCACAATAGTCGGCTGGCATTGCCGGTGAACTGCCCTGATAAAAGATAATCCTCTCTCTGCCATTGCCATCCCACTTAGAACTGTACTTGTAAATAAGAGTAGTACGGTTTAGTAAAGTGTACCGGCGACGTACCGACGATAAGCTCTATTAAAGATTTGAATTAGAAAGCGACGATACGTTGTTTGGTCATAGGCGGAGCCATAGGACGAAATAACAGTAGATTTCAGATGCTGTCTTACGTAACTTATGAAAGTCAGAGTAACAATCGAATATACAATAAACAATTCGTCATTTGGAACGTGAGTGTAAGTGATGTCTCAAAGATTATCTAGTTCCACTCAAAAATTCAAAGAACTTTTACGATCTTGGTTTTCTACTAGGCTTCTGTTACTATATCGTGCTTCACATATACAAGTTGCCCAACTTTTAGGCTTAAGGTTTCAACTAGGTATGACTGCATTTCATTAAGCGGAATTCATTGTAGAGTCGAACATGCCAGTATCTTTTTTGGGGATACAAATTTGAAAGAACTTACATGACGTTGGAGATACATTAATATCTATATAGGGTGCTTCATGAGCTTGGGACAGAAATCTAATAGGTAACTAAGGAGGGTGAACCATGGAAGACATACATGAAACGAATTATTAACTCTTTGTTTTGTTATGTAACATAGAAAATAGTTTTCATTTTTTGTAGAGTTAATCAAGTCTTATTTAACTCTTCCGAACGGCCTAGCAAGGATCAAGGCCAAATATTATAAAAGTTGTTTAACTTAAAACCAATGTTGTGATCAAAATATCTGCATATGTTATTTAAACTGCATATAAAGGTCTTCATCAAATAAAATATTAAATACTTACAATACACTCTCGTAAAAAATACGATTTAAAAATAACTTAAATGAGTTTTTTGTCGATATCAAATATGTTGCCTTTATACTTTTGAATAAAAATTCAATGCAAACTGACTAAAATAGCCTTCTTATGTGAGGCCAAAGTGTTCCAGGTGGGGCCAGTAATCCACAACTAAAAAATTGAAGTAAATAAAGGAAATGAATTTGTCATCATCACATGACAGTAGAGTTACTACGATTTTTTAATCATTGGCCATGGTCCACCAATCTCAACGAAACACTGACATTAGACTCCCGATTTACATACCTAGCACCCGATTTATAACATTTTTCATTGGCAAAACGTGGCCAGCTAGAATGTAAGACACGAATGGCTTCATCATAGATCATCAACTTTTTAATTTCTTATTTTTACATTCACTAACTTCGATTTGATTGATCGAGGGTTTTTAATATCACAATTTTTCTAAAAATGTTTTCCAAGGTTTTGTACACTGTACTTAAAAAACTATTTCTCAACATCACTTTTTATTAATCGTATATCACTATTCTAATAAGTTTTAAAATACTACCATCGTTGAAAAACCTTGAATTCCTCAGAACAGTAAAAATTCTGCGCGTGTCAGTGTGACTGACGACTGTGCATTTCGCTTCTAATTATTAAAATGTAGGAGCAAAGTACGCTACTGCATCTAACAGCGTAAAGTGTAAATAGGATAGGAATGCAATCGTTCACGGTTGGGGGAACAGGTTGCCAAAATTACGGCAGCACGGCCGCGAAGCGGCAGGTTCAGCATTCGCTACTTCCCTGCTGGAAAGTGGCACTTTTCTAAGTAGAAGCTGAAAACCGCGTATTTTCAGACTTGTTTTTTTGTTGCTTCCCACGCGTCACTGGCGAGAAATTATCGTGATTGCAAAAAAATCGAAAATGAGACATTATGTCGTATGACATAAAAACGAAAAACCATGTCACCCTTTTCGGTCGGTCTGTCTGTCTGCTAATCCTTGGCCCGTCTATAACTTGGAAAGTATTGGACGGATTTTGATGAAATATTCACACATGGTTGCTTCTGTGCCAAGAACGTAGTTTTTGAAAATCGGACAAGCAGAGAAAAAGACCAAAAAGATCAAATAAAAATCATTTAAACTTCATTTTTTGACGTTTCAAAGAATCCTGATCATTTTTGGAAAATTTTTAGTGGTAAAAAATTGTTGTGTGTGGCGGATTATCTCAATTTTTTGATGTTAGTATATTTAAACGCTCCCAACCTCGGTAGTCCTACACATGCATTAGACATATTTCACACATCCATTAGACATATTTCATACATCATAGATTTCCCCATAGAATGATAGAGAAATGTAGACACGTGTAGTACACGAAAAAATAATAGATGACCCGCCTCTACGCCATACGTTTGGTTATAGCTAGCAGAGCGATGATCGGATTGGCTGGTGTGACTAATTGTTTTTTCCTAGATTTTTTTACTGATAAGAACATTGGAACGGGTATTTCATATTTTTTGCCAGAGGAGAGATAACTTAAGGTAGAAAACAGACGGAGCGACTTTCGTCGACTCGACCGTCGAGTCGACGGTCGAAAAAATTGTTCAAACGGGGCGACCACTTTCGTCGAGGAGGCAGTCGCGTGTCATATCCGCGGTAAGCTCGACGCGGCCCACGGTCCCTGGCAACGAGAGCAGGTTTGCTAGTAGTGTTCAATCAAAAAAGCAATGGACCTAGACCTAGATGATGAATATGTAATGCTACTGTACTTGTTTTACCGGAGACGAATGAAGAAAAAAAAGGGAGGCGTCTCTGGATTCATCCAATTATTTCACAGCGCAAAGAGAAAGGCTTTTTTACTATATTGTGGCCACAGCTAAAACAGGACGAAGAAAAATTTTTCAATTTCACAAGAATGTCCCAGTTTTCTTTTTATGAACTTCTCACTGCTATAGAACAAGAATTAAGAAAAGAAAATATTGTTATGAGGTCTGGGTCTATTTCGTGTGCCATCCCTAAAATCTAAATGAATACAAAATTAAAAAAAAGATATTGTTTCAAAATAAATATCTTTTAATTTGAGAAGATAGCAGAATTTATAAAATCCGTGATCCAACATATTCCATCGTGTGATTCAGTACTTACGTGTGTGAATTTCGAAATAAAATGCGTCTGAATTGATACACTTCAGAACATGGCATGATGTGTCGATGCCGCGTCGAGTGCCGCTGCAAAGTCGCGGGGAAATCATATGTCGACTCGACTTCAAGCGGCGGGGCGCCACGTCGAGTATCTGTGTGTTTCATTATATATAAAGTTATTTACACCATGCGTCGACTCGACCGCCGACTCGACGGTCGAGTCGACAAAAGTCGATCCGTCTGTTTTCTACCTTAACCTACGATTTGTATTGTTTGAGTCAGCATGCCTCCGATATTCTGTTCGCTGTAGGTACACATTTCGTCAACATCCAAGAGTACAGAGATAATTTGTTGACTATCTTTTCTAAAACTCCTTCCACGAATGAGGAATTTTCGCCTTTTTTAAAGCGTTCACTTCGAAGTAGATGGTGGGAAAACTCATGATCTCCATAGATCCATAGAATGATTCCGATCGAGATCGTACCGCACAGATTAAGGAAGTAATCGTATTACTAGGCTGTTTATTGCTTTATTGGGTTAAACACGTGTGCATTCTCCGATTGATTGAATCTCTCAAGTGGAAATTACGCGGTTTAGATATATCACGTATTTTACATACGGGGTGATTCGAAAACAGTTGGATTGATTACGTATTCCACTTGAAGGTACTCAATTAAAGAAGGTATTGAGATGCGCCAAAAAGGGATTGAAGATCCTAGCGCCATCTATCAGACAGAAGCTGAACCAAATACTCTAATTTTTCAAAATAGATTTCTAAATTCATTTTCGGTTTTACAGTATATGGTTAGATATCTTCAGGCAGAATACCTTAATCAATGGTATGGCTCAAGAGTAGGCCCCACGGATTTCTGACACCATTATTTGTTTTCCTTATTGGGATTACATAATAAGAAAATCGATTGTTTTACATTCGAAAGTCTTAACCTTTATATCGCCTCCCCCGTTTGTGAGTAGGAGTAATTACAAAACATATTGGATCGAGGATTCTCAACAAATCCGCATTTCTCTACCTACGTCGTACACAAGTTGTATTGTTTCAATTATTTGTCCATTATAAAATACCTAAAATAAAAATCTGACTGCATATATTATAAATGTATTATCCTATTGTAGTAGTTTTAAAAGTACGCCTCTTCTGATAGACGCTGCACTTGCTACGTAGTGATGTAATTTCATTTTACGTACACGTATAACAAAAAATAATTGGATCAGACAATTAGTCCACAGTCCTCACTCATTTGACAACGTTGCAATCTAGACATTTCTGTCCTACCATACGGACAGTTCCAACCATCTGGCAACGTTGCTATGACTAACCTCGCCACTCGCTAGCTTCTGATCTTACCTCGATGCAGGTATATCTATGTCCGTTGCGTTGCGTAGGACACGTGTGTTGAAAATAGTTCTCTTTAATTCTAGGTTTTTAGGGCAAATATATTGGAAAATCGATAGGTGCGAAGACATACAGGGGCTGGAAGCATATGAATATACTAGCGCTAAATGAGATATACTCTCCCCCATCCCCTGCAATCCTCGATTTTTAACCCCTACAAAATTTCTTCTGAAAATGATAAATTGTCTCTTAAACGTAAAAAAAACGCGGATTGAACTATTTCTGTTTTTTTAGTATTTAGTAATCTTATTTTGAACTTTTTTCAACATCTGACCGGTATTTCTCCAAGTTACAACGGGGCCAATGATAAGCGAACAAACAGACTGACGGAAATAAGTGACATGAAGAACCTTGTTTCGTTATGTTTTTACTTGGTAAAATCAGTTCAACAATTTTCCTTTGATCCTCCATTCACTCAGTATTGATTCTTAAAAATATATGCAAAACCATACGACCCAGTCAGATCCATTTTGCATAAACATGTTCCATATTGTAGCAAAGCGTGTATGTAGTAGCGAAACCAGCAGCAAATTTTTTTGCTTTTCAGAATCAGAAGCGGGATTGTATCGATCCTGATCAACTGTGGTGGTAATGCCATCAGTGAGATTTGGAAAAACTGTTGCGATTGGCGTCCCGAATTCCATCGATTCTGAAAATTGCTGCTAGTAAAACATTCGAACTTAAGGCGACCATGCACTTCGTGGCATCGATGAGGAAGTCATGTATGTCCAAAAATGCAATTTTACAAAAGCGTTTTTCTTTTCTCACGACAAATATGGTATTTCATTCTCAAATGAAAGAACAAGACGTCAGAACTATCTTACTTTCGGCCCTTTAATAAAGATCGCTTCAAGTAGGTTTAGTCTGTACTTCCCATACAACGATGTCATCGGTTCATAAAGGAATGTCTTCGGCACAAGTTAACCTTTCTGAGAAAAAAGATAGCTACGAACATGTTTAACAAGAAATTAAACAAGTCAGTCAAACAGGTTCGTCTACTTAAAATTAGTATATTTAACATGCTTTTGTGAACAATTTAGGGCTTTTTAGGATTTGCCGCCGCCTTCCTCCTAGAGAAAATATGCTGCCCCTCGTCTCCAAAAAGTTTTGGAGGCAGGTACGCTTTCACATAAAATTATCTCTTGCCCATAAATGACCCTCCCCCTCTCCCAAAAGAAAAACTTTTGCGGGTGCACATGATCGGGGCTATGACTAATCCCTCGTGGATGGCGATATGGACGTTCCACTTACACAGCAGATGCACAACAGTCGAGCAGCGACTGCCGACTGCAACGCATGCTCATTGGCTGTACCCTGGCGCACGTAGCGACACGCAACTGTTGAAGATATTTCTTTTAAGGGTAAATGGACTGGGAAATATTTGATGAGTAAATATGTCTAAAATGTGCGTAGAATTACTGGGGTCGGAGGCCGATACATATAACCCCTAATCCCCAATTTTTAACCCCTAAAAACATTTAAAAAAAAATGATCAAGTCTCTGAAACGTCAAAAAGTCAAGTTTATGTGATTCGATTTTTTTTCGTTCATGCCCCATGTCTCTACCGCCATTGGACCGATTTTCAAAAGCTACAAAGCTTTCTCGTACTTGGCATAGTAGTAACCTTGTGTGAAAATTCCATCAAAATCCGTCAGCATATCTGATTTTAGAAATTCTTGGCGATTACAAAACTACTTCGCCAGTAGGCGTGGAAAGCAAAATAGATAGAATACTTCCGCATGGAAATAATTAGTATTAGTTTTTTTGTATACTCCAACTACCACGAAGGCCTAAACACGCATTGGGTTCCGTGGGGCTATAGGGGGATTCAGGGGAAATGGGGTACGCCACACAGACTCTGGCGAGGGAACACGTGTGCATGCAACATGCACACTTTCTGGCTCCGCCTACGAGATCCGCCGGGTGGTACCTCCGCGTTCGACAGTCAGAGATCGTCTACCACCTACGGACAATCACAACATCCATAGCCAAGAGAAAAAATTATCTTGGAACGGGATTCGAACGCGCACAGCTCACGGCGACTGAGACCGAAGAGTCTACTACTGTGGCCACCGCTGCTGCCTAGTATTATTTTGTTAAAAAATAATCAGTTAATCGGTGTAGGCGGTTTCTGTTTTCCATCCCAGGATAATATTGTGTACGTTATCCGAAGCCGTATGACGTCTACGGTCACCTTTCGCCCCTTCAGCTTTTACATTCTCCATCTCCGTCCCTATTTCCGGCCGTACGGGCAGCTTGTGTTGCGTCACACCGATACCGTCAGCTAGGGATGTTGCGGTAAAAAAGTACAGTATCGATCAGTAGCGATACTACAAAATATCGCAATTTCTACACTCTGGAATATGCAGACAGCCCGATGGAGTAATAATTAATGGTTTAAGCTGTGGATCTACTAACTAGTCGCCGTGAGTTCCGCGGGTTCGAATCCAAATTTTTGTCTTGGCTATGGATATTGTGATTGTCTGTAGGTGGTAGATGGACTAGGACTGCGGGGGTACCACCCGGCGGATCTCTGAAGTCGGACCAGAATATGTGCGCTAGAGTCCGTGTGACGTTTTCCTCTTTCGCCTGTATCCCCCTGTAGCCTTCGTGGCTCAAATATAAAAACGGCGTCAAGTAGGTTGACTCTGTACTTCCCACGCAAAGCCATCATAAGTTGACCCGCTGAGAAAAAAATTAGGTACAAACATGTATAACATAAAAACTAAACTTATCCCATTTAATTGGTCCATAGACATTCTTTCCCTGCCTTGTCGTCAGTGCCGTCCGTCTGACATCGTCTCTGCATACCCGACCGCACGACGCGCCAGATGCCTACAGTGCCATAGTGGCAAGAGAGCAGAAGCAGGGTGGCGTATCGTAAAAATTTCGAAGAGATTTTTTTTTGGATTCTATATGACATATACGTCCGCTAATCCTTAGCTCGTCCATAACTTGAAAAGTACCGCTCTTATTTAGATGAAACTTTGACACCAAAGATAAAAAAGCTTTGTAGTTTTTGATCGGTGCAGTAGGAAGTAGAGCTTAAACTTTGTTTTTTGTTGCTTCAGAGGCTTCTGATCATCTTCAGAAAAAAATTTGTAAAGGTTATGGGTTGTAGGGGGTGGGGATGGTATATGTCAATTTTATGATGTTAGTATATTTATACGCTCCCAACCTCTGTGATTGTATGCACTTATTATGCATAATATCTCGAACATCATATATTTCCCGGTACATTTGCCCTTAAAACTTAGAATATCCGAGGCGGGGTGCTGGTCTTGGTATGTGTTTTATAGTACTGCTGCGTTTGACCGGGTGAGGTATCGAGACGACGTTACATAACGACCGTACTACCGCAGGAAAAGACTGTTTATGGACTAACTGTATACCTATCTGATTTACTTGATCGGTGTAATATCTCTGTTTTACATGTTCCTCACTAACTCAGAGGGTCTAACTTGAGCTGAACATAATCCTTTATGAACTGATAACAGCGTTGCGTAGGAAGTGCAGAGTCAACCTACTTGACGCCATTTTTTAATACACCTATCGATATTCTGAAGAATCCAATGGTATCGAACATTCTCTATCCAGAGTCACATACGTTTAACTAGCGCCGTGCACACGGCGGTTCAGCTATTTTTAAACCGGCCATGTTAATTTCGTTATATTTTTAGCCCATATACGTTGGAACGATCGTATTTTATGCCGTATATAGCCTGATAATGACTTTACTTCGTTCAGACTTCAGATGCCGACCAGCCGTGTGTTTAGTTTCCGGATAAGAAGTACTTTCAGTTTCTGGATACTTATACCATTCACCAGTTACAATAGCACCGTCTATGAAAAAAAGGATATCTTTATATTGGGTGTGCACACCCAACACATATTTTTTGAGAGCATCTTTTCCTGGAAAAATCTTTTCTTTATTAGAACTTGTACAATGAACATAGGTATAAGTCGCTCTTCAAACTCCTTAGCAATCATTCTGCAAGCTCTTTTCCCCACTCTTGTTTAGAAGATTGTGAATATTTTTTGTTTTACCCATGGACTTGAAACCTCATCGCCTGACATTTTAGTTTAATATTTAATTAAAAACAGATGAGCTTTGGTTTCCTTATTGATTGTAAGCTGGTGCGGTAATGGCGGTGATCTAATAGTTTGTAACTATTATATGCACACAAAACCAATACAGGGAAAGTGAAATAAGAGATGTATACATAATTATAGGCAACCCAAATGTACGTCCCGACTGCCTAAGTTTACGCATACGTAGGTATATGGTTGGTATGGGGCATAAAACTACATACCTAGACTACGACATAGTATTGATTTTGTCAGATTTGTTTTTAGTTCTAACTCTTTTTCGGTAAAAAAAATCTGTAAATATCTGAATTATTCCAAAAAATCGTGGAAAATGAGGACGTGTTTGGTATTTCGGTAAATAAGGTCTCATGTCGGCAGAAATACCGAAAAATCGGTAGATTTGGCAACACTTTGTTGCACCATTATAATGGTCGACCCATCTAACAGCCGAAATATGGAGTTTCCACAGAGCAGACCAACAACGACTTTCTATGTATATATGTATTTTTCGTCTACCTCCGCACAGTATTTCGAATTTTTCAAACGACCATACCCACTTGTTTGCTTTCCATTCATCTGTCTCCAGGACTACTAGAAGTATATATCGCACTGATGAGTTTCTAATGAGCACGAAACAGCGCTGTCTGCGTTTGGTCGTAGTTACAGGGACGGAAATCAAACGTCCATTTCAGAGCAGATTCAATATTTTTTTTAAGTGTGTCTAAGAATTAATATCAATTAATAATTGAATCAATACAACCTAACCACAATGTATGTCCACACAATTTACTGTGTCGGAGTTTGATATGTTTGTCTCAGTTCCATTTTAATCTAACAGCAGCACAGTATATTGTCATCCCCCTCTCCTAAACATCAGTAGCTCATCTAATGGACGTTATTTATCGTTTAATTAGACTGATTTTCGGTAATGGAAGCTCGACGCTAACGCTCTCGACGCGCCAACGCTCGACGCCAGCTATACCGATTTACTATCTCACTCCCTCTTAATGATGGTTGTCTCGCTCTCTCTCTCGCACTCAGTGTTATGTGCCATGGCCCTTATCCGATTAATTACAGGGTTGCTCTTTCTAACATGTAGGGGAGAGTCGACAATGACAATGGGGCTGAAGCCAACCTAGTAAGAGGTGACTGCTGTAACTCACACGGTTCAAAAGCTGATTGAAACTTGTTACATCTTAGGGTTGATATTTTTATGCTTTTAAAGCGCCAGTGATACTGTACTTCTTCCAGTATCTCATGAACATTTTGGTAGTTTTAGATAGGTACATGTTACTAAGTCGGTTAAATGGGGGCAAAGTTGCTTCATGGATTAACGTATTCAACTAGATACTAGAAGATAGCCAACATTGAGCAAACGGACGTCTGGGTACAAATTGCACTCTAACAGCGATATTTCCAAATGGTATCGCAGTAATTTCCATAGAAATGATGCAAATGTACTGCATTTTCCTTCAAAGAAAAAAACTATTCGTTCTTAAACATGACTCTAACCTACCAAGGAAATATCAACCCTCAATCCACCTTCCCCCGTAATTGTTCATCCTCGTATAACTTCTCGATGACATCACGATATATCCGACGATCTGCGCAATATTTCGATAAGCGGCAACAAAGCTAGTTTATCTGTGCAACTGGGAACGTCAGCTACCATAACGACCTCACCTATAGGTGGCGCCACTGATGGCGCGTTGCAGTCCAGTTCTACGCGAGCGAAGCTGCAGGTTTAGTCTTTTTCCAAATACTGAAAACGTGTGATGACAACTGTTACAGCCTACTGTCAAATGCAAATGTTAAATCCTTACTTGGACGTTTCTCCAAACTACGGCAATGCCGTTCTGTAAAAACGAGTCCGAAACTAGACGGCGGAGTACCAGTGGTGCTTTGACAGCGATGCCATATTGCCCCAAATTCTGTGGATATTTGGTTGGGGAATTATTTGAGGATATAATGTTCTGGGGGAAACCATACGTTTTGCGGATAGAAAGCATCGCCGCTCTTTGAACCAAGCTTACCCCTTTCCATTAATTAACTAAATTAACTGACCCATCTCGCAATGCTGTTCTTTGACAGACCCGCCATATGAATACTTTTCTAATAGTCTAAGATTCGGCCGCTTTAAATTGCAGGTATCTGTTAAAAAAAAACTTGATTTTTATGAGTGGTAAAGATAAGATTACAGCAAGGTGGCCTCAAATGGATGGAGACTATGGAGAAGGTACTAATTGTATATGGGCCTGTTTGGCTGACATCACCCATTTGATTTTTTTGTTACACATGATTGTAGATAGCTCAAAGGGACTAACTTAAGCCGAACGTAATCCGTTATGAACTGATGACATTTTTTATCGTGTGATGTTTCAATCTTCGACTACTCCTTGAACTTACAAGTCATACCTAGCATTGGGTTTGTCTATGACAGTTAGAGCGAATTTTGTTTATCGGACCACCCCGTGTAAATGACCGATGAGCTTTGTCACAAACAATCCGTTTGGATTTTAATATAGCGTATATGCAGCACCAACTATCGACCAGTTTAGCTGTTGGTCTGTTGATGTGTCGTGCTGCAATTGAAGCCAGCAGCAGCCAATCAATCCGCTGCATGCCGTTTCAAAGTTCCAAATATCCAAACATAGCCCCGATAATGCTATAAAATTCAGCAATACAGCCTGATAAGGCTTCATTCATTTGCTACTCGTTTACATATCTAACATTGTTTATATCGAGCAAGTATAAAACAAAAATTTAAAAAACCTCTAACGCCATGGGAAACATTTCCATGTTTATTTTATATATACCAAAGCAGCCCTATAGGCAGAAGCCCAAATACCAGGGCACCACGGCTACTATGAAAGCTTAAAGAAACTTTGTTGATCCGATCTACCCTGGGTATAAACGAGCAGTCGTATCGCCCTGTTGTACGAAGTTCGACACGGTTAGGACGAGATGCCGAAGGTAGGCGAGTCTGTCTGGCAGGCATATCGCGTGGTGGCATGAATGAGGAGAGCTTTGAGGAGCAAAACCCGTTGACATAGTGGTAGAAGACTCATCGATTTATCGGACAACCCTCCTCTGAACAGCATCGAACATGATCTAGTCGGGGCGGCAGCACCCCAAAGACGTGAGCAGTACCCGAGGCTGGGCCTCGTACAGAGTGAGGAGGCTATGTGGCCAAAAGTACTTCTTAGTTCTAGATCTAGTCTTCTGTGATCTCGACTCCAACCAGCCGAAATGAACGGCTATCCTTCGAAACCGGATAGGCACTGGGAAGCTCCTTGTTGGTCAAGGTACAGTGTGTTTTGGAAGCATTAAACTGTGCGAGATTGTTGCGTCACCAAGCAGCGATAACTAAGGAGAATCCGTCAATTGCGGCGGATATCTTGCGGCCAGAGAAATCGAACGCATTCGATATATCAACAGCAACAACATGGGCCTCACCATGAGACTGGATGAGTTTACTTATGAAACTGGCTCAATTCACCGTCACTTGACGCCAATAGTTTTTGCTGTTGGAATTATACTAACAAAGAAAATAGAACATCCAGTAAACATAAGTTTATTTGACTGAAAGTTTGTGTACTTAGTTATAAGCAAGAGGAAGTCGTAATTAAATTTTGACTTAACCAAATAATTGCTCATAAGTAGTAGCAGTAATCCGAGGTAGTCCCCATCTCATGTTTCTAGAGCTATCTCAATAACGAATGCTCAAGTCAATTTCCTTTGAGTTTCTAAATCTTGACGCTTTTGACCTATTCGAAATGTGTGGGATATGATGAGAAGAAATTGACTGCTTTACCTGATCTTCCACAAACGCTAACAGCTTTTCGAACCAAGTGCAGCTAGCTTGAGGGAGGGACATAAAATCACATCAACAAAAGCATCCAACTGGACGAATGTACGGTACATATTATTAGGAAAATCCAGCTATACTGCAAATGTTTTCGCGTTGAAATTTAATAACTACTTTCTCTTGCTCATATCTAACATTGTATACAATTTCATTCTAATTTACTGGGTGTGTTCTACTAAATTGAATTTTGAAAAGAACTTCAAACTCTGTAACTTCGTTCTATAACTGCGTTTACGTCCATTGTTACTTTCTTGTTGACGCATTTTCCAAGTTTTATCAACTTTGTATTTGTTAAGGCGCCATGTAAACCCAGATTAGCAATAAAACCTCTTCATTGATTGCCCTATAAAAAGTATTGTTTACAAGTTACGGAAACCGTATAACACAAACGGTTGATGGTATTGCGACACAACAAATGTGGCAATTTCTTAGAAGGTAACAGAAGTTGGGCAAGAAGAAAAAAGAACGTGGTTACAACTGCGAGCGATTTTATGGTTTAATACCCAATCTCAACGGTGAGATCAGTAGTACTCTGTTTCTGCCCTTGTATCTAATAACCAATGTGATTCAATCTATTGTCTCTCAATTCTGACATCACTGGATTTCGTCATCGCTATCATCATGCTAATCTGAATCGGGGTAATTGCGAAATGAACGTTTATGTAATTTTACATGTTTGAAAATTGATAATAATGGTAAAAAAAATCATTTTACTTGCTACGCCACTGGCGAGAAGGTATTGTAATCGCGAAAAAAATCGAAAACGAGATATTGCTTTTGGATGTTACATGATATCTACATCACGAAAATCCATGTCACTCAGTTTTGTCGGTCTGTCCCCTCATTCTTGACCCATCCATAACTTGGAAAGTACCGCTCGGATCTTAACACACAAGGTTGCCAAAAACGAAAAAGCTTTGCAGTTTTTTAAAATAGGTCCGGTAGCGGCGGAGCTAAGAGCAAAAAACGAAAAAAATAAATGTCGTTTCTGAGGTACCTGACTGTTTGTACAAAAATATTTGGTGGGATTGATAATTGGTGGTGGGGGGGTATATCATAATTTTTTGGCGGTACTATATTCTTCCCACCCCGGTAATTCTACACACCTATAAGACTTATTTCACACATCACATATTTTCCCGTTCATTTCTGCTCTTAAAACTTACGGGAAAATATCTTCGACATGCGTCACTCTCTGTGTGTTTGGGTTGTCCGCCGTCACTGCCACGTTGCCGAGTCTGACGAGAAAATTCATCGAGCGATGAGGTATGGGTGGAGGGGCGACGTTGTCAGATGGACAGTACTATCGGTAGGGCAGGGAAAATATGTCTATGGACTAATTGTATGGGCCTGTTTGACTGACTTCATTCGTTTACTCTCCGTTTCTCAAGTTCGTAGCTAACTTTCTTCTCAAAGTGTATAACTTGTGCCGAACATAGTCGCTTATGAACTGATAGACTTTTTTCATTGTACGCCCCTGCGTTATGTCTCCGCAACTTGTGGTCTGCGAATGGCGGCAAAGTGAGGGCGTCGGTGTCAGCGCTGGCGCGAAGGCGCAGGCACAATCGATACCCTGGATGCGAAATGGGATAGGACGGGATGGAATGGCTGGCCGGTGCTGATGGGTGGTAGGTGGTGATCCCGTGGGATTGCCGACGGGATATACGCTCACGAGATACGGCCACGCTATAGGATAGGCATCGCATATCGGCATGCCATGATGCCATCCTGAACCTACTCAGCTGGATTGAATCCATACTCTGGATATGTCAGATACAGGGTGTCTCGGATTTTGTACTCTGGAGGTTATTTTTCTGTCACAGAAAAGTAGCTCATAGATCACGAGGCGGTGACGTACGCCAACGACGATGACGGTTCATAGGGGGGCGACATCGCACGTGTCGACACCCGGCTGTAGGAGATATTTCTCTTTAGAATAGTGAAATATGCCTGATATGTGCGTAGAAATTAGAAATACTGGGTTTGGATTTGTATAAATATCAAAAATTTAGATATACCCTCCTTCACACCCCACAACCCCAAACCCCCATTTTTTTTGTTTTTCTGTCGACACTGACTGATTTTCAAAAACTACAAGTTTTTTCGTCCTTGGCATAGTCACGACATTGTTTAAAAATGTCTAAAGTTATAGGCGGCTATAATAGGATTAGCGTACAGACCGATAGTTTGACAAACTGACGGAGCGACATGGTTTTTCGTGGTGTACGTGACGTTTACGAAAACTTTCGCGATCACAATACCTCCCCGCCAGTAGGCGTGGGAACAAAAAATATTAATATTTACCTTTAAAAAGTATAAGTGTATTCTGAATGCATTTGCTTTTCTATTTACGAGAGAGTCCTTATTATATGGTATAATTCACTTATTTTTGCCCTGAAGGTTAGGCTTCCACCTTTGACGTTGGCAGTTTAACTTGGAATGTGTGGCCACGGTTTGTTGGAGAGGATGTAAATATAAGTTTCACTGTGCGAATTTCAAATACCAATTTTGAAATACTTGGCTCTGGCTAAAAATGGTGCATGATATCTGAACAAGTTTCTTATGCCCTGTTATCATTCTATCGTCATATATCTTCGACGACTGCGATGACGCTGCGGCTGGGGCACCGTCCGCCTTACTGAATTCGAATCGGACCATCCGCAGTTGAAGAATATCGCGTGTTCTTGGATAGCGGGTGCTATTGGAATCACAGATGTAAATATTATGTGAGGTACGTGTGATACTGTGTCTATTCACACATTTCTGAATAATAAAATGCCTTTTAATGATTCCAAAGATGTAACATTTACAACCCCAAATCCCCAATTTTCAAGTCCCTAGAAAAATTCGTATCTTTAACTGTTTCGGAGGCCTCAACAGTGAGAGTCGAATTTAAAACACCCGGTATAGGATCCCCAACCATAGAAAGTCCGTTCAATATTTTCATAAAACTGGTGCCGATTGTGAGATTTGGATAATGATGTGAAATTCTGGAGCTATTTTTTATTTGTAATACTTCACAATCTTTGCGAATATGGTATTAAATATATTGATATTAAAAAAGCTGGTTTGGTATTTCGAAGAGTCTGATCGTCTTCATGAAGTTGACTCTAATCCACTTTACTTGATCTCATTCTTTTGGTTGTAGTTTTGGAGAAAGAAATGCGATATTCAAAATAATGAAATTGTTACGTTGGCAATGCACATTTTTTTCCAACATTTTAATGCAGAAATAAATTAATTTCAATGTTTCGCTTTTTTATATCAGCGACAAAAAGTTCACTTGAAAATTTATCTGTTCTTGAAATGACCTAGAAGGTCATGTGGTCAGGTTGACTTGCAAGGATATATTTGAACTTAAGATTGCCCGCAATTTGACTTTCATGTATTAAAAATAATTTTTTCCCGTTAAAAATTCATTTGATCTTTAAATGACCATCAAGGTCATAGTCAAGGTCACGTTCAAGTTCAGTTTTGTTTCTCAACATTCTTTAGGAGAGATATTTCTGAGATGTTTTGATCCATCCATACTTTTTGAACACTCTGTATATGTTCATGGTTAAAAACGTGTCTATAATCTTCCTAGGGTTTCAGTCAGTAAGTGTACAAAATATTCGTTTTGTGGTTTAGACGAGATGCTGACAGACTGGAGAGACATTCACATATACATAGATGGTCCGATTTCCGTGTTTCGGTGTTATTCTACATAACACAAAGCCAATTAAAGTAAGAGAAGAGATGTTCATTTACGTGTTTATAGTATGTCGTATATTCCTGGTCAGTGAACTGAGTGTTGCCGGTGGTAACATCGTGCCGGGCAGCCATAAAATAATGTAAGTAGGCAGTTGTCCGTGGGAAAAGATGCCGCTTACCGCGACGCGTCGACGCTTTGCGTCAGGTTGCCGCCTCCGGACTCCTCCGGTTGACCGGAGCGGTCGAAGTCGTCTCATTGCCGCCACTTCCGGGATTCAAATACCGAGCAAACTGTTGATGGCAGGCGCTCAGTTATAATGTACAATGAAGCTGTGATATGTGATTTCTAGAAGCGCTATATATGTATAAACACGCTCCCTAAGTTTATGTGTAGTGCAGACATAACGCAGAGCAGGGGCGGATCCAGTGGAGGTGTATATATTTTCTGCTTCCGCCCCTTGACGCGGAGTCTCATTCTTCTCCAACCACGGAATGACTAACATCAGCAAAGAGGATGTAAGGATTTTGACTTACTTATGGTTGGGAGACATTTTTTAGCAGCCAATATGCCCAGTTAAATATAAAAAGTCATTAGATATTGCATGATCTCTGACGGATGTAGTAAACCAAACAGGCTCGTACAATTATAGATACTTTTCCCTTCCCTACCGAGAGCATCGTTCATCTGGCAACGTTATTATGACTAACTTCGCCATTACGAAAAGAAAAACGAAATAATAAAAATCGCCTAAATGTTTTTTTGATGGTTCATGGACCTCTGGTCATTTTTAGACAAAATTGGGAGGCGTTGAAAACTGGAGTTTAGGGGTGGGGAAGAGTGTATCTCAAATTTTTACGCACCTATCAAACATATTTCACACATCATAAATTTCCCTATACATTTGATCTAAAAACTTAGAGGGATAGGGAAATATCTTCGTACACGCGTCTCTCTTTGGGTTGTTCGGCCTGACTAATGGATTTATTTAGTGGTGATGTATGGAAAAGGGGTGACGTACTGTCGGTAGGCCAGGGAAAAGATGTTTTTGGAGTAATTGTATGGGTCTGTTTGATTGACTTGATCCGTTTAAGATGTTCGTAGCTAACTTTCTTTCAAGAGATCTAATTTGTGCCCGAACTGATGACAGCGTTGCTTTGGAAGTGCAGAATCAACTTACTTGACGCCATTGTTTATGTCATGCTTATGAAACTTCCGGAAAACTCAACATAGAAATTCTGAATTTTCCGCTATAGCAATACTCCCCCGCCTAATTGTGTGGGAATTTGAAGTGAAAATCGTGAATGAGTAAAACGTTGACATTGACTTCTAAGGTATCGTTAGCGCAGGACGGCATACAATGTAAAACGACGCCGAAGAGAAGAAAGAAAATCACGCAGTGGCGACGCGTGACTTTTCCTACACTGTTACCAAAACCAGATGTGAAAAATCTTATTAAAAAAAGTTTATTTTGAACGTCCCAAATATAAGTTTTTACTTATTTTAGGTATTTTATTTAAACTATTCTTAAATTAAGGTAAACATTCCTGGACTGAGCGTCTGGAGCTCTTGATATACCTGATCGTCTTATGCTATGACTAATCCAAGCCGTCCGAAAAAACAGTCAACGTTTCTAGATGTTCGGAAAATTTTTGATCTTTTTTGGCAATGAATGTTAACAATTCACTTCAAAATGAACGGTAATTCCTGTTTTGCCAAAAAACATACGGTATCTAGAAGTGTGCTACCTAAAAGCTTGGTTAAGACAACTTTCGATTCTTTTTTTGCCAAACTGAATTAAATTGGCTACACATCTCACATATAACGGAGAAATTTCATGTCTCCTCTTTAGAGATACAATATATTTTTTTGCAACCACCTAACCAAGAGTTTCCATATACCAACTTAATTTAGAATATCAAACTACGTTTTTTATTTCTTTTTAAAATTATCTAAAATAGGTGTTGGTCTTCCATTTTCAATGGTCTCCTTTTTTTCTTAAAAATTATACAAGGAGAATGACTTTTCAAGTAGTTGATCGATTACGCAGCGACACTCATCCATGTTTATTTGCACGCATACTACAGCCGGTAACCAAAACGGCTACTAACGAGTGAGAAGTGAGTAACCAAATCAAAAAATGGTAACGCATTCGGGCGACCGCGATCAGACACGAGCCGGTTCCGACGGTCCCCGATAGACTACCAAGTGTACCCATAAATGAAAATGGTAACAACCGACAACCAAGTCGAGGCGAGTCAGCTTCATCGTGTTCGCAAAACCTAGACACTATAGGGCATATTATTTTCGTGGGGCTAAATTTGCTATTTACTGAATTACTATTACATATCACTGTTAGTAAACAAATAAATGAAATTATTTCACAGTACTTAGTCACAAAATATTTATTTTTAAGATTTTTAACTGTTACCATGGACACTGAAATCAGGCGCGACGCTGGCATATTGGGGGAGTAGGGGGAAAGAAAGGGAGGCATGGCAAGGCATTCGAAGGCTGATGACGCTCGGCAACCGAGACGCCAACGCTGTTGAGAAGGCGAAAGAAGCCATCCAAGGATCATCGCAACCCAATTGCTTCTGTTACTTCTCGTCTCGCTTTTCTTTTTCTATTCCTTGGGGCGCTCGGTGGATTTACCCTGCCCTGAAAAGACGCAAAAGCGAAGGATGTATGGAGAATCGACCTCACCGATCAGAGGTTGTTTTAAAGGCTGAGCAAGATCTGTTTGCTTTCCGTCTCTGTGACGATAATCAACAATAGCCAACGTTGTTCCATGAGTGGGCATAGGGCTGCTTTTGTCCATCCGACCACAGACAGCCCTCGGACAACGAGCGAAAGCATAGCTAGCAGCTATCTTCTATCCGAGGTACAAGATCTGTCGAAATAAGACAGCACACAGCGCCATCTGTTACCAGAATCGACAGCTGCGAGAGTGCATAGCAGCTATCGGCTGGAACTGTAAAGATGTTAGTTCATACACACATACTGCTTGCGTTCATCCGATCACAGACAACCAACCATGGACAGATGTTTTGTGTTTTTTGAGACACACATTAGCTTGGTCTAGGCTTACATAGCATAGCAACTTTTCTCTATCGAAATATGTCAGCACAATTCTTGCTTTTTAGCAAGTATCAGTAACGGTATAGGTCTAGTCATTTGAGAAACTGTACCGTACTGAACAGGTCTTCAGAATAGAGTAGAAACAACGTTCAAGATAAAACCTATCTCTGCTGAAGTCCCTCAATGATATTTGAGTAAAGTGAATTTTTCATAGCAGGTGAATTCAAAAGTTACTCAACCATATACTGTAATGCGGCGCGGCGTCCGAAAAAGGAATATGAAGTACGCTAGCGCCATCTATGAAACAGTAGCAGATCACAAAAATTTGTTTAGAAGTCCACTTGCAAAAGGAGTGTTTTGTTCTGCTACTGTCTAATAGGTAGTGCTAGGAACTTAAATTAGGTATCTTCAGGCATTGATTAACGTATTCGACCTAAAGATACCTATTTAAAGTAGGAATTGAAGACACCCCAAAAAAGGATTGAAGAAACTAGCGCCATCTATGCATTATCAAAAACCAATGTTGTCTTTTGAAAATATATTTCCAAATTTATTTTTTGTTCTGTTACTATCACATAGATGGCGCTAGCGTATTTTAGATCCCTTGTTGGACGCCGGAATACAGTACATGGTTTCAGGTAGAATACGTTAATCAATGTAATATTTTCAGACATTCTATTACTGTTCCATGGCTAACAAATGACATTTAGTTATGTTGGCCACGAAACTTTGCATTCGTTCATTTGTTTCACCTATGCGATGTCCTTTCATCCATCAGTTATGTATTTTTCTGACCTCGAAACAACCAAGTGATTGTACCACGTGCGGCGGCCCTGATTGCACCAAGCGTATCGCGGCGTGGCTGAAGTCCCAATTCGCGTAAACTGAAATCCGTTCTAGCTAAGCATAAGCTAACGGATGGGCGAGGACGATCATGCCGCCTTAACGCCTTGACGCCCAGCGTGAGCGGCAAAGCGGCGTCTTTGCTCCTTTACTCTCTGTTGTTCGGTATTCGGTGTGTGTCTAAAGGGTTCCATGCATACACAAGATGTTAGTTCATACACACATACTGCTTGCGTTCATCCGATCACAGACAACCAACCATGGACAGATGTTTTGTGTTTTTTGAGACACACATTAGCTTGGTCTAGGCTTACATAGCATAGCAACTTTTCTCTATCGAAATATGTCAGCACAATTCTTGCTTTTTAGCAAGTATCAGTAACGGTATAGGTCTAGTCATTTGAGAAACTGTACCGTACTGAACAGGTCTTCAGAATAGAGTAGAAACAACGTTCAAGATAAAACCTATCTCTGCTGAAGTCCCTCAATGATATTTGAGTAAAGTGAATTTTTCATAGCAGGTGAATTCAAAAGTTACTCAACCATATACTGTAATGCGGCGCGGCGTCCGAAAAAGGAATATGAAGTACGCTAGCGCCATCTATGAAACAGTAGCAGATCACAAAAATTTGTTTAGAAGTCCACTTGCAAAAGGAGTGTTTTGTTCTGCTACTGTCTAATAGGTAGTGCTAGGAACTTAAATTAGGTATCTTCAGGCATTGATTAACGTATTCGACCTAAAGATACCTATTTAAAGTAGGAATTGAAGACACCCCAAAAAAGGATTGAAGAAACTAGCGCCATCTATGCATTATCAAAAACCAATGTTGTCTTTTGAAAATATATTTCCAAATTTATTTTTTGTTCTGTTACTATCACATAGATGGCGCTAGCGTATTTTAGATCCCTTGTTGGACGCCGGAATACAGTACATGGTTTCAGGTAGAATACGTTAATCAATGTAATATTTTCAGACATTCTATTACTGTTCCATGGCTAACAAATGACATTTAGTTATGTTGGCCACGAAACTTTGCATTCGTTCATTTGTTTCACCTATGCGATGTCCTTTCATCCATCAGTTATGTATTTTTCTGACCTCGAAACAACCAAGTGATTGTACCACGTGCGGCGGCCCTGATTGCACCAAGCGTATCGCGGCGTGGCTGAAGTCCCAATTCGCGTAAACTGAAATCCGTTCTAGCTAAGCATAAGCTAACGGATGGGCGAGGACGATCATGCCGCCTTAACGCCTTGACGCCCAGCGTGAGCGGCAAAGCGGCGTCTTTGCTCCTTTACTCTCTGTTGTTCGGTATTCGGTGTGTGTCTAAAGGGTTCCATGCATACACAAGATGTTTCAGAATATTCAAAGGAAAATTTGAAGGGTAATTCGGCACGTGAACGTATGAAAAAAAAATGGTTTACTAGCAACTGAAGTATCTTAATTACGCATATAGCCTCATGGACTTTTTTATAGGCAAATTGTTGATATCTTGCAGTCAATTTACTTTAACAACTTAAAAATAAATTATACACTTAATCCTTCCTCATGATCCCTCTATCCACTGGTCAAAACGGTGTGAAAATCTGTTGGATTATTTTTGAGTTTATCGCTTTCAGACAAACGCGGTGCTCTGGGCGCGGGCAGGGTTGAAACATACCTTTTCAAGTCTTAAGGGCAAATGTGCCAGGAAATTTATGTGTGAAGTATGTGCCTAGAGTTATCGGGGAAAGAAGCGTATAAATATACTACGTCATTAAGTGGACCGATTTTCAAAAACTACTACCAGCAAAACTTGTTTGTTCTTGGCAAACTGAATTTTGTGTGAATATTTCATCAAAATCCAAGCAGTACTTTCCAAGGGCCAAGGATTAGCGGCCAAACGTACCGACCGAAATGAGTGACATGGTTTTTCATGCCATATAACATTCAAATAACATCTCATTTTCGAAATTCAATAATTCAATACTTCCTTGTCAGTGGCGTAGAAAGTAAATATCATCAGGTGATTGGAAATTCCCCATCTCCATGATACGGGGTGTTTATACCGACTGTTCACATATTTTAATGTGCTGGATCTGTCCTCAAATGTTGCTTACAACATTATGCATACACACTTATGTTACTCGTATGCTTTACTTGTACTATTCTTAACGTATCCTGCCTGAAGATAATCAACCACATACTATGTTTCTCCTCTCCTCAACAAAAAGAAATCTTTGAAAAAGTTAGTGTCATATACTCATACAGTTGGCTGCAGCGCCATCTATCAGGTACTAACCTTTTTAAAGTAGATTTATTATTATTGTGGAGAGCAGAAACGTAGCTGTGACAAATTCTCATAGATGACGGCATGATATCTCAGTGCCTCTCGGACATTTTTTGGACGCTAAAATACACTGAATGCTTCGCTATCTTCAGATAGAATACGTTAATCAACGCTTGTACAAATCGTCATGCAAGATCGGTTATCGAATTCATATAAAACCATAAATCTTATAAGCTCATGCGCGTGTATGACAGCCTTCACGGCCACTTCACGCTTGGCACTTCGAGACATCTAGTTCGGATTATGGTTGAGTGTGTATGGACCGCTTAACTCCTTCACGCTTGACGCTCATCGGCCGCTAAACCGTCGCAGGTCGCACGTCGCGACGTGATGCACTCTTCTAACATGCCTGCACTGTTGCCAGACTTCGATAATAGTACGAGGGATGCACAAAAAACGGATTATTTGCTTTCCCTTCGTAGTAGGTTATAGTCAACAATTTTGTCAGCAAAATCGTGGTTATCGTTATACAGAGTCGGCGCAGTAGTGACCTGGTAGTATGTTAACTTTATTAACCATAACAACCTTGTTTATTTCCAAAGGATTAGTGGTAATGTTATGCAGAGTTTTTATAGCTATTTTGGCTCGGGCATTTGAATAGCACATACAAGATTTGATTAATTTCTGGTTTTTGGTTGTTTGTTTTTGTTGTGTGTTTGGATAGCTTTGGATTTGTGGTTTGAATAATGGAGGAATTGAATGATGGGCCAAATGAAGCGCATTCTACAGAATGAAAAGCGAACTGATAATAGACAAAACTGATAAGAGACCGTTAATTAAAGACAAAAAAGATCGATAATAACTACAAAATTAACTGCAAGTATAACAAAAGTTTACAGTCGCTGACCACAAAATCCCTAATGTCTGTATGTTTTGCAATAAATATTGTTTACCAGTTACCAAATTAATTGTTAGTAGTGATAAGTCTATAATACGAAAGTGTCCTGTGATTAATCTGTTAACTGTCTCTCAAAATCCTGAAATTTGCATGTGTCACTTTTAGAATTATGTATAATATTCTTGCCTCAATGTCATCAGTCCCCATTTCAGCTTGCTATCTTGATCAGTTCAAAAAAATAAATTGGAAGAACCTTTTTGAAAAGCCCTACGTACTAAGGAGAAAAGTTTGTTAAAGGATAGGGTTTTTATTGTTATTTAGTACACATTATTCTAGTGAAAAAATAAGTTGATATCTTGTTCTATTTAAGTACCTAATTACAATTTTCAAATTGTCTTTTTCTGATATCCATATTCGCATGAATTTTGCGAATGCGGAAATTCGTTATAACTATTGTATATAATTTTTTACTATGTTATATTTTTTTGCATCAGACTTTAACATCATTTTACTTCCCACTCATAAGTGAGAAAAGGACTGCGTTAGCGAACTTCTAATATTTTTAAGTTTTTTTTTTTCATGTTTACAACTCGAAGGTCCATATTACTCATTTTCAGTAGTCTGTCTGCGTACTGGCTGCGTTCATATCCTCGTAACCTCTGAAATCGCAGCGCGCAATTAGATCAAATGCAATGCCACATTACTTTTGTAAATCTGACATTGGCAGCGGAGTTATAGGCAAAGGATACCAATTTATAATATATAAATAACAATTCTCCAAGAGCATTTAAGTTTTCACGAATACTACAAAGTTTTTCAGACTGTCTGTAGGATGTGCTTTAATTACCCTCTCAATGAACATTTTTTGAATAAGCTTATTATGACATACATACATTAATAATAATCTGCCTTGATTCGGTACTCTCTTTAGTTGACTCTGACACCACAACAAAAAAGTTAACGAAAACGAAGCAAACGAATTGAAATAGTGCATCTTACAACTTATTTTCGATCCTCGGTATTTCAGATCATGGCATACTCGCCTGCAAAATTAAATACAGTATTTGATGTGCAATTAAAGTACGTGTGTACGGAGCGTGTCTTATTAAAATTTCATAAAGATATACGGGATACTACACACAAACTATAAATACACAACGGCGCGGGCTGCCTACTTGCGATAGTTGCACTCTAGAAGTATTCAAGGTACCGTTTGATTTTATAAATTGTTAAACAGCGGATGTTTCTATAAGGTTCACTGCGAATGTAAAGCTCTAAACTTGGACAGATAGTAATAAAATTGAGACTAGCTAGTTTCTTGCTGTAGGTAACGGGTTCTGATAACCTTACAACATTGATAAATCCTAACCATAATAACTGGGGTGTGGGAAATGGGCTTAATCTCTATAAAATTCGTGGAACAACTAAATCTATTTATTGCAATTTTGAGACATGCTCGGGCAATGATAATCACAGACATTGTGATTATAAATGATCTTATTTTTTGAAGTGTAAGTGGATCAGGGCTTACTTACAAAATATCCGTTTTACATCAACAATTCTTCACAAGATTGATTTTTTCAAGGTCATCCTGATTATTTTGCGGTTTTTTTACATCCGTGAAGAAATTCATGAATTATCTGACAGTACACAGTGCTGCCAACCACACAACAACTTCTTGCTAGAAGCACCAGATAACATAAACAGAAACCTTATTTTTGAATACTGTAGTTCTATCAAAATTCTATAGTTGAATTTAAAAGTTGTTCACTATAATGGGAAGGAAAACTATGGCACAATGAGTTTGACATCCAACTTGGCAAAAATAAGAGTAAGTTCATATTGCACGAAGATATTCACGAGGTTTGATTTATTTGACGTCAAATTCCTGTTTTATACTTATGAAATTTTGCCATGACCCCAATTAATGAACAAATCCATATGGATTTATTGTCAATGTAAAACGGATATATTAATTTCCGCTTAGATATTATGATATGAGGCGAATGTGGTATGATCAGTATCTACTGTAGTCCCAAACATCAGTATTTACTGATCACTTCGTGAGTGTCGGATTTCAGTGTAAATACTGACCTACGCTTTTTGGCATCCCTAGGTCAGACGACAGTTCAAGCTCTCAATAAAAAAAACATTAACTACTCTCCGTAGTTCTTTCCTACTCTATTTTAATATTTTGCTATGTTGGATTATGAATCTAGAATTGTCCCTTGATATTCTCTCAGTTTTTTCGAGCGGACAAGAAGGCGAAATCAAAAATGAACCCTCGGTGTTTATCCTACCAAAAACCATAACCAAAACATATTTAGACTTACGAGCATGAACCAAATTCCCTGGAATTCAGAATCACGTATATTTTTCTTGCTCACAATAGAGCTACAAGAAAGGAAAAACTATAGTTAATTTGTAATGTGAACATAGTACACTACAGACCTAGGCTGTGAAGTGATCCACTACCACTGGTGGTCGTATATAAAAATATGCGATGTGCGAGATCAATAACGGCCTTCTCAAGCGAGAAACTTATGGAATATGGTTTCACTAACACTTTGAATCACTACATTTAACTTAGATATCTGATTTCAGTAGTGTTACTTTTATTATAACCGCAAATTAACGATCATCACGTGCCTTACTTGTAACGAAAATACTCAAAAATACTCAGACTGAAAGTTCAAAATCAGATTATCATTTTCAACTATATGATCATATAGCTGGGCTACAGTGGCGTTTTACAATTTTTTGGACGCCGGAATAAAGTATCAATTTGGCTATTTTAAGGTAGAATCATTGATTAGGGTATTTTACCTGAAGATATCCTATATATAATATAATAATACATAGTATTAGGCTGGTGAATATATTAGCGCGACTTAAAAATTATTCGAGATGAGATGAGATACTGCATCGACATCTATGTCAATGTATCACAGCTATCTATCTCCTCTTCGCAATACTTACGCACCTACTTTGAAAAGGTTAGTGTCTCATAGATGGCGCTGTAGCCAACTATAGTATGTGAGCACATATCTACAGCGGTATCTACGAGGCACGAAGCTTTTCAAAGTAGATTTCTAATTATCGTGGAGAGGAGAAACATAGCTTTCACAAATTCACATAGATTGGTCGGTTCGTCTCTATTATCATCGTCGAATGACAAAGGTGCATAAAGTTCATAACTTCACTTTTGCAGCATCGCCCACGTCAACGCTGTTGCCAAGCGACATTCCCACAAATTCTTATCGTATAAACGGATTGTCGATATGATTTATCGCAGCAAGGAAGGAGGCGACGACAGTTTAAAAAACCTGATTAATTATAATTTAATAAAAGCGACAGCCGTAGTTTAAAGTGATTTGTGATGCTGTGACCGGCCTGAAGCCGGTCGCAAATCCAAACAGAAAATTATTCACGTTGGCGCTTCTTCCGGATTCACGGTGATTTCTCATTATCGAAAATATAATTACTTCCTATTTGTGAATTATTGGACGTTGTTCCATACGCAATAACAGAGATAAATACGCGATTACACCCACTGTGAGTGCACTTTAATTAAAATGGAGAACGTGTATGGGTTTACAAATAGCTAAGCTATATTAGGAGTGACGTCAACCGATTCGTATGTAAGGTGAAATATCTGGGAGTTCCCTCGGATGGAAAACTAATTTACAAAGATTGTCTAGGAATGAGAATGAAAAAGGATACTGCTTGGTTTGCAATGCTACGAAAATTGACTTTTTGTGGCAAGCGCTCTTATTTGGAAAGAGTATTCCATTGATCTCATCTCTCTCAAACCACTTATTAACATATTCTATCCCAAGATAGCTCCATATACACTGCATTCCAAGCCCCAAAAAGGGTTTCGGCAGATACTGGCGCCATCTATGAAACAGTAGCAGAACACAAAAATTAATTTAAAAATTCCACCGAGAGTTGAGATTTTGGTTCTGTTACTGACTCATAGATGGGGCTATAATGCCTATTTAATTAGATATTTTCAGGAATTGATTAACCTATTCTACCTGAATACCCAATTGGAATAGACAATAAGATAGGCCAAAACGGATTGAAGATCCTAGCGCCATCTATGAGGCAGTAGCAGAATCAAACACTTTAACTCTTTCGATACCTTATGCAGCAAGTGTGTATTCGGCCCTAAGTTACTTTTTATAAATATTAACGCAAATTGTATTTGTTATGTTCTGAGAATTTGAAACCTGTACAAAAACGAATTTTGAGATTTGAAAGCTTTGAATGAGTTATACATTTAGAAATATCGCCCAGTACAATGTTATTTGTGATTCATAGGAGTGATATCTTGAATAATTCCCTTTGCTATCGCTGCAACAGAAATCATAATCTACCACAGGCTGCCGCCGCCTTTATTAAATTTAATTATTAATCGGTTTTCTTGATAAGAATTTATCGTTCGATTGCTTGGCAACGTTGCTGAGGAGAGTCGATCAGGGTTGCCGAATTGTCGTAAAAGGTATCGGAAATGTCGAAGATTTGAGAGCAATCGAAATCTCCCCTATTTCTTGGAGTTTCCTTGGATTACCTACCTCGGATGTCTTCGGACTGGGAAAGAAAATCTTGATTATTGATCGATTTTTGATATTGTAAAAAATCAGCTAATTCGAGTCTATTATATCATAATTTCCGATTAGTTTAGGTATTATATTATAGTTTCCGATTAGTTTAGGTAAAATTTAGTAAATATTTCTTAGGAGGATTATATCAATTTTCATAGTGGCAGAACCAATATTATTCCGAGAATTGTGCAGAGCTTGAAAACAAAGCTCGTATCCTCCAAAATATGCTTTCTATTGAAACAATCATTTTACTTTTTCAGTAATTTTAAGTTTATTTGGATTAAGCACCCAAATAAAATTAAACTAACCTCCTAAGACTTTTTATCATAAATACGATGTTGTTGTAGATCGTGTAGAACTTACTTGATGAATGACCGAGTCATTCTACTGTTTCATTTTTTGCTCTTATACTTCCCAATAAATTCAAGAACTCTTTGTGCATAAGAGAACGTTATCGTACTCCAATCAACTTCTGTTCATTCTACACCACCACTAAGTCCTTCGTAGAGTTACAAGCAGGTACCGAAACCGAAGTGAACAGCAAAATACATCGCACGCCACTGCTACCGTGGCATCTCTTCGAATTCTGCAAGATACGCTCGTACCGACTTTGTCAATTCGCCAAACAGTAGTATGTGCGACGTGTTTTGCTGTTCTCTTTCTTTTCGGTAACAGACTATATTTCCAAAAACTAACTACAAGGCTGTCAAATATACTCATCCACACATGAATGACCTAATGCCGTCTAACTACGTACTCTACGATCTGGTCCACTGTAAATGTCCGTTTGGGACTGTCAGGAACTCATTGTTGGAAGGAACCTTTTCCTTTGTATCGGCTGCTATGGGAAAGCTCTTGCCCATAAAGTTTTCAGTGGGATAGGATTTGGCAACATCGCGGCGACATAGCGCGCCGTCTCTGTCTATGCCACAATGTTTCTAGGGAAGGGGCAGGTACTTAATACACACACACATACGAGACAATTTCCTGCATGATGAGTTCATTCCATAATTTATGTAACAAATACAGTGGCGGCACCACCAGCTCAATATTTAAGGGCCGCTTTCATTGTGTCTGGTCATGTTGACTCTGTAATTGGGAGTTAACAGTGTGCCACATATAAGGTACTAACTGGAGCATTATGATTATTACCACTTTAGGTTCACTAAACCCACGGCTCCGCTCGTGTGGAAAAATAAATGTAATATTTAAAGTAATGCAATGGTTACTTTGATAATAAACATTTTATCCTATATTTTAATGCAACAATAAATTAATTTCAGTGTTTCGCTTTTCATGTTCTCGACAAAAAGTAAGTAGTTTACTAAAAAAATGTAACTCACAAAAAAGATGTTGCGTTCTAAAAATTCATTTGATCTCCAAATGACTTTGGACATACTTGAACATAACGTTTCTTTCTCTTTTTATTTCCGGTGTCAAAAATAGTGGCTTCCATTTAAGAAATCTGTCCTAACCTTCAAATGATATCGAGAATAGTCAGGGGCACGTTCAGTATCACCAAAGATGAATCTTTACAACTTTGTTATGCAACATTTTTTCCTGCCTATTAAGGTTACGTTTTCCTTTGAACTTTTTCCGGAGCAGCTTTGTAGTACTAGTGAAATTATGTCTGCTCGAGTGTATTCTCCTGCCTACCATCACAACTCTGTCGAACTTCGTACATTGAGAACCGACCAATACCAGTGCCCCTTTGTGCCTGGAGTAAGCTTTCCTCCACGATACCGCCGCGCGATGAGCCCGCCAGACAGACCCGCCTGCCTTCGGCGTCCCATACTAACAAAATCTTAGGCAGTTTCTTAATGGTCCATTTTGGCAGCAGGTACCACTGACGCCGTACACAATAATGTTAATATACTATAGTATTTTAAACAAAGGTATTCAAAAATACTAAGCATTCTGAATCCCTTACAGGTATCTGCCGGTCAACATGTACACCTGTCCGGCGATATCAAGGGCAACGTATCCATCGCTGCCCAGCAGGGCATGCACTTCACCCAACAGCAGCAGCAACAGCAGCAACAACAACAGAGCCCTATGTCGACGCCCCAGCACCAGGGATCTCCCATGTCGGCGGGCATGGGCGGTCAAGGTATGGGGGGCATGGGGGCGGCCAGTATGTTGGGCGGCCAGCAAGGCATGGGCGGTAAGTTGATTTCCTGCCCGAAGGGTGAGCGTGTCCTAATGTGGTATATGTTAAACTCGTTCTCATCAGGTGCCGGAAATATGTCATCCAACATGTCGCAAGGCAGTATGGGTGGAATGGGCGGACCCATGGGCGGCATGGGAGGTCATGGAGGTGGATTAGGTAATATGGGCAGTGCAATGGGCGGACCGAATGGCGGATTGGGTTCTGCAGGAGGTCTAGGTAAGATATTCTATAACCTAATAAATATAATATTAATTAATTGTTATTTTCATTAAAGAGTTAATATTCTTAAATAACTATAAATATTTAATTGGTATAGTTGCTAATAAAAGAATTTTTATTTCGAAAATGGTACGTCTGAACGAATATCTTCTAGCAGCTGATTTTAAGTAGAATCATTCTGTTTTTGACACTGAACCTATTTTTTGAAAAAGCCACTGACCACTATTTTCACGCTAAACCTTGATACTCTTCGGTGCGGATGTTACTGATGTAAATGCTTAAGAAAATAATTTGCACATCTTAATGTAACTTTTGATGATAAATTTGTATGTGTCAACACTCATGTCAACATCTCAATGGATCAGTAATCATATTCAGGAAAGCCTTTGTCTTCAGGCTTAAGTTTAACGAATTGTTTTCGAAAAATCCAGTAACTATGCATATTTTTGAATAATTCTGATTTTTTTTTGTAGGTGGGCCAAACAATCCTATGGGCGGTCCCAATGGAATGATGGGTGGTTTAGGAGGAATGCCACACCCAGGGATGCAACACCTTAGTGGGATGTCGCACAACGACAGTTATTCCATGTCACAGACACAAACTATAAACTTCACGCAACAGTCGCTTAGGAGGGCTGGTGGACCAGGTTCGTAAGATTCTGAAAAATAATTACACACCAGTATACTTTGACGGAATTCGTTAAGGAACCGTAAAAAAATGATATATTACCACTCATGACTCATGTTTTGGAAATACCCTGTATAACAATGTACTGTTTCAGGCATGCCAATGGGCAGCGGTACGGGCGGCCCAGTCCCCGGCAGCGCCCTGTCTCAGCAGATGACCAACCAGCAAATGGCTGCCGCTGCCGCAGCTCAGCAACAGCAACAGCGCATGCAACAGCAAGCTGCCTTGGATCAGCAACAGAAGCTGCTGCATCAACAGCAGCTGCTCAGGGCGCAGCAGCAACAGCAGCAGCAACAGCAGTACATGGCGGCGGCCGCGGCAGCTGCGGGTGCAGCTAGACCGCCGCCACCTGATTACAAGGCGGCAGCTGCGCACGCCATGATGCAAGGTGTACAAAGGTAAGGAATTTTACGTGTAGTGTAAAGATAAATTGCGCCTTGGGTCTCTTCTCGCCTCACTGGGCATGGTTCTTTAGTCAAAGTACAATCAATTGGTAGTTTTGCCTGTAACGTTTTGAGAAAGTCCAAAATTAGCAATGTCGTAATCTCAGCTTTGCCACAATTATAACATTTTTAAGAATTTCATTATTTCGTTTCATTTTGAATGTTTAGTTCCCTGAATGAACTACTCGTAAGAATGTTACTATCGATAAATTTCGTTGTTCCTTAATACTTGTGAATTACGAGATAAATGTTATCAACAATTTGTTTTTCACAGGTATGGACCCGGACCTGGCCCAGGACATGGCGGAGGACCACCTCCTGGACCTCCAGTTATGCGAAGAATGGGTGGACACCAACCTATGCCCCCTTCAGGTGAGTCCATCAAAATTCGTGTCTTGGAAAGTCTTATTCTGAGTAAATTCTGCAATGCAATTTATCTTCCACGTGTCTGTCCAAAATAAGAAGATAAGAAAATTTGTGTCACTCGTCAGCGGCTTTGGGGATGGAGTCAAGTATGGGACATTTGTATCATATCGACACAGGCCTGGCTTAAGCTTATCACTCTATATACATCATTAGTAATTAATCATTTAAATAATAGCCTTCGCTAGGAGCTAGTTTTCGTCGACATAGCTATAGCAGTCTGTACATCTTGCGCTAAGAAAGTTCTCTTTGAAATCAAAGTATTACATTGATCGTAATATTCGATTGTTCTTAGGGCCCATGATGCGTTCGAACATGTACATGCTGCAACAACAGCAGCAGCAACAGGCCCAACAACAGTTACCCCAACGAGCGATGTACGCACGTCAACAGGGCGCCTTGGCAGGCATGGAGACCGTTCAACAGCACAACACCTCAACAGAGTGGCGGCATTTGTTAATTTCTCAACAACAGAACGCTGCTTTCAACGCTGGAATGAGGCCTAGCTTCCAACAAGGTGAGTAGTTTGTCTCTATTAAATTGAAGTTGGTGATGATTCCAACATACTTTTTGCGGTCGTGTGTAGGGACGATGAATACATGCCGGTCCAGTCGCAAATACTTTTACGTCACAAGTGTTGCTTTCGTCGTGGACCTCGTATTCTAGCTGAAGATAGCCAAACTAATACCATATTCCCGGGTCCAAAAAGATATGCGAGATTAAATGAGATACTTTAGGGGTCATCTGTGTCATCTATGTCTCTCATCTTTGCATTAATTTGAAATATCCAGCTTTGTCTCAATAAACCATCGAACTAGTTCTGAACTGAACAGAGCATAGGTAAATCGAAATTACCATTTCATCAGAAAATGACAATAACTGGTTCCGTAACTGGCAGTTCTCTGCTAGAACAAATTACTGATTCTGAACCGGTTCTGAATTGGTTCTGAGAGAGAAGTTTGAATGTTTTAGTGAATATACGGAGAAGCTGGGTTTTGTCGATACCATTTTGAGCTTTTTCTAACTTTTATATTTTGTCATGTATCAAAGCTCAATCTTAACCGCCATTTATTACACATATTAAAAAATTGGGTGACGATGAAGATCACTTTGGAACAGATTCATATGAAGATGAAGATCTGATTATACGGGTTTCAAGAACTAGAAATGATTATTACATAGATAAATGTTGATGATTTTCATGAATTTGTTTGTCATGTTATTAGTAATAGCATTGATACTAATCTTTTAATATTTTTTTTTATTTCAAGTCAGTTAATAGCTTAGTGTTGTTAAAATTCCTCTTAATTTCCTCCTCTGCTACAGTGCTTCCCTTAAAGTCAAAATGTCGAATTCTTCCAGCTCTAAAAAAAGACTCCGTCTGTTTGTTTGTTTGTTTTCTATTGTCTGACCGAGACAAGACCTATAGGTACTGATGATTGCTAACAAGAATGAAATTATGTTGTAGATGGTCACAGTCACAGAAACAGAAAACAAACAGATTCAGAGAGAGTTCTTTCAGCTTAGCCAGATTGTTCTCCTCTCAACGAGCATTTACTTGATCTTGACGTATTGCGAGCTTTGTCGCGGTAGTTCTTTATTTGCTACGGGTCATGGGGATCTTGCTTATCTGCTTTCAATCGTTTTCTCAACAGGAATTGCTCTATTTTATTTTACAAAGTTATTATGGCCATTCCGTCCTTGGTATACCTAAATATTTTCTATCTAGCACATTGTAATTATTTTTTTGTCATTTTATTACCCATATTATTTCTGCTCACTATATTTTACCATAATATTTTCAAACTCCATTCTACTATATAATACGTTTCCTGACGTCGATCAGGATGTCAAATGATCATTCTCAATTTAAATCTTCTCTTCCAGGCTTCATGAACGCCAACCAAATGCAGCAGCAACAGCAACAACAGCAAATGTCCCAGCTAAGCCAACAGCAACAACTGATGCGTTCGGCGGCCGCCCAGCAACAGAGCATGGCCAGTGGCGGCGGGCCGGGCCAGCAAATGACGCAAGGGCAGCTGATGGCCGCACAAAGTGGGGCAGGCGGGGGGCAGCAAGGGCAGATGGGCGGCGGCGGCATGAGCCAGGCGGCGATGTTGCAACAGATGCAGCAGCAGGGCATGCAGCAACAGCAGAACTCACATGTGAGTACAAAATACATTTTTTTAACTACTAACTTGACAAACTTGACTAACTGACAATAACTTGCCTGAGCTACTTTTAATTAAAAAACACATTTCTATCTAAAAGCACCCGTGACGTATTTCCGAAGTTGAATTTCTTGGCGATTCGCTGCTAGATGTGACAATAATTTATAAATGGCGTTTTAGACAACAATGTTATACACATTTTTTAAAACAATGATACAGTACAGAAAATCTCGTTCTGGACGTTCAGATGACAATACATACAGTATCCTTTGACTGATATCAGTTCTGATAGTGAATTTGAGCGAGTAACTAAGGCAAATCATTAAATTTTTGGGGCTTATGACTTTACTGCCTCATAGATTTGGATTATACATTCGCTAAAAATTCAAGTTTTTTCCAGCAATTTTCATCAGTGAATAACTGTACAGGCCGGATACGACATATGAAGGGAGTCCAATAAGAGCGCCGGATTTGATTTTCAAGAAAAACACAATTTATTTTCGAATTCAGCGAGTATTTATATTTCAACATGAAGGGGAATAGTTGCGATTAAACATGAAATAGGAGATCTGGTAAATAGCCATCACGAAACCTCTGGCACAGGGTCAGCCTTTTTTTAAAATTCTGGATAGCGTTTTCGCACAACTGTGGCTCTATTTCGTCGATAAACTATTTGTGGCTTGTTCGCATACACCTTTTCCTTCACATAGTCCAGAGGAAGAAGTCCATTGGCGTTACATCGCGCGATCTTGGTGGCCAATTTTGATCGCCAAACCGACAGATGAAACGGTCTGGAAATTTGGTCCGCCGTAACACCATTGTTTCACGTGCTGCGATAGCAGAATGTCACACGATCATTTTTTGTGGCACTCTGTCAGTAGATGGATATTCTATATTGAGGTTAGGAATCAGCTCTAAGTAAACCTTTTTTCTTCCAGATGTCAATGTCAAGCCTGCACATGCAACAGTCCCAGTCGATCAGCGTGGCCAGTCAGCAGTCTCTCCAGACGCAACAAGCACTATCAGACGCATTATGTCCCCCAAACAATCAAAACAACTTCCCAAACCCTGCCGACTTCGGCTTCGAGTTTCTCGACAGCTTAGGGCCTGGAGATGCCGGGGCTTTTACTGACCAAGAGCTCTTGAACTCGTTTGATAGTGATGCAGGATTCAATTTGGACTTCTAAGAGATTCAGTGATTCACAGACCACTCATAGGTCTTCAGGATTATGTGGTGTTAAAGTGATATAAAGAGAATACTTACCAAATCCTTAATGAGTGACTAGTGGTTTCGCAGATCATCAGTAACACTTCCAGACGAGTTTGGGTTTCCACAAATTGACAAGAACTTCTTAGTAAATGGTCCCATTGAAAACTTTGGATTAATGGTTCCACAGACCACTAAGAGGTTATCAAGGCTCAAGAAAGCTTAGGGGCATCAAAGGCTCTCCCTGGAATTGTGTCTATTTTGACATTATGACTCCAGTTATTTGGGGTGGTTTCAAATGTCCGTAGTATGAAATGTAAAACGTTTTTCCTTTTACATTAAATTGGACATTATCTCCGAGTCATAGACGAATTTTAGCCTTCAAACCAAGTATAAGGCGACACAATTTTCTATGACTTAAACTTATATTCCCCAACTCAGATAAGTTGGTACATCAGCAAAATTTGAATGGTGAAGTTTTTTTTGAATTCTTGAAACAATGAGGTATGTCTGACAAGGTATTCAGAAAAAATGCTATAATTCAATCCGTTTTTTTTAATAAAAATCCTTTGAACCTTGTTATTGTATCAACAGTTCTGTATATATTTCTGTACATATTTATACACCTTCCTATTAAATTTTGACTGTGGTTATGTTCAACCTTATCTCAAGAATTTTTTATGTTGACTTTTTTGTGATTCGCTCCAAAGTGATTTTTTAATAGAGCATACGCGGACGTAGAATTTATATTTTTGTTTCTTTAAATTAATCACTTAACGACATTTAGGATTAAATAAATACTAGACAATTTTGTGCGGTATTGCAGTGTCAGTTTCCAAAGTTCAGCATTTCAGCATTAAAAAGTAAATCAAAAATTTGTTCAAAATAAATAAAACAGTTATTCGTCTGAAACTAGAACGCGGAAAAAATAAAAGTAAAACAGCTTTTAAAAAATGCCAGATGTGATTTTTTGAGCAGAAGAATAATTGTAATAAATTTCAACAAAAGTATACATTTTCTTAAGAATGCTGTATTTGAAGGAAAACTGTGGATGCAAGACCATGACATATACACTATTCATATTGAAGCTCCTCTATATTATAATGTATAACCATTGATAAAAGTTCAAAGTTTGAAATAATTCCATCTATATTTAGACAATCATTGATTTGCTTTTTTTTTCACGATCACATCGATTATTGGCTTTGCAAATTTTGCACATTTTTATAAGGAGATTAAAAGTAGCAGATATTCTAAATTGCCGTTTTTTAACGATTCTAAAGTATCACTTAATAGAGAAAAATTAAATGTCCCTTTTTAAGAAGAAAATTCAGTTTTATGATTTACCATTTAGCAATTTGTTTTAAACATAGATCAAGTTAGCTATCTTCCATATATCAAAAAAATTATGAAAGTTCTCCAAAAATGTTACATTTCACACTGGTTACTCCATTTTGTTTTTGACCTGATATAGGAAGAAACCTTGGGTCAATTCAAAGGGAACAATTGGAAATTGTATTTATTAATATTAACTTTTAGAGTTAGAGAAATGAAAGGTATACATTTTCCAAAATTTTTGTTAGAAAATAAGAATTTATCAACTACGATATTTTAAATATTTGACAATAGTTTATTTTCTGACCAAAACTATTTAGAAAATATACCTCCGTTTTTCATTAAAATGAAAAAATCTTATTATACTTTGTGATATTTTAGTTTTACCACTGCCAGAAACGCAGAAAATTTTACAAATAGGAATATTGGTGTAGACAAGATTAATAGTTCTAATAGCAGTTGATTAAAAGAGGTTCATGGTTGCTGATTTTTTTCTGTGAACAGCTTCAAAAAAGTAATTTACGTATCTTTTCTTGGAAATGTGAAGTAAACTATAATTGTGAAAAACCCAAAATATAAGGCATACTAAAATATGTCCTTTCCAATTTATCTTAAATCTAGACAACGTCCCAAATTTTTACCAACAAAAAGTGGTCTGGGCAGTCCCACATTTATAGTCGACGCTTGTAGGCTTAGTGGCAATTGGGGGTTGATCCCCTTATTTCAAATAACTATTAACTCACCCTTCAAAACAAACAGAATTTGTTGAATTTTCAAAATTCTTAAAACTTTCAGCATATGCAAAATTTCGAATATTTTCATAATTTTTAACATTTTCAATTTTTTAAATTTAAATTTTTCAAAACGAATATAGTCGTCTTCAGGATATTAAGAATTTTTGTAATTTTTAAAATTCTTATAACTTTCAGGATTATCAAAATTACGAATATTTTCAATTTCCAAAACCGTCAACTTTCCAAAATTCTTAAAGTTTTCGAAATGTTAAGAATTTTCAACATTCTGAGTTTTCAAGTTGTTCAAAATGTTTAAATTGAAAAATCTGAAAACACGTCACGAGAACTGTTACAGCAATATGTGGAATGCAAATGTTAAATCTCTACTTGAGGATCACTCAAGGGTGTGTTCTTATTCCGTTAATATCCAAGGGTTGACCAATCGTCAAAGGGTACTCTGCCCTCAACGGTCAACTATAAATGTGGGCCTTAATATTTAAGCCTAAAATGAAGAGATGCTGTTTACCAGAGTATGATTTTTGGGCAGTTTAAACTTTTTTCAAATTATTTTTCCAGTTGGAACTTAGTATCTACACCATTCAGATATGTCTAATAAGGAATCAAATCAAACCTTTTATTATACACATATTCATATCACTTTTACATATTTATTAAAAATTGTAGGTGAATAGAATATGAATCGTACAGTGGACAACTTAATTTGAATCTCATATGACAATTCAAAAAACTGCTCCAGTTTATTGTATTGTAGAGTCACCCACAACAAAGTTTTTGTTTGACGGGTTTAAATTTTTCGTCCACTGTTCTTTTTTCTTATAGCATTTTTTACAGTTTTTCCACTGTTAGAAAAATGTCTTTCCAGCGATATTTCACACATATTAACACAGTTTATGCTTAACAAATTCGAACATCAACATATTCTATATCCAATCATATACCAAATTTGAAAATGATGCATTTAGAAAGATGCAGCACTGTGGCGCCTAATATCAGTGTCCTTTGATTCAAATCTACTCTAATATAAATTGTTGGAGGGGCTTTATTCTCTGAATGCAAAAAATATGATACCAGTTTTCCAGATACTATTTGTTACAGAAACTTTTATATTACTATGATCTTACTTTAAAAGTCGTATCTGGATGAATTCTAAATTTAAATAATACCATTCATTATCGTAATTTACCTGCAGATATATTATTCAACCATATATGTACTGCATTCCGGCGTCCAGAAAAGGATATTTAATTCCTTTTTGGTGCCTCACTAATGTCTATCCTAATACGGTATCTACAGACCTTGATTGACGTTTTCCGTCTGATAATATCCAATTAAAATAGGCATTAGAAAGGTCAAAAGGGGATTGAAGATCCAAGCGCCATCTATGATACAGTAGCAGAATCGAACAGTCTTACTCTTTTCAAAGTATGTTTCTAGATTTATTTGTGATCTGCTACTACATAGATAGCGCTAGTATATATCTTTCAGATCCCTTTTTGCTTGCCAGTAAGCAGTGTATGGTTGCATATCTTCAGGTAGAATGCGTTAATCAGTGATAATGTTGATTAAAACCTGATGGAAAAACTGTGAAGATGTTTCTCAGTAGACTGGTTAGCTTTTATGTAAATAATCCAAGTAACAAGTAACGTTAAAGAGATTTAAAAAGGTATATACAATTACGATAGTAGCAAATATTTTAGCAAATTTTTGACAGACGTTATTATATTAGTGGTGAAAATGAACAGTTTTAAATATATTATATAACTTGTCATAATATATGAAGTAGATGAGAACGTAACTGATTTCTAAACTGGACTGTACAGTAAAACGATTTTCTTTCTTTAACTGTGATAGTTTGATGTTTCATTACTAACACAGACTTACTGAAAAATTTTCTTGCGCGCGAAGTGTCACTCGAAACGATAAATTGCACAAGAATATGTGTCCTTTTGAAATGAAAAGTATTAGTTAGGGATGACAACGACAGACCAGTTTGAACTATTTTAAGTTTGCAGTTACTATGCAGCAAGATACTCCAACCATCGATTAACGTATTCTACCTGAAGAGAGCTAACCATATACTGAATTCTGGCGTAAAAAAGGGATCTGAAAGATTCTAGCGCCACCTATGAGGCAACATTACATAAAAACGAATTTTTAGATATTTGAAGTTAATGTTCTTGGTTTTGCTACTGTCCCATAGATGGCGATAGGATTTTCTGTCCTATTTTGATTGGGTATCTTCAGGTATTGATTAACGTATCCTGTCTAAAGATAACCATTTAAAATAGGCATTAAGCCTGTATGCCACGATTAAATCATCATCCTGTTACTTTTGACAAGGAATTGGGCAAAAAAATATTGGCCGGGATTCGCTGTTCTCTCTTTGCAACGATCAAATATTTTGTTACAAATCTTGAACAAGAACATGTGCATTTCCACCAATTACAAAACGAAAGACATATGTGTTGCATGTAATAATTTTTGCCATGAGTCTGTCATCTAGACATCTCTGCAGTGTTTCATGGATCCATAGATAAACAGCATTCTGTGGCCGACTTCCGTGACAGTAGAAATTAGGATGGAGTGGGGGCGAGTGAGGGAGTTAGGTTTGGTTTATGAATTACATGTTATTAAACTTTAATCATCCTCGTTCAACTGTTACTCTCGTGTAATATAAGTATCTTTTAAAACTTACAGCTGAAAAATATCACAAGTAAAAAAATATCCATTCAGTCTTGTGAACATTTTCTTGACAGAACGAACTCGGACGCGCAGTTACCCTTTGTGCATCCAATTTCTTGCAGAATTTCGAAGTGCACATTTATCCAAATTATTTCACATTATGATGAAAAATTTTATAGTGATATAAGGGCTTTAGACAGCAAATAGGGGATTGAAGATCCAGCGCCATCTGTGAGATAGTAGCTGAACGAAACGCTCCTCTTTTCAAGGTCGATTTATAAATTAATCTTTGTTGTGCTACTGTCTCATAGATGCCGGCGGTCCCTTTTCGGACGCCAGAATAAGGTATATGGTTGACTGTCGTCACGTAGAATGTGTTAATCAATACTAATCTGTTTGAATAAAGTCAACAACTCCAAAAAATGATCTCAGATCATTACAAAATATCAGACGATTTTTACTACTTCTACTAACTCCAGAATGAACATTCCATTTTAACCATATGCATTTTCTAATATTTTCCAGCATTTCGGGTATTAAAAAAATATTACCGTATATCAGTATTTGAAAACACTGTATTTTCCCTTGTATGTATATATATTTTTTAAACGCTTTATGACAAACGACAGACCACAGTTTTACTTTGTAATTATTTATATGTACTTAGTAGAATGAAATTGTTATATTCTAATTTTTACAGACATAGACAGAGTTTATATTGAAGAATATATTCCATGTTTTGTAGATTTACTGTAAATCAGGTGATTATATTAAAATAAACATATACAGTATAACTTGGAAGGTGTGTTTTATTTTATATTTCGTATTTTCCATGAATGCAGTCGAGTCGAGAATCTCTAATGTTTTTGCGGCGGTAAATCCTCTTCCAGATGCGGTTTCAGCGACACAAAAAGGTATTAAACCATTGACTAACGTATTGTACCTAGGCAACTTGATGATATCTTCCCGCGCACATAAAATTATCCGAATTGAAATCAGAAAAATCTTGAAAAAGACCTGAAATGTCATTATAATACTTAAGAACGTTCTAGACACATTTAAATTAACTTTGAATATAAAAAACTCATTACATTGCCTTACTATAACAATGGCTAATAGACCAGCATTTAATCAAATTACGCCTGATAATATACGTATAGACGAGCCTTTGAAAGAAGTAAATGAAATTAAATATTTGGGGGTTGTTGTTGATCAGCACTTGAAGTGGGACCAGCATGTGCTGTACTTGAGAAAAAAAATAGATTTTGATGATTTACAAAGCACTTGTGGTGCCCCTTTTGGTATATGGCATATTTGTGTGGTGGGATATACGGTTCAAATCTTGGGCAACTAAAAGTCGTGCAGAACCATATTGTAAGGATTATTCTAAAAAAACCTAGATTATATCCCACTATACAAGAAATTAACAATATTAAAATCTTATAAATACATCCTTGCAGTATATGTAGTTTTTTTGTACATGCAAATAAGAAATTAAATACAAATTATGTGTTCCATAATTATATCTTACACCTAAATTTTACAATTTGATTCCTTCTAATATCAGGAATATTAGAAATAATAAAAAGTTTGTTTCGTTTAAAATCATCTGTTGGGAAAATCGTGGACAATTTATGCGTTTATTTTAGGTTGCTTTGAGGTAGGATGATCTGTCTTTTTGTTTCTTTTCTTTTTTTGTGATAAACTTGTGATACGTTTTTTCTGATGTTCTAATGCTCACGTAAATGATCAAAAGAGATTGGGTGGTGGAAAAACGCCTGACGAGCCATCCGTGCGACGCGCTCTGCTTCTGTTCCACTAGTTGTGTGCCGGCGATTTTCCGCAATGTCGTCGTGTCGCGAAGGTGGTGTGAGTGATTTTGTGGTAATTGTGTATGAAAATGTATTGTGATGATTCATAAAAGGCGAGTGGAGTATTTTCACGTTGGATATTGAGCAGTTTTCTGATCTTGAGCTGAATGTCTTTAGAGCAGACTAGGTAAATTAAACATATTCATCTACTTCTGTGTTAGCTTTGAGCTCGTAATGTCAAGATTGACTTATTTTGATGTGGTCAAAAGTCATTAGCAATTTTTCTCAAAAGTTAAACGTTTTCATGTTAGAAACGGTTAAAGTTCTGAGAAAGCTTAAAAATATCGATCTTCAATGTTTTAAAACGCGGGTTAAAATCATCGTATAGTTGCCATGCGTCTAAGTTAAATTTCGCCCATTTTCGTTCAAAACTCCGAGGAGTATTTTAAGATTAGCACATCTTAAAGTATTATTACTTAATTGTTAGCAACGCGAGATGCTAATGCGTATTCCAATGCGCGTCATTATTTTTTAACAATGACATAGAGTATTTCAAAAATACGCTAAGTAGGAGAAGGTTTGAAGTTTAATTGAGGAACATGAGAGCACATTTTTAGGGTTTTTCAGATATTCAATCGCTTATAACTCGAAAACAACCCTTTTAGAGTAAAACTATTTTTATTCACAATGATCCAAAGAATCTAAAAACACTTTGTAGTTTGTAATTGTTTACACTTTGCAGCGAGTTATCTCCTGATTGATTCAAAAATCGAGATGGAAAATTTATCCCACGAATTTTTTCGCCTCGTCCATAGTAAATGTAAATACATAATAAGTAGCACACTGCAATGTACAAAAACTTGCTAGAAAGTGAGATTAATGCACGGAAACACCGATTGTATATAAAGTTGTTTACAATTTTTCTAAGCAATAAATACCTCCATACAATCAATATTTTTGAGAGGACATATTAATTTGGGAAACTAACATAATGACGCCAAAAGTTATATTTCTTCACGCCCTTGAAGATGATTGCAGGCTGATACATGCAGAACGAACATCAATTGAAATGATGAAGAGGTATTTTTTACATAATATTCAGCTTATTATTCTTCATGTTTCACTGATGCCTTACACGATAAGTCAAGCTTATCAGGAAATACAGGGTATTCGAAAAATAGAGAGAGATATTTCAGAGGGTGATTGCTTGTTAAAAATATGAAAAAAATTAATTATTGTTTTACTAATACCTCAAAAAGCATTTACTCGATTCTATTGAAATTTGACAGTGTTATTGTTTGTATTAAAAGGCTCATTTAGCCCTAAATAGTTAAAAATTATTAGGTCCAGTGGCGTTCCGAGGGCACCTTATAGCGAATATTATTGGCAAACAAATGTACGCCACTGCCTTTTTTGTAACTGTAATATTTGTTGCTTAATTAAGCATCTAAAAATACAACTTCCTTGCCTCTTGAATTTTTTCGTATCTCACTTCGTTTTGGAATTGGTTTATTAATTTTTATAAATAATTTTAACAAGGAAACACCCTCTAAAATATCTCCGTCTATTTTTCGAACACCCCGTACGACTGTTGAAACCAAAAAGCAGCGGCGCTACAGAAGAAAGAACCAACTGCGCACCGTCAATATCAAAGGTATTGTAATTTTTGGTGACAACAGCTGTCATGTTTTGCCGCGGGCAAGCTCGAAAAAACCGCTGACAGGTGCTGTGTTACTATTTTTTCCATCTAGAAACAATTTTTAATCCAAAATTGTAACTGGTAGAAATGAAGATGAAGGAAACACTCGATATGAAAACCACATGATGTATATTGCTCAATAAACTAGTAATGATGGCCGGAGAACAGATGTTTTGGGATAAATAACTAGAAATTCTCAAAAAGCTACCTGACCCATATAATCTAATTTTGTTGTTGTTATTTAGAAGTATGAATACTACGGATTTGAAGAATTTTAATTAGTTGCGTGAAATTATCATCGCATTACCAACAAGTGCCAAAACCTGCATTTTGCCTCGTATTTCGGCCATAACATTTTTCATATTAGTCGGATCTTTTTACGTGTGGTTTCATTTTGTAGATGTCATAAATACGTAAGAATCTTATATGAAAAGTTTTTTTGTTCCTGTCAACACTTTCGATTGAATCCCAAAAAACACGTTTTCTCATGCTTTGTTGTCGAAAAAAGTGTTCCGAAAAAAATTGGTGTACCCATTTTATGCGGCCATTTTTTAAATACCCCATTGAACAACTTGCACCAATAAAACCAGACCTTAGAATTATTTCGGACTAGAATAAATACAGATTTTTTTCAATACACCAGAGTACTATGGAGCATTATCATGAGTGCATCTAATTGTTCTGAAAAAAATCGAAAAAACACGTTGCTAAGTAATATTCTACAAGAAGCACGAGTGCTAGTGGCAACAAAAATCCGAGTTGAAGACGAGTATTTTTTCAACTGCACCAATGTTTTTTGTTAAAAAAATATTACTTCGCATTGTTTTTTCGATTTTTTTTACACGAAAAAATTAGATGCCCGAATCGTATTTGACAAGACTATTTCGTGAGTAACAGATTATTCTGCATACAAATAACTTACAAAACATACTACCATTGTTTAGCGTCATTTTCTGGTGCCCTAGGGAAAAAAAATAAAGATGCTCATATTTTATTTTGTGATACAATTTGCATTCATAAATAAAATTTATCTAATTACAAAACGGTTCTTACTTAAAAAATAGCCCTCGTATAAACCGTTACTTCAATGCTACCTTTTTTTAGATTAATAACTGTAGCATGCTGGCAATTTTCAATTGTGCAAATGAACCCAGAATTATGGAACGACTTGATTTTTCTTCACCTGATACAATTGATTTTAGCAGTGACGGTTGAGGTTTTCTAGGGGTTTTCCTCGCCCGAGTGCGAATGCAGTCACTAAAAAACCACTTTCCCCTAATGAATAGTTGATAAAATGAAAATTGTACTTATCCTATTAATGATCATGTAATTTTAGATCAAATATCATTAAATATATTTATATAATAAAATTGTTTTTTTTTTCACTTGATGAGAGAAGTCCCGTATGCATAGGCAAAAAAGTATTTTATCCTATACAAAACCATATATAAAACTGGGAATTTATAAAAGTGTTTAGAGTCATAACGTTCTGTCGCATAGAAGCCAGGTCTGCTCAGTATGGGAATTCATAGCACAGGTTCTCAAAAAATTCATTCAGCGATAGAATTGAACTTGCAGAAGATTTCTATACTTAACGAACAAGAACGGTTTGAACTAGTAAAACTGTCTGGTATTTGCAAGGAATTTGGTCACAACGCTGTGGCGACACTATTGATGAACTAAGGCTAAGTGAGTCAGTATCCATATAGGCGTATTCTTTAATTCACCGGTTGAGCCACCGGTGCCAGCAATTAACCAATTTTTCTTCTTTTAATTTTCGTCTGAGCGACCGGTTGTACACCAAACTTGTCTTAAACTATATAGACAAGTTTGGTGTACAACCGGTCGCTCAGACGGAAATTTTGGTTGCACCGGTGGCTCAACCGGTGAATTAAAAAATACGCCTTATCAGGCGTCGCGTGGCGTCTAGGTTAACCTATGTAGTTTATAAACAAACCGCATTTGAAAAATTGAAACTTGCATATTCATACAGCAATAACGTAATTATTATCGATTTGATATGAGCATCATCTTCCGCGAGCGTACTCAGCACATCGCCGTTGTCATCGATGTTTCTTTCCATGACAGCTGCATATATTCATTTGAAAACTTTCCACCACGGATTTATCGAAAAAGATTTGTCAAGGAGGACAACTTTTTAAGCAAAAACTAACTACATAATTTAAAACGGTAACTAAAAACAACCTGATTTTTTCCGCATTCTTTTCATCAACACATATCCTGGGCGAACTGTATTTATTGTCATACCTGTTTAGCTATTTGTCGCTTAGGAAAAGAAAGAATTCAATTTGCTGTCAGTTATCCTTGTGACAGTCTTGGGATAGTGAAAATTAATTTCTTGATTCAGATTTTACTTCCAAAACGTTTTCTATAACTTAATATACGATGGTTTATGTATAATTTAAGTTTAAGTCTTCTAAAATAGCCATTACTGTACGTTCATGGTTGTAGCACTCCTAGTTCACAAAAACTGGAAACACTAAGAACGTACAATACTCAAAAAAATTAAGGAAGAAAAAAATCAAATTTTTCAATAACTTTTGACTGGTTGTTTTTCGATGAGAAATGGTCGTAGTTAGACTTCGAAAAAAGCATGAAGTTTCTAGTTTTCAGGTGTTTTAGACGAGAAATTTTACGAGCAACGTAACAGCGCAAGGAAAAATTTTCGGGTTTCAAAAAACGGTTTCTACGGACCTATTGGTCGGAGTTTGAAAGAAATCAAACGAGCAAAATTTTTGTATCAAAACATCCTGTAATCTGGTTGAAAATGGAAAAATCATTTTTCATCTCCTGTTGTCACTATTGGATATCTGTAACACCTTCAATTTTGAAAATAGCAATTAGAAAAATGTTGTGTATCCATGGAATATTCCAAATAAACAAAAAAAATTAACCAGCCGAAATGAATAGGATCCGGCAATGAATTTGCATCATTTTCAAACTTCAAGCAATCAATCCGGAGAAACCGTACAATGGATCGATCTGTCGCCATTATTAGTTGTACATTGAGGTACAAAATAGCAGTAAAATAATTCTATAGAGCATCATACTGCTCAATAATTCTACTTACAGCGGAAATCAGTGATGACCACCTGGTCTGTGGTGAATGCAATAAATTGTGGGATTTGATGTTAAAAAATGTTTGAAATTCCGAAAATCTTTTAAAACTGCGATGCATATAATTATATACGCTTCTTACCAACTTTTGGTTGCATTTCTATATTTTTTCATTGTATTTTTCAATTTTTTTGTTTGCTACAAACCTTTCAAAAAATCACTAGAAATATGTCATTTAACAAAAGTTTGCACTAAATCACAAAACTTGTTCAAAAATCACTAGGTCTAGTGAAATTTCACTAGACCTGGCAACATTGACCCGCAGCACCACTGCAAGCTAATGCCCTCTCCAGAATCGCGCGCGAAGCCGCGAACGATCCGCGACCCATGAGTATGGATCCCATTCGCGTTTTCTTCGCGGCTGCATGTCGCGTTCGCGCGTTGTTCCCGTTTGTTGTCGTTTTTTTGTCCCGCGTCAAAGGGTTCGCAAGGCGCGAACATGACTAGGCTCCTCATTCGCTGATGTTTCAGTTGCCTCATAGCGAGTGCCGGGAATGGTTGTGTTTTCCCACTTCTCTTCAATTGCTCTAGTTTTACTTATACAGGGTGACTTCGAAGTTGAGTCATTTATTTTAACAGTGAGTAGATCTGATCAAAAGAAATGTTTTTTTCCTTTACCATTTTTCTGGTAAAATTAAAGTAACAAAGTTATAGCCCTTTGGAAGTTTGAGTACCGCCCTGTCTCAATAATAATATCATGTACTCGTGTTTGGCAGCAACGGATATAATCCACCTTATCGGTTCATCGCATGGGAAACAAAAAAGCGAAAGAATTTGGAACGATGTTTTTATTTCATTCAGTTCAGTTATACATACAGTCAGTGTCAGTCGCGTGTGAATAGTGTCTGTTGCGTGGCTCAAACGAAATAAAAAATGGCACATGTTTATGCGGATCGGTTTCCCAATCGAGTGCAACCAACCCCTCGTGCCTTTGTTAATGTATTACAACGGGCTCGTGAATCAGGTGACTTAAGACCTCACGATCAAATACAGGTCCGCACTGAAATACTTGTTGGGAGGATACTTTATAAAACAAGGTAAACATTTTTTTTTATTTTTACACACATATTTTGGTTTATCTTCCTTCTACAATCATTATCTGAAAATTAATGACTCAACTTCAAAGTCACCCTGTATATATATACAGGGTGTTCCATAATTATTGCGACAAAATGATAGGGGTTGTAGAGGGCATAAAAATATGCAATTTTGCCTTGTAAACCCCTGTTCGTAAATATGCCGTTTGAGCACTACCGCTAATTTTACCTTAAGAGCTCATAGGAGAAACATAAAATTCACCAGCTGCAAAATGTTCGTCTAGCACATTTCATGGTCTCGCCGGTTTGTAAAAAAAGCCTGCTGTGTTTACATTTTTGTTATCGTAAATTCTCCACACCGATTCATTTAATTTATCTGAGTGGTGCGTCAAACTAGATAGTAAATAACAATACCTTAGTGTTAAAATGCAGCGTTATTCGTATGCGGAACTTGCGGATATGCATTTAATTTACGGAGAAGCTGGTGGTAACGGGAGACGAGCCTCGCGAATCCACGCCCAACGGTTTCCAGAACGTCCTCATCCGCATCACGCCATTTTTGCAAGGATTCATGGACGTCTTCGTGTCAGTGGCAGCATCAGACACCTCGCGGGAGCAGGGCGGCCCTTCACGAGGCGCACAGTAGAATTTGAGGAAGCGATTCTGCATCATGTAGAGGCCAATCCGCGTACAAGCGTGCGTGCTATTGCACATGATATGAGAGCGTCTCAAACTACTGCTTGGCGGGTTCTCCATGACCAGCAACTACACGCATACCACCTTTTAAAAGTCCAAGCCATGGGTCCAGATGACTATCTGCCGCGTCGACGTTTTTGTCGTTGGTGGCTGCAGCAGGAGTTGAGGCAACCAAACTTCGGTCGCTACGTTTTGTTCACTGACGAGTCCTGTTTTACAAAGGACGGTTATTTTAATAGCCGTAACAGTCACATTTGGGATGAAGAAAACCCTCATGCCATAGCCATCCATAGAGACCATCATCAGTTTTCAATTAACATCTGGTGCGGCATTGTGGACGAGCATATCATCGGGCCATATTTGCTTCCACCACGTTTGGATGGGCATGCTTATGGTCGATTCTTACAGCATGGGCTACCGTAAAATAGAAAATGTGCCACTGAACATAAGAGCCAACATGTGGTTTCAACACGATGTCGCTCCAGCCCACTTTTCTTTACAAGTGCGGCAGTATTTGAACGACAAATTTCCAAATAGGTGGTGTAGTGGTTCAGTGAGGTGCGCGGCAACTCGGCAACAGTGGACGAAATTGTGGTAGATCGAGCGAGGGGGCAGTTGCCCTTCGCCGCCGAGAGAGGCAACAGGTGACGTGACCATCTTCCGGATTTAAGGATTACCGGGTTCTATGTTTTTTTTAAGTTAGTGAATTATTTTGTGCCTTACTACCATTAAAGTTTGTTAGCCATATCGCCGTCGTTATTACTGAAACCCACGAAAAACCCTGAGTAATATTGTGAAAGCTCGGATCTACTTCATTTGGCGCCCAACTCGTGGCAGTAGAACGGCGTAGCGCGATACGGTTGCAAGGTGTTAGATAGAGAAGGAACGAGACGCGACGAAAACGGTACGCGTAGGTGAAGACGGTTGATTTTCGCGGCACGACGTGACGTAGAAGCAGGCGTTGAGGCGTTGCTGTGTTCAAGCGGCACGAGCCAGGCGGTGTTGTTGATTGCAAGAGGAGTAAGCAGATCTGGGTGAGAAGTCATTTTCATTTTTGGAAAGCTGAGGGTGTGTATGCTGCTGGGGGGTTCTGTACGAGCACCGAGGCGCTGGTAGAGAAGCAGTGAGGCGTTAGGAGATAGCTGGTGGAGCAGAGGGGGATATGAACGATTATTTACTGTGTTGAAACAGTCATTGTAACAAAAAAAAACTTTCCTTGTTTTAGTTTACTGTAGTATTGTAACGATTTGTCGTTTAGGTAAGCTGTAGAAATGTCTAGCAGAAAGTCGCGGAGAGGCAGGGCAGAGAGTACAAAGGAGGTGCAGGAGGACCTTGAGTCTTTAGTTAGAAATTTGGCAATATCAGTGACAGAGTTAAAAAGTACGGTAGGGCAACTAGCTGAGAAGGTGGCAACGTCCGACACACGATATGAGGGCCTGATGTCTGGAATCGAGACAGTGCCGGAGACTGTTTGTACTTCTAAAGGAATAGATGATTGTTCGACTGTAATTAAAGATAGATCCTATATAATAAACTGGAAAGAGTTAGGGGGTGGTAATGTCACATTTTCAAACTATGGGCAAATGCACCCAATGCTATTTTTAAAGAAAATTGAAAAAATATTTAGCGATGCAGGTGTTCCTGAGCATGCGCAGTTGGGTTTAGCTGTTGGTTGCTTAAGAGGTTCGGCGGCCGATTGGGCTAGCGTTAAGGAGGATTGTTTTGCCGACTATGTTTCATTTCGTCTAGCATTTAAAAATAGATTCTGGAGCATTGAAAAACAAAGAGAGTTGTATATGACGTTGGTCTACGGTACGCACTAGTATGGCAGTCGAGCAGATTATTTCTTGAATCTGGTGGCGCAAGCAAAGTTTCTTGATAATAAAATTTCGATGCAAAATGTAATTGGAATGTTGGTAAAACATTTTGATGTGGAAGTCCAGCGGGGCATGATTATTAATAATTTTACGTCGCCTGATACGGTAGAGGAATATCTGAGACGTATTGACGAATTGTCTACTGTGGGGGGTTCGAAGAGGAACATGAATAATGCGCAGGGTTGTAGTAATCGATCTGAAAATAATCGAACAAATTCCGAGCGAGATATATCGAGAGATACGCGGCCGACCGCTAGGGGAAATAATGAGGGACATACCGTGCGTTCACTGGCTTGCATGGGGGATCCAGACATCGATCTTTTAAGCAACCCGGAGGATCTGGTGCAGGATGATGAAAAGGTTTCGCCGACCATATCGATACATATTTTTGGTATGTTGGTAGAAGTATTGATCGACAGCGGCTCAGATATATGCGCAATCTCGGAGAAATTCTATTCAGAGTTAAGCAATCTCGGGAAATTTCCAATTTTACCGGTCATACGAGGAGTGATCTCTGTAGCAATAGGCGGTGAAACGCAGAAGATAAAGTCGCAAATCTTGATTCCAGTTCAATTAGAAGGAATAGATATGGATGTGAACTGTTTGGTTATACCACAACTCAATTGCAATTTGATATTTGGATCAAATTGGTTATCCAAGCATCATGCACGTTTGGATTATCAATATTCACAGCTGAAGCTAATGATAGAAGGGGTTTCCATAAATACGAAGCTGTCATTTCGGATTGATCCGCAGAAAATATCTATAAACCTCTGCGAGAAAAATGATTATGTGTTTGATGTAGTCGAAAATAAAGCTAGCAGGGTTACGCCACTGGTAGAGTACAGCGTTGATGACGGTGATTCCCGCAGTAAAGGCTACAGCGCGAAGGATATTCAGGCAGCAGCAGCGAAAACTACTTTGAGTGGGAGTGCTAAGGCTTCACTTTTAAGTATTTTGGAAAAATATAGGAATACATTCTCTGATACACCGGGACGCGTCGTCAACTATTTTCATCAAATTGAGCTAGTGGATGAAAATGAATTTAATTTTGTGGCTTATCCTGTTCCTATGGTTTATCGGGATGAAGTTAGAAGGCAGATTGGTGAAATGTTAGCGGCCGGTGTTATTCAAAAGGAAAGAACCTACATTTCGCCGTTAGTTTGCGTGAAGAAAAGGGATGGGAATATTCGCGTGTGTTTGGACGCTCGGGGGCTGAACTCAAAGATGAAGAAGGATTTCGTGAATCCTCCCAATCCGTTTGAATTAATGGCCAATTTTATACAGGGGCAAATTATGAGCACAATAGACTTGACGCAAGCATATTGGCAAATTCCAGTGTTGCCGGATCATACCAAATATCTTGGGTTTGTGTTCGAGGGTGAAACATATAGTTTTTGCCGATTGCCATTTGGGTTATCTACTTCCATGGCAAGTCTTATTCGATGCTTAAATAAGATATTGGAGGGCTGTAATGATTTCGCGCAGTCATATGTTGATGATTTATTAATTTACTCGGAGAACATAGCGGAACACTTAAGGCATTTGAAGACGATTTTTCAGAGACTTAGTGATGCCGGAATTACAATTAAACTAAGAAAATGTCAGTTTATTAGGGAAAAGGTACATTTTCTAGGTCATGTGATCACCTCAAGGGGAATCGAAATAGACGAGGGGCGTGTCAAAAATATTTCTGATTTTCCTGTTCCACGAAATATAAGAGAGCTGCGAGGGTTCTTGGGTCTGGTCAATTATGAACATCGATTCTGCGCCGGGTATGCTGTATTGACAGTGCCATTGTTGAAGTTGCTGAAGAAAGGAGAAAAATGGCGCTGGGGAAGCGATGAAATGGAGAGTTTTAGAGCTATTAAGTCAGCCTTCCTAAAGTCCATGATGCTTGTTCATCCTGATTTTAAGCGCACTTTTTATATTCAATGCGATGCTTCCGCATATGCCGTGGGGGGCAGTCTTTACCAGATTAGCGATACGGGGGAGAAACAATATGTTTGCTTCATGAGTTCCGTTTTGAAAGGAAGTCAATTAAACTACACCGTAACGGAAAAGGAAGCTTGGGGGTTGTCTCTTGTTTACGTTTGTGGCGTACGATGGTTCTAGGACAAGATTTGGTGGTTGTTACAGATCATAAAGCACTTAGCTTTTTGATATCATGTAAATTACGTTCGGCAAGGTTGTCGCGCTGGATAATATTTATCCAAGAATTTGATTTCGAGATACGATATTGCAACGGACCTGACAACGTAGTGGCGGATGCTTTGTCGCGGCATCCTTTAAAGGATAAGACGTGCAGTGTTCCAGGTTCTAACGGAAATGCGCAAATTTTGTTAATGAGGCTGAGTGGCGATTTTGCGGAGCTTAAGAAACATTTTAAAACTTTGAGGCGTGATCAGTTGGATGATGAATGGATTAGGGAAAAGATCAGGTTCTTAGAACTTATCACTCGCAATGTTGGGGTATTCTCAGGACGCGAATTTAAAATTTACGAATGGTACGTGCTGCACGAAGGACTTTTATTTAAGAGGGGCGATAGCCGCAATAAGGGCTATAAGCTCTGCGTACCTAAGGCTCAGGTCAAAGAGCTTATCTTAGCGCATCACCAGTCTATGGGGCATTTTGGTAAGGCAAAAACATATGCTTATATGAGATATAGTTTTTATTGGCCTCGCATGCAACGGCACGTTAGGCAGGTGGTCGCGTCATGCGACTTGTGCCAGAAGGCCAAACCTTCGCCAATATCCAAGGCGGAATTGCATCCCATTTTGGTAGACGAACCTGGAAAATTGGTTTGTATAGATCTGATAGGGCCGTTACCTGTAGGACGTGGGGGTGTGACGCAACTCTTCGTTCTTGTCGATGCTTTCACTAAATTCGTCAAGTTATACGCCTTGCGTCGGGCTACTGCGAAAACGTTGCTCAAACGCTTATTCGATGACTACATTCCGTCAGTACAGAAACCTGTGTCCATTTTGTCCGATAATGGAACTCAGTTCACGAGTCATATTTGGAGAAAGCAGTTAGAGGCGGTGGGTATACAACTTAAGTTTATCTCTTGTTATTTTCCCCAGGGTAATCCAACGGAACGTTATAATCGTGAGGTTGGACGTATGTTGAGAACCTATTGCTACGAAGGGCATTCCGCATGGCCAAACAAACTAGCGGATATCGAAAGGTGTCTCAATCGAGCAGTTAACCTAAGCACCGGTTTTGCACCCATATACTTACAGTTTGGACAGATCGACACGAATCCCGTACGGAATTTTGTGGTTTTTCCTGAGCGCTTCGACGTAAACTGTACGACATTGAAGGAGGATACAGGTGTGGCGTATGAAAAACTGAAGAGGGACGCTGCAAAAAGGGTAAAGAGGGCTAAAGTGATGAAACCTGTTACTTTTGACCCGGGCGATAAGGTTCTAGTTAAAACGCATCCTCATTCGTCCGCCGAAGCTAAACTAATTTCTAAATTCTTTTTACTGTATGATGGACCGTATACTGTGTTACAACAAGCGGGACCCAACTCCTATGTCATTGGACATCTTGATGGTAAGATTCGTTCTAAGGAAAATGTAATCAATCTCAAAGCTTATAAGCAGCCTAGCGATGTTGTACTGGAGTAATGTTCCCGGTATTGCCTTGCACCCTCTGCTCTGTTTCAAGACTTAAATCTATGTTACCTCGATTTAAGTGGGGGGTTGTGTAGTGGTTCAGTGAGGTGCGCGGCAACTCGGCAACAGTGGACGAAATTGTGGTAGATCGAGCGAGGGGGCAGTTGCCCTTCGCCGCCGAGAGAGGCAACAGGTGACGTGACCATCTTCCGGATTTAAGGATTACCGGGTTCTATGTTTTTTTTAAGTTAGTGAATTATTTTGTGCCTTACTACCATTAAAGTTTGTTAGCCATATCGCCGTCGTTATTACTGAAAGCCACGAAAAACCCTGAGTAATATTGTGAAAGCTCGGATCTACTTCAGTGGATAGACCGAGGTGGCCTTGTGCCTTGGCCTGCGCGGTCACCCGACCTGACCCCACTGAATTATTTTCTCTGGGGCCATCTGAAAGCTTTAGTGTACGAAACTCCTGTTCCCAACCAACAAGAGCTACTGGGGAGAGTGATGGCCGCGTCCGCACATGTTTAGGACATACTGGGGGTATGCCACAGAGTTCGCCGATCATTAAACAATCGTGCACAGCTGTGTATTGAGCAAGGTGGAGGACACTTTGAGCAATTACTGTAGGTAAGCTGTTTCAAGAAACTGATCTTTTTTTTGCTGCAGCCCAAACGGCATATTTCCGAACAGGGGTTTATAAGGCAAAATTGTTCATTTTGATGCCCTCTACAACCCCCATCATTTTGTCGCAATAATTATGGAACACCCTATATATATATATAAAGAGAATATGATCATGCGGAGAAAGGTATATAACAACAAGTAGGAAAATAATGGGCAAAATCCGCAAAAAGGAGGAAAGTGGATTCGAGCAGAAATACGTATCGCTCGGGTTACCTATCCTATTTTCTGCTCGAATCCACTTTCCTCCTTTTTGCGGATTTTGCCCATTATTTTCCTACTTGTTGTTATATAACTTTCTCCGCATGATCATATTCTCTTTGTAGATCCTTTGGGCTTGAAGTACCACAGCAAGTGGCTATAACCGGCCGCGTGGTGGTGGTTAGACGTCTCCTTGAAAATTCGAGGTCGTATAGCCATTTTATACTACAATGTGTAGGTTGGCTCTTGTTGTAGACTTCGTGTGTTGTGTTTTCCCCTCCAACTTCGTTTCCTCAGGTTACACCCGTATCCGGATGTGTGGGCATGTGTATCTACTTTTGTAGTTTCATATGTGCATTCATTTCGGGCCTGATGAAGCCAACCAGCAGAAATACGTATCGCTCAGGTTACCTATCCTATTTTCTGCTCGAATCCACTTTCCTCCTTTTTGCGGATTTTGCCCATTATTTTCCTACTTGTTGATATATATATATATATATATACAGGGTGACCTCGAAGTTGAGTCATTTATTTTGACAGTGACTAGATCTGATCAAAACAATTGTTTTTTCCTTTAACATTTTTCTGGTAAAATTAAAGTAACAAAGTTATAGCCCTTTAGAAGTTTGAGTACCGCCCTGTCTCAATAATAATATTATGTGCTCGTGTTTGGCAACAACGGATATAATCCGCGTTATCGGTTCATCGCATCGGAAACAAAAAAGCGAAAGAATTTGAAACGTTTATCACGATGTTTTTCGTCAGTCGGTAACGCGTGAGTGAATAGTGGTGTTTGTTGCGTGACTCAAACGAAATAAAAAATGGCACATGTTTACGAAAATGCTGAACTTGACATGATTCTTATTTACAAAATGCTGCCGCGGCATCACGGATTTGTGCGAATCGGTTTCCCAATCGAGTGCAACCAACCCCTCGTGCCTTTGTTAATATAGTACAAAGGGCTCGTGAATCAGGAGACTTAAGACCTTACAGGGGAGGACCTGCCGGTGCTCCAAGACCGCACTGAAATACTTGTCGGGAGGATACTTTATAAAACAAGGTAACATTTTTTTTAATGTTTTTTTATTTTTACACACATATTTTGGTTTATCTTCCTTCTACAATCATTATCTGAAAATTAATGACTCAACTTCAAAGTCACCCTGTATATGCGTAATTATAAATTGCCAAAGCGCAAAGTAGCCATGCAACAACAGTAGCAATTTCACCATCCATACTCGTCAAGAGCGCGAACTATACTGTGAAGCACGCGAACATCTGCGAGTGTGGAACTGTAGGAACAAATTTCGGGATTCGCACCGCGATTGCACGCCGTGAGTCTGGAGAGGGTATAAGACTAATAGGGCCGTATCCTTATCGTCATTCATACACTTCCTTGATATAAATCAAAAAAAGAAAGCAAGAAATTCGCGAATAAATGAGAGTCCCACAGGAACGTGGGCAAGTAGATTTAAATATAAGAATAAGACTTAGTAATGTAATATCAGGTTCATAATATAAATAAATTATCCATATATGGTAAACAGCAATCACAGTTCGTTGAAAGAGTCACAACCAGGTAACGTAATCACAATTTAAGTATACAATCTCAATTAAGAAATCAAACCATGCATAAAATGACATTTATATTGTTTAAAGCAATTTTCTGACGTATCTTTAATCAAATCCAAGCGAATAACCAAAATTTCTGCGTTATGTGCCGCGGTTATAATATGGTTCAAGATGACACACGGGTTGATGACGTCAGTTACACGAATCGCTTGAACGCGTTGGTTTTAACCGCGGTTTTGTTGCAAGTTGTTTATTTTAGAAAAGCGCGTATATAATCTCTGATTATTTTTATTATCACTTAATAATCGGTGCTTTTTCGTCTACAACTGTATATATGGAAAGTTTAAATAAGAAACCTTTCATAATATTCATGGGAGAAATGTTTTTTTCAGATTTTTTTTTAATGATGGCTTTGTAGCTATGATAACTTTCAATTCTCTAAAATTTTCCGCATGTCAAAGAAAACATTTATTGATTCAGCAGAAATGATGAAAAAAGAAATTAGCAAAACCGTTACAGGTGGATATCATCTAGTGAGTTTATATGGCCATATTTTAATATTCTTGTGGTATATGGCTACACAGGATACTTTGTTAAGCATAGGAACTACATTTAAAGTGTCCCCAACAACCGTAATGAGTATAACTAATAAGGTGCTCCACTTTATGGTAAAACTGAAGTCAGCCTGTATCAATTTTCTCAAAAATGAAGTTGAAGTACAATAACAATATCCAATACCCGGCAAAATTCTAACTTGTCACATTTCAAATAATAACCAGAAGTATAAAATTACTCTTGAGTTGGGTAAATACCATAATTTTGCGGTGATCACGAATCAGCTGTTATATGTCATATAACAGCTTATTCGTGACGTCACGGATCTTATAACCAAACTGATAACTACACTCGCTTGAACGGATCGGTAAATAAATACCAACCCAAAATGGTAAATACCATTTCCATTTGGTTATCCGCTTGAATTTGATTTTTGTTCGAGCTAAATTGCTCAGTTTTGATGCGAATTGATATTTGTAACATAACCTTAAAATAGAGCGCTGCCCCTGCCTTTCTGAATGACAGGAAAAACTATGAAAGAAAATCAAGGAGCCATAAAGGTGTCCTACAATGAATTGTAGGAACGACCGACGATACGGCCTTAGGTAAGTGAGCATTATTCCTATTTTCGTAGTTGTTTCAAACGAATGAAACTTGTTACATTTTCGAAACAGCATGAAACAACTGTCCACGGTTGGCCGTCTGTGGTCGGACCAATGAAAGCTATATTACTGTAAATATTAAAAACGACCACAAGAAACCCTGGTATTACAGAAATCAATTTGACGTATAAAGTGAGAACGAACCGCTTATTCAAGTTCAAACTTGTATGGTAAGAACATAAATAACGTAATCTTTTTTAATAAAATTTATTTAAATTATTCATACCTAGCGTTACAGTAAAATTTACATATCTAGAGCAGTTACAGTAAATGTTTTCGACAACTTGGAAATGTAAACTAACAGCGGACAGTGTTTTGGGAAAGTTGTCCTGTCAAGAGAAAACAAAATAGTATTTATAATAGTCCGATGAAGATGGGGAGTAAAAAGAGGGAAGGTATGAATGAATAAAGTTTGACAGTGTTTACCCAAAATTGTGAAACTATTTCTACAAAAAATAAATTTTCAAATTGATAGCTGGCAATAGACAATTTTACAGTAATAATAATAATAATTAAATTGTATAAAAAGATCCAGCTCGAAAAAGACTAGATCATTTTTTGTGTTCGAATCAAACGAAATTTAAAAAATACGTACTTTTCAGGTTTTTTTAAAAGAAAAAGACAAAACGATATCTATGTATGTGAACACCATGTGGTTCTTTGAATAAAGGCTTACAATTTTATGAGAGAAATAATGTTATTGAACAGATAGTATGTGCACTGAAGTATGAAAGGCTATATTACATAAAAAATAGTATGGCGGCAAAATAATAAGACCTTATACTATTACTGGACTCTTAGGAATTCATGTCCGAGGAATTCATTTTAGAATTAAATAAACACTGCCATTTTAGTAGTATAATGAAACTGCAATTATACTGGGGCTCTGACAATCTCATTTTAAATTACCAATTGAACAGCTGCCAATGTTGTATGGGGTCAGACAAAAACACTTGAAAATAGTTGCTTGGTCAAAGTTTGTTGATGTACTTACTTAGTGAAACTTTCCAATTATATGTCTCAAGTTGTATAGTAAAAGTACAAAAGTAATAACAGAAAAAGTTTTAAGACGTTTAGAAAGACGGGATAAAATTTATCAAAATAACTTTTTAAAATGATCACCAAAAAAGCATGATCAAATGATTTTGCTGATATCCAATATACGATATTTTTTAGGAATAACCAAAGGTTTAATGTTTTTCAAAGCCCTCTCTTCAATCACTTTGAACAACGTTTTTAATCTTGTCTTGTGCCTTAACTCACAACTCATAATTAATTCAAAAATGATGAATGATACATTAATACAAGAAAAAAGAGCAACCATTACACCATGTGAAACTGTACGACTGAACTCTCGAAATTACAAAACAACGACACTCAACTTTACATCACTTAAGATATTTAAAGCAATAAAATACCCCAGTAACATTGTCGATCAGTGAACGCATTATGAAATGCATCAATAATTTCTGTGGTGGGGCATACAAGTTTTTAACGTGCATGGTGAATTTTTAGAATCTCACACTTACGGCACCGAATGATACTAAAAAAGCTGTAGTACAAGATATCTCTGAAGGTTTAAAAAGCTCAAAGCAGGTGGCAGTAACTGGGTGATTCATTTAGAAATACCTTTTTAAAAAGAATAAAATGTAAGTACAGTAAACTTTATCGCGTTATCTTTATTATAGATCATAAGAAGTACTCTTGAAATAACTCGACAAAGTACAATCTTCTTGTTTTAGGCTTTTGAAGAAGGTGCCCCTTTCTCATTTAGATGAACCACCCATTACTTTTTGTGGAACTCTGAAAGTTTTTTTATAGTAGCACCTATCTTTTATATGAGTGTTATTGCAGGTCATTGAGTAAAAAACTGTTTTTTCATTATTGAGGTATCATGTGGGAAACCCATCTTCAAGTTTTTGATCATCAACCCATAGTAGGTGTTCTGCCACCTTGGTTTATAGTCAAAACTATTTTTCTGTTAGGCGAATGTCATGTGATCCGTCAGTATTTATCATGTAATCTAAATTTATTTACCGTGTAGCCTGTATGTCAGTAATTATTGAAGCTGACAAGATTTTTACCTAGAAACAAAAGTATACTTTCGCGAAGGTTTTTGAAGTGCGAAATCCGAATACGCGGCCCAAATATTTCGATTGGGTCTAGTTTCCGAGATATACCAACCGAAAAGTGCAAAAATTGCGATTTTTAACTATATCTGACGGTATTTGAAAGGCTTTCCCTTTTTCTAGTATTCTGCGATGACGCCTATAGTATGGTTTGGTTTGGAAAAAAATAATTCGCAAACAAAAATCGCTATATTTGCACCTTCAGGTTGGTTTATCTCGGAAACTAGAGCCAACTGAGAAATTTGGACCACGGATTCTGATTCAGCGCATCAAAAATCTCCTGGAAAGTATATTGATTTCTGGGTAAGAGGGTTGGCTCATTTTTGTCGGCTTTTGTAATTTAAGATGGCAAAACTCTTTCAAAAGTCCAAAAACCGACTTCAAACTTCCCTTCACTGAACTTCAATGATAGTAAAAAACATTATTTCTTATTCAACAATCCAATACGAGGATAAGGTGAAAAGTTCTCAGCTTGAGAAAAACATGACGGAAAATAAGCGAACATTTATAATTTGTCATTTTGTTTGTTTGACAAGTTAGAACTTGTTTTTTCAAATGGCTGGTCTAAATCAGATGTTCTTAAGCTTATTCCATCTACTGCCATCTTTGTGAATCATTAGTTCTCTAGCGCCCCCGAAATTGTTCAGGTAGCAGTGTCCATCTCGAGGGAGGTATCTGCGATTGAAAACTGAAGAGCGGGGGGTAGGGGGTGGCGGCATCGTCTGCCACATCAGAGCTTCTGAGGACGAATGCATGCCCTTACAATTGAAGAGCGGGGAGGTTCCGAAATTAAAACTAAAGAGAGAGTGGGGGTCATCTGCCTCAGTGCTTCAATTCATCGCCTTCCAGTTTCAACCCCCCGTAGGTGCACAGCGCCAGAAGGAGGCGTTGACGCCCATTTTGAGAAATACTAGTTTATATGAATTTTTGAAGTGAATGTCTTGTGTGGTTTTGTATTGTAAAGTATGAGGTGCTAAGGACATTTTTCCAAGTTGCTCCTTCGATGTCAATTGTTAAAAAGTATGCAGCTGAACTTAAACGTTATCGTACATCCCCCACGCCAGAAAGAAAACAGCAGTCGAAACAGGGGGGTCAGCGCCCAAGTAGAGAAGTCGATTAGCCAGTGTGATTTAAGATGCGAAAGAGATTGTTAATTGAATGCATTGGAAAGCGTAGAACAATAACGGGCGAAAACTATTCAAACTTCCTTGATTTACTGGATGCCAAAAGTTGTGAGAAGAGGCCTGGCTTGAAGATCATTTTTTCAACGGGACAACGTAGCTGTTCACAAAGGTATTTCAACAATGCGAGAAGGATTTGGGGTATGACTTGGTCGACCCTCCCTAGTCTCTTGATTTAATACCGTCAAGACTTCTATATGGGCGCAGATTTGAAGAAATCTCTTTCTGGAAAGCGCTTTAGGTCCGATGAAGTTGACTGATATTTTGCCAGCTTTCTAGACTTACATTTCTGAGAAGGAATCCTAAGGATGGAGAAACGTTGGACGATGCGTATTGGAGTCAAAGAGGATTATGAAAAAATGAAACTTTTTTCAACTGAAAATTGTAGTATTTCATTGCCACGTCAAGAACTTTTCAACCTACCCTCGTATACTGGACTATATTGGGTTCCAACTGATTCAGTCAAAATGTCACTGGGGTTTTTTCGATTTACGATGAATCAGAACACATTCATAGGAATAAAATATAAATACTCCCATTTCGAGTAGCAGCAACTTATAACATACGAAGAAGAAATAAGAGACAACAGAAACAAAAAAATGCAAGAGCAAATATTAAACAAACTTTTTTATTGAACTAAAAATTTCCTCAAATTGCTAACGCATAATTTCAGAGGTTTGGAGTTACGAGATCGACGGATGAAAAAAAAATTCTCGCGTTGCTTGATTTGATTCTGGAACAGATAAAAACTCCTTTTAGTACAGGAACTGGTACGGAATGAGTACATAAAACTGAGTACCAAACTTAATAGACAAGGCGAAAACCTCACATTTATCAACATGAATCAATATATCAGGTTGTGGAAAAAACTAAAAAATTGCCTGGACTATAAAAAGTTTTTGTAATTTGTATGAAAAATTGTTTAAGCAGATTTGTATCAGTTTACCACCTGGCAACCCCCAGATTCATGTTAAGGGGCACCCACAAACGTGAAGTGAAATCTCATTTGTTCCACAAATGCAAGATTAACACCTCGTCTGCACACTCAACTCCTCCCAAGGCTTGTACTAAATACATAATTGCAATAATATATACTGTATAAAAAGTTACATTAACGACATACGAAACCAATTGAAACGAGTTTTAGCAATTCGAGAATCAAACCGACTATTTAATTGTTTTAGTTTTCCTTCATTTGTTTTTTAAATGTAATACAATCACTATACTAACATTCTTCCTGCTCTTGTGATTTCCGAACACATCTTGCTACCTTCCTTTTGAATTCTGAATACGACTCCCTCCATTCTTTCTGAAACATTAAAACAGACATATCTCAGATTCAGAATGATTGGCAGAATGAAGTCGTTCGTTTGTTATGGCCATGAATGACAGAATGAATAAATTAGAGGCAATGGCGACTAGGCAAACGTTTTTTTCACTTTCGGGAATACGTATAGAAAAATATTGCTCTGTGGTAGCTTAAATATTTTGAGAATAACTTCTGTTTTCACACACTTGAATCACACTTTTCGCAAGTGCTCTCCACCGTGGCAATTGCCGAGGTGGCGAAACCAGTTGTCTGTTGAAGCTGATGAAATATATCTGAAAAAATAAACCTGGAAACGCAAGATTCTGAGATTATTCAGATGGTGAATTGAATCAGAATTAGCTGTATTCAAAACTGGTCTTATAAAACCTTGAATAATTTATTTCATACTATCCCGACTCTTCCAAATTTTAGAAGACTTTTGCACTTTATAGAGTAGGTGATGGCGAGCATCCTTAGGAAAAATAATATTTTCGGTGAACTTCAAAAGGATATTATTTCGATTAAGGTAGGGTTGTAATTACAATTACATAGCATATAATTGTAGAACAAAAAATAACTTTTCTAGAAGATTTGTCTTGACAGATATACAGGGTGTTTCAGTTTATTGTTGCATAACTTTAAGATTCGATAGAACTTTTAAAATTAATGCATAAAGTCTATATAAACATGGGTCGAAAAATGCGTGGCATCCGAAATACAGGGTGTTTAAATTTACTTTGTAAAATAGTTTTTTTTTTGAATATTTCGAACAATATTTGTATAACAGTGAAAATTGGTATACAAGGGTTTTTTGGTACGACAAAACGAACCATGGGCATAGTTTTACTGTAGCCGCTAGAGGGCGCTCTCTACTGTACCTGTAGTGTATTAAAATGACCGAAATTTTTTTCTTAGTGCAATTTTTTGCTTTTTGTATAAAAAACTGATTGTTCGCACTTTTCAACATAAAAAAGCTCCCTTCTGAATTTTCGTTATAGTTAGCCGTTTTTGAGATATTTCGATTATTAAGGTTCGATGCATTTTTAATTATTTATGATAAAATAACGTTAAAAAGTCAGTATCTCGATAATTTTTAGAAGTAGGCTGTGCCTGCAAATATTTTTGAAATTGAAAGCAGAATAAGGTTAAACGTCAATTAGTTGACAGTTAGTTGAAGAAGCAGCCAGATAACACGCACGAAGATTTCCAAACAGACGACATCCAACTCGCTCAGTATTTGTAAGAGTGCGTCGCCAAATAATTGAAAATAGTTTTGGAAATCTCCAAAGGGATCAAAACATAAATGTTCGTCAGCGCAGATTTACCCGTATGATTCTGCGTGAGTTTGATAGAGATCCGACCACAAGCGTTAGGAGAGTTTCTGGTGCCCTGGGAATTTCAGCAAGCCATGTTCACTGTGTTCTTAGAAATGACCATAGACGTCCTTACCATTTGCAACCTGTGCAAGGTCTACAGCCAGGGGACGAAGAACGAAGAATCACATTTTGTCAGTGGATTCTTGATGGAACTGATAATAATAGGGAGTTTTTAAGTAACGTTTTATGGACCGATGAGTCATGCTTCACTAGACGTGGACTGGTAAATTTTCATAATAAACATATTTGGTCGCATGAAAATCCGCATGCAGTTCGGGAAAGAAATTTTCAGCATGAATTTAGTGTGAACGTGTGGATTGGTATCTACCGTAATCGACTATTTGGGCCCTACCTTTTGCCTGCAAGGTTAAATGCTGCGACCATTTTGGAATTTTTAAAGGCTGAACATGCAAATATGTGGGATGATGTTATGTTAGATTTAAGAAGATTGGGCTGGTTCCAGCTTGATTATTCGAGAATAGTTAGAAACTGGCTGGACGAAAATTATCCAGAAAGATGGATCGGCCGTGGAGGAGCAGTCGCCTGGCCTCCACGATCCCCTGACCTAAATCCATTAGATTTCTTTGTGTGGCGATTTCTAAAAGTATTAGTGTACTAGACTCCCGTAACCACAAGAGATATGCTAATAGACAGAATCAGGAATGCATGTGATGAAATAAGGACTTATTTGAATAATGCTATACCACGTTCGATCATTCGTAGATGTGAATTGTGTATTGAACAATTGGGTTTACATTTTGAGCAACTACTTTAGATTTTGTATGTTTGTCCTAACTATCAAATAGCATTTTAGTTGTAAATAATTAATTTAATTTGTTAAAAATAATATTGGAAAATTAAACAAATTAATATTCTGTTTTTTGTGTGTTTATTTGGAGTTAGGAATTATTGCTGTGTTCAAAAACACAATCTAAACGATCATCTTAATTACTTGTAATGCCCAAATCGAAAATGTAAAAAAAAATATTATTTTCCCATAAATAATTAAAAATGCATCGAACCTTAAAAATCGAAATATCTCAAAAGCTTTTTTATGTTGAAAAGTGCGAAGAATCAGTTTTTTTATTCAAAAGCAAAAAATGCACTAAGAAAAATGTTTCGGTCATTTTAATACACTACAGGTACAGTAGAGAGCGCCCTCTAGAGGCTACAGTAAAACTATGGTTCGTTTTGCCGTACCAAAAAACCCTTGTATACCAATTTTCACTGTGATACATCAAATATTGTTCGAAATATTTAAAAAAAACTATTTTAGAAAGTAAATTTAAACTCCCTGTATTTAGGAAGCCACGCATTTTTCGACCCATGTTTATATAGACTTTATGCATTCATTTTAAAAGTTCTATCGAATCTTAAAGTTATGCAACAATAAACTGAAACACCCTGTATAGATAATACAATAATACAATCTTTATGCAATCTATTGTAAAAACCATTACAACCCCTTTAGAATCAGCCCTGAAAATTTCAGTATGCTACGATACGTGCCTCATGTCATGATAAATATAAGAAACGCAATAGATTCTTCCACCTCAAGTTCAGAATGTATTGTGCTTCCCCGCTGTTTATGGCGATGTATCGATACATGTGGAAGATACCTTAATTTAACGTGAAATCGCCTCCTATACGGTGAGGTTCAAATTGGGCTGACGTCGCAATGTGTACCAGAGAGAAGCGTACAAAATGTATGTTAGGAAGAGTGCACCGATGGCAACGTGGCAGGCCGCAGCTGCGTCCGTGGCCTCGGCACTCGGGTTGCTAGGCAACAAGGTGCTTCTATCTCTTTCTAACACACGCATTGCACGTTTCTTGCGCTTCTCTCTCGTACACATTACGACGTCAGTGGTATATGGATTTCACTGTATACACAAGCGATACCTAATAAAATTGTCTTTTAGGCCGCTATCGTCAGTCGTTCCTACAATTGTAGGACGCCTTTATGACCTCATTGATTGTCATACTCCTTTCTCTCCTTCAAGAATTTCTAGATTGCACCTGTTCTGTGTCAGCGCTCTCCTATTGTGAAGATATGTTTTCTTTTTAAATTGTAGCAAATTTCAGGCTGATAAAACATGATATAACTCAAAAGCATGCACAATTTGATGCAAATGGATATTTGTGCCATAACGTCAAAATAGAGAGCTGACACGGAAAAGTAGAAAACTATGACAATCAAGTTGGCCATAAAGGCGCCTTACAATTGTAGGAACGACTAACGATACGGGCCTTAGTCCCTGAAATGATTCATTTTCCATAATGTTTATTTTTGTCGCTTTAATTTTTTGGATTCAGATACTTATCTAAAAATATAGAGGCTTTAAATTTGATGACTTTGGATGCCATCGCATAGGTCCACCTCTACTTATGCAATGGCCAGGAAAGACACTGTCCAAATGAGGTGCCATCGCATTGATAATAGATGCAGCTCCGAACGTCCAAAGGTATCATCGAACATGTCGGGCAATTCATATGGTCCAATTAACTTCTTGTTCAATACCCCTACCCATAAATTAACCCCAAACTGGCGTTGAAAGCTGTGTCGGCGAACACCGTGCGGATTGTTCACGCTGCATGAATGGAACTGCGCATATTTTGTTTGTTTGTTTAAGATTTATTTAGCATGATTGCTACAATTACATTCTTCTAAAAAACTAAACAATTATATAACATACAGACATTCAGAAAAAAATTGCATCTCTAAGAATTTTCATTGTCCATCAAATATTCATTTTATCATTAGTTAGTTTATTAAATTCAAGTAATCCTTTCTGAAATATTGATTTGCTAGTTATATTACTATTGGAATTTTGTAAATGAAAATCTATATTTCCTCTTGTATAATAATTGTGGTAATGATTATTCAATTCTATGTAGTGTTCTAAATATTCTGGCAAAAGACGATTTTTTATTTTAAATATAAAAATAAGAACCAAATATGACATGAAATTTTTTATATTCAACCACTGTAATTCTTGTAACATAGATTTTATTTTGGTGTACTTATTTTTATTCAATATTATTCTCATAGCTTTATTTTGCAAGACTTGTAATTTTGAGAATACAGCTTCATTGGCAGTGAACAAGATAGTTGAACAATATAGTAAATGCAGTAGAATAATTGTATTATAAAATATTTTCTTGGAATAGGTACCAAGACTATGAGAAGCCCTATAAAAGTAATTTGTTTTTTTTTTGTCAATTTTTGAAATAATGTATTATTCATAGTGATCCTCAAACTTTAGTTTACTATCAATATATATATATATATATATACCTAAATATTTAATTGATGTAACACTTTAAATTATTTCTTCATTTATCCTAACTGTGATAGTATTTTCATTTAGGTATTTCACTATTAGCATACATTTTGTTTTAGAAGTATTCAATTTTAGTTTATTTACATTTAACCAATTTACGATTTTTGCCAAGTCAGAATTTAGCATTTTTAAAGCAGTGTCTATATTTTCATCTGATATGTATATTAATGTATCATCTGCAAATATCTGAAGTTTACAATAATCTCAAATATTAAAAATGTAATTAATGTATAAAATAAATAGTAGTGGACCTAGTTGGTATACCAACTGAAATATTTTTCTTCCTGAATCCAGCTTGAAATTTGGTTAAAATGTTATTCCCCTCAATAAATTCGATGATCTGTTCGTAAATCATTTCTTCAAAAACTTTTTCAACTTCTGGAAGAAATTGAATATTGTATTTCGGTTAAGGTTTAAATCATCTGTCCATAAATGCGATCGAAAAAGTTTTCGGCATCATTGCACCTTCTCAACATGTCCTGACAAAACTCAATCGGTTGTGCATTACTTGGAAGCAATTCTTGTACATTTTGTATGTGGTAAGGATGCATGTTCTTCTTGTAGTATTGCATGCACTAGTATGAGATGTCTCTGCTTCAGGCAATACGAGGAATGTTTAAGTTTTGCATATGGAAATAAAACAACACGGTAGGTAGTAGTAGTAGTACTCGAACCAATTTTCGAAGCACTTATTCCACTCGTTTGCTGGCAGATCGAAAACGGCATTTTTGAATGCGTCAACTGCTTCTTCTGGTGACTGGAACCTTTGACCACGCAGTCTGTTTTTAATTTTCGGGAACGTAAAGAAATCGTTAGGACTTATATCGGGACTATAATATGGAGGATGGTCCAATAATTCCACGTTTTCTTCCGTTAAATACTGCCTTGTTTTTTGGGCTGTGTGCGAGCTTGCATTGTCTTGGTGGAGGATGATTCTTCTTTCGGGGTTGATTTTTCGAAGCTCGGTGATGACTTTTGGCAAACAAATCGTGATATACCAATGCGCAGTAACAGTTATTTGCTCATTAAGAGGAATTGTTGCAATAATATGACCCGCTTTTGACACAAATGTCGCGACCATCCTTTTCGAAACACTTCGAGAACGGATGACTTTTGTTGGCTTTTCTTCACCTTAGAACAACCAAACAGCCGACTGTCGTTTATTTTCTGGTTCATAACAGTGAATCCACGATTCATCACCACTAGCCATGCTGTCTACATTTTTTGAGTTTCCGGAATTGAAACAGTCAAGCGTTTTTTGACACCAATTAACCCTGGCTGCTTTCTGCTCTTCAGTCAACAGGTGGGGTATCCTACGAGAATCTAATTTTCTTACTCCTAATTCTTCATGTAAAATTTTTTGAATTGAGGTCTTTGAGATCTTCAAGGACGCCTCAATCTCGCGATGTCACATGTCTAGCTTCAATGATGAGTTTGCGCACAGCATCGACGTTTTCCTGGGTGACTGCCGTTTTTGGCGCACCCAGCCTGGGATCGTCGCTAAGACTCACCCGTCCACGTTTTAATTCATACCAACGGGAAATTTTCGACTGAAGTGGCGCTTCGTTGCCGAAAACAGACAGTAACTCAGCAAGGCATTCTTGTTGCGATAATTCTCTCTGAAAGATGTAATAAATTATGGCGCGAAACTGTTCTCGTTGAGTTCCATTTTTCTAATGACTTGGTGACACTTAAAAATTCACTGTAGTGAGAACACAGCACGTATTGTTGCGAAACTTTGAATTTAAGTTTACTAAAGAGTGAGATTAAGATTGAGTACTGACGTTCATTCCGCGCGGCCTACTATGTTTCTATATGCAAAAGTTAAAGACATCCCTCGTAGCCATGGTGCATATCGAGGGATCTCTCTGGGCTTCTTCTATTGTATGTTCTATTTCTTCTGGGACTATCCTCGGCACTAAATAACGATTTGTGCCTGGTATGCGGCCCTCCATATACGCATTATTGACGCATAGAAAAACACAGTGATCGAGATATACCGCCGGTTGAGGTCCACCTCTCTTAGGGCAATACTATAATAGTAATGCATTTCTGCATAATATGAGAGTATGACACGATTCTACGAAAATGCCAAACGTACAAGGTAAAATCCGCGCTGAACCATTGACAGACTTACTAATTTGATTGAGTTATTTGCGTAAAAAATCTGCCATTTTGATTTTACAAAATTTTAACACACCTATTATCACTCATACTGCTTAGAAGAATCTAACAACACCTCATATGTGAAAATGCTTCAAGCCGTTTGGACTGTAGCCCGTAAATTAGAATTTCTTGTTTATATAATTATAATGGGTGGGCCATTTAAAAGTTTCGATTTAAAAATAAAATAAAACAAAAACGGTTTGAGATATTGCCAAATTTATTTTTTTGTTTTGAAGTACAATTGTTCCGCTCAGAAATGAAATATTACTTCATTCAAATGGCTGCCGCGGCTGGCCTCACAGTAGCCCATTCGATCGGACCAATTTTCGAGCACTTTTTCGAGTGTTTGGGGCCGTATCTCGTCAATGGCATCACGAATGTTGGCCTTCAAATGGTCAATTGTCTCTGGATGGTCGACATAACACTTGTCTTTAACAGCGCCCCACAGGAAATAGTCCAATGGTGTCAAATCGCAGCTTCTTGGCGGCCAATTGACATCACCATTTCGACTGATTAAACGGCCATCGAAGGTTTCGCGCAATAAGTTGATTGTCTTCAAAGAAATATGGGCCAATGATGCCTCCGCTCCACAATCCACACCAAACAGTCACTCGCAAGGGATGCATTGGCTTCTCTAAGACCTCGTGTGGGTTTTCCGAGCCCCAGATACGGCAATTTTGCTTATTGACGTAGCCACCAATATGAAAATGAGCTTCTTCTGAAAAGATTATTTTTTTCGCAAAATCGACATCATTGATTAGTTGCTCGTTGGCCCATGTAGCGAAGGCAGAACGAAGTGGATGGTCACGCGGCTTCAACTCTTGAACCAATTGAACTTTGTAAGGCGTCATACCGAGATCTTTCCGCAAAATTCGTCGTAAACTGGTGCGGGAAATGTTCAATTCTTGGGAACGATGACGTGTTGACGTTGATGGATTTTCACGCACACTCGCAGCCACAGCATCGATACCTTCGGGTGTACGCACTGTACGAGCACGCTGACGTGTTGGAGCATCAACAATGAAACCAGTTTCACGCACTTTATTAATAAACTTGCGTATACCGGGCGCTGTTGGTGCTTCGTTGCGACCGAATTTTGAACGGCATTTTCGTGCAATTTCTGCCCAATTGTCTTTGTTTTGGAAATAAATTTCCAATATTACCCAACGTTGCTCAAGCGTAAATCGATTCATTTCGTTCAGCGGAGATAATATACTGAATTTTATGACAAATCAGATTGACATAAGTATTGTCAGCGTCAAATTAACACGTGGTTCAAATCGAAACCGATAGATGGCCCACCCGTTACATACCCACCCACGAACAGCACAGATTTTTAAACGTGAGGAATTTATCATAGCATAAAAACATTTTGAGGGCTGATTCTACAAGGACTGAAATAGTTTCTACAATAAAATGCATAATGAAATAGAACCCCAACTTCTTTACAAAATGATAAAAACATTAGTATGACCAACTATTTATTCCTTAACAGGAAAAGAAGTTGCAGCCCTAGATCTAAAAGTTTAATTGTACTTGCACTACTGAACTATAAAATATCGGAACACATTCTTAGGGGTTCAATCAATGGGTATTGAGGCCCCCTTATTATCTGACCTTCGTTGATTGACCAATAATTTTACACCTTGTATATATCACTTTCAATTTTTGTTTTAATTTCATTTTTATCTCTATCTTGCCAAATGATTGTGGTATCGTCAGCAAAAACTATGAATTTGCCATTTATGTTTAAATTTATTGATTCGCTGAAATGCACTAAGAATAAAACTGGTCCCAGTAGATCCTTGACGTACACCTGCGTCTAAAGGTGGGGTCAATCCATATCCTGTCTTGATAAATAAATATTGCAAGTCATTTCTAAATTCTCAGTAATTACTTACAGTTCACAAAAAAAAACCCAAACATTTTTTACTTTCCACAATAGTTAACAAAGCGAGAAAAAGCAGAGGCGCGAGATGAGTTGCCGGAAGCAGAAATATCAAAAGTGGTGTTTTTGGTGCCATCTGGCGATAACAAGTGGTGTCCGCGTATCGACATTTTTTAAAAAAATTCAAACTAAATACCTACTTTATTGGCCTTTCATTTCTCCAGAGTTTATCAAATCAACACAAAATCTCGGAAAACTATCTATGTAGCCTGGCCTTAAACGCCGAACAAAAATGAAATTTTAGTCTTGGGGCCATGCAAAATTTGGAGTCACGATTCTCAAAGTACAAATTTTCTCTGTTCAGTCCAATTTTTACCTTCATTTTCCAGTAGCTTGTTCTTGACACAACGTTTTTGATGTAAAAATAAAAGTGTAGCTTACCGCCGCATCAACGTTGGCGGGCGATTCATCGTTGGGATCAGCTAACATTGAAATAACAGAAATTAGAATAGTTTCTACAGTATGCACGGGCAGCCACCGTTCAGAAGCTTTTTCATATCCAAACTTGTCGTCTCCCGGCTCGTGAAGGATTGATATACATACATCTCCATTTTTATCAACTGCAAAAAATACAGTAATATGAACTTAGCCAAATTCTGATTGCTGTAAGTAGTATTTTACAAAGATCATGTTGGTTTAAATTTTTTGAATACATCAATTCTACACATATTGTTTTTATTTAAAATGCCAATGTGTAGCACTTTATAATGAATGTTACGTTACTCACTATTTGGATGCCAGATCTCTGTTACAAACTTCATTTTTGGTGGCCTAAGTGGATATTCTTTAGGGAAATATAGGTGACATTTAAAAAAGCCACCTTCACTGAAAAAAAAATGATATTGATAATTCTTCTGTTAGTAGTGTCAGTAGTCAGAACAATACTCATTGATATGAAAAAAATAGATAAGTTTCACTGTTTAAAATAATGTGTGTTCATTGTGATTAAACTTATCTAGAATAGCTTCTAGAAAGTGTACAAAGTGTGTCCCAAATGTTGGGACTTTCGTTTTCAGAAGAAACTGCATTTGAAACAACGAACTTAGTTTACCATAAAATAGAGCTGAAAACGTTGGTACAGCATTTCAAGTACTGTCCTGTCACATGTTTTGTTTGCAATTACTGCTTGCAGTTGTCGTTCAAAAATATGGGTTTGTTTATACTTTTTCCTAAATTTGCCTCATCTGAGGCTGTCTAGGTCTTCTACTGCATCCACCCAGTTGGCTTCTGCACAATACAAACAAACCTATGCAGCTCTAATGGAAATATCAAGGACGGCGGCGACCTTGAAGATGCTCACAGTATGCCGTATTGCTGTATGAATGTGTCAATTTTGGTTTTCAAATGCGGTTTGGTTATAAACTGGGTTAAACTAATTGTAAATAACTTTTATAGTGTGGAAGAATATTGTGATATATGACATTAAGGCTCATTATTTACTCTTTGACTGTTCTTTGTTAGATATAGGTTTTTAGATTCGAGTTGAAAATGTATGATTACTCCTATACAATGTCTTTTGTTGAGGGGAAATAATAAACCTAAACACTGTCTGATTTGGATATTGAGTATGTAAAATTTTTTTACATTCACTACTTTTCATATTTATTAAAACAATATCAAAATAGGACTCCAACTTTATGACTTTCCTCTACTACAATTAGAAAAATCATTAAAGACATAATTATAATTTTTTCTTAGGAAAAGGATGAGTTCAATGTATGAATCATGAATCATTGAACTTTTACTTACTAGAGTGTATCTGGTGGTCCTATGATGAGCACTTCCCATCGATATATGTCATTGTCATCTATAAGGCCTGCAGAAAAACCCTCCACAGGGTTTTTGTTCAATTCTACAACAAATTTCAAACTCAAATAAACCAGAAATGTTGAAATTTCTTAGGATTCTGTTCAAGGTCGTCAGAATTACTAACATACACAAAAGAGATAAGTATAACCTTGTGGCTCGAATATGCTTTTCTTCTAGGAAATATTATACACGCAGTTTTTCTCGATGAAAAAACGTTCATGCGTTTGCTAAATAATTTTATAATAGATATTGAAGGTTGAAGTATTTGGAAAACAAAGTGTTGACACATTATTGTGGTTTTGCAATTATTATAACATTCCAGTATCATTTGGTAGATATGAGGTTGCTTCTCGCGTGGTTTTAACAAAGAAACATGCTGCTTGGTGTGTTTTTCAGGTTCCTTTCCGAAGTTACACTAGACACTAGACTTCTCCGCATGAATTTGACATGTACAATGAGAAAAAGTACTTGACACTTTATTGATTTTCGCCAATATCTGTATTAATTTTGAATGATACCAAAGAGAAATCGCTCGTTTTCCGAAAAAATGTATTCGGCAAACTATTTTTGGAAATGCTAGAGAAGCTGCATTAAATCCAACTTTTACGAGGACGTTTCAAAAGCCACAAATTAACCCATCCTATTTTTACGCGAGTAGTTATGTTGTCAAAGGGGTACGAAAACGTGGGTTTCTACTAACCTGCTAGTTGTTTTCTTAATAAAAGAGCTGACTGTGGTTCTGACATTAATTACAAATTTAATTTTGATACTGAAATTATCAAACCAAACACTGTTCTCTAAAATGGCCGGTGTCGTTCTTAAATGTTGCGGACCGCATCGAGTCAAACATATGTTATTTCGGGAAAGAACTCTGCTTCGCTGTTCCACTGTTTCAACTGTCAAATGTCAAGCGGCATCTAGCTGATATTAGCAGAAAGTTTCGTCATTACACACGTAGTTGAGAGCGACCGCAGAGATGGGCGTAACAGAAATGATCACAGTGATTTGTCGTGTTTTTATAGTCCAGTTTAATTCATATCGAAGCAAGAAGCGCTTTATGCGAGGAACGGATTGGAGCAGGTCGACCTGGTTTAAAATTGCAAATAACAATACAAAGATACAAGAATTTTTGCGGCAAAATACATCGTGTCACTACAATGGCCAATATAAATATTGCTCTGGGGAGGACACCAGGCTGTTCGCTATTAATTTTTTGTCATGAAGCATGCCGCAGGTATCACAATTTCAAGACTGTTCAAACTTTATTAAAGATTTCAAAAATTCTTTTGGAGCTGCAATCTATACATACATCCGTTTCTTGGGTAAATCTGGTGTGTATTTTTGGGCAAAAATCTGATGTTAGCTTCTTGCTAAGACTGACGAGGTTCAGAAAAGCTCTACGCTAAATACGACTTTGCCACACCTTCACGCCCATATATTCGAAATGCACCACAAATTATACCCGTATTTCGAGTTTCTTTTACATAACAGGGCTCCGGCGATCCTAATAGTGAAAAATTGTTTCGAGGATTATGTTCAGTACATGAGTAAGGTGTTGTTTCTATGGCATAGTAATTTATTTTTGTGTGTCCGCTCTCTCGAAGATTTTGTTCGAATAGTTATCTGAAGTTCATGCATACATTATACATTGCTTATGTACGAGGGTGGTATCAGTAGTTTCCGACCTCAACGTGCAGATGGCAGAACTCGTAAATAAAAGCTAGTGAATTTCGTTGTTCATCTGTTGACAGTTACTCACCAAAGGTTCTGCCATTTTGGACGGGCAGTTGTTATGTAACAGTGGTTTGAGTGAGTTGATGTGAGTGTTTTTTTGAAAGTGGACAAAATCGAGTATCGAGCTGACATTAAATATTTGTTTTTGAAAGGTAATACGCCTACGCAAATCAAAGATGAGTTGCATTCTGTGTATGGGGACTCTGTACCTTCATTTACCACAATAAAATTTTGGGCAGCTGAATTTAAAGAGCTTGGGAGGCGTTGAACGTTCGGGACGTTCAAAAACTGCAACTACCGACGAAAACATAGCCAAAGCTCACCAAATGGTGCTAGACGACCGCCGAATTAAAGTGAGAGAGATAGCAGACGGCCACATTTGCTGAAAGAGAAAATCCTGTTTCACCAAGACAACGCACCGTCTCACACCTCAGCGGTTGCCATGGTGAAAATCCACGAATTACGGTATGAACTGCTTGACCATCCGCCTTACTCACCAGATTCTATTTGCTCCATCATCTAAAAATTGTGTTCGGAGGCCAGAGATTTTCTTGAAATGAAGAGACAATCACCTTCGTGAACAATTGTTTTGCAGAGAAAAACGCCGAATACTATTTGAACGGGTTACAGAGAAGGGAACATCGTTGAGTGAAGTGTGTAGAGTTACATGGAGACTATGTTGAAAGATAAAAAAAAGTCAAAAAAATGTCTTGTGTCTTTGTTAGGTCGGAAGCTTTTCAGACAACCCTCGTATAGACGGTAATGTCAGTAAATTAACCACGTCTAACTATAAACTCTGGCTCGTTATGTAACGAAAAGAATTTGGTGGGCAGCATTGTTGCCTGTCAACCAAATATTCGTTTATTTCAAACGCAAGTGCATTAGGCACCTTAGTAACAGTTTTTGGTTGTTCTTTTCTTCATCATGTCATAGATGACTGCAATCATAGAAAAAAGGTGTTAATAAAATCGTTTAGCTTTCAATTAGAATGAATTGACAGTTACTTTTTCCACGGAACAAGAAATTTGAGAAATGCATTTGTGGTTAGAGATGGGGCGTCCCATTTTTAGAACAGTGATTCAATGTTATAGCTCAGTCATCTTAGTGACATTGACTCGTAAAGGCCATATTGATGTGATGTCAAACATCTAGAAATTATGAAGAAAAGAATTCACTCTTTCCGCTGCCATATCGTCAATTTTTAGAATAAAGCGAGCCATTTTTTGTTTCACCGGGTAATAATGCTTCAAGTAAAGCACGTAGTAAATAATTATCATTTATTTATACAAATGTAACATACACCCACTCATAATAGCAGTCTCTCAATGTACACAATTAACAGTACCTTTACAAACTTTCTATAGTAGTACAACTACTCAAGTATCATCGCTGTTCAAGTGCTTTACAAAATGATTTACATGAAGTCTTCGAAACAAGGTTTACCAGTGTTCAGATACAAAAGGTAGGTCACGCCAGCTTTTTTGCTTAAATCTATGTAAATATTGAATCCGTTTTGGCTATGCGAATGAGGATAAAAGTATATCAAATAATCACACTGGAGATGTATTAATCAGAAATTATGTATGTGCAAAAACCGTTGGATGATTTTTATGATTGATTAACTACTAACGCCATTTATAACAGTGTCAGAACATAAACGTGAATTTAGAAATCTTCTTTTAAAAGAGTTTTGTTCTGCTACCGTCTCTTCATGGCTCTGAATCATGAACCCTTTTTTTTGGGCCTTTCTGATACCTATTTTAATGGGATATCTTGGTGGAGCACCTTAATCACCGCCTGAAGATACCCAAATGAAATAGGAATTAGAGAGGCGCCAAAAAGGGACTGAAGATCCTAGCGTCATATATAAGATAGTAGCAGAACCCAAGCGTTCTCACTATGTCAAAGTCGATTTCTAAATTCATTTTCGTGTTTTGCTACTCTCTCATAGATGGCACTAGTATCTTTAAAATATCATTTCGGCTATTTTCAGGTTGTTTTTATCCAACTTTTTTGGTCAATATACTTTTTATTATGTCCACAAGTCCACATAAACTCTACTCGGGCTGAATATTCTTGTTTTAGGTATATACAATCTTCGTTCACAGTTTACACAAAAGAAATAAGTTTTTAGTCTTAAAATCACACATACTTATCTAAATTGTACAATATCGAAACCATTGAACGTTTCACGATTTTTACAATCTGTAGTTGTGCTAAGTAATGGTACGTAGGTATGTAACACGATTGCTATGAGTAATTTTTTAAAACTTATCCAGAAATGTGTTTTCCTTGCGAATGATTTGGTTTTAATAACACAGCCATACAAATAACGTGTAAATAAAGAATTATTTGACGAGTCACGTATGGTCAGACGTCTGTCGTGATTGTTTCAGTATTCGAGATTTATGTAAGTTAAGAATAATAAAAAACTAATGTAAGAAAAAGTACCTACAGTTTCAACATTTTGTATAAGTTATGCTGAGAAATAGAAATGTAAACGTAATTTTAGTAAATGTGCGTCAGAAAAGAACGAAAGATATTGAAGTAAATTTATTTGACTATAATTTCGCAGTAGAGTACGTTTTGGGATTAGATTAGAAAATAAAAATGATTTTTCACTATATGTAAAGATCAGCTTAGTACCTACTCTGGTCCAAGAACAAAACGTTACAACCTTTTTTTATGTATCCATGCCTTAAATTGTTAAGGTCGTCTGCAACACATTTCTAAAATCCGTCTGAGCCATGTCCGTGAGATATGAAAAAGTATGTTGCTGTTCACATTTCAACATTTTAATTGATATACATTGTACACTATCATACATTCTCTCAGTGTTTTACTATCACTAAAACTCAGAAGACGATGAACAAGGTATCGATATTTGTTTTAGATTAAATGTCTTCTGCACTTTCTTCGTTTTCTGGTTCTTCGGGGAGCGTGTAAACACCAGTCATCACAGGGCCTTCTAGCACCTGTAAAAAAGGGTATATTGTTATTTCAATATATCTCTTAAGAACATTTTAGGATTTTACCTCAAATATTCAAACCTAAATATGTCCAAAACGAGTGAACTGACAAAAATTCTTCAAGAGACAAAATTTATCGAATGGTAGTTTATAAAGGGCACTTATTATCTCCGAAAATGCCAGTGGGTGTAGGTACCCCAGTTTCTACGTCCCTAGTTTAGCTTGGGCCGGGAATCTCTGTATGTTTATTGCTGACGATGTGCTCAGAGGGCGAGTTAAATTCTAACTCTAACTCACTATCTTTACCCGCTCCGCAGGCAATTATTTTCAAATTTCGTAAATAAACTTCATCACCCTGTAGGTGTATCTCGATAGAGGAGTATCTTTGGACATATTTATCGGAACATTTATTATTTTTATTTTCTACCCTAGAATCGGCACATCTTACACCCTATATAGTGCTTTTAGCAAAGTTATATCTAAGATAGATTTCAACTAATCCTAGTAATATCTAATCTAATAGAGATTGATTCAGCTTGTTGAGTTCCCTGTGCAGGAACAATTTAATTTTTATGAAAAATGTTCTCTTCATTTTATTTTTGCAGAGCTAGAGATAAGGGGGGGGCAGCTGTATATGCCTATGGGCAGGCTGTCAAAGATGAGCATGTTTGTATAGTGAGTCGCTTATACCTCAAAAACAAATCGCTCTGGTATGCTGTATCAATCTTCTTGTCTTGAGAGGTTCTATCCGAATGTTTAATGAAATATCAACACCCCCCATTGAAAAAGATTGTCAATTTGTGTCATTTGCTTAAACGGATTTTTTCACATTTTATTGCAGATTCAGATTAAACACTTCTGAAAGGAGGCATTTGATCCCCGCCTCAGGTTTCAGTGAATGGAGCTCGCATACCATGGGGAAATTCTGCTAGGTATCTCGGTGTCACTCTTGACACGGGGATGACCTGGCAGAATCACACTGAAGCGTTAAAAACTAAATTCCAAATTACGTTTCGGCATCTCTACCCTTTGCTATGTAGAACCTCAAAATTAAGTGTGGTTAACGAAGTTCGGTTATACAAGATGGTTATTAGACCAGCAATCACTTACGCATGTGCAGCATGGTGTTTGCTTGCCAAAACGCATATGCGTAATCTGCAGGTTTTGCTGAACAAAACCTTGCGAACCATCACTAACGCACCATGCTATGTCTCCAACGAGACCCTTCACAGAGACCTCGACATCCCTTACCTGGGACTACATCAAACATCAGGCGCAGTTACGTTATAGTCAAGCGGAATCGCACAGCAACCCTCTGTTGCGTGAGTCAGTAGACTACACAGTCGAGCAAGTTCGCAAGCACACAAACCGCGGCTCGCACTGTGATCAAAATCAAATGGTGCAATTCTAGGTTCAACAAAAATTACGATTTTGCCACACACAAATTAATTTTTGGATTAATTTAAAATAGCCGAATACCAGTTAACAATAGCAAGGCATCCCTTTAACCGGCGCACTTCACCCTCTTTGCTCTTCCCCCTTCCTTCCTTTCTTTCTTCTTCCTTTCTTTCTCCCTGACTTCGTCTGGTATCTGGGCAACCAGACCTGACAGACCTACTGACCTACGATACCTTAAAAAAGAGCGAAGGTCCCACGGACCGCTCTGACGAACAATCACGAATAGAAGAGGTGTTTGATATAAAATAACGTTTTGATGATAAATTGTTGGGTTAAAAACGATTCAATATCAAAAGCGCTCTACTTTGACATCCTGTCAGTTCACTTATATTCTAGAATTATGAAGTACCCATAAGGGACCCTAAAAAAAGGTATTACATGATCTCCCCGTTCCATTTAAAAACAAGACGCCAAGCCGCCATCTCGAAATGTTATTTTTTCGTCAAAATATAGTATTCATGTGTCAATTTGATCATCCAGATGTCAGCTCCCTAGCTTGACCGACAGGGAAATTGCGTATCTTGAAAGGTGACATTACGTCGTTTTTTTGACATTATATACGTTTTTTTGTGACATCATGTAGATTTTTCTACAGGATGCCAACTTAGCTCTATCTATTGTTCCGTTGATGTGCACTCGTTCTGCAGCAGAACGTGTTGCCTAAATACCATAACGCTTCAGCTATCAATGTTTGGCTCTGATGTGATGTAACATCTGCTTCGGAGATGGCATTATTGGAAGTTTAAGCTCTAAGTTGTATACTATAGCTGGAAGGAAACGACAGTGCTCAGGTGCATAGTGAGGATATGCGTGCTAATGATCTGTGTTGATGATAATCCCCTTAGTTTCTTGTCTCAAATACACTAACTTGAGCTGTATGCTTCATCCTGGAAATTACACACAAATTCCGTTCACTCGAATATAAACCTCAATACATACAATCACTATTCAATCATCCAGATCCGATTTTGCTACTCAAGCAATTTCCTTTCTGTCACATCTTTTCAGAGATATACTCTGCAGACTATCTCGGCATTCTGCAACCAACAAAGCATGTTGGGGAACTGACTTGCAGCATGGTCATTGAGCGTGTCGTGTCGTTGAGTTATTCCTTCATAGATGGCGCTTTTGGTGACGCTCACAGCGCTCATAGCGAGCAAACGCAGAATGAATCTTACACACTATAAACTAATGTCAAGTTGACATTTTGTCGGCTTTTTGACATTAAATGGTTTTTTACGTAATAACCCTGACTTTCGGAAAATAAGTAGGATGTACCTTTACATTCAGCATAGGCGCGTGAGAGATGCAGCATACAGGCAGCCGCTAGCATGACAATGTCTGAGGATAGAATTACAATGTCAACAGTCTGTGCTAAGATTTTTAGATTATTTTCAATAGGAGAATGAAAACAACGCTGTGTGGGTGTGCAAAAGCAAGTAGCAGTCGTGGTACAGTTAAGACAATCTATCTAGCTTGTATGACTTTGTGATGTTACCGCCAAAAACCATGAAAAGAACTGCACTTCATTTAGTTCAATATAAATTTACCAGTTTTTAAACATTTTTGTCAACTTAGTGACACTACATGACTTCCTCTTCGATAAATATGGAGCTTTCTATCGCTATCGTTATGTTTTTGTTGTAAACCAACAATCTAGTCAAACCCAAGGACAATGAAGGTGACCGGTGGAATTCAAAGACATTCCACGCATTTCTCTTTTGGTATAGTTATGCTTTGGTCCGATCCTAACTATGATCTCACCTCAGGCATCTTGGCCACCACGATCTCATGCGTGGCACCCATAGCAGCCCCCATAACCGCCGGCACGTCCACCGTGGAAGTGGGCGTTCCCGTCGTACTCAACAGCGTTTCCTCCGTCAAATTCCGCCTGTAGAGGGCCCCGCTGGCGCTTCCGCCAACGCCCGGCTGCTTCTGCGCTTGAGCATTGAAATGTCATGAGGGCATGCCGAACGGATCGCCCATGCTCAGCTCGTCGGGGAAACTGCCAGATGAGAGTTTCGGCATTGATTTCGCTTGGTGCTTTAACCTAGACAGAAGAATATTCGTTGATTTATTTAATGTTGTTAAAATTAGAGAAATCATTGCACTTTGTATATGACGATCTGAGCCGCTTTTCAGTGCTTTTGAATTTAGAGTTGTATGCACCCGGAGTGTGACGACCCAAAACTGCTCTAGCAAATATGTACGGGAACGCAGCGATAAAAACCTAAGCTGTCTTTTGATGTTTTGCTTTGACGTTGACAGTTTGTGATCACACTGCCTGAAAATTCTCATTCTTTCGCATTGTTTATTAGAACTCCAAACTATTCAATTTTGACGGGTCTGGCTTCTAAATGGTGAGCATGGAGTTTTTCGAGAAGGAAATGTTGGTAACCCCAGCCAGCTCCCTGACAACTGACTGACTGACCACATAACTAACCTACAATTTGACAACACATGAACAAAAATATCAAAACTGACAAACTAGCTCTCTGGGACCTTTTTGGAATGCAGTGTATGCAAATCTAGTCATTACTTTTGTCTTAGTATCTCTAGGATTTAACTAAAAATAACAAATGACATTTGGTTTTCTAATTATATGTGTCAGAAGCAACGAAACAACCAGTTTCCAGTTGTTAAATTTTCCATAATGCACAACAGCATTGTAGTGGCATGCTAAGATTGTGTAAGTATACACAGGGTGTTCATTTGAAAACCTCCTACCTCCAACCTTCCCTTAAAAATTTTAAATGACAAGGGGTATCGAGTAATAGCTTGTTTGAAAGTTCTTTGGAAGTCCTTTATTTTGATGTTTGATTTTTTGAAATAAGTCGAAAGTTCGAAAAAAATAGAAAAATATTTATTTATCTTAATTTGTTCAGATGGAAAACGAAAATATCGATTTTTATTTCAATAAGCGTTCAAAATGTTGCCCGTTGAGGTTTGCCAAATCTACAATTCATATATAATTTAAAACTGAAACTACCAACATAAACAGCAATTCGGAAGATTAGACGTGGCAACAACCAAATAACAACCCGAATATCTACATTCATTCTACAACACATATATCCTGGGCGATCTGTATTTATTGTTATACCTGTTTTGTGAGCAGAGGACTCTAGGGATTAATGGTAATACCATTCATGTAAAGAATATCTGCTTCAGTAATGAATCCACATAAAATGGATTTGTTAATAAGCACAACTGCAGGTATTGGAGTAATAAAAATCCTCATAAAAAAATTTATGTATGGGAAGGCATTTTAGTGATTGGGCCTTTGTTTATAAATGGAAATTTGATTGGAGACATTTATTTGGATATGTTGGAAAATACCGTCAATAAGCGTATCACTGAAACCATCGAAAAGCAAAGCGAAGAGGATGGAAACCCTATACTTGATAATGCCGAAATATATTTCCATCAAGATGGCGTTCCTCCTCACTATGTTCTTCAGGCTCGGCAATGGCTAGACGACGAGTTTCCAGATAAATGGATAGGGCGAAAAATTGCCTGCTAGATCTCCTGATTTGACGCTATTATTCTTTTTTCTATGGGACCATTTGAAATCTGAAAGTTTGGATGAACTTCGTCAACGCATCATCTAAAGCTGCCATGGTATCCCAAAAAATGTTTTTGAAAATGTCCGTCAGGAATTTGAACGTCGCCTATATCATTGTTTGGCCAATAAAGGGCAATATTTTGAACACTTAGTGAAAGAAAAAGTGATATTTTCGTGGGTTTTTGAACAAATCAATATAAATAAAGATTTTCCTAATTTTTCAAACAAGCTATTACTCGATACCCCTTGTCATTTAAAATTTTCAAGTGAATGATTCTGGGGGGAAAAATCTTTTGACGTGTCTCGGCGTTTTTTTTCCTTCAATCAGTGATTTTCGATAAATCCGTGGTGAGGAGTTTTCAAATGAACACCCTGTATATGTTATCATACTGCCAATTAATAAAAGTCCTCTGAGTCATCAATATTTTACGGCTGCGCCATGGGAATCCCGTGACTACCTCAGTAGTCACTAACTCACTAATTCTGACGTTTTTCAGAAATCCATGTAATCAGTCTCTTTAAATAAAAAAATCGGCAACTACTGCATGGAGTATCCTCGCATCTGTTCGGAAAAATAATCTAATTTGTTTTTTTGCATATTTTTATTAAAAAGGAGTTTTTTTTACGAATCTGCATATTGTCACGCGTAAAAATGCGTCAAGAATCGTTTAAGTAATTTGCTGTAAGCAAATTAAAAATATTGCATTTTAACCCTGGGCAAAGTTTTTTTAGGTTTTAAGGTTCTGAATAAAATGTTTCCCATAACCCTTTCTCGAAAGCAAATTGTTTTTGAGATGTAAGCTTAACAATGCGAAAAATGCCATTTTCGGCGCCAAAACAATACGAAAAAATGAGAAATTCGATGTTTTTTAAGTTCCAAAATATTCCTCAAACACTCATTAATAAAATCCCAAAGCATTTTAGGGGGTATTATTATTGTGCGCTCAATATTTTTGCGCGACATGAACAGAATTAAAGGAAAACTGTTTTTCTAAAAAAGGTACATTTTTTCCAGCCAAAGGATGCAGTTTTCCAAAAATATCATATTTCAATGATTATATTATACAATATGTAAAGAATATCGTAACATCGCCTTAGGGCTAGTTCGTCTCTGTCGACCTAATTGAGTTCATTGAATTCAATGGAGACTACTATGTAAGGTCTCAGCTAGTTACTAAGCTGTCAAAGTTTTGTAGGAAAATACAATGTTGTGCAAGAGTATTCTAAAACTAATTTATTTCCAGTAGCGTTCTTTAGGCCCAATTTTGCAAATGACCCGCGGAAGAAATTGCTCCTAGGGCGCAAATTAGTCCAATCAGATAGTCTGACTTATCAGGGTGGTGTCTAAGGCGCAAGCTTTGTGCCTGAGATTAGTAAAATGGGGGTCTTGTCTTTCCATAGGCAGGCCCCGTAGAACATTTTCACCTAAGAACTAGTGACTTATTTTATTCGTCTCTTTCTGGGACACCCTGTATAGTGAAGATCTTACCTGTGTACGATTTCGTCGTGCACGACATTGAAGCACATCGCGGTGAGCGCCATCCCAGACATGATGTAGATGGCGACAAACCAGACGGTCCCAGCATCACCGCCTGTCCCAGTGGCCACTACTTGCTGCTGGGGTAGCAGAGCGGCAGCGCCAGGAGTCATGTCGCCGAACCCGATTGTGGTCAGGCTCATGAAGCAAAAGTAGAATCCGTCCAAAAGGGGCCATCTGAAAAAAACAAAATTAAAAAGCATCCGCAAGTTTTGAAAAACTTTTTAAACTTGGCAACAGTGGTTTCATAGAACAAATTTGACCTCCACACAAATACTCACATCGCCGTTAGTGATATTTGCAGCTTGCAACATTACACCTGCCTATTTAAAATATATTCAGAAAGCAATACATAGCTGCCTCCGCAAGGTGTGAACAAATTTTTAAACATTGCAATAGCGGTTTTATAATTTGACCTCCACACAAATATTCTGATCGCCGTTAGTGATATTTGCAGCTTGCAACATTATACCTGCCTATTTAAAATAAGGGTTGTCCAATAGGGACGCAGGAAAGTAAACGTCAATTTGACATAGACGCCATCTTTGTTTTCTGTCACCGACATGTCATTTTGTTAGTTGCATGTTTACCATTGATCGCTATGGAGTCGTATTCGATTGAAGACCGCATTAAAGTTATTCAAGAGCACTACAAAAATGGTGCAAAAATAAATACACGTTTCGTGCGCTTCGTGAACATTTCGGTCGCAACAACCGCCCAAACGAAACAACCATCGGTCGTCTGGTGCGTAAATTCGAGGCAACAGGTTCTGTGGCAAATCTGCCAGGCTCTGGCCGGCCAAGGAGCGTTCGCACACCGGAAAATATTGCTGTTGTGAAGGAGAGTGTGCGAGACGATCCGAAACAATCAACAACGCGTCGATCCCAAGAATTGGGCATTTCGAGAACCAGTTTGCTCCACATTCTCCACAAGGATTTGAGTGTACACGCCTACAACATCCAATTGACGCAAGAGCTGCGTCGGGCCGACCATTTTTCACGCCGAACGTTCTCAGATTGGCTCCTTGAACACCGCCAAATTGATGCCAATTTTTCATCAAAAATCATGTTCAGCGACGAAGCGCATTTCACTTTGAATGGGAGGGTAAACAAGCAAAACTGCCGCATCTGGGCGAACGAAAATCCCCGTGAGTATCAAGAGCAGCCGATGCATCCTCAAAAAGTGACTGTGTGGTGTGCATTGTGGTCAAAAGGCATCATCGGACCTTACTTTTTCGAAAATGCGGCCGGGGACGCCGTTACCGTCAATTCTGAGCGATATCACGTGATGATAGAGGACTATTTTTTGCCGCAACTTGAAGGAATGGATATGGACGATGTTTATTTCCAACAAGACGGTGCAACATGCCACACAACCAACGTCAATATCCATCGATTGCAGTCCTTCTTCGGTGATCGCGTGATTTCGCGCAGAGGAAATGTGCCATGGCCACCAAGATCGAGCGATTTGACTCCCTTGGACTTCTTTTTATGGGGATATTTGAAAAGCAAAGTCTACGTCAACAAACCAGCCACCCTCCAAGAACTCGGAAACAACATCATTGCCGAGATAAATGCCATAGAACCGACCATGTTGCAAAATGTCATTGAAAATTTCGACCATCGCGTGGACGTCTGTAAATCCAGTCGTGGTGAACATTTGAGCGATATTATTTTTCATACATAAATGGTATAAATGAACCGTCAAAATAAAGTACCCAACTTGATTTGAATATCAATCTTTCTTGTTTTAATATGCGTTTACTTTCCTGCGTCCGGTTTGGACAACCCCATATATTTAGAAAGCAATACATAGCTGCCTCCGCAAGGTGTGCACAAATTTTTAAACATTGCAACAGCGGTTTTATTGAACCTCTCCACAAATATTCTAAGCGTCATTAGTGATATTTGCAAGTTGCAACGTTCAAAATTGATCAGAAAATTAAAAAAATCATTAAAATCAAACAGACAGACATACCAATGGCAACAAGTGACATATTTTATCGTACATGTACGTACATGTCATGTAAGAGCTTGGCAACTAGACCACATTTGGTCCTTTTTGCCGACACCGTAGCATCAACACCACAAGTGATCTAGTGATCTTGGCGGACAACGGTTAACTGTCATGGGCTATTGTTGTAGGTCTTTTTGTCGGTTTTGAATTTATTAAGAAATATCAGACAAATATATACTGGTAACTAATTATTTTTTTTACCGAAGCAGCCCCGAAGACAGAAGCCTAAATGCCGGGACACTGCGGCTGCTATGAGGATCCCAAAAATAATTTTGTTAATCCGATTTTTGAGTGCCTAAGGTTAGTAGAACTGGGAAAAGCTTGTAGATTGTTCCACAATCTCGACATCCTCGTGACAAAGGAGCGGTCGTATCGGCCAGTTCTAGATGCACGAAGTTCGACACGGTTAGGATGGGAAGCCAAAGTTAGGCGAGTCTTCTGGCAGGCACATAGCGCGGCGGGATCATGGAAGAGAGCTCTGAAAAGCAAAGCCGTGTAGCGGTAGAAGAGAGTTAGATCGCTGAAGGGCCCGCCGATGCGAAAGGGTTCCGAGACTGTCTGTTAGAAAAGAGTCGTCGATGAGTCGGACAGCCCTTCTCTGGACAGCGACGAGCATAAATAACGGGGGGGGGGGCGGCAGCACCCCAAACGTGTGAGCAATACTCGAGGCTAGGCCTTATCTGGACCTTGTATAGAGAGATGCGGAGAAAAGTACTCCTTAGCTCTAAACAAAAAGCTTAGCTTTTTCCCTGCAGCTGCCGCTATTGACGAGATGTGTTCGAGCCAGATCAAGTCCTCGGTGATCTGGACTCCGACCAGCCGAAGTGATCGGCTCTTTGGTAGATCTCGGCCATCCATCAAAACGGGATGAGCGCTAGGACGCTTTTTGTTCGTCAAGGTTCAGTACTGTATCTTGGAAGCATTAAGCTGTACAAAATTGTTGCGTTCCCAAACAGGACTCTCGTCAGAGAGGAAGTCGCCGCTAGTCTTTTCCAGCTCAAGCTAAGTGATATACCTATGATCATTTTGCACCGATCTTTTGCATGACATAGACAACACACAACATCAATGACTCGGAACTAACTTCCGAGGTGGAGATCTAAACTCGCGAGTCCACGCCTCCCATGTACCATCCAAAAAACTATTGAATAACGTATTCCACCTAAATATAGATAGATAGATATACTGTATCCCTAAGTCCAAAAATGGATATGTAAGATGATATCGCCATCTATGACACAGTAGACATTTATTTTGAAAAGAGTGTTTGCTTCTCCTAATGTCGCGTGGATGGCGTTAGGATATTCAATCCGTTTTGGCATATTTGATACCAATTTCAATTGGATATCTCCGGGTGGAATACGTTAGTCGATGCAGTTACCCACTTAACCTAAGCCAAAAAGAGATTGAAGATACTAGCGCCATCTATGAAACAGTCGCAGAATGAAACACCAACTCATTTCAAAGTGGGACCCTGAATTTATTTATGTGCTACTGTCTGATGGCACTAGCCAATTCATGTTATGAAATATAATCGTTCCCGTTATTATTAAAAGCCCCCGTTTTTCAATTTTTATGCTAAGACTAAAATTAGCTATAGAGAACTAACGCCCTGGTAAATTGGACTTGAGAATCCTGTATATCTCATTAAAGGGTGACATTTTACTAAGACATACATTGGCTCAATAGTATTATTTTCAAAGATTAATCCAAAATTGGTTGTTGGCACATTCATTACAGGCGACCCTATACAATCTTGTCTAACAATTTTTCCATCATATATTCTAAAGAACCACTTTTACAAAATATATTAGGTATGATCAACAGACTGGAAAATTGATAAAATTCATTAAAATAAAGATAAAGAATTCTTGTGTGTATAAAAATCCTTACCCTTCCATTTTGTAAAGCACGAACGTCCCAAAACAAATATAGATGAACATAGTGCACAGACAGAGGAGTATCGGCGCTAGTATGGACCAACCATGCATGGATGTTTTAGAGTCGTTGTCCGTTCCGCTCAAGCTGTCCATTTCCTTTGAGGTTACGCCGTCTCGACAGGGAGAGTGTAGACTATTGGAGTACGAGGAGTTTGAGCGGACGTAGAATGGTTCTTGTAGGCCTAAAAAGTAAAAAATACATTTGATACAGTAAGTATGTGAGAAATATAGCCACCGTTATTACTAATCTAGGTCGCACAAACTACGATACATTTACTTATGATACAAAAAAAGCAAAAGCAATGTCTCAAATATTCTTAACGCTTAACGTTTTCAACCCCTACAAAGAACTTTTCTGAAAATGAAAAGGACTCCTTGAAACGTTAAAAAAACGAAGATATAGTAATTTTATTTTTTTCTGTTTCTACCTACATCATTTCGAACTTTGGCATAGTGGTAGCTTCGTGATGAAATTTATACTAAACCCAAGTGCTATATTCCAAGTTACGGGCCAAAGATCAGCGGACAGACATATCGACATACTGACAGTCAGCCAGACGAAAACGAGTGACAGTTTTTCGTGGTGTAAAATCCAAAAAAACATATCGCATCTTCGATTTTTTTTATTATATTATTATAAAAGAGACGAGGGAAGAAGAATGGAAGATATGATGGAAGAATAGAAGCATAAGAGGAATAAAGGCAGAAAGGAAAATAATGAAAGAAGGACGAGCAAATAGGACGAAACGAATCTTTTGAGATAGAAGGTAAGCATTCATTATATATACATATAAGTGAAACCCTTGTAATCCTTAAAAGGTTTAATTTTTTAGCCAGATGGTACTAACCCAGTTGTTGTTGCAACTCCATCTGTTGTCTTTTTTTCTTCATCCTCTTCTCCTTTTCAGCCATCCGCTTCTCATCGTAGCAGCAATACCCGCAGTTTGAGCACAGACAGCAGCAAAGAGCCCTTGAGAAGACTCCTCTGGCCACTCGGCTCAGGATGGAGCCGACGCTAGAGAGATAGAGCAATGTCAATGGGATGCCCACCATGGCGTAGCCCATGGTGACTGCCTTGCCGAGGGATGTCCTGGGTGCAATGTTGCCATACCCTAGATAAGAAATATTCAGTTATTATACAGGGTCTTTAAAATTATGGGATAAGAGTTCATTCGACTATGCTAAGGCCGGCACGGGTATTACGTATCTCGAAAAGTGACATTATGCCGATTTTTTTGACATTGTATTGTTTTTTTGTGACATAATGTGGGTTTTTCTACAAGATGTTAACTCAGCACTTAGTTGTACGTGTTGCCTACACGTCATGAGGCTTCAGTTATTAATGTTTGGCTCCGATGTGATGTAAAATCTGCTTCGGAGATGGCATTATTGGAGATCTAAGCTGTAAGTTGTATGTGTTGATGATAATTCCATTGGATTCTTGTCTCAAATACACTTGAGATTCAAAGCTTAGAATAGTTGCGCATCCACTTTTCCTTATCCATTCTGGAGAGTACATATGCAAATTCGCTGCAGTACAAAAGTGAGAGAGATAAGAAATTATTATATTTACTGTATACTGTCGAATTACAAGCCATATATGTATATGCTAACAGTAATTACATACACCGCGGGCGCGGTAGTGATTTTCCGTAATTCTGCTCAGAGTTCTTCGTAATTTATAACTTTGAAAATAACCTCTCTTCAGAAAGCACAACACAAATAACCCGTCGAGCTAATAGATATACTTCATTGGCAGCATATTCAGTAATTATTTTCTCACACAGCAAATATCACTGATTTTATACACATGCATATTCAACCAACTTTCTTCTCAGAGATAAAAACTACAGATTGCTTGGCTTCACAAAACATATGCAACCAACAATGCGTGCAGTTTAGTTGAGTCATTCCTCCATAGATGGACGCTCACAAAGATAATAGTGAGCAAACGTGGAATGACTATTTCTTGAAATACAAATACGGGTGTCCGCAAAGTTGGGGTTTTGCTTTACACGACGTGTAGATCTTGAAAACATAAGCAACTTTTCTTAGTACCATATACACCAATGTCTTAAGAGAACCGAGATAAAGGGCTCTGCAACATCAAAAATATCTTAATACCGTCCTGTAGCCGCGACTCGCGATATCTCCAACTGGTACCGGCTACTAGCTCAACCCGACGACAGAACTGGGTCGGGGGTCGGGGTCAGTGTATCAGGTCAGTATGCAACCTTCAACCGACGGTTACGGTCACGCGGTCAAGCGTGTAGAGGTAAACGAACTCGTATAATCGATTGCGTTTCAAAAAACAACAAGCTCTAGAGACGTGGCTAGAGAAGTGCAAGTATCAAAAACTAAAGTGTGACAAACGCTGCGTGAAGAGGGGCTGTGTCCGTTTCACGTCCAACGTGTTCAAGCCCTTCAACCTGACGATTTTCCAGCAAGAGTGCGGTTTTGTGAGTGGTTGTTGCATCAACATGACAATAATCCGGACTTTTTGTAGTGCATATTGGTGACAGACGAATCTACGTTCACGCGTAATGGGGTGAATAACTTTCGCAACACTCATTTTCAACAAACATTTTCGGTGAATGTTTGGGCTGGCATGGTGAACGGTAGGCTCATTGGACCATTTATTCTCCCAAATCGATTGGACGGGATGCAATACCTAGACTGTTTACGTCTGCTCGGTAGCGCATCAGCTGATTTCATTTTCTGTTGGAGAGAGTATGATTTCGGGCAGAGACGTACTTAGCCCTTCTCGTCAACTGGAGAGTGAGTACTTTTTCCTTTATTTTTTTTACTTGGTCGCCTTCGTTTCACTACACATTACCTTTGTTATTTCCAGGGTAGTTGTTTCTGAAAAGGAAAACCCCAACTTTGCGGACACCCTGTATATATATATATATATATATATATATATATATATATATAAAATTGCATTTTTGTCATATACCACATACACATTAAATCGTTCCGCGTGACCATTCGCCCGTTTTATAGAAATTCGGAAATACTGACAACCGATCCAATTTCCATTAGTATCTCTGTACGACTCATCAAATTCCTATTATAACAAAGTTTTCATATCCAGCAATTTCGATTGATTAAAATGAAATTCAGTGTCGACGTTCCCTGTCACCCAACGGGGTATTTTTACGACACCGTTTCATCTTTATGAGCCCGCGCAGCCCCGAAATGACTTCTATTTTATATATCTCCGGAATTTATTAGGTTTTTCTCTCCGCCTCACATTTTCCTCAGTCCAATTAAGGGCGTGGGCAAAAACGGAAAGCCCGCCGCCACCAGCAAAGCGTTGACGTCCTGTACATCCAACAAAGACATGACAAAAAGAATCTCCTTTGTGCCTGATTTAACTCAATTTTCTTCTAGTCCAAGATCTCTTGTACGATGCAATGTCTATTATACAGGGTGTTTCCTAATTAAATATCAATATTTAAGGGAGCGACTTTTGGGTCCATTTTAAGAAGAAAACTATGAACGTGTATCTTAAACGACGTAACGTTTGAGAAAACAGGGTGGTAAGGTTTTCAAAAACAATTTATTTATTAATAACACACTGATATTTTAGTAAATTTGGAATACATGTACTATATATCAAGATGCTTTTTTTAAGTACTACATTTTTTTTAATTTCCCCCAATATTGTGCGCATGCAATTTCGCCTGCCTATTTTGACAGATATTCGTAGTACGCCTCTGATTTCCCTTAAAATAAAAATGGCGTCATGTAGGTTGATTTTGAATTTCCCACGCAACGCCGTTATCAGTTCATAAAGTAATATGTTCAGCCCAAACTAGATCCCTGTGAGAAAAACGTCAGTTGAACAGGACTATACAATTAGTCCATAGACTTCTTTCATCTTCTTCTTTCCCTTCCCGACCGTAGTGACTAAGCAAATTTATATTTTCAGGCTGACGCACGGTTTTCACCTAAAAAAATAAGATAATAAGCATGTTGATATCGTCATACTGTTATATCACGCAAAGCAACGGGTTATATTGTTTTAAAGTGAAAACCGTGCGTGAGATTGGAAAAAATCAAGCGATTAAATTTGCTTAGAACTGATTGGGAATTCCATGAATAATTTTTATTTTAAGAGAAATCAGTGGCGTTCAATCAATGTCTGCCAAAGTAGGTAGGAAACTTTCCGTACGAACGCCACTGGTAGAAATTAAAAAAAGGTACAATCAAAAACCTCCCGATATCTTGATATCTGTTATCAACTACTCCGCTTGTGATGAAATAATAAATATTAACGATAATGGTTTGCATATTTGGGGTGCGTCGAAGGCATCTGCTTTGTTTATATTGTGTCAAGGTCAATCGTACATCTATGTTTAACACATGTTTTTCTCATTTTATCTACCACTTGTATAATCACGTTCCCACAAACCTTAGGGCTATGTCTGTGTAAGCTTTTAAAAGAACTTACAGAAAACTTCTATTAGATGAGTTGAGGGGTTTGGAAGTAAAAATGTTCAAGAGCACTTTTTTAATTAAATGGTCTAAGTGCAGAATATCATACCTAAAGCATATCCTAACTTGGTGGTAAAATGATTTAAATGCAGGCAACGTTCCCCGGCGCCATCTCTCATAGTCTTTGAGAACATATCAAAATATCCACTAATACAGTATGTGGTAAAATGATTCAAGTGCATTTGAACCATTTTACTTCTAAGGCTTTGGCAACTATTTTTAATGTTTTACGTGTGACGTGATTTCAACGTTTTACTTATTCTTAGTTAAAAATACGCATTGTGCAGTATTGGTAGTGTTATAATAATAAACAAAATGAGTACTGATTGGGAACGCAAGGTATCTCTCAGGAGAATTAAGTATAAATAAGATGTTCAAATTATATCAGGAGTTTTGTATTGACAAACAAGAATTACCAGTAAAAGAGTCCTATTACATGCATATTTTCAATACGGAATTCAATTTGAGATTCCACAAGCCCTATAGTGATACCTGCAGTCGTTGTGACAATTTACAAAATTTAATAAAATATTCTACAAATGAAGACGTGATTAAAAATGCGAAGAAAGACCTCGAGCTGCACCGAAGAAAGGCCCAGAAAGCAACAGATGCCAAAAAAGCTGATATTGCTGAAAATAAAAATGATTCTAAAAATACGGCTGTAATTTGTTTTGATTTGCAACAGGCATTGCCAACGCCATTGTTAACCACATCTAAAGTATTTTATCTTCTATAATTTCTGTGTCTTTGACTTACTGACTGGAAAAAGTTATATGTATACTAAGTGACATATAAATCCGAACACCCAGTTTAAATGGTTTTATTTTAATAAAAGTTGGTGAATGTATTTATCTTACTGTAAATAACAAGTGAAAAAATTTTCAGCCTTATCATTTGGACATTCCGGTTTTTATACTGCTTTTTTTTAATTCACTAACGCTCTAAAAATGAATATTTCAGCCGCAGTAAAGAATCAACGTTGGCGGATTTTGGTTCTTGACATCCTTTACGATCGGTTACGATACCTAGAGTACGGAGACCTGTACGATTTCATCAACTTAGTGAGTTTGATAGGGGCCGTATAGTGGGACTTCGGGAAGCTGGACTTTCTTTTCGGGCAATTGCAGTTAGAGTGAAAAGAAGTGTAGACACTGTGGTTAGGTGTTGTCAGGCATGGCTTCGAGAAGGCCGTACGCAAAGAGCAAGGGGCACTGGACGCCGCCGTAGAACAACAAACCGTGAAGATCGCCACTTAAGATTATTGGCCTTAAGGGACCGTTTCTCCACTACCAGGTCCATTGCAAATGAATGGTTTGCAGAACACGGAAGACCTATTGGCATGCGAAGTGTTTACCGACGAATGAGAAGTTTTGGCTTGTTTTCATACCGGCCACACTAGGTCCTCCCTTTAACTCGAGAACACCGACGTAATCGCCTTGAGTGGTGCAGACAACGGTCACTCTGGGATCAGGAATGGAACAGTATTGTCTTTTGTGACGAGTCTCGATTTTGTTTAGGCATGCACGATGGTCGTGCCAGGGTTAGAAGGCGACGTGGTGAAAGGAGGAATCCACGGTTTTTTGTTGAAAGACATGTTCATCACACTGTTGGAGTTATGGTTTGGGGTGCTATAGCTTATGGTTCCAGGTCACCTTTAATCTTCATCAGAGGTAACATGCACGCGCAGCGTTATATCCACGAAGTTCTAGAACCCCATCTTTTACCCTATCTTGACACCCTGGCAGATCCAACTTTCCAACAAGATAATGCCCGACCACATGTTGCAAGAGTCACAATAGACTTCTTTCAACATAATGATGTCACATTGTTACCATGGCCACCAAGATCTCCCGACTTATCCCCAATTGAGCACGTGTGGGATATGATGGGTATGAGATTGCTCAATTTGCAACGTCCTCCTCAGACTCTAGAAGCACTTCGAGAGAAGTTGGTGGTTGCCTGGAATGAGATACCACAGGAGGACATTGACCACCTGATCAGAAGCATGTCTAGGCGCGTTGGAGATTGTGTAGCACATCAGGGTGCATCCACACATTATTAAAGGTCAAAGGGCTTTAAAGCAGTGCAATCATTTTGAAATTATTATCATTTACTTATTATGCTTCATTAAGTACTTATACAAAATTTTATTAAAATAAAACCATTTAAACTGGGTGTTCGGATTTATATGTCACTTAGTATATGTATGGAACGAAACTATTGCATCCAGGGGCTCACAGGAGATAGGATCATGTTCAATAAAATTTGTGCAAAGCCTTCCATCTACAGTTACGAAGATTACTACATACAGTGATTCGTGTGGAGGACAAAATAGGAATAAAAACATTGCTAAACTATTTAGTTTATTTGTTCAAGCTACACATATATCTTAGATTCATCACAAGCTCCTTGAACCCGGGCACACTTACATGGAATGTGACCGTAGTTTTGGCTTAATCGAGAAGAAAAAAAGGCAAATCCCTCAAGTTTTTGTCCCCGTAGATTGGGAGACTGTAATAAGAGGCACATCGGCTAAATTTATTGTGTACAATATGAACAAAGACGATTTTTACTCTTTTTCTCCGTTCAATGAAATTATGAACGATCCAAAAAATAGTGATGGTTACCCCTTAAAATGGAAAGACATTTGCTGGTTTGCTTACTATAAAAGTGAAAGACTAACATTTCGATACAAGAGTACCCTAAACATTGATGTAGAGTTTAGCAGTCGCTTAAAGGCAACCTTAAAAGTTGGGCGTCCGTGTTTTAACTTTTCAATACTAAAGCCTTTGAATGGCACTTCAATAAAGATTAAAGTCGCCAAGTACAAAAATTTGCTTATCTTATTGGAATACATTCCGCCCATTCACCATACATTTTATAAAAACATGAAGCGCGATGGGAAAAGCATTAACAAAAAAAGGAAAAAAGAAACAAACACAGACCCTGACATCAAGCCAAAAAGTACCTGATATAGATGAACCCCAACCAAGACCAGCTGATTCAGATGAAGAAAATGATGAAGACATCCAAATATTAGATTCTGATTATGAATAAGAAATTTTGTTATAGATTATTTTTAAATAATGTTTGGTTTAGTACGGTAGTTGCACTTGAATCATGTTACCACCATAATTTTTGTAACATGTATAATGATTCAAGTACATTTTTGCAAAAATGACAATAAAAAAGCAAAATTAAGAAAATGTTTTTTGTTTGTAATCTTTTATTGGCATTTAAATAAACTTAATATAGTATCATACTTTGATAAATTTATTCCTGGAATTTTCAAATTCAAGTAAACTTTGAAGCCATTTATCTCAGAACTACTAAAAATGTACTTAAACCCTTTTACTTCCAGGCCCCTCAGTTGTAGTGTTTACTTTATTTATATTGTTCCTTTCCTTTTTATATTTTAAATGTTTTTTTGTTTGTTAAATCTGCCTAAAATGATTTGACATTTTTCGTTAAATTATATTTTTTAGATAATCTCTTTATATACATATATATTTTTTTGGCGTTTTTAATTATTATGTATTAATTATTATTAATATTAGCTTATATGATTTGGTTAAGAACTCCTCTGTTGTAATTTTTTTTGTTGGGCTAGTATTTTGATCAGCTCGTCTGTTTACTAGTCCCTTTTGCAGGGAATTCATGTTGTTTCTTCAGTTTTAATTTTTTTCTCTTTGTATTTTTTTGCTCTACAAATAAACGCTATTACATAATTCATATGAAGATCTCTTCTCAAAATGGACCCAAAAATTGACCACTCAAATATTTATATTCAATTAGGAAACACCTACAATCATGCATTAAACTGCAAACCAGTTGAGGGTCCTTTTTAGCGGGGTTAGAGACAATGTATGAGATGAAAATGCCCGTAGAAAATACAAACAGTTTATTAAAATACAACTGGACAATCAATTCTGGCTACAGACGGTAAGCAAATGAGGCATCCGTCTCAAGGTGCATGGTCATGTTTAATTAATGTGGGAAAATTGCGCATATTTATTCATTTTCCTCAGGGCGCATACAACTCTGAAACAGGTCCCGTCGACAACAAAAGCGCGGATACTAACTCTGTCGCTTAGGATAGTTCATACACGCCTATTTCGGTTGAAGAAATCGTATTTAATCGCCAAGAACACAACAAGCGAGACGGGAAACTATAATCAAAACGAAATTTTTCCGTAGATTTCGGTAGACGGATAGCAAAAACTTGCCGATGTTTGCCTTGTGCTCCAGTCAATTTTGAGATTTGAAGAGTAAAAGCAGAGAGGAGCAAAAAATGCGGAAATACTGCTAATTAAAAAATGGAAGAGCGCAAGGTTGCATCAAGTCAAAAAATTGAGGAGCGGGGTTGGTAAAGCGCACTATTCTTGTGTTTTGTTGAATTCTATCAGATATTTACAAGGTCTGTCGCAAAGTAAACGGGACAAAGAACAAAATGAACAAACATGTTTTTTTTCGGAAAATCGAATTTATTTTACTCAAAATAGTCTCCTTCGGAGTTAATACAGCGATTTGCACGGACCAAACGATTTTCGAATGGTAATTTTAGCTCATTGACCGGGATGTCCTTCGAAATGGTCGTCGACGTCTTTTGGATGGTCTCTTCATGACCAAATGTATATATAATAGTTTACCGGTATCATATCAGGAGAATATGGGGAGAATAAGCGTCGATCGATGAGATGGTGCATTATGGTGCAGCAAGCGCCAGCTTCCTTCTTCACGACTAATACGCGACAGCAAACGCCTCATAACTCCAAGATAAAACCCAGCATTAACCGTTTGGCCCGCTGAAATGAATTTTTGTGAATAATTCCCTTCGAATCGTATATACAAATCAACATTGTTTTCAATTTTCCAAGCGGCTTCTTAAGGATTTGGCTTGGTTTCGCGATCGTATTGAAAATACCACGTTTCATGACCAGTCGCAATGCTGTACAGGAAGTTTTTGTATTTTTTGGTCTCTTTAGTGATGTCTCTCGAATGTTAATGTCCAAATTCTTGGTCAAAATGCTTGAATATTTGATATTTAATTATATTTCTATGTATCTCAATGAAGATTTTGGATCATCATGAATCGGTAGGTCGTAAATCATGCTTTAATTACTCATTCTCTTGAACTTCAAACGTGAACAGTTATTCCTAATGCATTTTGACGCCCCTGTTACTACGTACTAAATACACTGATAACTTGGAAACCATCTTTAAACCAAGTAGTTGCACATCATTATCGAACAAGCGATTGTTCATAGCATGATTTGGCTTTTTTCTAGGATTTCCCAAAATTGGGGGTAACGCAAAAAACCCTTCGACTTAATGCTAAGGTATACGAGTATGTGACCTAACATGTTCCGAACGGGATGTTCTATCAGCCCTTAAAGGGTTTATATCGATCTTCTGAACATCCTGTATAAGAACTTTTTACGTATCTTTACATGCTGATCTGCTATTATTTCTCACTGACAACACTTTGGAACACGCTTTATAATCGACATTCTATTGTACATGAGATCCTGGACTAAGAAATCCGCCGACGCCCTGTATATAAAGCGGGACGACAAACATAATCTCCTTTGTGTTCATAACTTAATTTACTTCGTTTTGTATTGTCTGCAACCACCCATCGGATTTTGTCACTCGCTTGTAATAGCGGCGGTGAAATTAGGGTTTTTCGCGCTTTAGCATTTTTTAAAGCGAACACCGCGAAATGATTCGATTTTGTTTCTCGCTCCCAGCAAGGCGGCATCATGAGCAAGGAGAAATGAGAAGAATTTAAAAAGATAGGTTTTATATTTAACGGTAAATGCTAAATTATTTTATGATTCGAGATGCCTTTATTTACCCTACTGAATGTAGAAGTCTGTAAAAAAATTATAGAAAAAGAAGTTGATGGTTCTTTCGCTAGCGTGCCGCACATGTATGAGCAATTTTAATTTGACTGACTAACGACGAAATATAGGGTAGTGGTAACACTTCGTCAAAAATTGAAGCTTTCTAGCATTATTTTGGGGTACACTCAGTTACACTAGTATTCGATACATGCTACAAAATAATTTCAGAAACCTGGATCTTAAATTCGGTCGATTATGATAATTCAAAGTGAATGGTGAACAAGTTAGACCCTGCAGCAAAGGTAAGACAGTTTTCCAACATAATTTATGAGAGATTTTATTGATGTGTTTAAGAGTTTTCCTTTATATATCACTTTCATAGAGTCTCTTTCAAAGTAAAATCTCCAGGATAGGTGTAATACAACTCAAATGGTTAATAAAAATTGATGCTCATGCACTGGGTTCAGTAAAGAGTGGTCCTCCAATTATTTGTTATCAGTTTTTGAAAAAATATAGCCAAATTTGAATCTAGGATGTTTACAGTTTTCAATCATATTATCAACGACGTGAAAAATGTACATGTCCAAGTAGTTGAACAGGGGTTAGAGAGTATTCGTCGCGATGTTCACTTTTACTGGAGTAGGTTCGTAATCCAGTAAATGAACTCCTTGAATTATTTAGAGGATAACCGTCCTCTGCCTTTTTTTTTGCTAGATAGATACCAAAAGAAAGCATCATAAGGAACAGTAGAGAAAATGGCCGAAAAGAAAAAAAATAAGCAAATCGAAATATCAAATTCAAGCACTCCTAAGAAGGGTTATTTAAAGTTGCTCAGAAAGCGGTGGGGCCTCTCTGATTAATGATACCAAACCCTCTGAGATTTCTGAAATCATCCTGAACCATAAATTGAACAAAAAAGCTCTCATGAATTGAAAAATAGGATCTCCTTACTTACAAAAGAGAAAGTAAGCGTACTGGTTAGTCGGATTATAAATAAAGCTCAACTGGGACTTCCACTGTATGGCAAACGGTTGAAGGACTTAACTCAAAATGATGAAGTTTGCTGTCTTAAGAAAATATTTCAACTCGTTAAAACGATACTGACTTGTGAAGAGACTGCTTATACAGGGTGTCCGCAAAGTTGGGGTTTTCCTTTTCAGAAACAACTACCCTTGAAATAATAAAGGTAATGTGTAGTGAAACGAGGGCGGCCAAGTAAAAAAAATAAAGGAAAAAGTACTCACTCTCCAGTTGACGACAAGGGCTAAGTACGTCTCTCCCCGAAATCATACCGCTCTAACAGAAAATGAAATCAGCTGATGCGCTACCGAGCAGACGCCGGCGGTGGTGCAGACCACGAACAGAGGTAACAAATATGACGCCATTGCCGCGTTTTCAGTTTTTAGGTAAACGTACTTTATAGGTATTGTTCGAAATTATCGCCGTTTGATACAAAAACACAGGTGCGTGCACGACGTAGCCAAGCATCGGTGCAGGCTTTGAGAATGGAGTCCCTCCCCTGAATGAAAGCACCAGCTTGTTCAATTCTGAGACGAAGTTCGTCAACCATATGCACTTCAGTTTTGTACACTAAGCGTTTCATTTCTCCCCAAAGAAAAAAATAACATGGTGTTAAGTCTGGAGATCGCGGAGGCCAAGCTACGGGTCCATTACGTCCGATCCACCTATTCGGAAATAATTCATTCAAAAACTCACGCACTTCGCGTCTAAAATGGGGCGGTGCACCATCGTGCAGAAACCACATTGATTGTCTTACACTTAATGACACATCTTCTAACAAGGATTGTGTAAAAAGTCTAGGTATTGCATCCCGTCCAATCGATTTGGGAGAATAAATGGTCCAATGAGCATACCGTTCACCATGCCAGCCCAAACATTGACCGAAAATGTTTGTTGAAAATGTGCCAGACGGACAGCGTGCGGATTTTCTACTGACCAAACATGAGTGTTGCGAAAGTTATTCACCCCATTACGCGTGAACGTAGATTCGTCTGTCACCAATATGCACTTCAAAAAGTCCGGATTATTGTCATGTTGATGCAACAACCACTCACAAAACCGCACTCTTGCTGGAAAATCGTCAGGTTCAACGTTGGACGTGAAACGGATACAGCCCCTCTTCACGCAGCGTTTGCCACACTTTAGTTTTTGATACTTGCACTTCTCTAGCCACGTCTCTAGTGCTTGTTGTTTTTTGAAACGCAATCGATTATACGGGTTCGTTTACCTCGCGTGACCGTAACCGTCGGCTGAAGGTTGCATACTGACCTGACACACTGACCCCGACCCAGTTCTGTCGTCGGGTTGAGCCAGTGACGTTGTACCAGTCGGTGATGTCGCGGGTCGCGGCTACAGGACGGTATTCAGATATTTTTGATGTTGCAGAGCCCTTTATCTCGGGTCCCTTAAGACATTGGTGTATATGGTACTAAGAAAAATTGCTTATGTTTTCAAGATCTACACGTCGTGTAAAGGAAAACCCCAACTTTGCGGTATACAAATATATCGTCGACCAAGATATGACATTCACCAAAACCACCGTCTAACAAAGCCAGATCTAAAAAATGGTGGAAGAAACAGCTTTCCCTTCCTGGCTTTGAAAAAAAAAACATCAACAAAATTGAGTAAAGTTGACTTAATGCATAACTAAAAGTGGACAGCAGTAGCGATACGAAAAAAGAGGAGGATAGATAAGAAAAAGCAAAAAAGAGAAACTCAAAAACGAATGACAATAAGATAACAGGAAATTCCCGAAGAAGATTTTTTTGTTCAAACCACAAGGAGGTCTACTAAAATCTACTAAAATCCCCCCATCCGAAGACTGAATCATGTGTGGAATATACAACATTATTTGTGATGATTGATGAATCTATTAGTAAACGTAAAATATTTTTAATTTGTATAACATATGCTAGTGGAAAAACAACGTGGAAAACTAAAAAGTCTGATAAGACATAAAATAAGTCTTAGTTGTGCTAAGATGTTCAATTACTCGGTTCAAACTCTTCAACTACTGGAGAATGAGCATTTTTTCAAATAAATGGCTTTAGCGAACTACTACTTTCTAAAATATAAGAGGTTATTTAGTACCCAGAGCAATCGTGGAAGGATTAAGTAAAAGGTTCTATTTCGAAGTTGAAAATCCGCTCAAGTGTTTATTTACTGGTGCCACTACCCTACTCAATGACAAAGAAATTTGAACACCCAGTAAACATCATCTTATTTTAATAAAATTTTGTGTTTTGTTATTCATGAGCTAGAGGAAGTCGTGATTTAATTTTGCAGTGAAGACTTTACGGTATCTATAGATTTTGCTAATAATGTATTGGACCATCTTGATACCGTATATATTCGTTTAGTGGTAGATGCATGCATTTGATGGGGTGATTTATGTTTTCTTGTGATATCTCATCCCAAGCTAGCTGTGCTTAATTCTGAAGAGCTGCTAACGTTGGTAAGTGATGAGGTAAAGAGGTCGCCCTTGAATCCATCATATTCCATGTATGCTTATTTGGCGAATAGTCTGGAGATCTAGAAGGGCAATATGGGAGTAGTATGGGGTCACTTGAGCCTGAGATAATTTTGGTGCTGGTGTTGCTAGTGGAGTAGTACCACCAGCGAAAACATCACAACAAGCAAGACCAGTACCGCCACCAGCAGTGGTATCAGCAACAGCAGCAGGCGAGACCATCAGCACCACCAGCACACATAAAGAGGTACCGCTTTTTCCCACGGCTCGCACAATTTTCCCAGGCTCAAGTGTCTCTATAACTACTTATGGGGATGGCTATTATCTTGCATGTGGAGAAAAAGATGAGGTTTTATTCCTAGATATACCTCTGCGTCGTCAGACATCTTCTAGAGGAAACTAGACCAAACCGTGGCTCCCACACCGTGGGAAATATAGAATGGTCAATTCTAAGCCTCAACTGAAAATTTCCCACCGTGACTTTCTTCAGTACAGCTCCTGACTCGTTTCCCTCCAACTATACATCCGTGAAACAGAACTACTGAGAAAATTGGACAGATGAATGGTCTAGGATTGCCTTTAGTGACGATCTTTGTTCTGCATAGAAATGCATTATGGATGGGTACGAGCCAAAGTTGTCGCTGAGTAAGTCGTGATGTCAAATTTTCAAATGAACGTCACGTGCACCATACTCTTAACGCGTGAAAATCCTATTTTCTAAGTCAGCTTCCTAGATCTAGATATATTTTGTTCATTCAACGTGTGTGAGATTCGATGAGAAGAAAAGTGACCACTTTATCATCCACAAACGCTAAAAGCTTTCCAGAACCAAGTACAGCTACCACAAGAAGACATAAATCATTTCATCAAGAGCACGACTGGACGAATGTATACGACATTGGGACGGCCTGACACGTTGCTTGATAAATCTAGGAATACCTTAAATGTTTTCTATTCAAAATATAATAACAACTTCCTCTCGCTTATGCCTAAACACTTACAAAATTTAATTCAAACAAACTTTTTGCTACTGCCTTTACTCTTACTCTATTTTCTTTATTACTTATTATATCCAATATAATTGAATTGGTGAAAACCCCGACCAAAACCGTCAAATTTGTTATATTTAAAATATGTTGGATTAGTTTTTTTGCAAAATTAAAGGCTGCTTTCTTTAAAAAATCGATATTCTGCTAGGTCAAGTCTACGTTGGCAGCGTATATCTTCCACATTACTTTTAAACTTCCATCAAAAATTAATTAACGGTTTAAGAATGGACTTAATAGTTTATACCATTTTATTTATGATGTTCGGGTTCTGCGGGGTTAACAATTTAGTACAGAATGACAGCTACAGTGGGAATGAGCCATATTTCCTGTAGCCATCTTTTTTCATGAATTAAGGGCTCAAAGATGGGCTACAGAAGAAAGAAAGTTTTCTTTCAAATCATTAATAGTTCGTTACGTTCGTAAAAAATATAAATGCCTTGATTTTTACTTCCCAAGCCTGACAGCGTTGCGTGGGATGCACAGACTCAACCTACTTGATGTCATTTTTTATTTGTAAGATGATTGAGCCTTAATGAAACCTCAATTCCACGCTGAAAAAGTTACGGACAATACAACCGTTCCGTCATCGTGCCTGGTAACTTCATAACATCGATTACCAAAAAAATAGTGTCAGGTCGATTGACTCTATACTTCTCACGTCTTCGAAACAATAATTTTCCATGCAATGCAATGACATAAAAGCAAGTTTTGTCAGAACCTGTACTATCTGATGTTTTCATAAACAAAACATTCCCAGATTGCAGCAATCAGCGAATCCGTACACAATACTGTAGTCTCACATCTTTGGAGCTCTGTTTTGATAGCTGATTGTATTACCTCTTGATAGCAATTATATACTTTATATACAGTGTGCGTCACCTATTACTTTTTTTTTCTATTTGACAAATCAACACGCTTTTTACGAGGTGAAATCGAATTTTTTTATTGATAAATGAAGGTTGGTTTATGCCATTTATGTATGAATAATAACATTAGTCATGTGACCACCGCGGCTTCGTTTACAGGTCATCATCAGAACATCAAAATTTTCCATGACTTTTTCCAGAATAATCGGGTCTATGGCCGCAATTTCAGTCCGAATATTGCGCCTTAGGTCTTGAATTGTAGCATACACTTTTCCTTTCAGAAATCCCCAAAGAAAATAGTCAAGAGGTGTTAAATCGCACGATCTCGGGGGCCAACCGACATCTGAATTTCGTGAAATTATGCGGTCTTGAAATTTCGTGTGCAATAAGGCGATTGTTTGGCGAGATGTGTGAGCCGTTTCTCCACCTTGATGAAAGCAAAGATCGTCGGCACCAATACGATCCAATTGTGGCCACAAAAAGTCTGTTAACATGCCGCAATAACGTTCCCCTTTGACGGTAATGGCCTTTTCTTCGACATCTTCAAAGAAGAATGGTCCAACGATGCCACCAGCCCATAATATGCACCAAACAGTCACTTTTTCAGGATGGAGAGGTTGTTAATGATATTGATGTAGATTTTCAGCCCCCCAGAATCTGCAATTTTGCTTATTTACGAACCCATTGAGGTGAAAATGAGCCTCATCAGAAAACATCACTTTGGTCCGTCTTCTCTTTCCAGCATTCAATTAACAAAAACACGCCGCTGCTGATGGGCTGCCGGCTTCAATTCTTGTGTTAGTTGGATTTTGTATGGATGGAGGTGTAAATCAATGTGTAAAATCCGGTGTAAAGTGGTCTCACTAATTCCCAATTGTTGCGAACGGTGCCTAATCGAGGTGGTTGGATATTATCGCACACTTTCACTCGCTGCGGCTATGTTTTCACGAGTACGAGCTGGACGAGCATGTTGGTACGGTCTACGACCTTCAGCTGAACCAGTTTCCTCAAAACGATTAGCAATCCAACGAATTCTAGGTTTGCGAAAAGTATTTTTTATATTTCGACCGTTTTCGTAATAAGTTTGGATAACCAAAATGCGTTGTTGCGTTGTAAACGAATTCATGACTATAAATGGCATACCTTTGACAGCTCATTTATGCATACCACATGACTTTTGATTCACATGGTAACACATAAACTTATAGGTAAAGTAATAGATGGCGCACCCGTACTATATAATGTTACCTCATGAACTCAAGTAACCTCATAAAATTACACTCGTTCGTATATACAGGGTGACTTGTAATGTCACGTATTCCTGTTAAGGGGTGATAGATTAGGTCAAAAGCAACCGATTTTGTCCTATCATGTCTTATCCAAAAGTTAACGATTTTTGAGTTATTTGAATTTTAAGTTATTTTATTTTTTATTCCGATTTCAGACGGTTAAAATTGAAATACAAAAAAACTGTATGCTTGATTTTGAGTTTTTTGTTATCGTCGCATAGCAGACATTCCAATAGTTCATAATAAGTAATAAAATGTTGAAAAGCTACAAACGTTTTAAAATTACGCTTTTTAAATGTATCATTTTCTTTCTTTTTTACTAAGTTATTCGATAAAAAATGCAATTTTCTGTAAAAAATCTCCTAGTAATGAAATGTGCAAATTATATAAATAATATCTCTATCTAATAAGCTTTCATTTGAGGTATTAAGCGTTCAATTATCTGAAGTACATGCAGAGAAACAACAATGACACCCACAGAACCAAAAGCCTGGTGTATGATCTTTCGCCCGTACCAACGCGCGATGAATTAATTACAAGGATAATCAGTGCAGCTGACCAAATAAAAAGTCACTTAACAACTAGAGTTACCAAAAGTGAATTACGTAAGAGAATGCGCGCGTGTATTCGTAACAGGGGATTACAATTTGAGCAGAATCTGTTAAATACTAAAGGAAATGTAATTAAATAAAACTGGAATTAAAATAAATGCCTTTTATTCATCATACGTAATTATTGTTCGTACAACTTTACTCATCTTTTTTTAATTTTATGTCTTTGTACTTGAGTTAGTTGTAACTTTTATATCTCAAATGAAAGCTTGTTAGGTAGAGATATTATTTACATAATTTGCACATTTCATTACTAGGAGATTTTTTACAGCAAATTGCATTTTTTATCGAATAAGTTAGTAAAAAAATAAGAAAATCATACATTTCAAAAGCGTAATTTTAAAACTTTTATAAGTTTTCAACATTTTATTACTTATTATGAACTACTGGAATGTACGTTATGCGACGATAACAAAAAACTCAAAATCAAACATGTAGTTTTTTTGTATTTCAAATTTAACCGTCTGAAATCGGAATAAAAAATAAAAAAAATAAAATTCAAATAACTCAAAAATGGTTAACTTCTGGATAGGACATTATAGGACAAAATCGGTTGCTTTTGACCGAATCTATCACCCCTTAACAGGAATACGTGACATTACAAGTCACCCTGTATATATATAAACTATATTGCCATCATCTCGAATATGCATATCGCGTCATGACGCCGTCTCCTACCTGCTCTTATAGGTCGGCAAGTGCTACGCAATCCGTCTGCTAAAAATATTTCTTGAGGGCCAATGTACGGGTAAATCTACGACGTGTGAAATATGTATGTCTAATAGATCCTTAGAATTGCCAGGGTTGGGAGTGTGGTAATATACTAACATACAAAAATTGCGATACATCGTCGCCCTTACAAACCGCACCTCTCAATTTATTGCCCCCAACATTTTTTCAAAAATATCTGAAACGTCAAAAAACGAAGCTTGAGCAATTTAGATTTTTTGTTTTTGGCATTTTCCTCCGCCGCCACTAGACCGACTCAAAAACTACACAGTAGTAACCTTGTGTGAAATTTTAATCCAAATCCCAGCAGTACTTCCCAAGTTATAGACGGGTCAATGTCAAATGATATTAAAAAAACACTGTTTTGTGATTACAATACTTCCTCGTCCGTAGGCATAGCAAGTAAAAATAGTATCCTCCCTTGTTTGACGCTTGTTTCAGCCCTTACTCCTAGAGGTACAAATAATTGCATTGCTAAATTTTGCTAATAGACGTGCACAGATGGATAAAATTATAGCACGATGATGCTCAACATCATGCAATGACATTTTTTCTCGAAGACCCAACCGCAAACAATTACCACGGTTTCATCGTATCCAGAAACAGCGGATATCCGAAACCATTTAATCGCAACCTGCGGTGTGCCGGAAATAAATAGGTGGCTTTGACGGACGTGTACGCGAATTGTTTAATTCCCGTCGCCTCACCGCATCGCGGACATTATTTAGGGATGAAACACCCCCACCCCAACATTTCGAAAACCCCGTTAGCCACGAAAATTACAGGAGGTACGGTTTGGGCAGTTGGTTGTGCCTCATGTGGATTATTGACTCAGGTGGTGGGAGAAATATTATTCAAAAATGGGATTTATATTCTGTTACTTCCCACGCCTGCTGACGGAAAGTATTGTAATCGCAAAAAATGAGATTAAGTTTTTGGGATGTTAAATGACATGTACATCTGTCTGACGGACTGTCTGTCTGTCGGCCGCTAATCCTTGGCCCATTTATAACTTGGGAAGCAGCGCTCGAATTTTGACGAAATTCTCATACAAGGTTGCTATTTAGACAAGTACGAAAAAAACGATAAGGTGGCGGCGGTGCTAAGGGCAAAAAAATAAAGAGAATAAAAATCGCTCAAACAAATAGTTAAAGATTGAGGGTTGGAGATTGAAGGGTGTAGAGGAGGATATATCTTGATTTTTTGGCGACAGTGTACATGAGACATCGAAAACTATGACATTCTTGGGAATAGAAATGGATGCAAAGCTCAGTTGGCAACAACACATGGACAGTGTGTGTAAAAAGTTGAACTAATCATATTATGCGACTCTTAAGCTCAAGTTTTGCTTATCAGAGTCAACTTACTAGATATATATTATGCTCTCGTCCACTCACATTTATCAAGAAACATCATAATTTGGGGTCAAGCAACTTCAATTTCTAGAGCATTTGTTCAACAGAAGAGAATAATCAGATTGATATTCAACATTCGTAGAAGAGAATCCTGCAGAGATATCTTCAGAAGTGAAAACATCATGACTCTACCAAGCATTCATATTTATAAGTGCACCCCTTTCACATATACAAACAAAACAAAATTTATACAGAACAAAAACATCAACACACATTATAATACAAGGGCAGGTGAGAGTCTGAGTATTCCAAAACACACACTGGGTGATATGCATAAAGGCGAGTGAGTGGCTACTTTTAACTCGCATTTTTAAAGTAGCCACTCCATTTGATATGCATAAAAATATAAGTAGAAGCTCACACTCATAAGTTCCTACTCTTTCCGTGAGGCTGTACTCGCTCCTTGAGTGCCGACTTTAATTTTTATATGCATAAAAGCGAGCGTCCACTTCGACCGCTGAGTACATACTTGCGAGATACCTTAGTAGTAGACTCAGCTTTATAAGAAGTGGATGTCTTCACGAAATGGCCGAATTTATGCCTATCTATCAGCCTACGAAGGTGTTTAAAGATCGTAGGGAATCAAGGGAAGTAGACTATCGGGCCTTATATCGGTTTAGTAAAGTTAAAATAAGTAAGTTAAATAAGTAACCAGTTTTTATGTTTTGAATCTTCTTCCAAATCTGCCATTCATTATATTTAACTCCTAATTCGGCTTCTACCTTTTCTTTTATTTCTTCAACCGCCTGACGTCGTTTATTTTTGATTTCCGGGATGTTTAATTATATTAACAAATACTGTTTGATTTTCAAATAAATGGCCTTCAGAATAGGTTGAAATCATGTAAATGAACAAATAATAATTGACCTAAACACCACCGACACAAACGTTTACCGGTATACAGTAGTAACTGCTCGCAATAGAGAAATTGCCAATTCGGCGAGACAACAAAATACAAGTCGGAACTCGAAAACCAGAGTGCCTACTCAAGTATTTCATTAGAACTTGAGTAGCCTCTCCGTTTCTCGATACATATTTTATGCATATCAAAACCGAGCAGGCTCTCCCTAACAGGAGTAGTTACTCGCTACAATATGGAGTCGCTACTTCTGAGAACCCACTCACCTTTATGCATATCACCCAGGGAATGGCAGATTTGGAAGAAGATTCAAAACATAAAAACTGGTTACTTATTTAACTTACTTATTTTAACTTTACTAAACCGATATAAGGCCCGATAGTCTACTTCCCTTGATTCCCTACGATCTTTAAACACCTTCGTAGGCTGATAGATAGGCATACATTCGGCCATTTCGTGAAGACATCCACTTCTTATAAAGCTGAGTCTACTACTAAGGTATCTCGCATTTCTTTAAGTATGTACTCAGCGGTCGAAGTGGACGCTCGGTTTTATGCATATAAAAATTAAAGTCGGCACTCAAGGAGCGAGTACAGCCTCACGGAAAGAGTAGGAACTTATGAGTGTGAGCTTCTACTTACATTTTTATGCATATCAAATGGAGTGACTACTTTAAAAATGCGAGTCAAAAGTAGCCACTCGCCTTTATGCATATCACCCACTGACGCTGTTCGAAAAGTCACCGGAATACACTTGCATCAGAATATATAACAAACTTTCAGCTAACCTCAGGAATGTCAGTAGTATTGCTAGTTTTAAATGTAAACTACGAAAATTATTAGATGAAAAATGTGTCTACTCTTTGTCTGAATACCTCGCACTGTGATATATTATTTTAAACTTTTTTTATATGTGAATGTCTGTACGCCTTAAGTTGTCCCTGTTTGTACTTTGTAAATACTTATATTTGCTTCGTTTTTATTTTTAATTATGTGTACTATGTACCTCCCTCTTAGGACGAGTCTTGTAGCAATAACTGTGTAGCATTGCCGGGATTGGGAGCGTATAGATAGATAGATAGATAGATAGATACATTTATTGTCTTGTAGATCATAAAAAATGACATGCACCATGCACGAAGTCCTGTCTGCGCCTGACCGCATCGCTGCTACTCTCGATCTACAATTATGTTATCATCGCTGTTTCTGGTTCAGCATCGTTGCCAGGTGTTTGATGCTTTCGGTAGGAAAAGGAAGAAATTTACATTCTCCCAAATGGGTGAGGGACTATGGGCTATAGCATGGGCCTATTTCGTACTTACTTTTACCCCAGAGGGACTAACTGTGCCTACCATAATTTTTTATAAGCTAAGTGTGGTCAGTGTTGCGTGGGAAGTGCAGAGACAACCTGCTTGATGCCATTTTTCTGTATTCAGATAAAGATGTAAACATTGAGTGTGAGGATTTAGATGAGCGGATTATATTCTGTATTAAAACACTTTGGTACTCAAGTATACAGGGTGGCCCATCCATGTGTGGACGGAATATTACTCATAAACAAATACATTTTGGGAATATCTATTTATGAGATGTTATACATGACATTTGAGGGCACATTTCTAAAATATTGGCCATTATACAGGGTGACCCAATTTCCACCTACATATCAAAGTTGTGATTCTTTAAGTGGAATGCCCCAAATGCTATTGGATATTTGGATAAACCAATTCAAAAGAAGAAATTCGATGTAACATACTATGGGGTAATGGTAATTAGATATTGAGATATAAGGTGTTTCGTGTAGAAAAACCCCTCACTTCGGCAACCCCTCAGTCCACCACTTTGAAATTTGTAGTGCTGAATTTTGTATCAAAAAAAACTTACACTCCTCAGCTTTTATCTTATTTGTCACTTTTTTCAATTCTAAGTTTTGCTCATACAGGGCGGTCAAGAACGCAGATTGTAGTTTTTCTCAAAAACTTCAAATGCATCACCCTGGATATTTGTGCAAGCTTGGATTCAAGTCTTTATAAGCTTTTCTTTGATACTAGACACATAAGGGTTTTTACTGCTATTTTTTCGGTTATAGCACGTCTTTTATGGAACGGCTTAATTAATATCGCATCATCCTTGGGAAGAAATAAATTGTTGATTACTTACAGTCTGTAAAAATTAGCTTTGTGGGCATTTTAATAAAAAAAGTGTTTGAAAAGGAATTTTTTAAAAGAAGAAATGATGAATATGGTGTTCATTTTGAGCGAAGCCCAAAGAAATATTTTCCTAGCATCTCGCATTTATAAGCAACGGTACCCTAATATGCGACATCCAAGGCCGGAAACATGGTCCACACTAAGAGAACGTTTTGACTCAAATGGAGCAGTGGAGAATAGTAAAAAAATGTATGAATCATTCAAGTTTCACCAATGAGGTGAATCAGCTGAAGGTTCTATTAAAGTTGCAGAAAAATCCCCATTTAAGTGCACGGCAAATTGGAGCAGAAACTGATATATGCCGAACTTCTGTCCAAATGATTATTCACAAGCATAGGTACCATCCATTTCACCTATGCGTGCATCAAGGTCTTCGTCCTTAGAATTTTGCAGCTTGAATGGAGTTTAGTAGAATAATGCTAAATAAAGTGAGTGAAGACCTTACTTTCCTGGATAAGGTTCTTTTTAGCGATGAGGCAACTTTTAACAGCATAGGTGTTGTCAAGGCATAACATGTACTATTATGCGACGGAAAACCGTTACCGGGTCAGACAAATAGATTTCCGGAATAAATGGAGCTTGAATGTTTGTGGAGCAGTTATTGGCAGACAAGTTATCAATCCTTTCTTTTTCGACAACAGATAAACAGGTACAGAATTGTACTTGAATTTTTTGATCGAGCATTTGCCTTTGCTGTTGGAGGATGTTAACATGCAAACTCGGATTCATATGTACTTCCAACATAACGGCGCACCTGCGCATTATCATAATCGTGTGCGTAACTATTTGGACATCTGGAGTAACAATCGTTGGATCGGTCGTGATGGGTCTATATATTCGCTTCCTAGATCACCAGTTATGACACCGATGGACTTCTGTCTATGGGGCTACGTTAAGCAAGAGGTTTATAGATATCCACCATCTACCCCGGAAAGTATGAAGGACAGGATTAAGGATGCTTTTCTGAACATAAGGGAACACATGCCGAGGGATGTGCAATGGTCATTAATCCAAAGACTACGTTATGTATTCAACATGGTGGAGATATTTTCGAGCAGTTTTTGTAGATTAGGTGTTGAGTAGTGATAGTTGTTTGTTTATGTTGTTGTTATAGTTGTCTTTCTCTATTACGCTTGAAGCTGATCTATAACTGTTTTAATTGTTATTAGTTTTTACGTCAAATCTGTACTCTTAGTGGCAAAATGGAACTAGCCCACTGTTTGTCTTTTGTTTCCATGGATGATGTGATTTTTTCCCCTTAATTTTGGTGTGTTGTTCTATTAAAAGCTTAATAACTCAGAATCTAGTGATTTCATCTGAATCAAACCTTATACAAAAACAAGCTTATAAGAAATTGAACCCAAACTTGCACAAATATACAGGGTGATAGGATGAAAGCTGAGGTGTGTAAGTTTGTTTTGATACAAAATTCAGCACTCCAAATTTCAAAATGGCGGATTGAGGGGTTGCCGAAGTGGACGGTTTTTCTGGACAAAACACCTTACACCTCAGTGGCGAATTACCAAAACCGCATAGTATTTATTATATATCAATCTTCTTCTTTTGAATTGGTTTATCCAAATATGCAATAAAATTTGAGGCATTCTATTTAAAAAATCACAACTTTGACATGTAGGTCAAAATTGGGACACACTGTAGAATTACCAATATTTTAGAAATGTGCCCTCAAATGCGATGTATACCGGGTGTTTCAGGAAGACGTGCCAATACTTCTAAAGCAGACAGTACATTGAAAAATAACAAAAAAATTCTTATAAACCATGTGACCAAAAATACAGGGTGATGAGTTTCATTTACCAAATTTGAAAAAAGTATAGTCACGGAGCGGGTAAAGATACTTAGCTAAGATTTTAGACGTTTAGTGAACATATAGTGTTTCCAATATCAAGCTTCGTGGTGTTTTCAGAATAGGGGGGCTAAAGATTATAAGAATTATAAGAAAATTCCTCAAGAGAAGAAATGTATGAAAAATTGAATAGTATCTTATAAAATGCACTGCTCTTTGTTTATAAGGACCAGTGTCGTACAAGATATTTCCTACTAGGGATCCAGGCTCCCCAGTTTCTACGTCCCTGTTTTAGTTTGCGCCGGGACGCTCTGTGTTAATCGCTTATGATGGGCTCACTGAACCTCTAATATCTTAACTCAGCATCTTTACCCGCTCTGTAGATATATATTTTATAAATTTTACAAATGAAGCTCCATCACCCTGTACATCGGTAGGGGAGCATATCCTAAAAGTATTAACAACGTCTTTCTGAAACACTCTGTGTAAGTTCAGAAGCCAATTATAAATCTAAAGTTCGTTCCACGAAAAGGTATCAGATAGTTCGCTTACGAGCCTTTCTTATTTTCAGCAAAGTGTTGTTTCAGAGAGGTAAAATCTTGATTAATAATTTATTTCTAGAAGTAGTAGGATCTATTCTCTGAGAAAGTATACATATCATTATATAACTTTCTTAATATATAAATTAAATATAGAAGAAGGCCGTAGCTTTGTATCTTTGTGCAGCACCCTACTTTTTATGTTAAAAGTATCCCATTTATGAGCATTATTCCATGTTTTATTCATTTCTCGGATGCTAGCAAAGACTTCGCTATTTATTTTTAAAATGCTGTGCAATATTCTGTTTATTAATACGTACATGCTTACTTAGAAGACCAGTAAACTTTATTATTTGGCTTTGATAACACCAGCTTTTGGTTTAAGTCTAGGTAAATACTATCATCTGACAAACAATTTCCAAGATGGTGGGCATACAGGTTTGGGAATCCGGTTTGTTTCTGCATTTCTGGGATAATTGAGGTAATTGCTGTATGCAAAACAGATTTTAAGTCAGGCAAAGCCACGATTTATAATAGCCGCAACTTGATGTAAACTTACAACGAATAACAAAATCAACCGTCTCAAAATCATAATGTATATTTATCCAAACGTAGCAATAATAATTGTCGGTGATCGCATTTCAAGGATATTTCTCTGAAGGAGAACGCAGCAATCAGTGTATCCGACCGTAAGGACAAAACTGTATCTGAGGCCCTGTTTACGCCTCTATGAGCTCCTTCTGCTTCGTTATTTTGCTATATTTATCTTCGGCTGAGGACAATCGTGATTTCTTCGTTGCCTGTTATGCGACCTTTCAAGGAAATAAACTCGATTGACGAGAACAGGTTGTTTTTATTTTCCTCATACCCGAGATCGTTGAGGACGTTGATTGCAGGGAATATAGAGAAAACGCGGTCGAGCATGGGGTTGACTAATAAATAATGAGCCGCACACATACTGTTAAGATTTTATAGATTTATGAAATAATGATTAATTATTGATAAAAAAATCACCACTGCTATCTGCTACTGTTCGCTAGCAAAAACTCGCTGGTTTGGATTTGAAAAAGTCATCATCAAAATTTTCTGCCGTAAATGATTACTGAGCGATCAGAATCAACTGAAAGCTGCTAGGGCTAAGTACGTCGAATACGGATAGTATTATACAGGGTGCGGCAGAGGGGATGGACGGTTTTAAAAAAATCATAAAATAGTTAATTTTTACTCGAAAACAAATTTATTGATGGAATCAGGTTCACAAGGAAATAGCATTTGAGACAGTCAAGAGTGGAAAATCAAATCAGGCATGTGGTGGCCGAAATCGTTGATGCAGTGCTCGAGGCGTGCTTGGAAGTTCGCGTAGACTCTCTCCAACATCGCTCTCTCCACTTGGGCGACTTCCACGCGAATTTCGCCCTTCAATTCGTCCAGAGTTCGGGGCTTGTTCGCGTATACTCTAGCTTTGAGGTGTCCCCATAAGAAAAAATCGCATATGGATAAATCTGGGGACCGAGGAGGCCAATGAACATCGCCAAACCTGGAAATAAGGCGACCAGGGAAGAGAGGGCGAATAACGTCCATGGATGCTCGGGCTGTGTGGTCGGTCGCCCCATCCTGCTGGAACCACACACGTCGCATTGGAACACGTCGCCATCGTAAATCAGGGAGAAAGAAGTTGGTGATCATGTCGACGTAGCGCTCTGAGTTCACGGTAACATCACGACCATTACCGTCTTCAAAGAAGTAAGGGCCAAACCGTTACTTTTGGGCTGTGCAGCGGTCTTTCGTGTAACTGTTGCGGATTTTCATTAGCCCAATAACAACAATTCTGCTGGTTAACCATGCTGTTTAGGTGAAAGTGGGCTTCGTCATTCATAAACAAAATGAGGTTCTCATTTTGATCGATCAGTACTTCCATCTCACGTGCGAAGTTCATTCGTTGTGCATAATCTCCGGGCTGTAACTGTTGCACAATGGCCAATTTGTAGGGGTGAAAGAGGAGATCCATATGCAAAATTCGCCTTACCGAACGATCACTAAGGCTAGGTGCAGCAGCATGTTTCCGGGCAGATCGAGTCGGACTGCGAAGAAAGACCTGTCTAACGCGTTCAACATTTTCAGGAGTTCGAACTGTTCGCGGCGCTCCTCTTGGTCTTCTGTTGATCAGTTCACCACGCCTGCGAAGTGATTCAACCCAACGAAGGGTGGTGTTTCGAGAGAAAACAGCTCTATTCCGATGGATGTTGAAGTGGCGACGAAACTCACGCTGTACGACGATGACTGACTCATTATTTCGGACGAAACAATCATAGGCGAAAACACGGTGCTCCACCGTCCAAGGCTCCATAAAATGGTAAAATGGTAATGGTAATGGTAAAATAATGCTGGGACTCACGAGTCAAACGGCACCCTCCCCACCTCTCTCGTAGACGGAGGCGGAGAGTACTACCCATCCCAAAAACGTCCGTCCTCTCTGCCGCACCCTGTATTATGTTCCAGTTCAGTTTTAGTAGCTTTGGGTGCACCAAGCGATACGGAGAAAACATATTTTGTCACCGGACTAGCCGGATAAAGACCATGTATGTTAATTGTTTATTGTACGAAATTTCGACCAGCACTAAGGTCCTTTTCAAGTACAATCGACGCAGTGGTTTCTTTTAGACTTCCTTCAACAAAGCTACTTCTTAACAGACTTCCTTTATGGAAGGTAGATCCCAACAGACTGGTCAACTCAAAATACAACGACCTCGCTACTGGAACCAGATGACCTCCTGGAACTAGACTCCTTGATACCTACGTTGACTGTTTAAGATGAAACTCACTCTCAACAGAGGCGGTTTCAACTATGCGTACTGTCACACTTTTGTTGCTTGGGGTGTGGCGCAGCAAAAAGAAAGAATAGCGTTGAAAGAATCCCTGAGACGAACTGTTGTGTTTTCTCACATGTATCGCTGATAAGAACCTTGTAAAAACACCCGGATCGCTCCGGTGTGAAAGCAGATCCGGGAAATTCCCTCCACTAAGAAGGAAAACCCGGGGAGCGACCGATTTCGTACACGCTCAATCACAATGGAGCTCTAAATGGAAATATCAATCACAATCCTGTTTTATTTGCTTTGACAAGCTTTATTTATTTCGCTAGCAAACGGCGACGTTCCTTCCGTTTTTACAGACGCAGGCAGCGTTCTGTTATCTCGAAAAATGTTTCCAATATTGCTGGTGTGACGGTATATAGGAGAACGTATGCGATACACCGCGGAAATGCGATAAATTTGTAGAAAAATTGCTAAGTATTATACGGGATAACAATAACATAAAAGGAAAAACGTGCAAAATGGAAGCAAAACGCAACTTATTTTCACTTAAGTCCGTTGGGTTGAGAAGCTGGAAAACGGGTTTTCTAATAAGAAGTGGTCGTAAAAACCGGCCCACATATTTCGTAAAAAAACTCCTGTGAGTATGTATTGGCCACCCTCATGCCTTAACAACACCATGTCTTAGGTCCACATTTATAGTCGATTTTTGAGGGCTGTGTGCCGATTGAGCGTTGACCAGTTCCCGGATTTTAAGACAATAAGTAGTAACCCACCATTGATTACTCATTATTGGAGATTTATTATTATTTGCAAAATTTTCAAGTTCATTCAAATTTCTCAAAAATTTTAATTTTCAAAATTTGCTGAATTTTCCAATGTTTCAGTTTTCACAATTTACAAAACCTTCAAGTTTTTCAATACTTTCAAAATATTTAAATTTTTAAGTTCCAAAAAAGTTCAAAACACAAAAATTTTGAAAATATTGTTTTCAAAATATTCAGTTTTTAAAACTTTGGAATCTTAGGAACATTAAGAATTTCCATGATTTTCGTAATTTACAAAATTATCAGTTTCAACATTTTCAAAATTTAAAATTATGAAAATACGGGAATTTTTGAAAAACCTGGAAACTCGTGATGAGAACTGTTACAGCCTACTAAACTACTAAACTTAAGAGTAGAAAAGTGTATATAAAAGTGAATCCTAAGAAGATTCGGGGTGTAAAAAAATATTGGTCTGTTGTGTTGAATTTTTGCAGTATTGATCATTGCAAGAAGACGTTAGGTTACAAGATCTTTATGATTCCAGTGACACGAAAAGATACGCCACTGGTTTTTCAAAAAACATATTCTTTCGGATTAAGAAGCGAGAGGTTCGATTTTTTGAAAAAAAATAGAAACCTGTCAAACAAATATTAAAGTGAGATCAAATCAACTTTGATCGTTGCTAGGGCGTATTGCGCTGTTGTTGTCTTTTTGACTTTTCGTGACAGTTTGCTAGTATTTTTATGCTGTCAAAACCAATTTTTGTGTCAACTTTGATATCATCGCTCTTGGAAACCAGGCTTTTTGGGTCACATGTTCATATGAACTTTTCTACTTGAATTTGTTTCAGGAACGAGTTATTGTAATTAGGACCCTATCATTAAGTAACACCCTGTATAAGTACTTGACATTCCCATTTTTGATTTAAAATGACTAGCGGGAAACGAATCTCGTTTACGTTTAAAAATACCATTTATTTTTTAAATGTGACAGCAACACTCAATTGATGATGTCTTATGTCTCCTAATACATTTTTAGACTCTACCCTCTTTATAATTTTTAACTTGAGAAACACATATTTAAAGAAAGCCGTCTAGAACAACCTCAAGCTTGCAGTGTATTTAACTCCTACGAATTTCAAGGCAATTCGTTGATTAAAATACGTTTCATTGTGTTTCAACTCCTGTTCATTGAAATCACTGTCACATTAAACAAAAACATTGTCCTGACCTTTCTTTAATTTAGAAACATCAATTTATTTGACGGAAGTCCTCTAGAACATCCTCAAGCTTGCCATGCATTTGACTACTGACTTCAATGTGACAAAGAGCAGAAATCTACGCCACTGGAAAAGGTGTTAGCAAGAGAGTTTGATTTCCAATTGGGTATTCATGACCCATCCCTGCGGAAGAAAGAGAACAAACTCGGCTGAGAGTAGATTTAATGGGCTGGAAGGCTGTTACTCCGTGTAATCAGACATTTTTTGGCACAGGAGGCAGAAGATATACGCGTTATCAGTCAAGTAGGTAGCAATTCTGGGATTTCTTCCATGCTTTTTTTTGAAACTAAGAACCAGCATCTTTTAAAGGCTTTCTTATGTTAATTAGACAGTATGTTGCAAAGATTGCTCTGTGATTTTTTTTATTTAATCAGGTGCTGACAAATGAAAGAAAAAGTTACTCAATGTAAGAACTTGAAAATGAATGTACAACTTTTTATTAAGTTAAAAGTCATAGCTAGCAAAATTAAAAGTTGACTAGTGATTGAAAAACCGAGCCTAACGTATTCTTTAGGAGTCTAAGCATTGAAAAGTTTGCAAGTAGTAGTAGTAGTGGGGAGGCGAAGCCTGGAAACTAGATCACCTTTGATCGCTTTTGCCGACCCCGTAGCATCAACACTGTACTACTCCCCGAGTCATCTACTGGTAACTGATACAGTAAACCAGCTCTAGCGCTGAGATGTGCCTGACAAGGTCGAAAAGGCGTCACCGTTTTTGTTAAGTCGGTTCAGTTTCGGAGAAGCTAGGGGTAAAAGAAGAGAAAAATAAAAAACGCTCAAACTCAGACTAGATCCATTTAATATATCTGTATACATAACGTTCTCAGAGGGGCTAACTTGTGCCAAACATAATCCTTTATGAACTGGTGACAGCATTGTGTAGCCGACCAAGTTATCAATTTCTAAATTCCTTGAAATAATTCGTCATGCCGCCTACCCTTGTAAAGATTCGTCGCATCCATAAAATAGAAATAAACATAAAAACTAAGGGCAGAACAAACACTCGCATCTGCAAACCACCCAGTGAACGCCAAGGGAAACCAAATTCATATTACGAAGAAAATAGATAATAGAACCGGATGCTATAAAGTTGGACTTTTCAAATATGCCGGGACAAAAACAGGGTTTGGAGATATATTCTGTAATAACATTTGGTTGCTATAACTATAGTTACAACCAAAGGAGTGCCGAGAAAGTTGAATCTCAACCATTTGGTTAGCAGATGTTAGAAACTACACTTTCGAAGGCTAGTATATTTTAGTTTTTAGTAGAATTTTCCCCTAGCTAATAGGAGCAGGTGCGCCAGGCTGGATACGATTCTATCTTCTGTCAATGTACGCGTTGACAGATGCGGTTTGGAAATTATCATTAGAAAGGAGCAGGTGAAACTAACGAAAGACTGCGTAGTTCCAATGAAGCTAACTTTGCTAAAATACATTAAAAATTCCAGAAGAGAGTCACCGTTAGTTTTACCTAAATGCTATGTATAATTTTATAATTATTTAAGAGGACATCTCGAATTGTGGCCTCAGCATTACAGGAATTCCCAATCCATTGAAATTATTGAAAACTGCAGGGTTTTGCCCCAAAGCAATTAAAGCCTCGAGGCGCCACTGAAGGTGGCGTGTTTCGTAAACTTAAGGGAAGACTGTACGCTGACGACACTCCTTGAGGTGGGACAAGGGAACGTAATTAACCAATAGAGTTTAAGGTCATCTTGAGTTCAAAAATTAAGTCTAACAATCATTGGTCAGGTTAGTTTCCATCTTTAGAGAATCAGACGGCCATTGCAAGGGTTGTAAACTGATCAACCAATGAGGAGACAAGGGCTGAACTCGCTAAGTCAAAATGACCAGCCTTCTGATGGAGGGGAAAATCCGCAACTGACCTCCGATAAATTTGAAACTAAAAACTTCAGTTTTTCTCTTATCTTTGATTTGTACGGTTGAAAAAGTTGCTTCGATTTTCCCTCAGTTAGTGGCTGTTAATAAGTGTTGCATTGGTAGAATTTGTGTCAAGTTGTGTTCTCATCAGTAAGCCACTTCCAGTTACTTAAAAGGGGGCTTTTCCCTTCTTTATTAGCCCTTCTGGCTAAAGCTAACACCGAGTCAACTAAGGATTCTATGCATTAGCTTGATTAATTAGCACTGTAAAGTTGAGATTCTAGAGTTTAATTTTGCTATTAGGTTCAAACTTAAATTTATTGTAATTTAGTTGTCACCGTTCCTTTTAACTTAGTCGTAATTCATTCCTCCAGTGATCTTTTCCCCAGCCTATTAGTTTTACGAAGTTAACTGTTCTTTGTCATTGCTACTTCACTCTTCACGAGTGTATAGATGTTTTGAGTCTGTAATTCAATTATAAATAAAAATGAGTCTCCTTTAACTTGAGTTCCATTAATTTCATTAACTGAAGCTAACTGAGTTCGAGGGTTCCGAAAGTATTCATTCGTGCGTTTACCACATTCTCTGATTACTTAGAGAACAGAGGAAGCATCATTCCGCGTAAAGTGAGTGTTTCAATGAGTCAAGATTATATTACTTTATGTCAGGTTCTACGCCAGTCTACCTTCTATAGGAAGACAAGTAAAAGGTAACAGAATTTGAAATTCGAAGGGTCTCGAACCAGTCCAGAAATTGAAGTATTGGACTGGAGATCCGAACTATATTTCAAGGCACGACATTGAGAGGTCCGGGAGTCTCGGACGAAGATCCTGTTACAATTGCATGGGTAGTGTAGAGTCAACGTACTTGTCGCCAATCTTTGTTAGATCATAGAATGTCGTTCAAAGGTTTAGTGCGATTGACTGACGGCGTCGTTATTACATGTTTCCTGGAGACGCTTAGCTTGAACTAGTTTAAAGATGAGAGTTGACCTACCATATGGCACCTCTGGGACCTAAAACCTGTAAGAGGGCTCATAAAATAATAAGCAAACCAAAAGCAAAATCCAAATTTAATGCCTTTTACCTTTTACCGCAACTTTGACTGCTCCATCTCCTCCATGCAGCGGACCACTTCTCTCTGTAGATTAGATTGCTTCTAGTCGAATAGGGAGACTCATAAAAGTTAAAATTAACTCTAGGATGCTGGTTGTTATGAAGCTTCGTGGTCGGATTGTCGAGCATGTAACACGAGTCATAACTGATGCTATTGTGGTGGAAAATTTGCTCTGCAGCGTGTGGAGAACTGTGATTGCTTCGCGTGTAATCAGGGTTTTATGTGTCGGTTTCCAGATATGCAAAAATACAGTTACAAATAATCTAGTTCCTTAGGATACGAGTGATGGTTGATAAACGATGATCGTCGATAACAAATAAAGGGTGTTTCAATAAGGACGCAATATTTCAAGGTTCTATTAAACATGGTATTTCGTAACAAACAACTGAAATATTTATTCGACTATATTGTATACACTCTGGAATTATGTATGAAACAACACATCAGGTAAATGGATGCCAAGGCTCCGCTGCCCACTCTTTTAATAAAATTTGTGGTAACATTTTTAAACACATGTCGTGGTATCTCGTTGATACATCGTCTGATTCCAGCTTTCAATGCTTCGGTGATTGCAGGTTTGTTGGCATAAGCTTGTAACTTCAGATAAGCCCAAAGCCAAAAGTCCAAAGGTGTTAAATCACCAGAGCATGGCGGCCAATTCTGGTCACCAAACCGGGAGATGACTAAACCACGAGCAAACGCGTGCAAAACTGACAATGTTTCATAAGCAGTATGGCATGGGGCACCATTCTGCTGAAACCATGTGTCATAAAGAGCCGTGACTTCTAATTGTGGCACAAAAAACTGAGTAATCATTGCCCGATAACGTTCGCCGTTCACTGTTTGTGGATTATCCGCCTCGTCCTCAAAGAAAAACGGTCCAGTAATTCCTCCAGATCATAGTGCACACGAAAGAGTGACACGTTTTGGATGCATAGCTTTCTCACGAATCACTCTTGGATTCTCTGTGCGCAAAATGTGGCAGTTTTACCTATTGACGAAGCCATCGAGATGAAAATGGGCCTCATCGCTAAAAATGATTTTGCCTACAAAATCACCATTCACATACCAATTGGTAAACTCTCTTTGCCGTGCATGGCCCGTTGGCATAAGCTGTTGAGTCAATTGGAGGCATGCAGGTGTAAATCTCTCGTTAGGATACGCTGCAGAGTGGCTGTTTTAATGTCCAATTCTCGAGCGCGATGACGAATCGACGTCCCTGGGCTATCAACTACATTTTCGTGAACTGCTCTGACATCTTCTGAACGATTGCTGCAAGCTCGTCTCGTATGTTTCACATCATTAACAGAAGCAGTACTTTCAAACTTTTGGATTATTTTTTTCACAGTGGATGGGGCCGATTATACCGAATATCAGCTGCTCTTTTCGAATCGTGGCAATTAAACTTTCACCACCTTGGTAATAATTTTTAACAATATAGGATACGCAGATTCTATTGTGTAATGATTTATTTTCATGAACTCCCGCTTGTCTACCATCGATCTGTCATATCACAATCATTATGACATTATGACTGCCAAAATGGCGCTAAATTCAAATATTGCGTTCTTATTGATACACCCTTTATCTATATATTGGTATTATTGATTATGTCCACAATATTCAAAAGTGATACTTTTCTTGACTCCACTTGGGCGCTCGTTGGAATTTTTTTCAGGTTGGATGCGATTACTCTCAACCGGCATAGCTTGTTGTGAAAATCTATCAATTTCACGAACTTTTTGTGGAAATCTATCAACTTTGCAAACTCTTTGAGAGGCTCAAATTTTCTCAGGCGGGAATAGCCCAAATTATAAAATTCTCCAATATTGTACGCAAAAGCCATACTAAATTTGCAACTTTGGAATGCTAACTGGATTCTCAGTGAAGGCCAAGTACTTTGTTAACAAGTACATCATATGCTTATCGTTATTAAAAATGGAGTCAAGTAAAATCACTCCGTACTTCCCACGCTACGCTGTCATCAGTCCGTAAACGATTCTGTCTGGCACAAGTTAACCCTTCTGAGAAAAAACCTAGCTACGAACACGAATAACCAAAAATGAAATGACTTTTCTACTTCCCCTAAGATGAATTGCTGCATGCGAACATGATCGTCGCGATGACCAATCCTGCGAGAATGACAGTTATTGGCCTTCACCATGCACAGTGCACATAACCCAGGCCGCAGCATCGCAGCAGTGCGGAAACGATAGTCGACTGTGACGTACGACCACCAGCGACTACGCTTGTCCATCCCGGGGACCACGTCGCACGTATCGCCGTCCGACTATAGGAGATAAGTTTTAAGGGTTAATGTACTCGGACTACATATACGATGAGTGAAATAGGCAATAATATATATATATAGCATTACCGGGGTTGGAGGCGTATAAGTATACCAACGTCAGAAAATTTTCGCGATTACAATACTTTCCCGCCGTCTGTAAATATTTCTCTAAGTTTTAAGAACAAATGTACAGAGAAATCTATAATGTCTACTATGTACTGATAGGTACATAAAATTAATAAGCACATAAATGGCCTGCCGCCAAAACATGAGATTCCTCTCCTACCTCCTACACCCCCGACTTTTATCCCTACAAAGTTTTCTGGAAAAGAACAGGAGCCTCTGGAGGTTCAAAAACAGAGGCTTGAGCGATTTTTACTCCTTTTCATTATTTCGCAGCCCGCCATTGAACCGATTGTCAAACAACCCCAAAGCTTTTTCGTCGCTGGCGTGGTAGTTATCTCGTGTGGAAATTTCATTAAAATCCGAGATGTACTTTGCAAGTTATTACGGACCAAGGTTTAGCGAACAGACCGACCGACCGACGGAAATGAGTAACATGATTTTTCGTGACATACATGTCATACAGGGTGTAACCGTTATGATAGTCATTATTTAAAGGGGTGATAGAGGGTGTTAATGTAACATGGGGAGCATTTTTTTAGAGAAAAGCGACTTTTAAGTAAAATAAAATCTGACAACGCCGCAATGCCAGACGCAAATTACGACGGAACGCAGTTCAAATAAAGATGGAGTTTGTTATTGTTGGCTCTTAGGTATTATTTCATTATTTGATAATGTACTCGTAAAATGCAAGTAAAAAAAAACGGAGTCATCACTGTCTCGGCTCTTCACCTAGTGTGTGAAAGTTCATTTAACGTATTAAAAAAATCCACTTATAAATAGGGAACACAATTTTGATACATACATTTTTTTTAAACCCACACTGCACTTTTTTGTATTTAAAGAAGGTGTTCAAAATATTGTCCTCCACTTTCCACACAAGCTTCATTACGACGAACTCAGTTTCTTCTTACTCTAGGTCCTCGAAGTTGTCCAGTTATCATTTCAGCCGCATTAAAAAATTTTTCACGAAGTTGTGCTTCAGTTGTTATTGGACCAGCCCCATAAAACATCCCAATACCAGAAATCCATCGGATTGAGGTCAGGAGACCTTGCTGGCCATTTTCGAGGATCAGGAGCGTTTCGACTGTTCCAGCGATTTAGATAATGTTCATTCAAATACTGAATGACGCCTCTAAAAATGTATGGTGGTGCCCCGTCATGAAGAAACCACAAATTATGTCTCCGTTGTAATGGCATGTTGTCTAAGGTCGGTTCCAAAAGTTCTGGTAGGTTATTGGCTAGAAAGCTAAGGTACCATTCTCCTGACAACTTTGGGGGTAACTCGAAAGGGCCAATTACCTGAACGTCAAGAATACCCGCCAAAATGTTTATTTTAAAACGTTGTTGGAAATGACCTTCACGAATGGTATGAGGATTTTCTTGGGCCCACGTGTGAGTATTACGGAAATTTAAAATCCCATCTCGGGTAAAAGTACATTCGTCCGTCGCTAGAATGTTTTTGAAAAAATCCGGATTTTCAATGTTTTTGTGCAAAAACCACTGACAGAATGTTAATCTGCGAGGATAGTCTTCTGGTAAAAAGGCCTGCACTCGTTGTACATGGTAGGGGTGAAGCAAATTTTCCCGTAGGATTCTATGGACTATGGTATGCGATAGTCCTACGCTGCGGCCTAATTCCCGAGTGCCGATATACGCATTGATTTCCACGATATTTAAAATTTGTTCCTCCTGCTCTACAGTAATCTGTCTATCATAAAAGCGAATATTAGGCTGAACACTTCCTGTATCTCGAAGTCTTTGGTACACTTGCACAAACACGCTGTTGTAATGTGTGTTTTAAATATTTAGTTTAATGAAACTTACTTACTTACTGACTACAAATTTTGGCTTAACTTAGAAAAACTTAATGCCATTTATTTGTAAATTACCCAATTTAAAAACGTTTTAGATTAGATTATAAAAATTAGTAAGTTTGTGGTGATTGTGGTCGCTATAGAGCATTTAACGTGGTAAACTATACTAAGCGACATATAAATCCGAACACCCAGTTTAAGTGGTTTTATTTTAATAAAATTTTGTATAAGTACTTAATGAAGCACAAGTAAATTTCAAAATGATTGCACTGCTTTAAAGCCCTTTGACCTTTAATAATGTGTGGATGCACCCTGATGTGCTACGCATTCTCCAACGCGTCTAGGCATGCTTCTGATCAGGTGGTCAATGTCCTCCTGTGGTATCTCATTCCAGGCAACCACCAACTCCTCTCGAAGTGCTTCTAGAGTCTGAGGAGGACGTTGCAAATTGAGCAATCTCCTACCCATCATATCCCACACGTGCTGAATTGGGGATAAGTCGGGAGATCTTGGTGGCCATGGTAACAATGTGACAGCATTATGTTGAAAGAAGTCTATTGTGACTCTTGTAACATGTGGTCGGGCATTATCTTGTTGGAAAGTTGGATCTGCCAGGGTGTCAAGATAGGGTAAAAGATGGGGTTCTAGAACTTCGTGGATATAACGCTGCGCGTTCATGTTACCTCTGATGAAGATTAAAGGTGACCTGGAACCATAAGCTATAGCACCCCAAACCATAACTCCAACAGTGTGATGAACATGTCTTTCAACAAAAAACTGTGGATTCCTCCTTTCACCACGTCGCCTTCAAACCCTGGCACGACCATCGTGCATGCCTGAACAAAATCGAGACTCGTCACTAAAAACAATAATGTTCCATTCCTGATCCCAGAGTGACCGTTGTCTGCACCACTCAAGGCGATTACGTCGGTGTTCTCGAGTTAAAGGGAGGACCCAGTGTGGCCGGTATGAAAACAAGCCAAAACTTCTCATTCGTCGGTAAACACTTCGCATGTCAATAGGTCTTCCGTGTTCTGCAAACCATTCATTTGCAATGGACCTGGTAGTGGAGAAACGGTCCCCTAAGGCCAATAATCTTAGGCGGCGATCTTCACGGTCTGTTGTTCTACGGCGGCGTCCAGTGCCCCTTGCCCTTTGCGTACGGCCTTCTCGAAGCCATGCCTGACAACACCTAACCACAGTGTCTACACTTCTTTGCACTCTAACTGCAATTGCCCGAAAAGAAAGTCCAGCTTCCCGAAGTCCCACTATACGGCGCCTATCAAACTCACTAAGTTGACGACATCGTACAGGTCTCCGTACTCTAGGCATCGTAACCGATCGTAAAGGATGTCAAGAACCAAAATCCGCCAACGTTGATTCTTTACTGCGGCTGAAATATTCATTTTTAGAGCGTTAGTGAATTAAAGCAGTATAAAAACCGGAATGTCCAACTGATAAGGCTGAAAATTTTTTCACTTGTTATTTACAGTAAGATAAATATATTCACCACTTTTATTAAAATAAAACCATTTAAACTGGGTGTTCGGATTTATATGTCACTTAGTATATAAATCCATTTAGACAAAAATCTATTGACTTTTGGACCATGGGTCATACAAACTTTTTGACTTGTTTTGACCCCCCTATCACCCATTTCAATATGACTACCATAACATTTACACCCTGTATAACAAAGAATATAATATCTCACTTTCGAAATGTTTCGCGATTACAATACTTCCTCGCCAGAAGGCATGGGAAGTAAAAAGGGAACTGAAGGTACACCTATAGGCTGACTCAGAAATGCACATCTGGATCGGTACTGGGGAGTTATGATAGATAAATACAATATAGAATGCAACTCACAATACCGACATATAAGTACCTATAAATTGAAAATTGAATAATTATTGACAAAAGTAGATTCATCGATAAGAAAACTCTTTTAGGAGGCAAATAGCATGAAGTAATTAGAATTACGTAGTGCCTCATGAATTATTCCGTACCCAACCTTACATGCCAGACACCACCTAATGTCCTTGCTGTGTACAAGGCAGAGATCAGACATAACCTGATCACATAAACTTAACATGATGCTTTCGTCAATCCGACTGAAAGACTGCTAACCATGGACACCCGTGCTTCTTGACTACTCATCAGCGTGGTCTAAACCCGGTCTCTGGTCTCTGGGACAACGAAAGAAAGCATCGCAACTATTATATATCCTCGAGGTACGGTCTTGAGAAATAAGACAGCGTCAGATCTATCACCAGAATCGACCACTGTGAGAGCGCATAGCTGCTATTGGAACTGTAAAAATCTCATTTCACGTCCAATATCCCAGTTACCATGTGACCGCTAGATAGCTGACGATTCCGGCTGTATAGTAGATGTGGTCTACTTGCCATTGCATAAACTAAACACGATACTGTCGTCCATCCGACTAAAAGAAAGCCAACCAAGAACAGCCGTTTCGTGCTTCTTGACTACTCATCAGCGTAGTCAAAACTTGCTCTCTCGCTTCTGGGACTACGAACGAAAGCATCGCAGCTATCCTCTATCCCGGAGGTACGGTGTATCTATGGTAGCCAAGAAGCACGAAACAGCTGTCCACGGTTGGTTGTCTTTTGAGTTAAAGTACGAAAGCATCATGTTCAGCAGCTTATTCAATGGTAAGTAAACCACAACTACTGTACAGTCAGAATCGTCAGCCGTCTAGTAGTCACATGTCAAGCTTCGAACATAAATCGAACTGGATTGTGGAACAATCTGCCGCAGTGTATTTTTCCAGGTCTACCAACCTTGCAGTTCAGAAGTCGCTCTTTATAGTAGTCACGGTGCCCCAGTTCAGGTTGCTTCAGTATAAAATATGCCTCGTCTGAACCGTGACCTGTAACCCGAGCAGGCAAAAGCATTTTTGTAGGAATTCCATGTTCGCCAGCAGCAGGAACTCCAGTAGGAGTGGGAGCAACTCCTTTATTTTCATATCCGGCGTAAGCAGCGGCACATCCGGTCTGGGCGTAAAACTAAACTGCTAACACAGTCCCGTTTCGGTGTAGCTAACGTGTTCTTTCTTGTTTCCGGTTCTGTTTTCATCCGGACTGGTCGGTTTTTTAGAATGTGAGGATTGATGGAAACACTGAATGATGATTACTTCGTTATTGCTAAGCTTTTTTATATATACCAAAGCAGCCGCGTGAGGAGAAGCCAAAATACCGGGTCACAGTGGCTGATATAAGTGTATAGACAGAATTTGTTACAATTTTAAGATGTTTAGATGAAGGCAACACCTCGCAATCTAGATTTTTTCATCATGTCTGTTTGATGTCTTTTAACATGAATTAAGACTTTGTCGGGCGGTAACTCTAATTTTGAACCACCTGTAGTACGCAATCTTCGCGCTCCTATATTGTCTTACTATTCCGTACCCAGGCTAATGATTAAAACTATCGAGATAGAGAAGCTGTATTTATTTGTTTAGTCGTGGCTTAAATCATAGTAATAATAATAATAAATGTCTTTATTAAATAATATATACAATATAATATGTGTATATGTATATACAGGGTGACTTCGAAGTTGAGACATTTATTTTAACAGTGAGTAGATCTGATCAAAAGAAATGTTTTTTCTTTTAACATTTTTCTGGTAAAATTAAAGTAACAAAGTTATAGCCCTTTAGAAGTTTGAGTACCGCCCTGTCTCAATAATAATATTATGTGCTCGTGTTTGGCAACAACGGATATAATCCGCCTTATCGGTTCATCGCATCGGAAACAAAAAAGCGAAAGAATTTGAAATGCTTATCACGATGTTTTTACTACAATTTTATTCAGTTGTATTCAGTCAATGTGTCAGTCGGTAACGCGTGAGTGAATAGTGGTGTTTGTTGCGTGGCTCAAACGAAATAAAAAATGGCACATGTTTACGAAAATGCTGAACTTGTGGACATGATTCTTATTTACGGGGGGGGGGGAGGAGTCTTTACAAATTGCTGCCGCGGCATCACGGATTTATGCGGATCGGTTTCCCAATCGAGTGCAACCAACCCCTCGTACCTTTGTTAATGTAGCACAAAGGGCTCGTGAATCAGGTGACTTAAGACCTCACAGGGGAGGGCATGCCGGTGCTCCAAGACCGCACGATCAAATACAGGTCCGCACTGAAATACTTGTCGGGAGGATACTTTATAAAACAATGTAACATTTTTTTTTATTTTTTTTTATTTTTACACACATATTCTGGTTTATCTTCCTTCTAAAATCATTATCTGAAAATTAATGACTCAACTTCAAAGTCACCCTGTATATATATATAAAGTGTAACTATAGTGGCGAAGTTTAGCAATATGCTATTGTAACACTTAACCAGGAAAGTTAAAAATTACGTAGTTAAACAGTTAACACAAACAAAACGAAAAATATATATAACAAATCACTTATAACCCATATAAAAAGTGAAAAATGAGATATTTTGTGTGCACATACTGCTACTCTAATAAGATCTATGAAATATTGAGGGAAAAGTCAATCGTTCAAAATAACTCAACTTAACATTGTAGCGGAACCCTGGTAAGCTAATGGTACTGTCCAAAGAATTATGTATAATTGCTGCAACGTTATATGAGAAACTTCGTTGTAACAGAGATGTTGTATGCTTCGGAATTCTGATAACGTGCCTGTCTCTAATAGCTCTATCGTGGATGGTGTTATTAAAAATTATTTTTTTACATGGGTATTCTGGCTTAAAATTAATTAAAATTTTATGGATAAATGTGGAAAAATGTAACTCGACCAACTGGTCAAACTTTAGCCATCTCAACTCTGCATATTTGTGAGAGACATGGTCGAACTTTCTCATGCCGAATATAATGCGAACACAGCTGTTTTGAATCAACTGGATTCTGTGTTTAGTGATTTGATCCAAACAGGGAAAATATAGAATACTGCAGTAGTTCAAAACAGACGCAACGAAGGTTTCGCAAATTTTTTTCCTCATTTTGAAGTTTAACAGATATCTGTTTCATTAAAGACTCCGTAAACGTGCATAGGTTTTTTGTGTCAGATTTTTTACATGCTTGGTAAATCTTAGTTTTGTATCAATTTCTACACCCAATATTTTTGCGCTCTTGGTGAGCTCGAGCTGCTTATTGTCTATGTTCACATTTAAGAGCGAAAAACAACATCGTTTTTTCTGATCTCTGAACAAAACAATAAAATCTTAGATTTTTCCGGGTTTATGCTGAGGTTGTGATCTGCTGAATATTTGCATAGACTATCAATATCTGCTTGTAATACTTGGACAGTGCTCTGTATATCTTCTATGCCGAAACAATGGGAGAGCTGGGTGTCATCAGCGAACGATTGAATATCAGAGTTGTAAACTGATCTAGATAAGTTAAATGTATATATTAAAAACAAAACAGGTCCCAAAATTAAACCCTGAGGCACTCCTGAAGGTATGTGAGTGACATCAGGTGTAACACCCTTCACTGAAACACATTGTGTCCTGTTTTTAAGATAGCTTTCAAAAAATTTGATAACAACCTCATCACAACCAACAGAACGTAGCTTAGCACATAAAAATTTATGATCTATCTTATCGAAGGCTTTAGGGTAGTCGACTGATATTAAAGCTAAACCCATTTTTTTGTCAAGAACACGAAAGATGTCGCATATGTTTAATAAGGCCGATGTTGTATTGTAATGTTTTCTAAATCCCGATTGATTAGGTGGGATTATCTGATGTACTTCAATGTATGATGTAAGTTGAAGTTGAACAATCTTTTCAAGGATTTTTTTGACAAAATAGGTACCTAGTAAACTGAAATTTTAGGGACGTAACCGGTTTCAAGACATAGATTGATATGAAGTGGAAAAATATAACGGGTAGGCTTACCTTTACCATAGTTAGCGTAATACAATCTATTCCTTTGGCACCTGATTTAAGAGATTTAATTGTTAGTAGAATTTCTGAAGGACCAATGATTCTGAATGAAAAAGAATCAGGTGGAAAGAAATAACGATTTTTGTTTAGGTGGCATAATTCTTCCGAGGCATTATTTGTACTGTATACTGACATAAAATAGTCACTAATTTCATTTGGATCAGATAGATTATCCTGGAAGAGGGGGTTTTGTCCGAGAAAGTATATTAAGCTGCTTTAAGCCAATCCATACCTTTTTTTTCGTCATTTTGTTCGGATAAAAATTGTAGATATGCTCTTTTCTTTTTCCTCACCTGAGTAAGCGCGTGATTTCTTTTTTGCTTGTGAATATTTAGGTTTTCTACAGTTGTATTTGTTTTATATGTAGTATGGGCATATCTCTTTCTTTAAGAACGTCACGTAAGTGCGGAGATAGCCATGGAGCAGGTGGTTTGTTTACTCTAAAAGTAGTTACAGGAGCATGCTTATCATAAACTTTCATCAGTGTATTTGTTAGGTATATGGTTCATAAAAAATAAGTCATCTAAATTTGCAGAAGCTAAGTCACTTAGAAAATCTTGCGCGTTGAAGCATTTTAAGTTCCTTACAATTACAAACCTTTGTTTATTTTTCAAATCAGGAATGGAGAGAGTGCACGATACCATTTTGTGGTCAGATATGCCGTTAGAATCGAGAACCAAACAGTCGGAAATAATGTCTGGTTTATTAGTAAAAACTGGATCTAATAAGGATGCTGTGTTACTTGTTGTAATGCCATTTGAATTGAAGTTGTAAAAGCTATAATTTTTGTTTGGCAGAGGCTAGTTCACACGAAATAAAATGCCCAGAAAATATTCATAGGTGTAATGGTATCATAATAATAATATTGTAAGAAGTGAGTGAAGTGAACTTTGGTGCGTAGTAAGTATATAAGTATATAGCAAAACAGGAAAAGCTTTAGTATGCAATAATTATGGTGTAAGCAGAATTGTATTTCGGATAATAAAGTGCATTCACTTTATAGACAACGATCGAGTAAGTTAACCCTGCGACTTGATCACCACTATCTCCAAGTATATCGTGATAACTGTTTAACTACCCTCAAATTAATCACCCAAAAAATTATGCCTTCAAAAAATTTTCCGAAGGGTGCAAAGATTCTCCAAACTGTGGAAAAATCAACCAGTATGGCAAAGCTGATACCGCATCACCGAACGGCATCGCAGGTATCTGTATATAAACTGAATCCAAATTTAAGATGAGATGTAAATAATAACAGTTAGCGCGTGATCTCTCGGTAACATGTGGGGACAACGCCTCTTATTGGTCAATTCGCCATTAAATTTCAAGCGCTCGCCTGGCGGAATAATACGCGGGGCAGGGGCAGGGCAGGCAGAGTTGCACTCAGGCCACCGTCCGTCGCGTGTATCACTGCGTGCTCGTGTTTTCGTATTCACCTTGCTTGGTTGTTGCTGTTGTTGTTGTTAAGTGTATTTGAGTAATTTGTTAAACTTCTGTTTCTGTTAAATACTGTCATCTTTGTTTTACAACATGTTGGTGGTAGTCCATCATTCGGAGGTAGCCCTGAATGCGGTCCTGTACGCCGTCCTTGCTTTTGGCCATCACGCATCCATTCTATACTGGGTGTAAATACACTATATATCAATTTACAGACGCGGAAACTAATGCATAACAGGTACCACGTCCTATGTCCTCAGAGTATAACCGCGGCCTAACATTGCAAAGTAAATGTTCTGCACGATTCTTCATTTTGTTTAACCAATAATAAACTAGAGGTCCGTGCTTGGGTACCTTCCTTTAACATATATTCGCCTTATTTGAAATTGTTTACCTTGTTGCTCTGACTCTTCATCTTACCCAGATACGGAACGCAGAGAAATTCTGACCTGTGAGGCAATTTCCGCGTGAAAAGCCTAATCGATTGCATAAATCTGAAAACAAGCGCTTTCAACTTAGTTAATTGAGTCGAGGAAATGCGTTTTGTTTCCATAAGTAGCCAGGCTGTTCTTTTGTTTTACGCATTTTACATTCAAATTAGCCAATTTCTCACTTGGCAGGATCGACACAGAAGGGCGAGAGGAATTGTTTCTTTGGTAAAGTAGGGGGCGGTAGGTAGGATTCATTGAAATCGTGAAGGTTTTTCTAAACGGATTGGGGATTACGTCTACTTAGGGGGAATTTTTTTTGACGGGTGGGTAAACAAAATATACTAAAAATGGAATGAAGCGATTTGTTCTCTTAACGGTTTTTTCACAATGCGATACGAAATAAGGAAACATCGACTAATGGTACCATGTGCCTTAACTTCCCTAATCATCCGTAACGCAACTGCTGCTCACCCGTTCACAGAGACATGAATGATACAGGACCGGGCTAGATACGGATTTATCTAATTTTTATTGCTGGGAGAAGAATTTCAAAAACCGTTTTCAGTTTTTCAGATTTCCCCTACCTGATAAATGATATTGCTTTGACTTAAACCACAAAACACCTAATGCTCATGCTAACATATTTAGCTCTGTGACTGAACATTGTCGTGGAAAGTCCGACGAGAAGTGCACAGAGCCAATTCATAAGAGGTTCGAAAATATCAGAGATTCTATTTAGATACCTTTTTGGTGAATGCTATCGTTAACTGCTTAACTGTATTGTAAATGTTGAGGAAGAAATTATGTAATTATATATACATATAAGCATTTTCACATGTAACAGCTGTTGAGGTTGTGTAGCACTGTGGAGTTTTATATGATTTCCAGTATACACATCAAAAATAAATATTATTTTATTGAAATATTTTTACCTCCACTAGAAAATAAGGCAATTATTGTGTTTATTTCACATGTTACGTTTAAAATGATGTATACTAAGTAGTTCAAAACGCTGACTGCTCTCATCGAACCGTGAACATAACTATAAGAATTTGCCTGTTTTGTAGTCATCATCAACCGCCTCTTCATATACTACAATGTACGTTTCAACAGTTTTTGCATTTTTTCTCCTAGTAATAAGAATTCGATGAATCCGGATCTCTCAGAAGACCGTTGTTCTCCACTCTACATCGTGGTACTAGATACTATGTTTTACATCGGAGTATGGGATCTATGGAAGTAATTCCTGTAGTTTGACTGTGACCCGCCAAAAGTCGTGAAAAGACCCATAGTAAGTCAGGTTCAGAAAGTTCCTCCACAATTAGCATCTTGTATGGAAATGCAGAATTCTGTCCACAGAACGATCGTAAACTCCAGAGGAAGACGCATGTTTGTGCGCTGAACGCCGTGGTGATCGCTCCATTGATGCTCTCACTGCGTCAATGTTGAACTAGGGATTCTAGGGTGCTGATGTTTCAATTTTGAAATTGAAAAAATATAACCTTGGAGTGGATTGAGATTTCAAGATAATTGAAATTTTGACACGTAGTACCTATAGACATTCAAAAAGTTTCATACTGGAGAATACAGAAGTAGCGTAGAAACGGGAAAATTTCGAAGCTCTTACAAAAAAAAAGAGAAACAAAATGTGACGCCCTGTATATCTTCTAAGTGATAAGTGATTCAAGGCCCTATGTTTGTGCGAACTTTTTTTTGTTTTTTTCTGATTGTACCAGGGTGAATCAAATATGAACCGGACTATTCTGATTAACGCGCCATAGGTGAATGGAGTGGGGCGACGTCTTGGTATATGTTGGGTGGGGATATCAGGAAGAGGGCAGTCGGTTGGTTTGACACGTCAAAGTAGACGAGCTGTTAGTAGCATCAGGGGGGTGAAACTCATATGAGCGAATGGGAAACAAAGCAGTGTTGCGGGTGCACAATATGACAACCGTGTCGCACCCTCAAAAAATGACGGCTTATTTACAACTGACATTGTCTGGTTGGTCAGATTTAAAGTTCCGGCGGGTTTCTTCCTGGGGCTGTGCTTTGCAAAAAATAACCTTACTTTGTCCATAAGCCATTTTCGTTGTGCGTAACCTAAACATTTCATTTTGATTGTTATGTTATTTGAGACATATGCCTTTTGTTCAGAGTTGTGAAGTATAAAAATGTAAGTACCCAAGGCTGTAATATATTTGTAAATACTATAAGAAAAACTTCAAATCAAAACTGTCTTTTTCAAGGTGATACAAGGTGATCCCAGTCACTAGCCAGGCTTCTGCAGGTGCTGAGAAAGATCAGAGATGCAGCGGTTACTCATTTGAGGAGTGTAACATTTGAAGATCATGCCTGTTGGAACCTCCACATAACTTTTTGAACAGTGGAGCAACATAAAAAGTTCAGCCGCCGGTATCAATCCCTGAGGTCCTGAGAATTATCAGAAGTTCGGAGATTACTTGTGATCTAACCAGAAGGCACAGCTCTGAAGGATATTTGGAGGTCATAACATTTGTAAGTTTTTATATGACTCAATAACCAGTGATGATTTATACTGCTTTTTGTCCAAGATAGTTTTCATACTTCGTTATAAATCATCTGTTCTTAGAGCAGCAGAGTTGATATGCAAAGCTCAGTATAATTTCAATGAAATCGAAGCCATATGTTATTGAACAATAACATGGGTGCCCACAGGGTGGTGTCAGATGGGCCGTGGTCTCTTCTGTGGTCACTGTGACTTTAAAATTTGCATATTTAGCATGGTTTTGTGTACAACTTTGAGAATTTTGTAGAATTTGTCCCCCCTGAGAAAATTACTACTTCTTCTCATCAAACATTTGGGGGCAGATACAATTTCACAAAAAGTTATGTCTTGATGATGATCAGCACCCCTGAGAAAAATTCCTGCCGGTATCCATGGACAATAATATTGTTGTTCTAATAAAAAAAAGAAATCTGAATTGTAGTAACATATCAACATAGTTCAATTTTCTCCTAATATTTGATTTACGCAGGTGCCAACAAAGGCTGGGGAATTAAAACATCTGGACCATAATAATGTTAATACAGATTTGTTTGTAGGAAAATGTATGAGATTTATATAATAAACTTATATTTAGATATTTGTAGTATATGTTTTTCTTCTGAACCTTTCCAGATTAGTAAGTAGATATGAGTGATCTTATAACAGCTGTGTTATTGACGTTGCTATTTTAATATACAAAAAAGCACTTGTTCGTAGCGCAAAATGTTAATAACAAATGCTGTTATAAGATCTCCCATATCCCACCAAATTTCTATATACAGGGTGTCCCAGAAGTCGACGTCAAGCCGAAACCGGGTGATAGGCAAAGTCATAACAGCTATCAGAAAAATATTTAAAAAAATTTTATGTATGTGTTTTGAAAATGATAGGTCTTTGAAAAAAATATAGAAATTTCACACCCTACGGCAGTCTGTCAACTCCTGTTACTACAAATATTAACTTTTTTTGGATTTTATTTTTACAATGTAATGATGAATAATGCATCTCCAAACTGGTGTCTCAACCTTACTGCCAACTTTTCTCGTTCAGGAAAAATTGCCACTTATTTCCCAACCAAGTATTCCAAAGTAAAACTTTGCTCAACTTTAACTGGCTGTACTGGAAAAAAATGTACTACGAGAGTTTGGCAAGTCACCTTAAAAGTTGGCGCATTTAATAACGATTCCAAAATGGTATAATACTTAGAAGATTACTCGTTAACTGATGCAACAAGTCACCGTGTTGCCATTGAATAGCAAGAAATTGAACCTTCTTCAGTGTATATGTTTTGTGAGTAGCATCATGTCTGAGCAAGAGTTGCGCAACACATTATCATAAAATTTTTCTCGCGGGAGGGCGTTCAACCTTCCGAGATTTTGCGTCGATTAACAGCACAATTCGGCGACAAGACCGTTTCAAGGACACAAATGTAGGTACGTCTGGAAAAACATTTTCCATGGAGAGGCACCATCGCAAAAACCAAGACCAGTCTTTCTGCAGGAAAAGTCCTTGCAACGGTATTTTGGGAATTGAGAGGTGTACTGCGAGTCGATTTACTTCACGATCGCCGTACAATTAATGCTGCTTACTAGTGCCAACTGCTTGAAAGAAGTGAAACTGGTTTATCGGCGAAAAACGCAAAACAAGCCTTTTCGAAGTGCCGTTCTGCTCCATTACAATGCTCGGCCACACGCAGCTGCATTGACCCAAGAGAAATTATGCGAAATTTATTGGAAAACATTTGAACACCCGCCTTACAGTCCAGATTTGTCGTCATGTGACTATCACATGTTTAGGCTACTTGAAGAAGACCTCGGAGGTCACCACTTTGACGACGACGGTGTGGAAACGTTCGTGCACAATTGGCTACTGACACGACCAGGTCCATTCTTTGATGGGGGAAATAAGAAACTTCCAATCTGATGGGAAAAATACATCAATAAGAGAGGAGATTATGTAGAAAAATAAGATGTTAATAAACTTGTATTTACTATACCAATAAAATTACAAAAACAAGAGTCCGGTTCACATTTGATCCACTTTCGAACTTTCTACTATAGTTACAGACGGGGCCTCGCTTTCCTGAAACATACTGTATAACTGACTGATTTCTCCAATATTTTCAGAATTCACTGAAATAGACCCAATCATTGGCAGAAGATATGTATCAAAAAAGGAGAACTTATTGTATGCTTGACTGTAATTATCGATCTTGTAATAACACACTAACACTGTCTCAGCCTCAGTTCTCAAGCCAACAATGTCCAGTTTTAAAACTTCCAAACCTGTGTAATTTTTCTAGTTGATACTAAAACAGTTCATTTCTTTCAAGACGAATGCAAATATAATATTTAGAAGAGTAATCTCGTTCCTCCAGTTTTAATGTTAAAATTTTTTGAGACATAGTAAAGGATGATTCTGAATGGATTGAGTCTGCAATTCACATAAGGCTCCGGAACTCACCATTTATGATTATGTGCCACCTTTCTGAATTATAAAAGCAAAATCTAATTTAATCTTGTAAAAAGGCACGTGTACCTGAAAAAATCTTTCAAAATTAATGTCCCCGTGGCATCATAACAGAGGTGCTTTCGCATGCCGTGTCTTCCCATTACTATGAATAATACGTTAGAGGAAGAGAGGAAGTTGGAATTGCGAAGTTGTATCTCATATTCAACAGGGCACCGACGGTGTGCCTCTGAGGATGTCGCGGAGAAATATCCACGTGCAGAAGGATAGCAATTTAACATGAGATGGTGAATTGCTGAGCAGTAAGGCCAATTCTAACTAGGTGGTGCGAATTTGGGGACAAGAAAGGTCCTTGACAGAAAATAGCAATGTTACTTGGAAGTCTAGTCTCGTATAGATTACTTAAATAATATGAGAAAATAGGATTTTCCAATTTAATTTTTATGTCCCGGTCATGAATTTTTTCGCGATGCGTGTCAAACGTCTATACTTCAAGAAAATCTCTTAGAATAGTCTCGGAAACGAGACGTTTTTTGGATGTTACTGTCATCTGGACAGCCAGATCTTGCTCTTTGGCATGTCGGTCGTCTGCGATCGGGCGAAAGAAAGCTATATCACTAGCTTGTTCAATGGAGAGTAAACCGTATCTTCTATACCGCCAGAATCGGTTTCATTTAGCGGCCACAGTGGTTACCCGGCTATCAAATGTGGACTGGGATAGAGTTACAACAAACAGCCTGCTGTTTTCACTTTCGCAGAGGTTGATTCTGGTAAAAGAATAAAGTAACAACAACCCCTCGTTCATAGTCAAACACTGTATTCATGTCTTTGTTAAACCATTACTAAAAATATTAAATCTCACTACAGCAACCAATACATTTCTTGATATTTGGGAACTTTCTAGAGCGACAGATATTTTCAAATTAGGGGATAATACTGTATTACTATAGAGCGGTGGCAATATTGTCAAATTTCTACAAACTGCTGGAGATCATATTGCATAATAAAATTATTTACTCCGCAGTTCATAGATCCCTGTCCCCTTTTCAGCTTGCGTTTCTTACTAAGAGACCTATAAAATCTATAGTTACTAATTTAACAAGCTTTACTCAGTTCGCTATTGAATGTGTGGATCGGCAAGGTCAACTAGATGTAGAACTGATTTTGCTAAGGCGTTCGATAGGGTGGACCATGGCATACTTCAAAATTAGCTTTCTCATTATGGATATTTAAGTTGTAATAAGTTCCACCTTGCGGCTGATTTAAAATTATTCATGATTATGGAGTCTGAGGCTTATTGTATTGCTCTTCAGCGGGATATTGATACTTTAGTAGCTTGCTGTGACGAAAATAATTTATTTTTTAATGCATCTACGTGTACTGTAGTCAGCTTTTCCAGAAAAAACGTCTGCTTGTAAATTTAATTATAAAATTGGGGATGTTTCATAACTCAATTAAGGATGTGGGTGTAGCTTTTGATCATAAACTTCATTTTCCACTCCAGATAGCTCAAAAGGTGAGTGGAGCTTCACGGGCGTACGGCTTTGTTGTGAGAAACTGCAGAAGCTTCAGCCGCCCAGAGTCACTGTTGGTTTTGCATGTCGTGTATGTTAGATCGATGGTATATGCATCGTTAATTCGGAATCCAATTCACTATTGCTACATTGATTCTCTTGAGCATGTTCAGAGAAAGCTTCTCAAATTTTTATCTTTCAAGGTTGACGGAGCATATCCTCAACGGGGTATATCTGAAAGTTTGTTATTGTCTAGGTTTCAAATTCAGTCTTTAGAGACAAATTGATGCTAATGAGATTGTGGCTCAACTAAACTTTAATGCTATTCAAGATCGTACCGTTAAGACCGTGACAAGGCTCACAAAAATTTATATTGTGAAAGCACCCATATGTGAGTGTGAAACTTACAATGCCATATATAATTATTGTGATATACATGCTGACAGTTTGAACAGCATTCAGAGTGTAACTAAGAATTACTAAAAAAATTATGATGAAATGTGGGACGCAAACCAGAGCGGTGGAGGCCGAGGTGGCGATAGAGATCACGGTGGCGATCAAATGAGGCGCATGCAACTAAACCGAAGTACGCACACCTGCGACGATCTGGCAAATGCGCCCGCTCTCTTTGCTGCGTTCTACCGCGGCCAACTTGCGAACTGAGGCAGAACGCTGCATGCATCATTTGCCCGCATAGTTTGCGCAATATTCTTTCCACGGAGTAGTATCAAACATGTGTGATACCGAAAAACTGATCGAAAATGTACGGGAACATTCTATCTTGTATGACTTGTCTCACAATGACTATAAGAATGTCAACAAAAAGACAAAGTAGCATGAGATAGCGCGAAGCGGCATCTATCGCACCAGGATCGAACCATTGTTGATCGCGCACCGCTGCTCTTAGTCGGAACCGTCGCAGTTTCCGTTTAATATCTGTGCCGCTAAATAGCTGATGATTCTGGCAGAATGCAGAGTGGTCTGCTAGCCCTTGAACAGGTCAAAACAAATGGTTCGTTTCTGGTGTGCTAGATGGCGCTTCGCGCTATCTCATGCTGATAAACCGGACCTCCGGTATAGAGGATCAATGTGATGCTTTTGTTTGTTTATCCAGAGATAAGAGACCAAGCCTATACCATGCTGATGAGTAGCTAAGAAGCACGAAACAGCTGTCCATGGCTGGCTGTCTTCTTTTCTTGGCCGGACGGACGAAGGCATCTCATTTTGTTTTGAACGGGTAAGTAGCTACATTTTTTACCTTTATAGATTTTTATTTAGACAAAAGAGGTATCTTTTAACACTAACTTATCTAATTATTAAAATATGAAACAAATGTTTCACGTTTGTTGATCTTGGGGCATCGTTTGCAAAATTTTCAATGGCTCCGAGGTCGGGCCGCTGTTCATATTCTGCTGGCTTTATCAAATTCAAAATATCATCAAAACAGTACATAGTCTTTCTAAAATAGACCAAAAATCTATCTCCATCTTTCCTTAGTTTATAAAATATTGTATGAAATTCTCCTATGCTTTCCCGATCACAATTGATATCATGAACCTAAATCCTTCACTTAATCCTACACAAAAAAAAGAAGTGTAAATAAAATAACTTGAGTACATTTTTTATATGCAATTTTTTCCTATTCTTATTATTAGTAATTTGTTTAAATACTTACCTCTATCTTTCCTCATCTTCATCCACTAACAAAGCCAAAAGCAAAGCTTATAACTTCTATATCTTTTGCACTCATTGCGTACTTTAATTCTGAATATTCTTGAAGATACTAAATTTGTCGCTGAAAAATCAGCTTTGGTTTGCGGACATGTAGTCCGCCTGGTGACCGCCACCGCGGCCGTCACCGCTCTGGTTTGCGCCCCACATTATGTTTCTCACTTGAGTGGAATATGTTTTTTGCTTCTTTTTCTTCTTTATTTCTTCCTTTGGATGAAATTACCTGCTTTGTTAGTTTCATTTATCTTTTCTTAGGATTGTCCTGTAAATGGTTTCCTTGACTGTTGGCAATAAACGCTACCTATTTATTTATTACTATTGGGGTTTTACTGTGACTCCCGAAAATCAAGACGTTTATCAAAATATCCTAATTATCATCTTCCTATCAATCAAATTAACAGAGATAAATATTAATCTGCAACATTGCGATAAAGCAACGCCGCGGGCTAATTCGATCGGTATATCGGCATGCAGGCATCGATAGCCGTAATCCATTGTTGGATCGGGCCAGTAATGTAATGATCACACTGTGGGATTAGAAAACTAGTTAAATGATAATAACGTTTCATGTTCAATTAACTGGGATACGATTCGAACTATGCCTATGGTGTATTAAACCGTTGAAAGCACAGCGCGATGTATTGCTAATGGTGGTATGAGATAGATATTTCAGTAAGGCCTGTAATGAATTTGATCATTTTCAGAGGTATACAGGAGTCTCACGTACAACTACATCGCTCGATTACCTAACCAGTTTAGGCAAGATGGTTATGAAAATATGGTTTTATTAGGTTATAATATTTTCAAAATGGTGGCACTTACGCTTGTAGCAGGCTAAATACCAACTTGCTTAATTTGAGTAGACCACCCGGTATATATTATTAAATTTTTTGATTCTACGCAAGATTCTAAACACATTCCATGTATACAGGGTGTTTCTGTTTATTGTTGCATAACTTTAAAATTCGATAGAACTTTCAAAATTAATGCATAAAGTCTATATAAACATGGGTCGATAAATGCGTGGCTTCCCAAATACAGGGTGTTTAAATTTACTTTCTAAAATAGTTCTTTTGAAATATTTCGAACAATATTTGATGTATAACAGTCAAAATTGGTATACAAGGGTTTTTTGGTACGACAAAACGAACTATGGGGATAGTTTTACTGTAGTCGCTAGAGGGCTCTCTCTACTGTACCTGTAGTGTATTAAAATGACCGAAAAATTTTTCTTAGTGCACTTTTTTGATTTTTGAATAAATAAACTGATTCTTCGTACTTTTCAACATAAAAAAGCTCTCTTGTGAATTTTCCTTATAGTTAGCCGTTTTTGAGATATTTTGATTTTTAAGGTTCGATGCATTTTTAATTATTTATGATAAAATAACGTTAAAAAGTCAGTATCTCGATAATTTTTAGAAGTAGGCTGTGTCTGCAAATATTTGTGAAATTGAAAGCAGCGGTTGAGCCACCGGTGCAACCATTTATCCAATTTTACTTCCATTAATTTAAGTCTGAGCGACCGGTTGTACACGAAAATTGTCTATAAAGTATATAGACAAGTTTATTGTACAACCTGTGGCTCAGACGGAAATTAAAGGAAGTAAACATGGATAATTGGTTGCACCGGTAGCTCAACCGATGAATTAAAAAATACGCCTAAAAAGGTTAAACGTCAATTAGTTGACAGTTAGTTTTGTTGTCTGTTGAAACCTGAAACGTTTTTTTGCAATTGTGAATGCACGAAATTTAGTTTCTTTTACCTGTTTTTTTTAAGTTATATAAAAATGCCATTTTTATTCTCCAATCAAGAGTTAGCGGATATTCATTTTGTGTATGGCTTTGTAAATGGAAACGCAGCAGAAGAAGCCAGAGAATACGGACGAAGATTTCCAAACAGACGACATCCAACTCGCTCAGTATTTGTAAGAGTGCATCGCCAAATAATTGAAAATGGTATTGTAAATCTCCAAAGGGATCAAAACATAAATGTTCATCAGCGCAGATTTACCCGTATGATTCTGCGTGAGTTTGATAGAGATCCGACCACAAGTGTTAGGAGACTTTCTGGTGCCTTGGGAATTTCAGCAAGCCATGTTCACCGTGTTCGTAGAAATGACCATAGACGTCCTTACCATTTGCAACCTGTGCAAGGACTACAGCCAGGGGACGGAGAACGAAGAATCACATTTGGTCAGTGGATTCTTGATAGAACTGATAATAATAGGGAGTTTTTAAGTAACGTTTTATGGACCAATGAGTCATGCTTCACTAGACGTGGAGTGGTAAATTTTTATAATCAACATATTTGGTCGCATGAAAATCCGCATGCAGTTCGGGAAAGAAAATTTCAGCATGAATTTAGTGTGAACATGTGGATTGGTATCTACCGTAATCGACTATTTGGACCCAACCTTTTGCCTGCAAGGTTAAATGCTGCGACCTTCTTGGAATTTTTAAAGGCTGAGCATGCAAATATGTGGGATGATGTTATGTTAGATTTGAGAAGATTGGCCTGGTTCCAGCTTGATGGTTATCCAGCTCATTATTCGAGAATAGTTAGAAACTGGCTGGACGAAAATTATCCAGAAGGATGGATCGGCCGTGGAGGACCAGTCGCCTGGCCCCCACGATCCCCTGACCTAAATCCATTACATTTTTTTGTGTGTTCAAATGGCCCATGTTTACGAAATAGTGGACATAAAATACTAACATCGGAGAATGTCAACAAAATGCAGCCGCAGGATACAAGTTGGATGCGAAAAGATTTCCTTTAAGGAATCATCCGGCCTCATGGATGTTTGTAAATTTAGTTATTAGACTTCGTGACTCAGGATAGTTCTCAACCTGAAATGTTACAAATTGAGGAAAACATTTTAGAAATGGTCGACGACGACCCAACAATGAGTACTGGAGCATAGCAGCTCAACTTGAAGGTTTTCATATTAAAGTATTACAACAGTTACAAACTGAAGATAATCCTAAAAGAGTTGCATTTAGCCAATGGCTTTTAGAACAGTTCGGCAGAAATGAAGATTTTACGAAATTAATTTTGTGTACAGACGATGCCACATTTACACGAAATGGAGTGCACAATTTCCACAACAATCATGTTTGGACAGTAGAAAATCCACATTTTGTGAAAAGTACTCATTTTCAACATAGATTTTTCTAAATGTTTGGGCTGGCGAGGTAATTGGACCCTCCTTTCTTCCACTTCGACTGACCGGTCAAATTTATTTAGATTTTTTTTGACACAATCTGCCACAATTAGAACATGTTTCTCTAAATCTAAGACAGAAGTATATAGTTCCTACATAATTCGGCTTCACCACATTGACGACTCCATGAACCGCTAAATAATGAGTTTCTGAATGAATAGGGGTCAATGAACCCATTTCTTGACCTGCTCGCTCCCAGGATTTAACGTCTTGCGATTTTTTTCTGTGAGGCTATTTGAAAGAGTTGGTGTATCATGATGGAGCAGTAAATACTCTGGAAGGACTTCAATAGTGCACTGAAAATGCTTGTGATTTAATTAGTGGACACCAGGATTTTATTGCTTGTTAAGGGTCGTGGATTCGCCGAGCCAGTTTTTGCCATAATCGAACAAATAGGGACAATTTTGAACAGTTTTTGTAAAAACGGTATCCATTTAACTTGATAATGATTCTTTTTAACAATTTTTAATAATGTAAAATGATTCTCTTATTATGTAACTTTTAGGGTAAAGTAGGATTTTTAAATTTTTGGTTACTGTACTAAAAACTTAAACTCTTTATTGATAATATTAGTACACAAGCACAAATAAACATTTAGCTTTCTATGAATCAAAACAAAATCAAACAACATGTTGAGCAAAAAAAAAAATACAAAAATAGAAAGGCTTGCAAGTGATGCGATTAAGCAAACAGGTTGGTTTAATCGTACCATCGGTTTTTAAATCATACCACTAATTTGTTATTTATAGTTCTCACATACATATTTTTTTTGTTTTTTGGTTCCAGCATATGATGTGTGGGCCCACTTTTCACATTTAATACATCTTACCATATCTTCAATAATGTTCTCTTCACATATAAAGCAGTACCAATCAGTAGGATCATATTCGATTTGAGCCTTTACCTCGGCAGATTTTGAAGTGGAAGATTGACCGTCACGTGCTTCAAAAAGAGAAGTAGAAGAAATATCAAGATTTTTTTTTACTTTTTTGGTTGATTTTTTCCTTCGGTTACGTTTATTTTCTAATTCATCCTTGTAGGGCGTGATTCTCAGAACGCCGGCTGGTTGAAAAAATTTTCGTCTCTTAACATAACCTTTATTCTCGGGTAGAGAGTAAATTTCTTCAATAGAGCTATCGAGATCTGTTGTGTTGCAATTTTTGTTTTGTTCAGTACTATCACTGTGAACTGGTGGCTCAGTAGCATCGTCTTTCGGCTCAGGAGTCGTATCACGTAGATTTTCTGCTTCTGAGTCCTGACTTGCTTTTTCTGAATCATTTTCAAGCAAGGCATTAGCAGCCATAAAATCTGTCTCAGAATATACAGTGCGGTCAACCGGCCATATTCCAGTTCTTTTGAAATCATTAATGATAGTGCTTATTGATGCTGCTTTTGCATAGGCATCAGAGAACAATCCAGTTATGTTGTATTGAGAAACAGTGTTTCCAGGATTGTTTCTTAAAAATGTTTCTAGACCTTGAGAAAACTAGGATTCCATAGACTTAAAAAAGCCCACGTCTAACGGCTGCAACCGATTTGTAGTATGGCCAGGAAGTTGCAGTAGTACAATTCCATGACTTTTTGCTAAAATGAGTACCTCTAGATTTTTAGAGTGCGAAGTAAAACTTTTTTTTCGATACTTGGTTGTACGTACTTAATGAAGTGCTGTAACCATTTAACGAAAAGTTCACTATTTATATATCCAGTATCTGAAATTGTAACAATAGCCAGTTATTGCACCTATGGTAAGCTCTGAAGCCGTACGTTTTCTCTTAAAAATTCATGGGCGGTACAGTTTGATCGGAAGCACTGGCACAAACGACAACTGTGGTATTTACGCCCCTTTCACCACTTGCTATACCTCCAACTTGGTGCTTTCCTCTACGTGAAATTATTTTTTGATTCCGATTCTGAACTGTTGAAAATCCACTTTCATCAACATTATACATTTTTTGAGTCGTAAAACCATTTTCATTCGCACATTTTTCTAAAATATCGAAAGACTTATGGATGTTTTTTTGGTTGAATCCAGTCGCTCTGGCCAAGGAGATTTTCTCTGGTTGTCTAAGTGACAGTTCAGAATGTCTACTACTATTCGTCATTATTCGTCAGAGCGGTCCGGTGGACCTTTGCTCTTAGTTAAAAGTCTCGTCGGTCTGTTAGTCTGTCAGGTCTGGCTATCCAGATACCAAACATGTTTAAGGAGAAAAGGGAAATAAGGAAAGAAAGGAAGGAAGAAATAGAGCAAAGAAAAGAAGTAAATCATTTGAAATAGCTTAAGCATTATTGCTTTGACTAGTACTCGAATTATTTTGTCACTCCAAAAAATAATTTTGATCGGTTTTGTATACTGAAATAATTTTGGCTCGTCTGAATTTACAATTTAATTTTGATCACAGTGCGAGGCGCGGCCTGGAATGTTTGCGAACTTGCTCGACTGTGTAGTCTACTGAATCACGCAACAGAGGGTTGCTGTGCGATTCCGTTTGATTATAACGCCGCTGCGCCTGTTGTTTTACGTAATCCCTTAGATATGGGATATCAAGATCTCTGTGAATAGTCTCATTTGACACGTACCAAGGTGCGTTAGTAATTGTGCGTAGGATTCTGTTTTGCAGGACTTGCAGTCTCTGCATGTGCGTCTTGGCAAGAAAACACCAAGCCATGCGTAGGTGATTGCGGGTCTTATGACCATTTTATACAACCGAAGATTGTTGATCAAACTTAATTTTGAATTTCTGCACAACAAAGGATAAAGCTGCCGAAAGGTAATTTGGAATTTTGTTTTCAAAATATCAGTATGTTTCTGCCAGGTCAACCCCTTGTAAATGATGACTCCAAGATACCTGACAGAGTTCAGAATGTCGGTCCATGAAAGAATAATACCATCCTTTTCCCGCCAGTTCCTTATTGATATTGAAACGGTGTGGAATATCATTCCGAACAGCTATTTGAAAAGCCAATTGTTACACCAAAACATCTTTCTTCCAGCTTTAAAATATGTTTTGCCAATTCTATTTCAGGGCTAAAAGTTGTGTGTCGACCCAAAGACTAAACATTTTCATTTGCCTTTTTATTTAAAGAGCGCAAGTGCCTTCTAGAAGTCAGCTTTGGAATGTTATAAGGTCTACATGTGCATAAAATACGTAAAAAATATATCTTAAAAATATCTGCTTACCAAATGAAAAAAAACTTATGAATAGGAGCAAAAAATAACATGAATAACACTGATTTTAATTTAACCTGAAGCTGACTTGCAAAGAATAATTTGGGCGGTGCAAATATAATCATAAAAGCTTCTAAATTTTGACAAGAGGTGTCACGGGTAGTAGATCATTATTTCAAAAATGGTGGTGGTACGATTGACCCGGCGGTATGCTTTATCCGACTTACCCTATATACTTCTTTCGACGAGTTCTACAAGCTGTTAAAACAAATCTCTCTACTTTAAAAACACCCTGCATTTCTATGCTTCAACGATAAATGCACGGAAAAACCTACGATGAGTGAAATGTGTCTAATATGTGCATAGAATTACCGGGACTGGAGGCGTATTAGTATATCAACGTCAACAAATTGCGATATAATGTTTGTCCTCCACAATTTTTTTTCTGAAAATGGTCTGAGGGTTTTATCTATGTTTTCGTATTTAGCCTTGCACATCTGTCACCAGTCGACAAAATCCTCAAAATCCAGACAGACAGACAGACCGTAGGAAATAAGTGGCATGGCTTTTCGTGATGGAAATGTCATGTAACATCAAAGAAAGCACAGTGACGTAGACAGTAAAAGGATCATCATCTATCCAGTTATTGGTTACATTATTGAGCTTTCACCATTTAATCTGAACATTCGGTATCAGCGTGCATTCTGGGGATTATTTATGTATTGGATTTAAATGTTTATCAATGCTCCCGCCCGGTTTCACATCCATATCGATGGAATCATCCACAATAGAACTCGCGTGATACTCTGATAATGGTTTTATATATCTATTATGGTTTAGTCGGTATCCGTATTTGAATATGGGTATTTCTAACGGTTTGTATTGCATGCGATATTGTTTGATGTAACGCAGGTTTACATAGCCGCAGCGGATCTAACTAAAGGTTATATCCAGTGGTAGAGGTGTATGAAACTAAGTTACAAAGCATTTATATAAGAGCAATAAATAATATTTTTAAAAAACAAAAAAAACACGCTTTTGTAGCTAACCCAAGTAAAAAGTAGAAAATAATTTTTAATTACAAAGAATTTATATTACAGTAGTAGAAGGTCTAACAATCAATCATAATTATTGACCTCGAATAAAATTATAATAAAATTTAAGTTATTAACAGAACAATTCAATTCTGAGTAAAAAGCGTGAGGTGTTTGATATTTGATTTGATAAAATCATGACGATTAGGCAACACATACAACTAAGTGCTAAGTTAACGTCTTGCGCGAAAAACCTACATAATGTCAAAAAACAGGCATAAGGTCAAAAAAATCGGCATAATGTCACTTTTCAAGAAACGTGATACCCGTGCCGACTGCAGCCAGCGTACTACAAACGAATATCACTTGGTCTTGATCCGGGGAAATATATGTGTCAAAAACGATGACGAGCGACTTCATTTATTTTAGTTTTGTCACCACTGGACTGATTTCCAAAAACTACAAATCTTCTTTTTCCAGGCATAGTAGTAACCTTGTGTAAAATTTCATGAAAATCCGCAGGGTTGTTACATAAAAAACCTTCATAATGTCAAAAAAAAAGAAACGATATAATGTTGCTTTTCAAGTTACGTAAAATCACTGCCAAGTGGTACTTTCTAGGTCTTAGTATCAGCAGACAAACCGGCGGAAATGAGTGACATGGTTTTCGTGATGTAGATGTTATATAACATCCAAAATATCTCATTATAGAAATTTTTGTGATTACAATACTTCTTTGCCAGCAAGGTGGAAAGTAAGAGGGTCAAGCAAAACGGAAATTGACAAGGCATTATCAATTTAATGTTTTAACGGGGCTCCTACAATCACGAGCACCATCTGCTGAGGTAACGGGGGGGTGAAAAGGAAACGAGGGTGGGCTGGCCCTAGACGGTCGTCGGCGCTACTTTAAAAGACGAAAGGATGACTGCGGGTGCATACCAAGGTAAATTTTTATAATAACAGAGTCGGATTTCGATTAGCGATCTAGCCTGTAAATCGTTTCCTATTTTGGCACTCAGCACGTGATCATTTAGTATTTTTCTCCCCTTGTTACTGTTCGTGTGTTGTTGATTTGTTGTGCTGTACTCTTGTTGGTGTGATTGTTCTTGAGTGCCTTTTTTGATCAAGGTTGATAATGGACAATAAAAGATCATATGCGACCATTTTAATTATGAATGCAGTGAGTTTAATTCATGATGAGGCCAACAATAGTGTGGAGCAGTTCAATTCTATAATCGCAAAATACATTGGGGAGTCAGCGAATAAATTATTGCAAGAAGAGGTCATACCATGGAAGATGTGCTGCAGCTGTAGTGAGCCACAATACCCAGCGGCCTGTCTATGTGGTCCAAATACATTTGCGTTCTAAGCTTAGTCCAACCCCGCTTATCGCTAAGATGGAACAAAGACTCAAACGCAAGAATCTTGAAAAGAAACTCAGGCCAAAAAAAGCTGATATAAAAATAACTAACAATTCGGATAACAATTCCAAAGAAAATGAATAGTTTTATGGCGAATTCTGTCAAAAACCTGACATGAACGACATTGATTTGGAGGTTGCTAAACAAGAATTTTTAGGGAAATTTAATAAAAGTGGCGACGAGATTTTGCAGATCGAATAAGTCACCAAATCACAGGACTGTACTTTGTGGCGCCTTTATCGGAGAGTAAGGTTGACAGCGTCTCATTTTGGTGAAGTTTGTAGGCGAAGGCAGACAACAAGCTGTAAAGTTCTAGTAAACTCCATCATATACCCAACAGAGTTTTCTAGTAAGGCAATAAAAAAGGCCATACAAAAATCATTGGACATGGCAGTTCAATCTTGTAGTTTGTTTATTGATCGCACAAATCCATTTCTGGCAGCATCGCCTCCATCTTCCTATTACAGTAGACAAGAAATGTACTTAATCCAGGTAATAAGCCTACCTGTTTATCGCTTTGCAAAAACTACCTAAATGTTTCCTATTATTCTGACCGCATAAGATTTTTTTTATGACCCTCGTGCAATTCTTACCATGTACCACATGACCTTTGTAAACATAATTGTGTTTATTGACATGAATAAACGAATTTGAATTTGAGTTCTTGAATTTATTTTACTAAAGATATTAAATTATTTGAATTTATTTTTTTTAGTCGGAACGCACCGTCGCGTCGCTTGGACTGGCAGGACGAAACAGTAGACGAATTTCGCCCAAAAACCGATTTGCACTTCACAGCTTACGTTTAATTTTTTATTATTTCAAACTGAAACTCTTGCACTGTGTTAAAAAAGTCCACAGGGTGCTAACGACCCACTTTTTCAAGAAGTAGAGCACAAATGGTAAGCATTCCAACCAACCATAATTCTTGCACAAAGACAAAATTTTGTAAAAAGCTCTGATAGCACCTTAGGCAATTATGTCCTGCTTACATCCACAAAAACATCACAAGCTGCAGAACACAAATTGAAGGTAACGGCGAAATGGGTACATTTCACGGGTCATGAAATTCAAATGAAATTGCAGGTATAAAATCTATTATCGTTCTCAAAAACATATTTCCTTGAAATAACGATAATTTTAAAGTTCCACGCTAAATTTCGCTATACTTGACTGGAGTGACAGCCGCATTCATTCTTCCCTACTGTCGGCAGTTGCAGATAGATCTGTTGGCTCTTGGTGTCAAACCTATAGAGCAGGTACCAATTTTTTCAAATCGTGAGCACATTATTCGTCGGATTTTCGTTACTTAAATTTCCAGTAATCACTGGGACCAGAAGCTTCTTAATAATAGAACGTGTTTCACTGATATCAAAGAGCAACATTTAGAATCACCTTCCCCCAACCTCCACTTTTTAAGCAGTACATTTTTTTTATGTCAATGATAAGGAACCCCTGTAACGTCAAAAACGGAGTTTCAGCAATTGTTGCTTTATCTTTTTTGCTTATAGCATCCTTGCAATTGGACTAAAACTACAAAGCTTTGGCATACTAGTAACCCCGTGTAGAAATTTCATAAAAATCCGAGCGGTAATTTCCAAGTTGAGGATGAGTGATATAGTTTCTCGTGATGTAGATGTCATATGACTTAAAAAAACATAACATTCCATTTTGGAAACTTTTCGCGATTACAATACTTCCTCGCCAATGGCGTAGGAAGGAAAACGGCTTTAAAATGGAGGAGTATCAGTGATCGTGATTATGAGTACCTATTTGCAGAACGACTTATCTACGCGATATTATATGAAATAGGGCCACCAAATTATCTGAATACGTCCTTTCTTAGTCGGTACATTCCTCCGCAACGCTTGGGTTTACAGCACGAAACAGTAGACAAAATTCGTCCAAAATACGATTTGTAGAGGTTTGCGCGCTTCGAAATTGACGCTTTATTTTTTGATATTCTTAAATGAAATTTTCATAGTGTGCTGAAAACAAAACTCCACAGGGTCACTATTTCATTTTTTTCACTAGATTCTTTAAAAAAAAATCGCGAAGTTGAACAGAAAAAGTGCGCACTTTAACTCATCATAACACTTGTGCAAAAACAAAATTTCCAAAATTGCTCCTATAGCACCCTGGGTAATTATCTTCTGAACATACTGTATGAATTTCATTCAAAAATATTGGAAAACGCAGTGTCAGTTTCGAAGCAGCTGAACCCTTGTAAATGGCTTGAAACTCACTGCGTCGGAGCTGCCTTAAGTAAAGTTACTTATAAATGTATTTTGATCTGTGTCAGATCAATCTGAATAAAACTGGAACACAATTATATGGATTGATGTTCTATTAGTTTATTCAGTTTTCCTTTGACCTGAATGTTCCAACATTTTTCATGCCTACCTTCACATACGCTATTATAGCCTCCCGAATCCTGCAATTCCAATACCAAGAATGTTTTCGTTAGTTGAAGCGTAAATACAAATCCAACGAAGCGCAGTGTGTGTATACTTTGTATACAAACCAGTGCTGAGTACAAACGACATATTTCAGTTACCTCCAAGTAAATATACGGGAGGCATTTTCTCGTCCTCCTCAAATTTTGTTCGCGTCGTGGTTAGGTTGTTATTTACTTTTTCCATTAGTTGTAGTCAGTCGGTTTCAGATTCAACGTACGTTCCAATGAACTCCTGAATATATATTGAATCTCGAGGTTCTGCTTGTGGGGAAATCGATAACGAAAATGAAAATGGATGAATAGGTACATAGAAGATATAAGAGATTCATAAAAGTTAATATTTTGGTTACAAATAGTGGAATATGATATTTGACAAACTATTGATCTAGAAATTTCTCCTCCACCCTGTCGACAGTACCGACCAATCTGGAACTGTTGTGATGACTACCCTTGCCACTGATCACCGATCAATGGGTCATGCCCGGCGCAGGTATATCCAGAGACGTGTATGTTGGAAATATTTCTCTAGCATTTCAAGTTAAAGCAAATGCACAGGGAAATTTTTGATGCTGGATGTCTAATAGTTTTTATTGGGTTTGGGTTTTTGTCGCACAATGTTAGAAAGACACAGGAAAGATCCACAGTTCTTTGAAAAAATTTTATGGTCGGATGAGACCACATTTAAGAAAGATGGGTACATGAACCTGCATAACTTACACGAGTGTCACGTAGCAAACCCACATTTGATGCGAGAAGATAAATCTCAATATCGCTTCAAGATAAACCATTGGACAGGAATTTTAAATGGTAAAATAATCGGTCCGTTTTAGTTCCCAGAGACTTTGACTGCTGAAGTTTATTTGGATTTTTTGAAAAATAATGTACAAAATTTATTGGTGGACGTGCCACTGAGTATTTACAGGAACATGCGGTTTCAGCATGATGGCTGCCCAGCGCACTATGCACTGTCAGTGAGAGAGTATCTCGATCAAAACTTTCCAGGCAGATGGATAAGGCCTGGTACAATACCGTGGCCAGCCCGATCATCTAATTTGAATCCTTTAGATTTTTTTACTGGGGAACTGTAAAAGAAAAAGTGTATTTCAAGCGGATTCAAAATGTAGCTGAGCTACGGCAAAGACTATTGGAAGCAGCTGAGTTTGTTAATAACCGTGGATTCGCTCGTTTAATAACCCGATCTTTTTTAAGAAGATGACGAGCGTGTATTGCGGCTGAAGGAAAACAGTTTGAGCATTTGCTGTAAAGGTAAATCATCATCAGCAGGATTTTGACGCCCACTGTTGTGCAAACAGTTATCCTTAAGGGTCCTTGTGCGTTTTCATAATCGCTGTTTAATTAGGAAATTTTGAAACATTTTCATCAGTTTTTTTTCAAATAAAAATTGTGCATAAGTTAACGAGTAATCTTCTAAGTGTTATACCATTTTGGAATCATTATTAAATGGGCCAACTTTTAAGGTTACTTGCCAAGCTCTCGTAGTACATTTTTTTCCAGTATAGCCAGTTAAAGTTGAGCAAAGTTTTACTTTGGAATACTTGGTTGGGAAATAAGTGGCAATTTTTCCTGAACGAGAAAAGTTGGCAGTAAGGTTGAGACACCAGTTTGAAGATGCGTTATTCATCATTACATTGTAAAAATAAAGTCCAAAAAAAGTTAGTTAGTAACAGGAGTTGACAGACTGCCGTAGGGTGTTAAATTTCTATATCTTTTTCAAAGACCTATAATTTTCAAAACACATACATACAATTTTTTTAAATATTTTTCTGATAGCTGTTATGACTTTGCCTATCACCCAGTTTCGGCTTGACGTAGACTTCTGGGACACCCTGTATACCTACATACATATGATCTGAATCCAAGATTCCGGGTTCTGTCAATATTTTCATCGGTTCTTGATGATGAAGGGCTACCGCTTCGTGGTTCATTTTCAATCGACTCTCTCGCTACTCAAAATGCCTTAAGGTACCGAAAACCTGCCCCTTGACAAAACACCATCTCCGTAGGCTTGTTTAGCAAGAGTTTCCATTGCGCAGTGCCAAGTCTAAAGCAACACCTGCACGCCGTTGCTTGAAATTGATGTAATTCATTTTTACAGCACAATAGAAAAAACTGTTTCACCAAAAAAATCGCAACGGAAAACCAAATAACTTATAAAGAAAGCCAACCATATGCCTCTCTGTCTCCCCTCTAAGCCTAGCGCCTCCAGTGTTGCTAGATCGAACGCTACGTTGAGTGTCTCATCACTTAATTTACAAACTTCGTATTTACATATACAGGGTGATTCACACGTCCAGTGACCAGAAATGAAACATACACAGAACCGCATTTTAAGGGGGTCTTCTATGTAACATTTGTTGAAACAAGAAACCGTCAACCCTAATTTCGTTCGGAGCGGTATGGATCCATTTCAAGGGGGGTGGGGTATAACATTGTAGGGTGTGGATTTGTCGATAAAAATAGCTGAAAAATATCCCCCTCAAATATCGGTATTTTGTGACCAAATTCATTGTATATGGTTAAACTGAGAGATAGATTTATGTGTATGATTTTTCGAAGATGAGTTTTTTCAAGTACATTTTAAAATTCTCGATATTAAAAGTTTTAGTATAAGAAAGTAAAGCATTGTACATGGTAGTAGTAGTAGTATTAGTAAAACATTTGAAATTTAAAATGTAAGGAGGGATTGTATTTTATCCATAAGCAAGTAAAATCTTATAAACATAACACAGTAACTGAAGTTTACATAGATTAGGGATATTTAAACATACTAATTTTATGAACTAGGAGGTAAGGTGGTAATATTTTAATGTTGCAGATTAATGTATTAAGTGCGTGGAAAAGCCTATAATAGTAGTAAATATACTAACGATAAAAAAATGAGACATACTTTCGCCCACCATCTACAATCTCAACGTATAGCTTTAAATCTCTACATTTTTGTGAAAATGATCAGGAGGGTCTGTAAAGCTAAAAACAGAGCTTGTGCACGTTATGATTTCTCGATTTTTGCCCCTAGTTACGTCGCAACTGGGCCGATTCCCGAAGCTTTTTCAGCCTTGGCATATTACTAATCTTGCGCAAAAAGATCAAACTTCAAGCGGTACGTTCCAAATTATAGATGAGAAAAGAATTAGCGGACAAACAAACAGGCATACAAACTGACGGAAATGAGTGACATGGTTTTTCGTGATCAGTATGTCCAATAGCTGTTACTGGACAAACTATCACACTGCAATACTTTGTTCTAACTAATTTGACCATATAACATCCAGTTATTGGGCATAGAAAGCAACAGCAAGATTGATGAAGTTTTTCAGCGTGATATCCTTCTCCCTACCATCAACGAACTGACCAATGAGCTCAGTGTTATATAAAGTGGAAGGGTTGAAACCTACGCATTCAGACTACATAGAAGGAGAAAGGCTATGATTTGTTGGTCTCACAAATCTCAGTCTGCAGTCAGGAGGGAAGTGCATACTAGAAGTGGAATTGGAATTTAAATAATTTTTTGACGGTTCTATTATTAAATTCGTATTTTTGGTGAAATTTTTAAAAGTGGGAGTGCTCGCAGATAATTGTGGTGTTAGAGATTTCAGGACATGTTATTTCTTGCATAATTTGCAAAGAACGGCACACGCATAATGAAGTTAGATATATCTAGCAGCAAGTATTATTAATATGTTGATACAACACGCTGTCACTTTGGTAGGCACTGGTACTAAAATGAGACAAAAGTATAATTTTGATGACAAGCAATGCAATGTAAACATACAGGCTTGGCTCCTAATATATTCAAATTTGTTGGTTGAAACACACCCTAATGAGCTGGTGACTAGGCCAAAACACCATTTTTCATCCGAATCGGTGATAGGACTACGGTAATGTCAAGCGATAGCATAAACAATGGTATTTGGTAGATGTTACTCACTGGAGTGTCCTTTTTATAGTTTAGATTAGTTCGAAAAACATGCTTATTGCACATATGGGCAGAATGTTGTTAGATTTATATATATATATATATATATATATATATATATATATATAAAACAATACTTCCTAGCTAGTGGCGTGGGAAGTAAAAAGCATCGCAAACTTTATTCAACATTAAACATAAATATTTGTACGAAAAATTTACCTCTAGCCCGTTGACCCTTTGAATAGATTCTTTTGTTTAAAAATGTAATTTTTAACGCTGATAAATAATAGATGATTAAAATCATGTATCAGTGAACACCGGTGGCATGGCGTTATCCAATAACCGTGGAGCGTGATATTAAATGTGTGTACTAAATCATTAACTTTTGTTTCGGACACGCGGCTCGCCGTCCTTGTTTGTTGAACGACAAATTTTCCAACCGTTAACATTAACACAATGCAATATCGAATGTTTTTCGGGTCGCTGGGCATACCACGCTTGCTGTAGCGAAGAGGCATCTTGTTCAAAAAAGAACAGATATATACTGTTGTATATATCTACTACAAATTAAGAGGGTGCCGGGCAGTAGTCTGAAGAAAAGTTTGAAAATTTGAAAAGAGAGCACTTTCTTGAATTGAGGACCGCGACTTTGATGTGTTTCTAAGACATATTTTTTTGAACTAAGGCCGTTGCTGTTAAACACCAAAATACGTAAGGTTTGACTTGTTTGTTTCGTATCATATCACTACGCGATGACGTAACCATAAATTTACGGTCGGCTCTTCGACTATTACTGGCTTACAAAAGAAAAAAACAGCGATCCATGAGCGTCCTTGGTTTGGCGATCTGCTCATAGACGTGTAGTCGAACTGACATAAAATGTTTAGAAAACATTATATTTATACTGAGCTGAATGGAATTTAGTTCTTTTTATCATTTTTGGTGGTTACATAGAAAAGTCATACGAAATGCGTAAACATATCGTCTTATCGTCTAGATAACTGACTACATCATGTCAAATACGCCGATGAATGACCAAATAGGCAGCTTGAGTAAAGAAAAAAAAATTAATTTCAAGCTGATCTTCCTCTTTGTTACTAAACTAAATCGTGCAATACTCCGAGTACGGACCTAAAACTTCTAATTATGTGACGCAGAGAGCACTTGCGAATAGTGTGATTCATGACTTTTTCGAATGACAAATATATTTCGTAGGCTGTAAATGAAATGATAAATATCCCCACTATGAATAAATGTCCAAGCTGAAGTAAATTTGAATGAAAAATGCTTTCACGACAAGTGATAGATAATGAATTCATTAAAAAAATATTATCAATCTGGCAACACTGCATTTGTCTCTGACTAAATCAGAACAGCACGTGTTTAGACGCCAACAGCTGGTACCATGTTTCTGGATGCATCTCTCATCTCTCTCTAACGTATTCGCGTTGTATAACTATACTAAGTGACATATAAATCCGAACACCCAGTGTAAATGGTTTTATTTTAATAAAATTTTGTATAAGTACTTAATGAAGGATAATAAGTAAATGATAAAAATTTCAAAATGATTGCACTGCTTTAAAGCCCTTTGACCTTTAATAATGTGTGGATGCACCCTGATGTGCTACGCATTCTCCAACGCGCCTAGGCCTGCTTCTGATCAGGTGGTCAATATCCTCCTGTGGTATCTCATTCCAGGCAACCACCAACTCCTCTAGAGTCTGAGGATGACGTTGCAAATTGAGCAATCTCCTACCCATCATATCTCACACGTGCTCAATTGGGGATAAGTCGGGAGATCTTGGTGGCCATGGTAACAATGTGACATCATTATGTTGAAAGAAGTCTATTGTGACTCTTGCAACATGTGGTCGGGCATTATCTTGTTGGAAAGTTGGATCTGCCAGGGTGTCAAGATAGGGTAAAAGATGGGGTTCTAGAACTTCGTGGATATAACGCTGCGCGTTCATGTTACCTCTGATGAAGATTAGAGGTGACCTGGAACCATAAGCTATAGCACCCCAAACCATAACTCCAACAGTGTGATGAACATGTCTTTCAACAAAAAACTGTGGATTCCTCCTTTCACCACGTCGCCTTCTAACCCTGGAACGACCATCGTGCATGCCTAAACAAAATCGAGTCTCGTCACTAAAGACAATACTGTTCCTATCCTGATCCCAGAGTGACCGTTGTCTGCACCACTCAAGGCGATTACGTCGGTGTTCTCGAGTTAAAGGGAGGACCCAGTGTGGCCGGTATGAAAACAAGCCAAAACTTCTCATTCGTCGGTAAACACTTCGCATGCCAATAGGTCTTCCGTGTTCTGCAAACCATTCATTTGCAATGGACCTGGTAGTGGAGAAACGGTCCCTTAAGGTCAATAATCTTAGGCGGCGATCTTCACGGTCTGTTGTTCTACGGCGGCGTCCAGTGCCCCTTGCTCTTTGCGTACGGCCTTCTCGAAGCAATGCCTGACAACACCTAACCACAGTGTCTACACTTCTTTGCACTCTAACTGCAATTGCCCGAAAAGAAAGTCCAGCTTCCTGAAGTCCCACTATACGGCCCCTATCAAACTCACTAAGTTGACGAAATCGTACAGGTCTCCGTACTCTAGGCATCGTAACCGATCGTAAAGGATGTCAAGAACTAAAATCCGCCAACGTTGATTCTTTACTGCGGCTGAAATATTCATTTTTAGAGCGTTAGTGAATTAAAAAAAAGCAGTATAAAAACCGGAATGTCCAACTGATAAGGCTGAACTGAACTTGTTATTTACAGTAAGATAAATACATTCACCAACTTTTATTAAAATAAAACCATTTAAACTGGGTGTTCGGATTTATATGTCACTTAGTATATATCTTCTTGGTATAACACAACCACTTTTTTTTCAACTAGTGGGTTAATCGGTTTTGCAGGGCTCAAGGTGCGCATTAAGAGTTATTAATAATCACTTATCAAATGTTGATGACACCATGAGTACCGTTCAGGCTGTTGTTGCAATACTCTAAACTAATGACGAAAACAAGACAGACAAACAAATATACATAGTGTCCTCAAAGTTGACACTTTTTTTATAGAACGTATAGAGGCGATAATAAGCACGTTTATCTATTAACACAAACACCAGAGCCTTAAGATAACCGAAATATTAAATTCCGAAAAACTCTGAATAAGCCATTCCAACCCTACGCCCCTCCTCTTCTACGTCAAATGGTATGACGTATTCTGGTACTAGGACTGTGTGAGTCAGTATCCAAATTAAGCGACACGCGGTGTGTAGGTTAACTTAGTTATCAAATAGGATTCAAGAACCGCAATTGGCACATTTCTAATGCAATAACGTAGTTATCGATGTGATGCTAGTTTTCAGTATCCTATTGATACTCCGCGAGTGGCTCCGACACGGTAGAATACCTAGACAGCCCTAAATGCTGCAAATTTAGGAAGAAGTAAACAAACTCGTGATTTCGTATCAAACAGTGTCAAGCAGTAATTACAAACAAAACATGTGGCCGGGTAGTGCTTGAAACGTTGAGTCAAATAAACTGTGGGTATTTTTCTTATTTTTTTTTTTTACATTTTCTATGCTGTTTTATCGCAAATTGGCTTTGTTATTTCAAACGTAATTGTTCCTAAATAGAAAAGTTTCAACTTTCAGGACCCCTTTATTGTCACTGTAGATCGCCATGGTGGTTGAAACGTTGTTCAGTAAACAATTTTTTGATTTAGCGGTCAGACAACATGAAATCCTCAGGATAAGTTTCAAGTGTTTAACCAATAACCTTGGTCATGTATTCTAAAATATCTGGATGTGGCAGCCATTTCAGTGAAGTTCATTGGAATGCCACTGGCAACATATCGAACCTTTCTGTCGGCAGTCACGTATTTTTAAATCGGTCGCGTATTTCGCTCAGAGAGGCTTTTCAGTGTCTGAAGTGGCATGGATTAAAAATTTAAATATTCCTTCGCGTTACCAAATGGAATTTGCCGAACGTTTCCATACACATAATGTAATGTCAAATAATCGCTCAGAATCTGATTTTTAATTTTTGATTTTCGGAAGCTTTCGCCAAGGCAAAAAATAATTATCGATGTGGTAGCGCGACTGCTGAATGGATGTGAGAGATTTTTCATTAATATAATTTTTGAACTGCCATCGGCAGTTTGTTCAATAATCTCGACACTCTATACCCCATTCGTAGTCCATTAACGCCCAGACAAAACACAATATGCCCAAAAGCGAGATTATATAGGTCCGTATTTTCCTCAACGGTCTAAAATAATCTAACAAAATAAATGATTATTTTTATAGAAAGAAGTACAAATACTTTTCACAATTTTTTTCCGCTGGAAGTACTTGAATCATCGTCCGAATGGTTAATATTGATAATTACAGGTTCAACTTGAATATCGATCATGTTGTCCAGATCCCAAATCTTTGTTTCGATTACCTCTTGAACGTGACGGATGCAATCTTTTCAATGGTTTGCCGTCACTCTGTTGACAGCTTCATAAAACAAATTTTTCACGTCAAAAAATTTGAATTTTCTATTGCTTGAAGCCACATAGTTTTTTATATTTGCCCAAATCATTTCAATGGGATTTAATTCGCAGTGATCCATTTCGTCAATAACATTAAGATTATATTTGTGCTGCTTGACTAGATGGAAAAGTTCTGCTTTGACCATATCTAAATTGAAGCTAATGTCTTCTGATAGGAGCCAATGTTGAATTTTTGCCTTTCTTGTGGATATTGTAAAATTTTGTTCTAGTTTTTTAGTGTGGTATACAGTATAATCAATTACAATGACGGCATTGTGGTCAAGCTTTGGAACCGTATCTTCAAACGATTGTTTAAATGAACTACCGTCCATTTCTTCATGGTAGTCGGTCGTTTTCTTTGCCTCAAATGCCCATAGGGCAGGGGGCACAAAGCCATCTTCACCGCAAATCTAAGAGACTAATCGTTTTCCTTTTCCTGGAAATAATTATTTCATACAGTATTCAAAAAAGTAGTAGAGTATCTAACAGGTGTTGGTTCCAAATCTCCAGATATAGCTAAGTTTTCAGCGTGGGCTCATAGATTCGGTCTACTTGACACCATTTTTACAACACAAATTTTTTAAGCCAATGTGTAGCCCAGAAGGCTTGTCTTGCCGATTTAATTGTAGAGTCAGTCTATACTTTAGGTTTTGCATGTCCTGCATTTATCCAGGTTTAATCCAAGTAATAAATCTTCCTGCTCTGGTCGCCGTATTTCTTTATTGATTTTAAATAATTTCTTCTTCATAAAATAATCTCTTGGCTGTCCATCAAAATACTATTTCTGTCCCAGTTTTTATATTCAAAATGAATTTCTTTGAGTAAACTATAGAATGTGGTCCTTTTTCATAAGAGTCAACCGGTGTGTTGCGAGTTCTTGCAACTCTACTTACCCCCAATGGTCCTATCTTTGCTTTTCGATCTGCCATTTTCAAATAGTAATGATGGTTTCCCGCAGTGTGATACATGATTGTTCAGGCTGTTGCTGCAAGACACTGTATAGTAGCGACAAAAAATAAACAAACTGTCACTTAAAAGTCAGATAAACCGCACCTCCAAATAATTAGTGCTATAATTGCAATTTTAATTATCTGCAATATAATTACATATATTGGCAGTTACAGCCGTAATGAATTCGGGATAGAAAATATAAAATACATTGTCAACATCATTTCGGTTCGCACATTGAAAAACGCCTACAATGTGGCCGAAACGTTAGTAAATAGTCAACTTATAAGTGGCTAGAAAAACATGAGTTCTGTAGATTTAGAATATACAGCTGACGTCTTCGACGCAGCAAAAGAGAGGATCTTTTAACTTACTCGTACTTGTCGGAAAAGTAATCAAAACACAAGCAAGTGAAAATATTCCCATCAATAATTATTGACCACTAGACTGAGCCCGCACCTCCGTTCGCGTGGCAGCAGAGTAAATTGTAGGTCATTCATTTCGCATTAGTGTGAAGGAGATTCGTTTCGGAGAGGGAAGTGCAATACTCAAAGTAATGCAATATATACTTTGCCAATGATAATTTTTCATTCAATATTTTATTTCAACAATAAATTGATTCCAATGCTTAGCTTTTTTATATACTCGACAAAAAGTAGGGAATGTACTTGAAAATGTATCTGACCTTAAATGACCTTGAAGGTCATGGTCAGATTCATTGGCAAGGATATACTTGAAATTGTCTGCAATTCCCTTTTCAGGAATTAAAAATAGACGTTTCACGTTCAAAACTCATTTGATCTTCAAATGACCTTCATGATCACTTGAACATAATCTTTCTTGCTCTTTTTATTTCCAATATCGAAAATAAGGCTTTTCTCTAAAAAAATTATCCTGACCTTTAAGTGAGCTTGAACGTTATATTCAAGGCTGACCGACGGATGGATGGTTTCAAACCTTACAACTTTGTTCTACAACATTCTTCTCTAGGAAACATATTTTTCGAGATATTTTGATTTATCTATACTCCTGATAAAACCATGCTTATAACCTTTCTCGTGTTCCAATTAGTAGATGTACAAATGTTTACATTTTTCCGTATTGTGATTCAGACTTGATGCTGACAGACTGGACAGGCATTCGCATTCATATAACCATCTGTATCGTGTAAAAGTTAATCTCATACACACTGCGATGTGCCCAAGTAAGCCCTCCGTAAGCATACTTGGCAACTCATGTTTGTTTTGGCGCAATCTGTCGGGTATTGTAAACAGTTGCGGTCGTATCTGTTTAAGAATTCCATCGGCCAGAATTGGGTTAATCTCTGGAGGTAACATTGTTGTCGATGTGTGTGAGTTTGCTTAGCGCCTCGAACTTCGGTACCTGTATCGGCTGCTAACTGGCAAGTAAGGTTTTGATGATGTTTTGCTAGAGGGGATTCACATGAATTTCAAAATAAGTGCGACCCAAGCTGAAAAAATTCGCTTGAGCAGGATGCTCCAGTTGTTTTGTTTTTTCTACGTTAGTCTGAATTGTTGTTTTTGGACCTAGACGTTAGGTTAGGGGTCTTGTGGGTGCATCGATAACGATCCTACACTGCCACTCTTTGGTCCATTGCTGCAGTTGGTGTGGTACGAAAGGTATCAGTGATCAACATAGACGCTTCTCTCTGTATTGCGCTCAGTTTGGCTTGGACAGTTCTTTGTGCTGCCTTGCCCCACCAAGCTACAGATCCATAGGTTATCATAGGTCTAATAACCATGCTATAAAGCTAAAACATTTGTTTAGGCTTCATTCCACAGTTCTTTCCACAGACCCTTCGGCAGTTCCATAGCGAGCTCCTTGCGTTCTTAAGGACTGCTTCCAGATGCCAATTCCAGTTTAGTGTTTTATCTGAGATTAATCCTAGATATTTCGCCTTTTTTGCAAACGATACATTTTCACTGGAAATTTCTTTAGATCATTTTGTTAATTCTTCCCTTTACTACATTCCAATATTAAAAGATGACCCCTGTTACAATATCCAAACAAACTATCTCTCAGGAAAAGCAAAAAACAACCTCCTAAATGTGTTTTCGTACATTTTCTTTGTGCCGCATTCTGCAATGTAAACACACAGGATCCAGTTGTAAGGGAACTGACTAATTCGGAATTGGATCTCGTCCAAAATGAAAAAAGACAATTTAGGAGTTTCCAACCCAACTGGTAATTTATGAAGAGCAAATTGAGAAAAAAATCCGTGCCTCGGAAACTAAGAGAAGAAAAGAGTCCGAAAGGCCATTTATAAATTAACGGGCAAAGTTCATGCCGATGTACTAGTAGGTTAAAGGATAAATAGTCGATGAATAGGAAGGTTGTAACCTTGAGGAAAATTGTGATTTCAAAGTGGAATGTATCGTTCCAATATACTGTGGACCGATGCTGTTTTTGAGATAATCCAAATTTTCTGCTAATACGGACCCAAAGTTCTGCTACCACTCATCACAAACATCAAACAGCTGTCTTAGAGAGCCTGTTATAGATATCAAATTGTAGTTCCTAAATATGTTCACTTGCATTTAATGTCTAAGAATCATTCCTAGTAGGATAGAACTGGAATATGAATTTCGCCTTGAGAAACTACAAATGCCACTAAAAAAATCTGAATATTACCTGAGTATCTGCAATTTCGATCAAAACCCTCTACTCGAGTAGTTCGAAAGCATAGATTATGAATATGATGTCACTTTTTAGCTGAGATAGACTGGCAGTTCCAACAAATCCATTTTTCCACTTCAAATAGGCTTCGTGATAGCTTAGCATTTTTTGATAACAAGTTTAGAGATATACTACTGAGAATAGTTATTAACCTAACAAGTGCCCAAAGAGATACTTTCCGCAAGCGTTAGGTATAACATTTTTTCTAATAACTAATTGTAAATACGTACTATGTCTTATTAGATGTTTAATAATTGTGAAATCAGCATAAATAATTCATTTATAAGAGTTATTAATAATATCAAAGGTAAGAGAATAGTTATTTGGTAAGTGACGTATGGTTGATGAAACATATGATATGTTTTTTTAAACTGATGAATCAAAGTGATTTGGTAACTTTATCTGTGTGTGAACAAAATAACGATTAGCTACCTAACTGAACAAATCAATATCCAATTTAATAAGCACAACACGCAATGCGTGCGAAAAAATATGTTGATTACGTTTGGTTCAGAACATTCATTAAAAAGTATAGAAAATCAGAGTTTTCATTCATCTCTCACAGCAGATCTTATACTAGAACATAACCTCAGATATCTTGTTTTGAACCGAAGTGGTGTCACTGCTGCTGATTTATGGATTGAAGTACTCGTATTTCGAGTAACTCCAACTCCTGTTTACCCGTTAAAATCATTGCTTGATAAGACAAAAACATTGCAGTTACCCCTATTTCATGACTATATTCACATATTTATAATCTTTTATATCTTTAATATTGTTCCATCCATAATCTGACATGGATCAGTGAATCTAAATCAGAGTATATGAGAACAATCATTCTGATGTATGTTGTAATATATATTTTTGAAATTGGAAATAAGAACTCTATGAAAATGTCACAATGCTGATGTGTAATTCATTTTGGAAGCCCACCTCTCATAAAGTCAGCAAGCAACGATATTTGAACAATTAGTTCTTGTCATCTATATTAGGAAATACTCATAGTTGCAAAACTTACCAAGTACCATTTTCTTAGTGATCTAAGTGAGCAACTTTGCGCCAATAATGGGAATCAAATTTGTAAGACTCGGTATAGAATTATTGGCAGATGTTGAAAAACCATGCGAACTCACCAATTGTTGTCAGCACCGTCAGTGAATACAAAAAGGCCTTGGCGAAAGTCCATTCGTAGTTGTCAGGCTGTATGTGTTTGCCTCCCAGTTTGGCCACCTGAACGGGCTGCTGCGAGGCCATTTCTTCAGCCATTGATTTCAGTAGTTCATTCTGGAACCTTGTGATTTCTTGAGCTGCCAATCTAGTCCAGTTATCTCTGAAGTAGGAATAATTTAAATTGGATTACTTCTAGCATAAAGGGTTGCATTGGAATATACAACTATGGGACACTCTTGGTAACGCTGAAAAGTGTGAATTTGTCAATAAGCGAACTGTACTAGATATTACTAAACTTCAAATATATGCTAGATGTCACGATAAACCATCATTTAATATGAGTCGCATATGATTAATGAACTGAAACAAAAAAAATCTCAAGTTGTTGTGCTGAAATTGTGCCGCAATTCTGCTAAGAAAATTAGTGAACATTTTAGTCATCTGCAAAAACATTTCATGCGTCTAGAGTGTGCCTATGACCGTAATTCTTAGGGAGTTAGACATGCCTTACCTGTACAAAATATTTAGGCTAACAGTGATATCCCAAATGTTCTCAACAGTTTTGGCCCTGGCTTCGTCAGCCTTAGCTTTAAGCTCGGCGCTGGTGTTGAGGAACCCTTTACTGCCACTGCTTAAGCTCGGCGATAATGAGGTCGTAGCTAGAATCTGGTGTTGGTAGGTGCTACCTCCTTCTATCGCCAAGAAGATCACAGATCCTATCAAGGTGTAGCCGAACAGCAAAATACATATTCCTAAGAAAAATAAAAGATTTTAAAAAGAGACCTTTGTAAATAATGAGAAACTTTTTTTGTTTAAAAAATTGCCAATTTTTAGGATTTGGCCCCTTCTGAACACATTTGCTAGCCGCGCTCTTCGAAAAGTTTTGGGGGCTGATACACTTTCACCAAAAGTTGCCGATTATCGATGTTCGCCCCCCCCCATGGGAAAATTCCTGAGAACACCCATGCGTGTTTGATAGATTTGGATATTTCAGATACAATCCGATTCTTAGGAGAAATGTACGTAGGTCTTGTAGTTTAACATCGCCCACACGATGAGCTGGGTCGAGCATACAAAGTATTTTAAGGATACTTCTAGCATTCCTAAATAGCTAACATGCCAACCAAAGAAAATGATGTCAGCGGAAAAGAGTTTCTGTTCATAAACAAGGAGCATAAGTTTTCTTTCTTTCATACTCAATGGTGGACATTTTTGTAAACGACTTATTAACTAATTATTGCTCTAGACATTTTTTAGGATTCTTGGATCACTATGAGCAAGGAAAGTCCTTAATAAACTCTCTTCAGAATGAACCGTGTTCGAGTTATAAGCAATACAAAACCTGAAAAGTCTTAAAAATGGCATTTTACAACCGACGTTGTTTCATTAACTTTGAATCACATACACTTTTTCATGGAAATCGTTTATATATTTTAGCGATAATCTGTAAGAAATGGACCATAACGATCGATACTATACAAAAAACGGATTTACAAAATAACGCTACAAGCGTTGAGCCACGCTTAATAAAGTTTCAGTGGGCTGGGAAGTTATTCGCCATTTTGATTCCGCCCGATTAGCTGAAATTAGATACTGTCGACCGGGTATTATATTAAAATAATTAAACTGTCAAACGCAACGAGCGCCAGCCGAGTTTATCAGTGTGAACGCCACTACATCCAGGGGCGACAATTTTTTTGCTTTTGAATGTGAAAAAGCTATATTACTGTATGCTTTTATAAACTGTAAAATTGGTACATTACCGTGAAAATTAAATTGCCTATCAGTTTATATTTTTTTGCTTATGGATAGATTTTATAAAAAAAAATCGGTCAAGGTGGTGCAGTCGCTGGGCATCCAGCGAATCGGAACCCACTGGAAAATGGTTTTTCCTAAATGACGCTGTCAAATTTAACGGAATTTTGACACAGCAACCAACTGCTGTCCCACATGAGATGTGTATAGATAATAATTAACGTATTCAGGAAAGTTGGGCACAGTACTAAACAATATCACATATCTCAGTAAATTGTTGGATATACCACAGCTCCGTACCTTATATCTCAAAATCGTCTCAGCTACTGTATTACTACCAGGGGGGAACATCATATATGTTCGGAACTTAGAACTAATCCACAAATGCATTATAAAGACAATGTTTGAGAAGCCAAAGCTAAATCCAACAGAGATTCCCTGAATCAAATATTTTTGATGCTCGTCAACTGTACTTATACGCTATTGGTAAACGCTCATAGTGGCAGAAATAACAAGAGGACAGTGAATCATAATTATGACACACTGAAAAAATCAAGCAACAGTCTCAAAACGAGAAAAAATGTCTTACAAAGATCGTATGGCTTTCTGATGTCTAGTACTCTCTGAAGAATTACAACAAATAAGCTCAGTTGGACTATTCGAGAAGAAAGTAAAGCAATGCATAGTGAGTTTACCAAGGTCTCATACATTGATTTGAAAAATAATTGAAATGCCGAAGAGAACAAAAAACTATATTAGAAAATAATCCCAAATACGTAACTTTCAGCCGAATTGGGATTCTAGATATACTAGAGTAAACAAAAAAAAACGGACTGGGCAATGTTCCCATATTTATATGCGATTTTACCCGTGTTGTCGTTAGTATAAGAGAATTTTGTAATTTTTTTTACCCGCGTACAAGGGTCACCCTTCTGCGGGTTTTTCGTTTATTTGTATCTATATAGCTTTTTGGGTATATTTTGAAGACATATAAATACTTTTATTATTAATTATATATGATTCATATTGATAAACTATGTCGTTTTCGAGGTCAGGATGCCTAAATACTTTTCTGAAATTTTGTTGTTTTGATGCTAACACCATCAGATCATGTTTTCTGCATGCTCTGTGGTTCTGTGTCATACCTGCTTGACAAGTTGACACTTCAACACCAGAAAGGAGCTTCCAATTTTACATTGTGCGGCCTCTTTGACGATAAGATACAAGTAAGTCAGTAAGAATATCGTTTTGTGATTTTTGGCTCCTCGTCAGCATGGTCTAGGCTTGTTCTCTCGGAGAACGAACGGACACATGGTAACTATACACTTTAAAAAGTGTGGGATCTATCGAAATAAGACAGCGCGAAGAACCATCTACCAATAGAATCGACCACTGCGAACTGCGAATAGTGAATGGCAGCCACCGATTGGGACTGTATAGATCTCGATAATTTTATACATATATGTACCTGTATGTCAAAAAGACCAATAAATGAATGAATCAGATTATACCCAGACATAAATTGTTATCAAAGTGTATATAAAGTATGTTGCATATATTTGGAAATTTTAACTTTACCGATGCAAGAGAATTCTTCTATAAATGTTCTTTATTTACAATTATACTAAATCTACTGCAATAACCTACCATTAACGAAAGAATATCCTTTTAAAGACCAACTAAAATATTATTAAGCATGATGCTTTCGTTGATCCGACCAAAGGACACTCGACCATGGACAGCTATGTCTTCGTTTATCTACATACATATCAGCATGGTCCAGGCTTGGTCTCTTGTCTCAAAGCTTCGCAACTATCCTATATTTCGGAAGTATGGTCTATCGACATGAGATAACGCAAAGCGCCATCTATCACCAAAATCGGAAATTGCGAGATCGCATAGTTGCTATTTGTTGGAACTGTAAAGATCTCAGTTCATTGGATACCCATCAGCTTACTGATGAGTAGCTCCGAAGCACGAAGCAGCTGTTCATGGTTAGCTGTCTTTTGCTAGGACGGACGAAAGTATCATGTTGGCTTATCCAATGGCAACTAGACCATGCTTACTATACACCCAGTATCGTCAGCCATGTAACGGTCATATGGTGACTAGGCTATAAACGTAAAGTGAGATCTTTACAATTCCAACAAATATCAGCTTCAGAGGTCTATTCTGGTGATAGACGGCGCTTTGCGCTGTCTTTTCTTAAAATGTTATTTTTCGGGATGGTGGCTGTCGCCACTTACTGATAAAGTATAAAAGTCTGCTAAAATTTATAAAAGAAAAATGTATATATGAATAGATGAACAGGTCTCTGTAGGATAGATACAGATACACGTATCGTCCTTTTCTGCGAGCTTCAAGCTCAAATTGCTTCATCAAATATGACATTGGATCAAATATACTAGTTCCAGGATTTTGAAAACATTTTGATCAATCATCAGCGATCAGCTAAACTTACCTAAATTAGTTGCAAGCCCAGCCAGGAACGCTTTACTTCTCCGCCTAGCCTTCTTGCTGAAGCAGCAACAGGAGGACTCGTCCTTTTTCTTCTTGGCAGTGTCTCTTTTGAGGGAATTGGTGTTCGATTTGGACACAGTCGGATACGAGTCGTAGCGATAGTGACCGGGCTCCTTCTCCATCTTTCAGGAGGTGTTCCACATCAGGCCGAACTCTTCATTGCCGACTGTGCATTGGTCTCGATGTTGAAGGGATGGTTACCTCATTGCCTTGCATCTGCAGCAAAAGAAAATGGTATTAAGAACATTGCGCAATCAGGCAACTGAAAAAATACCGCTTCGCACTTGATGATTTCAGATCTTATTTTTTCCGACTTTATTTGAGGTGTGATTTTAAAGTAAATTGCACATCAAGATTTCTCTACGAGGTGGCATAAGTAGAATTTCGATATGGCGTTTCGTCCCTTGTCCTCAATCACAGACGTTATTTTTTCTTATAGACGCTATATTGGATTCTTACATAGGCGAATTTCAATTTTGATTCCAAAATTGTATAACATAATGATATAAAACTAACGATCTAACTCTTGACGTGCACTGTTCAACGTTATTATATGCAGATGACCTTAAAATATACAACTATGTCAATACTATCGATGACTGCCTTGTCTTGCAGCAAGATATTATCACAGTGTGATCATGGTGCCATGCCAATCATCTTAACTTAAATGCGGACAAGTGCTTTCTTGTGTCTTTCACAAGGAAATTAAACATCTTAAATTTTAACTACTATCTTGGACACGTTAGCCTTAAGCGTCAAGAGCAAATCGATGACTTAGGAATCATATTTGATCAAAAAATGTCTTTTTCAACTCATATCGACACGACTGTTTTGTCGGCTAATAGGATGTTGGGATTTATCATGAGGAACGCTAGAGAATTTTCCATTCTTCTCTGATGTTAATTATATTGTTGATGTATTTTATGGCAACATTTTCCAAATTTTTGACAGGCACATACCTCTTTATAAGAATTACAGTCGCCGATACCCGCCTTGGTTTCACTCAGCTATTATTAAGAACATTAAACTTAAAGCTAAATTTAGGAAAAAATCAACAGGTCTGCTTTTGTTGATGATCTACAAGAATTCAAACGTTTGCGCCGCTTGATAAAAAACCAGATTAAATCAGCGTATGATCAATATATTGAAAATATCCAGAATTCTTTAACAATTAACCCCAATGCTTTTTGGTCATACGTTCACTCCAAAAACAACACATCACGAATCCCAGGGATAATGAAATTTCAAAATAATTCTATAGATCAGCCTCATGATATAGTAAACGCATTCAGTGAGTTTTTCAGCAGCGTATATGTCACTCACAAGCCCCATAATAATGCCTCACTAAATCATAGTAATTTATTTGTCCATTTTCATCCAATTGAGGAAAATGAAGTCAGGAAGGCCATTAAATCACTAAAGGATAAGATGACATCTGGTCTAGATGGTCCTTTATAGTCAAAGATTGTGTGGAAGTGTTTGTTGGCGCTCTAACTAGGATTTTTAATATTTGTCTAATAACAAAAATATTTCCAGATATTTGGAAGATCGCTAAGGTCTGTCCAGTGTTTAAGTGTGGGGATAAGTCAAATATTGAGAATTACAGGGCAATCTCTATATTATGCATGTTCTCGAAAGTCTTTGAAATAGTCTTGTACAGTCGCATTTACACTGCCGTCCAGCGTCAGCTGTCATTGCATCAACACGGATTTGTCGCTAATCGCTCAACAACCACAAACCTATTTATAATAACGCAGTACCTCTCGGAAGCCATTGATAGTAATGAGCAAGTTGACGTTATTTATACCGACTTTTCGAAGGCTTTCGATAAAATTAACCACAAAACTTCATTAAATAAGTTAGGTGCACTTGGTTTCACAGATGATGCTAGGGAGTTGATGAAATCTTACTTATCCGATCGTAGAGAATTTGTTAGCTATAATGGCTTCCAATCTGAGACCTACTTGGCACCTTCTGGAGTTCCCCAGGGGTCCAACTGTTTTTAATATTTATTAATGATCTCTGTGACTCAGTTGAATGTGAACGCCTATGCTTTGCTGACGACCTGAAAATTTATTCGCAGATAAATACTCCTGATGATTGTATCAAGCTACAACACCAATTAAATTTTGTGCTGTCTTGGTGTGTAGAAAACAAGTTGGAGCTTAATGTGAGTTAGTGTAAAATAGTCAGTCATACCAGGAAAACTAATGTTTGCGAATATCCGTACTCTATTGATGGGTCTGTGCTAGAAAGATGCTCTGATGTACGTGATTTAGGTATAATCTATGATCAAAAGTTAACTTTTAGTCAGCATATAAATAAAAAAGCATCAGAAGCATTGGCGGCTTATGGTTTCATAGTAAGTAATTGCAAAAATTTTTATAACATAAAGTCTATTAAGCTATTATATTATGCTTATGTTAGATCCAAAGTCGAATATTGTAGTATTATTTGGAGCCCTTACTATGAATGCTATAGCACAGCTATTGAAAGAGTACAACGGAAGTTTATGAAGTTTGTTCTGTTTAGGATTGATGGGACATATCCAGAGAGAAGTACAAGTAATGAGGAACTATGTAGGTACTGTGCCTCAATAATATTTGGCTACAAAATGATCAACAATTTAATTGATTGCCCCATGATCCTGGAACAGATCAAGTGTCGTACTCCAACGTTTGCATCTCGCAATCATAAAATATTCGGGCTTCCTAGAGCTAGGACATTCTTCTCAAGTCACGGTTATATGTAATTTGCTCTAACTTAAACAGAATTGGATGTTACTGTGATATATTTATGACAAATGTTAATTACCTGCTAAAGGCAGCTGAGGCTTATTCGGACCAATAGCTCATGTTACAAATTTATACCTGTGTTGCATTTGTTGTTTTCTTTTCGCTTTTTTTTGCTTTTGTATTATGTTTATAAATTGTCCTATAAATGGGAAACTGTCGGACAATAAAGCTATTATTATTATTATTATTATTATTATTATTATTATTATTATTATTTCAGTACTAAATATTCTATATATAAGTTATGTTTGTAGCAAGTTGGAGTATGGTATCTTGATTTGGTACCCACATTGCGGAACACACATAGAAGAGAAAATTATTGAAATATATGCATTTTAAGATAACTGGTTTATTCCCGGAAAGAGGATTTGATTACTCTTTGCTGCTTAATGAAGCAAACTTTATTTCTCTTAACACACGACGTATCTTTCTAACAACGAGTTTCTTGTACAAACTATTCATGGGGACATAATATGTGTCACCTATTTCGATAATTTGTAACAATTTTAATTTGATATGTAACAGCTGTGACATCAATGTTTCCCCTATCTCGCTAGTTTATAGTTCTATTTTGCAGATCACATTTAATATGTCATTTTTTCGAAATATCTTTTTTATATTATTCAAGTGTTTATTTTTATATAACATTAGTTATATTTTTGCTTTTACATAAAACGAAATGTTCATTTGGTTTTACGCATTTCCTGTTATTGGGTGCACATGTACCTGTTGGAAATAAATGTCTATCTATCTATCTATCTATTTCATCATATGTTTATTTAATTACGTCACCAATTAAAAGGACTCTCAGTTTTTGAGAAGCGTCTTTTAAGAACATCCATATAATTTAACCATTTATCGATTACAGAAAGCGTTATTTTACGAGCCTTCCTACGTGATACATCAACCAAAGATTAATATTATTTACACAAAATGTGTCTTTCGGTTTAAATATGACGGATATAACATGTGCTTAGCAACCTGCGACATTATCGAAATTTTTACTTACCCCAAAATGTTTCTATCAGTTTTTTAAAACTATACTAAGAAATAGTTAGCTTGTTCTCTTTCGATGAGTTAAAACCAACTATAGGAAAATTGCTCTGTTAGTCATTTGAAGCTACAATCTATGTCATATCAATGAAATCGGAAATAGGAAACAAGGACTTCTCACCTATGCCCAACCTATAAAAAGTGAAGGAGATTATAGAAACAAATTACTATCTGATAACTTCATGGCCTTCTTAGGTAAATAAGATTTTTTCAAATAGTCTTAAAATTTCATTGTACATTGCATATTATATATTTATGAAATCAGAATTGAAAACTGTATCCACCTATGCAAAAGTCAAATATGGCGTCCATTAGAAAAATCAAAAGTTGATGATTGCGAACAAGAGACGAAGCGTTATATCGAATCTTTAAATATACCACCTCGCAGAGGACAAACAGTTTCAATGTTATTGTGTAATAATTTTGAAGTACTGTATTTTAAGAAAATTCAATTTTTTCCTCCTATTTATTCCGGCAACACTTTGAATAGCGAAACTTCCTAAGCACCACTTTCTTAGTTATCTGAATGTACAACTTTGCCTCCATTCAATCGACTTCATATCTTCTACTGTTTCCGATATCTCAATGGTAACAGTTGAACTTGAGATATCCAGTATGCAGAAACTTGGATAGCGAGTGGATGTCCTTGAAAGTCAAGGCCGTGGTAGCTTTAAGGTCAGCATCAGATAGCCAGTTCGCTTTTCTGAAGATTTGTTGTAATGAACACCCTGAATATAAACTCCTTGATTGATCTCATATAGTGACTCAAAAGATAAAACTTAACTATTTGTTTCCATTAGTGAATCGTGAAAGTACATAAAGAAACGTCAAGAGAGTCGTATGACCGCAACTGACCTGCAAAGTCACGGCAACTTCAAGCTCAGTATTATATATCTAGAGGAAAACCGCTGCCCTTAAGTCTAACCTGTTGGTTTTCACCCTGTAGAGTAGATCAAAAGGCCAATACAGAAAAACCACACTATTCATTTACTTTGGCGAAACGCAGAAGTGCATGTAGAAGCTCTGACGCATTAAAAAAGACGTCGGCATCTCGGCGACTTTAATAACGAAAACAAATTCACTTCTCCACTTTGGTCCCGTTCTTGTAATTACTTTTTTGCTGAAAAACAGAAGAGTCGCTGGATGCCGCTTGGTGCATTCTGATGTTAAGATTCACTTTAAAAGACACACAGAAATTCCGTTCTAGTACCTTGCAGCAGAATGCCTACTTTACACGAGATTAATATTTAGTACTAATTGTAATGGTCATACGCATTTGGTCGAAAGGAGAAAAAACGAATACTCTTATTATATACTTCTTTCGTCTGTCCGACTGCAGACAGCTGGATAGCTATTTCGTGCTTTTTGGCGACTCATCAGCATGGTTTAGATCTCACTTCGCGTGGCTATCAACACGAAGTTTACAGTTCCATGCCATAGCAGCTGTACGTTGTGGTAATTATATAGAATAATGATAATAATTTCTAGGCAGCAGCGGTGGCCGCAGTAGTAGACTCTTCGGTCTCCTGATCAGTCGCCGTGCGCTGTGCGGGTTCGAGTTCCGTCCCAGGAGAATTTTTGCTCTTAGCTATGGATGTTGTGATTGTCCGTAGGTGGTAGACGGTCTCTGACTGTCGAACGTGGAGGTACCACCCGGCGGATCTCGTAGGCGGAGCCAGAATGTGTGCATGTTCCCTCGCCAGAGTCCGTGTGGCGTTCCCCCTTTCCCCTGTATCACCCTATAGCCCCACAGTACCCAATGGGTGTTTAGGCCTTAGGCCTTCGTGGTAGTTGGAGTATAAAAAAATAGATGGCTCCTTGTGCTATCTCATTTCAATAAACACTAAGGTGGCTGGTTTCACAAATGTACTGGCGATGACATTTGTTGACTGTAGCAAGTATGGTTGATTTCGTTTTAGAGTCTCCTAGCAAGTGAAGACTAGCACGATAGGTGCTTAGGAATTTTATTTTGATTTAAAACCAATAATTTCGCTTCTTTGTTTCATGGTCTCATCTTCACTATTAAATGGAGAAATGTTTTGCTTGAGCTTGCTGGTTTTTTGCGGATTGTATGATTAAAATTGAAGAATCAACACAAGATAGAGTCAGGTGGAGTTAGATCGCATGATGAGTCAGATTGCGTGAAATGTTATACTGAAGACTAAAGCCGAAGAACTGTGTGACAGTGACTACTAAAGAGACGTGAGGGAAATTCGATGCTTTGAACTGTTTAGTAGAATTGAGGAAACATCCTCGAGACTCCAGGAGCAAGCGATAGATCAGTTCTGGATGCGCGGATTTCGAAATAGAACGGGCAGCGGAGGTCTAGTGGTTAGTCGCAGCCCTAATGCCTAACGGCATCATGGCAGAAAGCTCAGAAAATAGGGACAAATGGCGTGTCAAAATTAGTAAGCAGTTGCAAGTACATGGTGCGGCAGAACCAAATAAACAGTTTCAAATACTACACATACTATTGAAGACGACTTCTGAAGCTCTCAACAGCTTGTTCACACACATCGCAGGGAATAGCGGTCACTTCATCAACAATCTGCCCTCTTAGGTTGTCTTTTTCTTTAGATATGTCCAGAAAAAAGCCACAGATGCTGATTGGGTTGCTGCTAACGGCCGCCATCCTAGAGGCATTATTTTTAAAACATAATAAATGTAAAGTGGTATAAAGTGCTTACTCCGAAATTAAAACCATTTTTTTCTATTGCCTTTTTACAAACCTTTGGAGTTTGGAGTATGCCCCTTCCAGATGCTGAAAAGAGCAACAAATCCAATGCATGTTCTTATCCATTCGTATAGAGCTATTTCCAGTAAATACCATGAAGTCCTATTAGTAAATGGCAAAAGTCCGTAAAGCTGGCTTCCAGTTGCAGTTGCAGCATTATTTGCCGGAGCTCATACGAACAGAAATATATAACAGTAGAAATAGGAGTAGAAAGATACCCCCTTTGTGATAGCCCGTCTCATCGATTACGAAAGCCTAGTGTAGCTCCGTAGGGAGATCGGAGTCAGTGGCAGAGATTTCATTGCATTCATGAGGGGCTAAAAGCCCATACATAAATAACTGCTGTTTCCTACCATTTAACCATGCCATTCATCCCTGTTACGAAAGCTCGTTGTCACGAGAGGAATGAACGGCAATTATTCCGAAGGGATTGTTAACTTGTCAAATCGAGACGCACAAATTGGTACTGAAGTGATAGATTTTCTCACTAACTGCCTAATATTCTGGAGGGAAAGACAGAAGAACATACTTTTTTTTCATAACAAGCTAGAGATGAAGGATTGATAGCTTAATTTCTATTCACTTTGGTGACAGGAAATAATGGTTAGAATGAATGGTAGTGAAGAACTGCCATTTTTATGTTAAAACACGATTTTAGGTTGCTAATTTAATTGATTAAAAAAATATTTCCAGAGGAGAGAATTTTTTGAAAAGTACTCTTTAATTCCCGCAAAAAAATTGCGTCAATTAGCTTGCTTATGCTTTCCTAAGCAACGTTGTCATCAATCCATGGAGGATCATATTCCGCGCATATTAGTACCATTTAGAAAACAAGCTTGCTCATGTAATTAGACTACAGTCCTCTCATATTTAACAACATTGGGCTCAAACTTACTGCCCTACTGAAACAGACAAGGGCAAATGTACTGGGAAGTCTTATTATGTATGAAGTATGCCTGATAGGTGCGTAGAATTACCGGGGCTGGAATCGTATGAATAGCACCAACAATTGACATATACTGCCCCCACCACTTACAATCTCTAAAATCCAATTTTTAACCTTTGACATTTTTTTTCCGACAATTATTAGCATCCTCTGACACGCCAAAAGCCAAAAATTGACCGATTTTCATTTTCTTTTTTGTTTTTTGCCTGTAGCTCTGCAGCAACTTCACCAAGTTTTTAAAAATTACTGATCTCCAGTGGTTTTTGGTTTGAGAGTAATATGCTCGAGAAACAATGTATGAGAATAGTATAACGTGCAGTGGAACAGTATTGGTGGTGAGCACTGCTGAGTTACTCCAAGTTACTCAGAGTAACTCAACAGGGTCACTGCTCAGGCGTGAACATTTCAATCAGTCAGATAGACTGCTGGAAATGACTGATTTGGTCCTTCGTGATGTCATATAACATTTAAAAAACGTAACATCTCAGCCCACGGCGCAGATAGTAAAATATCAAAATCTACGTATACGAGTCAAAGTGCATTCATTTTCCAGCAAAGCGTCTTGCCGAAGGCTTTTGAAATTATTAATCTATCATTTTTTTTTCTCAAAAATCATAACGAGCCCTCACTGTTATCGGCTGACCGCTGCTACTCTTTCTCCTCACGGTCGACACAAGGCGAGACGGTCGGCGTTTTTGTGAAAAGGAGCCGAATTCCTTCTTTTTATTCGAATTTACAATGGAGGCTTTCAGGCCAGTTTGCCGAGCGAAAGAAGAGCCTTTGCAACGAAGAACGAATGAAACCACCGGAAAAGGAGACAGCAGAGAAGGTCAGCTTAGCTAGAGCATATCTAATACTATACAGCAACACAACAACCTGAAAAGCATACTGAATATTTGCTACTGCCACTTACTGCGGCATCGCGCATCAGACCTATACTTCGACGATGTACCTGTAGAACAGCCCTTACGTCTTCTGGTAAGTTTGAAAAATCGGTCGACCTACAACTCAAAGTTGAATAAAAAGAGGCTCCAGCTAGATTCACAGAGAGGGCCACCGTTCCTTTGGCTCCCTCCCCTGCAGGCGCCTACATACCTGAAATCGTTCCAGAGGAGGTTTATTTTTGATGACCTTGATCAGGATGTTTGAAACCAAAACGGTTTTTAGTCATGGTCATATCTGATTATAAAATTTTACGCTACATTTCAGGGGTCAAAAGTATGAGGTACCATATAAACAATCGCTTAAACCTTGGTTCGGCCTTCAAGATCATTGTCAATGCAAATTCAGGATCACCACTGAATAGACATGTAAAAAACCTAAGACTACCATACTCTTTGCATATTCCCGAACATCTTTTTGTTTGTAATGGGTGATTTTTTTGCTAGTATCTTTTTGGCAACACTGTTTTTGACAGATGACGCGGGAATCGTGTCTTGTGTCATTGTCAAACTTATTCAGTTTGGTATATAACTTAACCATGAATCTACTTACGAACGAACAACGCTTGCAAATTATTGAATTTTACTATCAAAAGAGAGTGCATCGAGCACTGCTTCCAATTTATGGGTAATTTGGTCGGCCTACTGAGGAAGCTCTTCGGAAGCTTGTGACTAAATTTCGAACCCAGTTTACCTTATTGGACATTATACCACCAACACTCAGACGTAGAGTGAGGACTGAAGAAAATATTGCGGCTGTATCCGACAGTGTTACTGATGACCGTGAAATGTCGATTCGCCGCCGTTCGCAGCAATTGGGCCTCTGTTAGTCCACTACGTGGAAAATTTTGCGACAGGATTTGGGTGTAAAACCTTATAAGATACAGCTGGTGCAAGAATTGAAGCCACACGACCTCCCACAACGTTTCCAATTTGGTGAATGGGCGCTGGCAAAGTTGGAGGAAGATCCACATTTTTATCGAAAAATCGTGTTCAGCGACAAAGCTCATTTCTGGTTGAATGAGTACGTTAACAAGCAAAATTGCCGCATCTGGAGTGAAGACCAGCCAGAAGCATTGCAAGAGCTACCAATGCATCCCGAAAAAATCACTGTTTGGTGTGGATTATGGGCCGGTGGCATCATCGGGCCGTACTTCTTCAAAGACGACAATGGCCGGAACGTAACTGTGAATGGCGAGTGCTACCGTGCGATGATAACAAACTTTTTTTTGGCCAAAATGGAAGAGCTGGACTTGGCTGACATGTGGTTTCAACAAGACGGTGCCACATGCCACACGGCACACGAAACAATGGCCCTATTGAGAGGCGAGTTCGGTGAACAGTTTATGTCACGTTTGGGGCCCGTCAATTGGCCGCCTAGATCGTGTGATTTAACGCCGTTAGACTATTTCTTGTGGGGCCATGTTAAGGCTAATGTCTACAGGGATAAACCAGCAACGATTGACGCACTGGAAGCCAATATTGAAGCATTTATTCGTGAGATACCGGCCGATATGTTGGAGAGAGTGTGCCAAAATTGGACCTTGCGCATGGGTCATCTAAAGCGGAGCCGCGGCCAACATTTACATGAAATAATCTTTAAACATTAAATTATATCGACCGTTCTATCGACTCAAATAAAGATTTAATCGTTTTTTCAAATTTTTTGTGTTTTTTTGAAAATCAAATCCTATACCTCTTAAAAAATCACCCGTTATTAGCTGCTGGTACTTTCTGCATAACAATATGTGCGTCGTTAGATGAGCCAACTCCTGATATCGTCGATGGTTGCTTTGCTCTGCAGCATTGAATATACCAAGAAAGAAAGAACGAATAAAAGCACCGGAAAAGAAGACAGTAGGGAAGGTCAGTTTAGCGCTCCCCGCTCTGCAACGAGCCGAGAAGAAAATCTACTTTGTTTTGCCCGGTAAATTAAATACATCGAGGACAGCGGGAAAATAGGACGACAAAAGGGGGAATTAGGAAGATGCATCGTGGTTTGTGCCTTGTAGGTCACGACGTTTTGTGTTTTTAGTTTTCATTGCTTTTCAAGAACTGTCTAATCAAACTGGTTTCGAGTCACCAACATTATTTTGTAATAGTAATACACGTACATTGCTTTAAATGTGGTTCAAATAATTACTACCGTTCCGTTTTCAATTTTTTCTCTCTCTTCATAGGTATATCATTACAACAAAGCATTCATAGGTAAATGATAAATGCTTCTTAAAATTATATTCTGTTCTGGTAGTCATTTTGCCAACTAAACTCTAATTATGACGTATTTAAATACAAGTGAAAAATAACTGATGTAAGATATAACTCGTTATGTTATGTAGCTATTCTTGAAGACCTCTGTAATCGAGGCAATATTGGAAAACGGCCTTTGATACTAGTAAAATGAAAACACATTCTACCAACATTAAACACATTACTCTCTTTGAAAATGGTAATGGACCAGTCCAAATCGCTCAAATCTGATTCCTCTTACACTTGACTTTGATGTTGTCAGCTTGACCGCAAGCAACTAGGTATTAATAAATAAATAGTATTAATGTAATAAGTAAGCAACGTCATGATTGTTTAGGTAATAGTGAACGTAACGCGTAATTAAATAAATAATAAATAAATAAATCCCCATAATTCAATGGAAGTACTTAAATTGAATGTAGTTAGTAGTGAAACAAAGTATCTCGCTTGAGAAGACCATTATTGATCTCACACATCATTTAGTAAAGTGCTTGACCACTAGTGGCCCAGTTCGCAGCCCCTAGGCATTATTTTTCACTTCACGAATTCACTATAGTTTTTCATTTCTTCCAACCACATTGAACAGAATAATATACATTCTCTAAACTCCAGGGAATTCTGTACATTTTCATAAGTTTCGATTTTGACCGAAACTAAGACAGTTACGGCTAAAGTAGGGGAACTCTGAGATGTCAAACTCAAAATGACTTTAAGCCTCTTTGACAAAATCCTCCTGCCGTCCATGCTTATGACTGCGTGTTGTTACGTAGCATGTTCCACATTGAAAAGGTGATACGGCGCAGAAGGTCATACGTGACAGAAGGAGTAACTTCTCTTACGTCACTTCTTTATGGTAACGTGTGGTAAAAGCTGGGTACATGTTAATAATGTAATTCGGTGAAAATAAAACATGTGACGTATCAGTAGTTGATCCTTCTGTCACGGATGACAGCCAGCAACGTATGACCTTTCTAATATAGAACATGCAACGTAACAACGCGCACTATTAAACATAAGCAGAGCGAACATTTTGACAAAGGTGAGCTTAAAGTCATTTTGAGTTTGAAATCCCATAGTTAACATACTAGCTGAAAATCCAGTTTGGGCCGGCCACTAACAACAACTGTCCTGGAAAGATCATCTAGCAGAAAGTGTCGGCATCATAGACGATACGTTCGTGAAAATTTTTATTTTCGACAACCAAACCTTACTGAGAATCCACATAAGTAATTATATCATTCCTACTTTCCATAAGACCAAATAATACATGAAATACGAGAGAAACTGTTTCTTGATGACACTTACGCCTAACGATGTAATTCCATTCGTGACAAATTGAAACTTTATTTCGCTGAGGAGGAGTAAGGGTGACTGAATTATAACCTAAGTTCCCCTTTCATTAAAATGTTAATTAAGGCATACTTTGTAATTGCTTCGTAATAACTCGAGAAATAAAACAGTTTACTTCTGCTCTAATGTATAATTACGCTCGTTTCAGCTTCGGTTATTTCTACTGTGAAGAGGCTACGGAACATTCTAAATTCACGAATTTTCATGATACAGTGCTTCTACCTGGCTGAGTAGTCTGCTGTGATTCCTGACATTGTCAAGAAGACTTGTTCGGTATTTTCCAGCGTCCATCCGGATTAGATGGAGCACCGAGTTCTTCCAAAGGGCCATTCATTTCGGCTGGTCGGAGTCACCGAAGACTTGATCTTGCACTAACACATCTAGTTAATCGCGGCAGCTACGCTATTTGTATAGACTTAAGAAGTACTCTCCTCCAAATAACTTCCTCACTGTGAACAAGGCCCAGATAAGACCTAGCCTCGCGTACTGCTCATATGTTTGTGGTGCTGCTGGCCCGACCACACAATTCATGCTCGATGCTGTTGGGAGGAGGGCCGCTTGTCGCATCGATGAATCTCCTCTAATGGACAGCCTCGGGACCACTTCGCACCAAAGGGTTGTCGGTACTTGTCTCTGTTCTACCGCTGTCAGGCAGATCCGGCTTCCATCCTAACCATGTCGAGATTCCAACATCAAGAGCAGGCCGGTACAACCGCTCTTTTGTATTCACGGTGTAGAGATTGTGGGGTAATCTGTCTGACGAGGCTTTTCATTCTTGAGTAGTTCAAAAATCATATCAACAAACTGCCTTCAAACTCCTTATAGCAGCCGCGTTGACACGGATTTAGGGTTAAGCTTACGTGGTTTCTTTGGCATAAAAAAAGAAATTGATAAATGACTTAATGGGACAGATATTATGTTTTTGGATGTTCTATAATATGTACATCACAGAAAAACATGCCATTCGTTTCCGTTGATCTTTCCGTCTATCCGGGCCCATCTATAACTTGAGAAATACTGCTCGGATTTTGGTGAAATTTCCAGACATTATTGCTGTGGGCCAAGGACGAAATAGCTTTGTAATTTTTAAATTGGTCTAGTAGCGGCGAAGAAAAATTGAAAACCTCTCAAACTACGTTTTTTGACGTCTTAGAGGACCTGATCACATTTGAAAAAACATGTAGGGATAAAAATTGGGGGTTGGCGAGTTGTAGTGGGTGGAGGAGAGTGTATCGCAATTTTTGATGCTGGTATCTTAACTTCCAGCCACGGTAATTTTACGCACCTATTGTGCACAAAGTGAACATTCTTACGGAATAAGTTTTATTTCTGGGTTGTTCATAGTAATGCGCTACCACACGGCTACCCAGTATACGCGGGGAGTTTGATGTATACATATATTGGGGGTAGTAGAAGTTGCTTTTAGTGTATGGTGCAGATTGGAGTTCTTCTGTCCTATTGGTTGAGTACTGGAGTTTTGTTATAGGTATAACAAACCCTGGAACTTCCGCATTTCTCTTGCACAAACAAGCTCATAGAACTTCAAAATCAAATTCATATTTTCATATCCAAACTCTTGCAGTTTTTGTCGCTCAATTCATGAACTTTGTATCAACTGTGGTTCATTAAGGCTCCACGAACTTCCTCCTATAGTTTTTCTGGAATCCCATATTCCACCCTCCAACTACCGGTGTCGTCGCAGACTGAAACACCTCTAGCATCTGTGTCCTCGCTCCCTGAGGAGCAATTTCCATCTTTTGCTAGAGGTGATCCCGCAACTCCGTAATGGTTGATGATTTTTGGCTCATCTCCACGTTGAAAGACGTACAACTCTCGAGGCTGGGGACTTTAGACATTCCATTTACTGTGTAGGTACAATAGACTGCCCCTTTCTCTCTCTAATTTGATTACCCTTTATGTCGTAAACCTTTTCGTCAGAGTTCCAATACCATCTGTAAGTATGGGAAACCAATCCGCCAATTGCATCAACCTGGCAGATTACAGCAGGAATTCTACGCACGTTCTAGGCGTATTTCACACATCATTTGTCTTTAAAATAGAATGATGGAGAATGATGGAGACATGTTTTCGATACGCGTATCTGCGCTCAGCGCCTGGCGTACCGGTCTGCTTGATTGTTCTGCTCGAACTCGTAGTTTTGCAGTGCTAAAGTTTAAAATAAGGCTGAATGTGTCATTCGGTAGTACGATCATAATATAGACTAAATAAAAATAAATAGCCGATATTGAAATCACATGCATATTTTCTATTGCTCAAACATTTTTTAAGATATTCGAAATATTGTTTTTCCCCTCTGATTTATATACGAGCCCCTTCCCACTTCAGTTGGCCCAACTATTGAAATCTTAGTTTTTTTCTTATCAAACACAAATAATAAAAATGTAGCAGAGTGTTATAGGTTTAAAATATTAACAATGAATATTTTGATAATATATAGTAGAAAACACTAACTTTATCAATCCCTGATCAAATTTGCAGCATAAAAATAACACATGTTGCAATTACAGCATATCAACATATTTTCATTTCAATGCAAAATAAGTCTATAACGCATAGGTGGCTGTGAAAAATAAAAGCCATGACAATTGCTTTTATTAATCAAAGCTGTCAGAATACGTTTAAAATAGTTTTGGGTAGTTAAGGTTTTCAAAATGGGTAGAGGTAGTGAGAACATTCGGTTACTGATAATTAAATTTTTTAATTCAGGGAAATCAAACTCTGAAATTGCAACTTTGTTAGACTTGTCGCGGTACAGTGTGATAAATATTGTTAGAAGATATAACGTAACTGGTTCAGTTAATATTAAGCCACGATATGTGAAAAAAAGTAATATCACAAATGCCGACCGAAGAGCATTAAGAAGAATAATCGTGAAAAACAGGCATGCCAATTATTTACAATTAAGTGCTCTGTGGAGTGACGCTGTTGGAAGGAGAATTTTGAGGTCCACAACTCATAGAGAGGCCCACAAACTGGGATTTAGCACTTGCAAGGTAAGTTTTCTTATAAAAAAAGTGAAGTAAAAACTCTAAAGTTGCACAACTTGTTTATAGGCCAAAGAAAAGCCACTATTAACTCCACTGCAAATGAAACATCGGCTTAGATGGGCTAAAGAACATAGACAATGGACACCTCAACAATGGTGTGCAATACAATGGAGTGATGTGGCCAGATTCGAAGCTTGTGTTGGTGACAGTCGCAGTAGAGTTATTCGCAAAAAAATGAAGCATTTCATGTTGTGTGTCTGAAGAGAAAAGTGAAATTTCCAGCATCCATTATGGTCTGGGGCAGTATGTCATCAAAAGGAGTAGTAAAACTTAATTTCATTGATGGAAATGTGGATACAAACAAATGTTTGGCAATTTTAGAAGAATCGCTTTTACCAGTGATGGAAGAATGTTTGACATCCGGCCAAGAGTTTGTGTTTCAGCAAGATGGTGCAGCGTGCCATAACTTAAAAAAGGCTATAAAATGGATGGAAGAAAATAATGTACCACTTTTGAAATGGGTTTCTAGCAGTCCAGATCTGTCACCTATTGAAACTTTGTGACACGAGATGAAAAAGGTTCTACGACAACATCCTGCTCGTACAATCACCGAAATGAGACAAAAGCTTCAAGAAATATGGGATTGTTTTACACCAAATTTATGCCAAAACTTGGTTAACACCCCAAAGAATTTCAGCCGTAATAAAAAAATAAAGGTGATGTTACCCAATGGTAATCTTTCAATTGTTGCTTTATTAACTTCGCGCATTTATTCGCACATTGTTTATTTGCTCAGATGTTCTATTAGTTATAGGTCTAAGTCAAATATGTATTTTTTACGACTAGAGTGTATCTAAAATGTTTTTGAGAAAATAATTTGTTTTAAAAGTAAATAGTTTCATTATGTTTAGTTTATAAAGGCATATTTTGTTACAAATCTTGAAGTGGGCCAACTGAAGTGGGAAGGGGCGCGTAGATTTTTTGGAGCAACCTTAATGAAAAAGGGTGTTATGCGATTTTCTCTGAAGTTTATAATGTCCGAAGCTTATCTCGATTTAATGATTGAGAAAGTCCGAAATATGCCATTTTCCAAACCCAAAAAACAGTATAAAAAACGAGCAATTTAATGTTGCTAACTTTCCTGAATATTCCTCAAACATAATAATAATAATGACAAATGGCCTTTATTCGTAGCAGCATTACAAAATACTTGGCTTAATAGAAAGAAAACAAAATAGTGGCAAAAGGTGGAGTGTCAGCTTATGCTGTTTTTCAACCCAACCTAAAAACGTTGACACAATTGATATGCACAACTATAAAGAAAAAAGTACCTAAATTTAAATTGCACACTTCACAACATTGGCCACCAAAAAAAAAATACACTTCTCAGAAAAAGGAAACAATCAATTACTTGTGGATATGCGTAAAGTTAAATTCTAGCCATCCGATTGCTTTAAGCTCATCTTTAACCTTCTTTTAAAGTTGTCTAGGCTATATTCTTTATATGCACTTGACGAGCAGTTATATAGTTTGGGTACCCAGTACAAGAAACTACGTGTGAACAATGCTGTCGAATCTCGTGGGATGAGTAAGATGCGTTTATTCCTAGAGGACCTTTGATCGTGCTGACAGAGGAAGGATAGCTTTGTATAAAGATAAAATGGCGCTTTAAGGAGAAAAGGTCTTATGTGCCATAGATAAGCAAAGCAGTGTCGTCAATCTGTCTATTTTAAACCATCCCGATTGCTCAAATATCCATAACAAAATCCTAAAGCCTTTTATGGGGAATTGTTATTCTAATCTTTTGTTTTTTTAATTGTCGATCAAGCGCTCGCTACATGTATATCCTGCGTGCTTGCGCGCTTGATTAACAACTAAAAAGCAAAGGTGTGTACGAATAATAACAATACCGCCTAAAATACTTCAGAATTTCGTTAATGGATGTTTGAAGAACATTCAGGAACCTTGACAATATTAAAATTCACGAAAATACTACTTGACCCGATTCCCTGCATGCTGTTCATTCTCAATTACATTAGCTCCTTCGTATTCATTTCCGTCATCTTCCAGAATCCTCACTTACCAGGTCCCTTTGTCCTTTGTTAAGGTGAGTGCCACATCCTGCCAATGAAGCAAATGGCTACAGCAGGGCACATCACAGCATATACAATATGGCATAGCAATACTATCTTCAAGAATTACGAAGAATTTATATGACCTTGAGAGGTCGACACACGATACTAGAAGATGCCGAAGTGAAAATAAGCTGTCGAAATGTTCTGCTTAATAAGACGGACGCACATTAGGATTATTCTTACTTCCAGCAAAGAAATGAGACAATTGCTTATATTTACTTTCACTTGTAGCATATACTATTTGGGTCAGAGTTTTCATAAATCGAGTAAGTTAACCAATAATGCAGATTTGAAGTTAGGCAGGCCATAAGTCGCAACCATAGTAGTCAAAGGAGTGCTGCCATTGCCGTGATCTTTATTCATGCTAGTGACAATTCTCACATATTACCCTCAGCGAAGCTAACAAATAAATTGTTCTATATATTATTCAAATAATAGGAAACAAACCAGAATCATAACAGTTCATCTTTTTTTTTGTTTCTGAAATAATAACGTTCTATTACGCTATTCGCAAATCTCTTATAGTTTCGGGTGATTCGTTGTTGTGTATTATTGTAAAAGGGTACTCTAACAGTTTTGCTTTATTTATTGAATACAATACAATCAATACACTTCTCCATCCGCCAAAACCAGTCATTGAACCAGCTCTGTTAAGTTTAACCCGGGAGTGCGGCACAAGCCCTGAGGAGGTCCTCATCGCTAGAAAACCGTTTTTCTTTTAACTTCATTGTCACATGCAGAAACCGTGTAAAGTCGCAGGGAGGAATATATGGACTGTAAGGAGGGTGCTCAATAAGTTTCAGTCCAGTAATGGTGAAATACTCGGTGCAGGCTTTGGAGCGGGAGCGTTGTCATGGTGGAGGTACCAAGTGTCGAAGCCTAAATGCCGGAACACCGCGGCTGCTATGATGATCCCAAAGAAATTTTGTTAATACGATTTTTAAACTGCCTAAGGTTAGTAGAACTGGGAAAAGCTTCATCTTGTAGATTGTTCCACAATCTAGACACCCTCGGGGCATAGGAGCGGTCGTATCGGCCAGTTCTGGATGTACGAAGTTTGATGGGATGCCGAAGTCAGGCGGGTCTGTCTGGCAGGCACATCGCGCGGCGGCATCATGGAATAGAGCTCTGAGGAGCGAAGCCCGTTGGTGTAGCGATAGAAAAGAGCTAGATCGCCGACGGCCCGCCGGTGCGAAAGAGTCCCGAGACTGTCTGTTAGAGAAGAGTCATCGATCAGTCGGACCGCCCTCCTCTGGACAGCATTGAGCATGGACAATGTAGTCGGGGTGGCAGCACCCCAAATGTGTGAGCAATACTCTTTACTTTGATCGCAGGTTCTTCATAGACTCTATGACTTTAAGCAGACACTGTTCCGCGTACGACTTAGCTGTGACTGACTTCTGTGTGTTCAAAATACAACAATCCCGCTCGATTCAAAAATACAGCTATAATTTTTTTCTTAACAGATCGGGATTTTATGATAAGCTACGGGTGTGTCCTCATCATCAAAGAGCCAAACTTTGTTTTGAGCCTTGGTCGGCACATCGTATAATAGAGCCAAGTCTCGACACCTGTCACGATGCTGTTCGCATACCGAGATTCCCCCTTATCAAATATTGTTAGTATCTTTCGGCACCAAGTCGTACGACAAGTCTTCTGCTCTTTTGTAAGACTATGCGGTACCCAGAGACAACAAGGTTTCCCTACATGTACCTAAATGGTCATGCAGAATTGAATGAACTGCTGGTGCATGAAGGTGTAAGGTCTCCTATCTGTTGATATATCACACTCCGGTCTTCGTCAAGCATTTTCCTCACAGCAGTAATGTTTTCCTCTGTTACTGACGTTCGAGGTCTTCCGTCCCTCTTAGCGTCCTCCAGAGTGAAATCGCTCCTTTGGAATTCTCTGTACCACCTGATTATAGTCATACGATGAGAATAATCATTCTTTAATGCAAGCGTCATTTGTTCTGAGCACTGGTCTATGCTTAACCACGCGTAAAGTTATACCGTAAAACTGCCCTTACTTCACTACGTGATCACGATGTCATAGTCCGCACTTTATTTACACTGTCAATACGAATGAACAACTAAATCAACAGACATGGTGCTGGCGGCTACTATGCACTCATGGACATTTCTCAAGATCCAGTAACATGCAGCCTCCTGCGTCCGTCTGTTAAGTAATATTGCAAAACCCTGTATATACTGTGGCACATGGCACCAATTTCTGTGCGACAACATCATCGTCAGCATCATTTGCCCTTTGTGACCTGCTTCTGATATTCTCTCCGGGAGACTACTTACAGTGCCCCCTACAAAGATTTCTAATTCGTTTATGGCAATTCTTTCTGCGGGAGCTCTGAGGAATCAGAGCTGTATTAAAAAGACCCTCTCCCTAAGGAGGAATGTGAATTTTGATTGGTTGCAGGGTTTACTTAATCAATTTCGTATTCTTTATTACGATAGTATAGAAAAATATTTTGAGTTTCAGAAACCTTGGCCTAGATCTTGGGGTCATTTGTAGGTCAAGCTGATATTGTTTAAATAGGAGTCAACTACAATCGCCGGCACTCTCGCTATCCCTTTTCAAGCCTTTTGCCCTGGAGAATAATCAGACATTTCAGAAAGGTGCAAAAACAGAGCCGACCGCTATTTAAATGGCTTTGCCTTCCAAAAAAGTTATTTTTTCGATTGTTATTTCCTAAGTCACTGTAATAGAGAAGAATTTCAAAAATGTGCTACATCAAAAACCATGTCACTCATTTCCGTCGACCTTTCTGTCCGTCTGTCTGTTGGTCTGTCCGGCGACCTGGCTGTCGGTCTGTCTGTATGTCTGTCGGTCTGTCCGGTAATCCTTGGCTCCTCTTTAATTTGGAATATTCTGCTCGGATTTGGAATTTTTACACAAGAATACTACTACGCCAGGGACGAAAGAGCTTTGTAGTTTTTGGAAATCAGTCCAGAGGTTTCGAAGAAAAAAGCCCAAAACGAAATGGTCTTGTTTGACTGACTTGAGACGTTTAATTTCTCCACTGAAGATGTTCGTAACTAACTTGTGCCGAGCTTAATCCTTCAAGAGCTGATATAGGTATTACGTAGGAAGTGCAGAGCTAACCTACTTGACGCCATTTTTAATATATTGATATTAGGGCTAGCAATAATTAAATACAGTAAATATTAATAATACGAATTACCCGACATACCAATATTTGAATTACGATGGTTTTATATATAAATGATTAAACATAATTACTGCATATTTACTGCAAACTAATGTATCCAGCTTATTGTATTCTGGACAATGATTGTGAAATTTACAAATGTATACAAACCACAACTAATATAGCTTAACATAATTCAATGGGTAATTATAGTATTATTTGATAGCAATAAAATCTTTTGACCGGATATAAGTTTGTGAGGGGAGGGAGAGCTTGAGTAGCATTGCACCTTATCACATCTAAACATGCTGCTTTCATTCGTCATACTAAAGACAGTAAACCACGACCAGCTATTTCATGCTTTAGAATTGGTCTCTGGGACAACGAACGAAAAGATGACAGCTATCCTGTATCCGATGTATGAGATCTATCGAAATACGACAGCACAAAGCGTCACCTACAGTTACCATGCCAAAACGCATGAAACAGCTGTTCATAGTTGGCTAGTTGGACAGACGTAAGCAGCTTGCTTAGTTGTTCAATGGCAACTAGGCCACATCTACTATACTACCAGAATCGTCAGCCTTTAGCGGCCACAGTGGTGACTGGGCTACCAAATGCGAACTGAGATCTCTACAATTTCAACCGATACCGGCTATATACTCTCGTAGTAGTCGATTCTGGCGATAGATGTCGCTTGGTGCTGTCTCATTCCGATAGATTTTATTATATGCATAAGCATTCCCTTAATATCACCGCTAGGATTCTATACCAAATTCATTTTCGACGTGCAGTCAGTCAAAATAAACATCAAAAAGCTGGCGCGCAGATGCAGTGAGCTGATTGGCGGATTGGCAAGGCTGGCCGTGAAGGAACGCCCGCGATAATAACAAGGACAGGTCTGGGTCGGCTCAGCGCAAACTGACCTATACAAATTCGCACGCCTGTTCGAGGGAATCATTATGTGCAACCATTGCTTGACATAATGTTGGACCAGCGAAAGATTGCAAGCCGAAAGAATGCGGACAAAAAATTGCGAAGTTGTCAGATGTTCTACATAAAATGCGGTCCATACATATTAACATATTTAAGATATAGAATTGTTCCGCTGAATTTGGCAATGTAGCTGGAAAACCCAGGCCGCAGGTAAACATCCGGTCGCTGATTGGTCCAAAACTCTTATCTTATCTGAAACTAGAATAACGTGCCGATGGCACGGTCATTTATAAACCTACTCCCATAGGCGTAGGCAGTTGGCAAATACTTTGAAAATATAATTTACTGTTTAGTGGTGATAATGGAATTCAAGCATGGGAAAGTTATTCACAGCCAGGCAAGGGAAATAATAGCAAACGTGATACGTGCTTGCGATGCAGAAGCGGCTAACAATACTTTCGTTTATCCACTGGTAGCTAGAAATGCAAGGGCGGCATATTATACGGGTGTTAGTGAACGAACTATAAGTAAAATTAGAAAAGAAGATAAAGACAGGCAAAATGCAACCTCCACACAGCCTTTAGCTTCTCCCGGAAAAAAGAGATCACGCCCTTCTGTGATCCAAAAAATTGATGGAGTCGATTTTTCCATTATTCGGAGAATGATAGAAAAATTTTACTGTGATTTTAAAGTGGTACCTACTTGTAGTAAACTTCTAATCAAACTGAAGGAAGAAATGGAATTTCCATTTGGTAAAGAATCGTTGAGGCTGCTTTTAAAAGCAAAAGGATTTTACTGGCGTAAATGCCACAACAAAAGGAAATTACTAATGGAAAGACCCAGTATTTTACATTGGCGATACAAGTATCTTAGGTCTATTAAAAAGTTCCGGGAAGAAGGAAGGCATATTATTTATTTGGACGAAACTTGGGTTGATAATGACCTCACTTTCAAGAAATGCTGGCAAAGCGAAGAAATTATGGGTGTCCTGAGCAATATAAGTTCTACAGGTAATAAAGTTTCTTTCACCTCGATTTTGCTTATTATACATTTTTCTCAATTTTGGAATATTCTTAATAAGTGCTCATTTAATTTGTCTAATTGAATACATAATCCCTTGCAAGTATTTTTTTCTCAAAAATATGTTTTTTATACATAGTGATTCAAAAAGGTGTTGGCAAACTTAAAATAACACTAAAATGAGGCTATTTATTCATTTCCAGGACGACTTATAATTGTTCATGCGGGTTCGCAAGATGGTTTTGTTCCTGGAGCCTGTCTCATTTTCAAGGCTGGCTGTGCCACTGGTGATTATCACGGTCAAATGAACCAAGAAAATTTCACGAAGTGGCTTACTGAAAAACTATTTCCTAACATTCCTCCTAATAGTATTATAATAATGGATAATGCACCTTACCATTCAGCTTTGGAAGACAAGCCTCCAACTAGATCTTCTCTAAAAAGAGACATCATCACGTGGTTGAGCAAAAAAGGTATAGAGCATGATCCTAATGCTAAAAAAATGGAGCTTTATGAAATAGCTTGTCTACATAGGCCACCATCTGATGAGAAAAATTATAAGATAGATAATTTAATAAGAAGTTTCGGACACACCCCACTTCGAACGCCACCCTATATGTGTCAGTTTAATCCCATAGAGATGATTTGGGCACAAGTAAAATTTTTCATTAGAAGCCATAATACAAGCGGCGAATTTACTATAAAAAAACTAGATGAAATTTCTAATAAGGCCATCGCTTCAGTAAGTGCCAGTGACTGGCAAAAGGTTATTGGACATGTTATAAAAATTGAAGATGAATATTGGGAAAAAGACAGTCTCATTCAAGAAATACAGGAAGAAATAATAATCAACATAGGAGGTGAAAGTGATAGCAATGACAGTTCCTCAGACAGTGATCATGACTCTAATCAGGATTGAAACTATACTAGATTGGCTACCTTTTAGAATTTTTAGATATTCATTTATTATACTATTGGTTTGTGGCTTTTAGTATCTCAGTAGAAAGTCTAATTCTATGTGTTGTTTATGGGTTATTTCATCAAGAAATTACTTTTTGTTTTCCTATATTTTTCTATTCAGTCAGATATTTTTGACTTGTTGTATTCTATTTTAGAAGAATGCATAATTTGTTTTGCTGTTCAATCATAATGCGTACATAGGAATATTACTTGTTGCCTAAAAAATATATTTATTTTGTTCTCAATATTCAGTGTTTGTGTATATTTATTTCTTATAATGTATGTTTGGTATCACGTCATTATGAATCGCAAAAAAATATTAATACTACCAGTTGTAATAAAATATAAATTCAATTAATAATTCAAGTCTCTCCGATCTCCGCCTATGACTCCATATAAAATCGTCTAATGGTAAGGTTTTTTCATCGCATTTCCCCCTTTCGTCCCTAGCAATCTTTGGCTGGTCGATCAATACATGTATTTACGAAATGGTGGGATATGTTGATTCTTGCTGTGACAGATTTTCGTAAACCACGACATCGCGCGGTTAAAAGCACCGAATACAGCTCTAACCAGTTTGATCCAGCTTCTCATGCCTTTGCATCTACTGAACCTCAAAAATGAATTTGATATAGCTAGATTTTTTATACTGAGGTGGGCGTGTAAATAGGAGCCTAAATACCAAGGCACCGGAGCCGCCATAAGGAGCTTAATGACAAGCATGTCAATCCTACTTATAAACAGTATAAGGTTCATAGAACTGGGAACATCATCGTCAGGTACATTGTTTCCCAATATCGTTAGTAGTAGTAGTAAGTGGTCGTACCATATATTTTTGGATGTAAAAAGTTCGACTCGGTTAGGATAGGAGGCCAAATAGTGGCGTAGTGTGGGCTTTCGCCGTCCGAGGCTGACCGAAAATTTGACACCCCGCTCTATTTCAGTTAGAAAATAAGAAAGAGTCAAGGCACCTTCAAATTTCTTAAATAATTAAAAATGTGCTTTTCTTCGACCTAGTGTGACATGTGTTTACTTAAAAATACGTATCTCCTTGATCGCATCCTATTTTACAACTTGATATTAATAATATTTACATTAATATTTTAAGCACAGTTTAGGGGAAGAGCTACATTATTATACTAAATGACATATAAATCCGAACACCCAGTTTAAATGGTTTTATTTTAATAAAATTTTGTATAAGTTCTTAATGAAGCATAATAAGTAAATGATAAAATTTTCAAAATGATTGCACTGCTTTAAAGCCCTTTGGCCTTTAATAATGTGTGGATGCACCCTGATGTGCTACGCATTCTCCAACGCGCCTAGGCATGTTTCTGATCAGGTGGTCAATGTCCTCCTGTGGTATCTCATTCCAGGCAACCACCAACTCCTCTCGAAGTGCTTCTAGAGTCTGAGGAGGACGTTGCAAATTGAGCAATCTCCTACCCATCATATCCCACACGTGCTCAATTGGGGATAAGTCGGGAGATCTTGGTGGTCATGGTAACAATGTGACATCATTATGTTGAAAGAAGTCTATTGTGACTCTTGCAACATGTGGTCGGACATTATCTTGTTGGAAAGTTGGATCTGCCAGGGTGTCAAGATAGGGTAAAAGATGGGGTTCTAGAACTTCGTGGATATAACGCTGCGCGTTCATGTTACCTCTGATGAATATTAAAGGTGACCTGGAACCATAAGCTATAGCACCCCAAATAATAACTCCAACAGTGTGATGAACATGTCTTTCAACAAAAAACTGTGGATTCCTCCTTTCACCACGTCTTCTAACCCTGGCACGACCATCGTGCATGCCTAAACAAAATCGAGACTCGTCACTAAAGACAATACTGTTCCATTCCTGATCCCAGAGTGACCGTTGTCAGCACCACTCAAGGCGATTACGTCGGTGTTCTCGAGTTAAAGGGAGGACCTAGTGTGGCCGGTATGAAAACAAGCCAAAACTTCTCATTCGTCGGTAAAGACTTCGCATGCCAATAGGTCTTCCGTGTTCTGCAAACCATTCATTTGCAATGGACCTGTTAGTGGAGAAACGGTCCCTTAAGGCCAATAATCTTAGGCGGCGATCTTCACGGTTTGTTGTTCTACGGCGGCGTCCAGTGCCCCTTGCTCTTTGCGTACGGCCTTCTCGAAGCCATGCCTGACAACACCTAACCACAGTGTCTACACTTCTTTGCACTCTAACTGCAATTGCCCGAAAAGAAAGTCCAGCTTCCCGAAGTCCCACTATACGGCCCCTATCAAACTCACTAAGTTGACGAAATCGTACAGGTCTCCGTACTCTAGGCATCGTAACCGATCGTAAAGGATGTCAAGAACCAAAATCCGCCAACGTTGATTCTTTACTGCGGCTGAAATATTAATTTTTAGAGCGTTAGTGAATTAAAAAAAAGCAGTATAAAAACCGGAATGTCCAACTGATAAGGCTGAAAATTTTTTCACTTGTTATTTACAGTAAGATAAATACATTCACCAACTTTTATTAAAATAAAACCATTTAAACTGGGTGTTCGGATTTATATGTCACTTAGTATATTATAGTCGAAGTTACCTGAATTTTGGTAACAACTGTTTACTTCTGGCATAGCACTGTCTTCAGTTTGAAATTTGACTGTTTCATCAGAAAGTACAGTAAATTTTCTATACCGAGTGTATCAAATTCGACCCTCACCATTGGGATCTCGGAAAAGTTAAGAGATACTGAAATGGTTCGATGAGGGCAAAGTTGTGGAATTAAGGAAATGGCACATACCTAGAGTGTTTCCGCACTTGTTTTTGTTGTCCGCTTCACGTGAAATGCCTCATAACTCAAAAAGGGAGACAAGCTAATGTTTCGTTTATCGTTCTTCTCAAAAATCAACCCTACTAAAATAGGTAGATATTTTGTATGACTTTAGGAAGCACAGTCTCTATACTATACGGTAACTTGCTGCCTTTCGGGTTTATCAGGTAAGTTCACCGACTCGACATAGTCAGTCGTCTGACATATATGCTTGTAAGTTTTCAGCTCAATCGAACCCGAGAAGTTTATCAAGTTTAACTAGCTTCCTTGCTTGCTGTCTAACTTCGTATAACTAATCTAGTTTTTCAACTGGTATGACTAATTTAAGTAGACTATCAACGCGGGAGCTATTTGGGGTTTGAAATAATATTTTTTAATTTCTGATTTAAAAAATTGTTACCGCCTCTGGGCCATGGCCCGCCAGATGGGCGATGGCCCGTCGCATAGTGGTCAGAGCATCGACAATCGAGCAAAAAATACAATTTAACAATTTATATGGCATTTAAACAGTTTTGAGCACAACAGAGTTGTTTGGCTCGCTGATTCCAAATCCGAATTTAATTAAAATCTATGAGGGCATTTGAAGGTCACTTTAACGTCATAGAACATTTTTAAGAGAAGCCGAACAGTTGAGTCAAACCACGTGTTGTATAAGATTATATGGTTAAGTCCGAATCATGGTGGAGTGGGCAGTAAAGAACTTGAAATTCGTTAAAGTCGTTTTCCCTGATTACAAAAATGTTCGGCGCTTTCTCCCTCTTAATTCGGTATGCAAACAAGCACTCAAGATCAGCAGATCTGCTCTCAGATCGGCGTGGCGGATGTCGTTTACCTGAACGAGACCAAAAGTCGATCCGAGTTTAATTCGGAAAGTTAAATCCAATCAGAAGTCTCGTCGATTCTCGTCGACGTGGCGGCGAGGCCTCCGTGAAAAAATTCCATTTGTAAATAAGAGGGGGAAATTAGAATTCACCCGTTCGCACGGTTGAGTGATTAGGCGTGGAAATGAGATGAGGTCCTCATTGCTTCTTTGAACTGATTGCCCTGAAGCCTGCAGCATACTCGGTTGCGGGGAAACTGATCAAACTCTACCCAATAATTAGCCGCCACAGGGTTTTTCCGTACGTTTTACGAAAAATGGAAAGGCAGATTCAGCATGTTATAATAGGGAGTTATTGAAATACTGCCATCCACTATTAATACCGACCTTACACTAATAATAGAGATATACTGCTTACTGACCTAAATAAGAATTGCCTTATTTAGGATAACCTAAGAGATTGACGGTGTACCATATTTTAACAGTTCGCTTTGGCCGTGTTTATAATGTTAACATAACCTCACCTTTACTTTGGTTTCGGATAGCTCAAATCTGATCTTGCTCTTTTTAACCATACACACCAACAAATGAGCGCCTCAATCGTTGCATTCAATCGGATAAATAGGTTAGGTAAGGCTTGCGACCACACTCGATTTGCCTGCATCGTGAGTCGTTGTGACCTAAGAAAGTCTGAATAAGCCCGTCTTATCATAGCGCAAAAAGGGACGTGCCTTCTCCCTATTAATGCCTGACATATGCAGCATTGTATCTGCGCACGTGTAGATGTCAAATTAAGGTCTACACTAATATGGCAGATGTTTGCAATATCTCCTTAATGACAATTAGAGACTGATCTTAAAATTGTTTCAGAATTAGAGTTATTGGGTGGATATTGCGTGCATTTCCGTGCACGTATGACCTAACCTAAAAGTATTGAGATGAAATAAATTTTAATCTTGTTTGAAAGTGTACCAGGACTGATTTAATTCCAATAATCTTATTAATAATAAAGTTTAGCTGTTGTTCTTTCTTTTTGGTTTGAATTTTACAGCCAAATGGTCAATGATTTTCACGAATTAAATTCACAATCAGCGGACAGAACAAAATAATAGCAAGAAAACGGGAAAGGAAACGTAAGTAGCTACTTTCCGTGTACAATATTTTTTATCTGCGAAAACTACTATAAAAGGTAAGGTTATTCGCACAAAATAGTCTTGTCTGCACCGCGGTTTTAAACGTCCTGTAATAGCGGCAGACACTAACTTAAGTCTTACTCTTGTTTTACTGCGCCTGCTCAGATGTCAAATACGGCCAGAAATTATTAGCGCTTAGCTTTATTGGACCTTCAATAACTCCCTGCTGTGAACAAAATGGCGTAAACTACGTTGAGCCTGTACTTCCTACACAACGCCATGATCTGTTCATGAATGATTATGTTCACCACAAGCCAGTCCCCTTGAGAAAAAGTTACGAGTATTTTTAACAGATAAATTGAACAGGTTAAGTCAGTCAAGGTTATACGAGGGATGTCTTTTAAGTTTTGCATATGGAAATAAAACAACACGGTAGGTAGTTTTAAATGACTTTATTGTTTTTCGAAGTATTCTCCACGAAGATTAATACACAACTTTCGAAGCACTTATTCCACTCGTTTGCTGGCAGATTCAAAACGGCATTTTTGAATGCGTCAACTGCTTCTTCTGGTGACTGTAACCTTTGACCACGCAGTCTGTTTTTAATTTTCGGGAAAGTAAAGAAATCATTAGGACTTAGATCGGGACTATATAGAGGATGGTCAAATAATTCCACGTTTTCTTCCGTTAAATACTGCCTTGTTTTTTGGGCTGTGTGCGAGCTTGCATTGTCTTGGTGGATGATGATTCTCCTTTCGGGGTTGATTTTTCGAAGCTCGGTGATGACTTTTGGCAAACAAATGGTGGTATGCCAATCCGCAGTAACAGTTCTTTGCTCAATAAGAGGAATTGTTGCAATATGACCCGGTTTTGACACTAATGTCGCGACCATCTTTTTCGAAACACTTCGAGAACGGATGACTTTTGTTGGATTTTCTTCACCTTGGAACACCCAAACAGCCGAATGTCGTTTATTTTCTGGTTCATAACAGTAAATCCACGATTCATCACCACTAACAATGCGGTACACATTTTTTGAGTTTCCGGAATTGAAACGGTCAAGCGTTTTTTGACACCAATTAACCCTGGCTGCTTTCTGCTCTTCAGTCAACAGGTGGGGTATCCAACGAGAAACTAATTTTCTTAGTCCTGTTTGAGATCTTCAAGGACGCCTCAATCTCGCGATATGTCACATGTCTATCTTCAATGATGAGTTTGCGCACAGCATCGACGTTTTCCTGGACGACTGCAGTTTTTGGTGCACCCACCCTGGGATCGTCGCTAAGACTCACCCGTCCACGTTTGAATTCTCCATACCAACGGGAAATTGTCGACTGATGTGGCGCTTCGTTGCCGAAAACATACAGTAACTCAGCAAGGCATTCTTGTTGCGATAATTGTCTCTGAAGGTTGTAATAAATTATGGCGCGAAAATGTTCTCGGTTGAGTTCCAATTTTTCTAGTGACTTGGTGACGCTTAAAATTTCACTTTAGTGAGAACACTGCACGTATTGTTGTGAAATTTTGAATTTGAGTTTACTGAAGAGTGCGGTTAAGACGTTCGATCCGCGCGGCCTACTATGTTTCTATATGCAAAACTTAAAAGACATCCCTCGTACAGGTCTAACACTAGTGGCGAAGATCAGCCGTGGGGTATTCTTACAGTTAACCATTAATGCGGAAAGGTACGGTATGAGAAGAACAATATATATATATATATATATATATATATATATATGCCGTGGGGTATTCTTACAGTTAACCATTAATGCGGAAAGGTACGGTATGAGAAGAACAATATATATATATATATATATATATATATATATATATATAATCCAAGGTAACTTATATGACATAAAGCAAGGTAGAGCATGGTACAAATTACGAATTGTTGCACATCTAAAAAAGAAAAAGGATGAAACAAGAATGCACATGAAAATGGTGGACATCAATACAAAGCAATAACTATGCATAGCGTGTTCCGCTACCATCTCATCATTAATAATAAACTTTTAATACATTTACTAAATTGGTTTGAGAACAACACTTCACAGTTGGCACCAATGTTTTTATAAATACTAGCAGCACTGTATGTGAAACTGACATGATCCATCAAATGGAGGCAGAAATTTAGTGTCAAGCTGATCTGTACCGGTGATCTGGGGAGAAGAACACTAGCAGCGACACTCGCTCTGACGAGAAATCTGGAGGTTATCACCACTTGGGGACGCAAAAATCCGGTGCAGATTAATGCTTCAAAAACACACTGTACCTTGACTAACAAGAACGTCCTAGTGCTCATCCTGTTTCGATGGAAAGCTAATCACTTCGGCTGGTCGGAGTCCAGATCACCGAGGACTTGATCTGGCACGAGCAGATATTGCCAATCACAGCAGCTGCTGGGAAAAAGATAGAATATTTTTCATGCCTAAGTATTACTTTTCTCCACATAATTTCCTCACACGGCACAAGGAGCAGATAAGCCTCGAGAGCTGTTCACGTATTTGCGTGGGTCGTCTGCGATCTTTTCTACCGCTGAGCCAATGGGCTCCTCAAAGCTCTCATTCATCGTACAACAGAACTGGTAGGTGCGTCTGACGGCCTCTTTGCACCTAGGGTGTCAAGTTTGCAGAACAATCTGCTCGAATAGGCCTTTCCCAGTTCAACTAACCTTAACCAGATAAAATACCACTGTTCTGCACGAAAATCCTCTCCGCCAAACAAATACGTTATTTCGATAAGTTCTACATATTCAACCCTTACACCTTTGAATTGTCGTATTACGTAACGGAGTCCAGAGATTACGAACAACATGCTTTAAGTAGATGTAAGAATGTAGCTGTGCGATATTTATCTTTCCATAGCATAATGGGGTACGAAGTTGCCAAGTCTACGTTTTCTCTTAGTCTAGAGAAAGTATGTACAATCTGGCAACACCGCATGGGGGTGGGAATGTCTCTCATCTACGAAGTCGCAACCCCCTAGGTTTTCGCATAAAGGAGATACCCATTGAACCCCATGCAATTCCAGATTTCACCGTACCCTATAGTCGTCGGACAGTTACTTATTGAATAACCCCCGCTTACAATAATCGTTTCTGATCTCTTGATTCTCGCTGTTTCTAGAAAATACCAGATGTTTGAAATGGGTGTATAAGCAGCCAGCCGCTTGTCGGAGGATCAACAGTATTCAGCAGTGGATATATGAGCGAAGCAATGCCGCTGCAATCCTATGGAACGGTTTTTGTTATATTTGTGGTTAAGTGACACTGAAAGCTCAACGAAAGACCTTGAGCCCACTTGTAAGCAAAGCCTACGAGTTATATTTCTGGCTCAAAGTTGCCGATCAAGACAAAACTTGCTTCCGCACTTGCTCAAGAACCTTAGCAGGATGGCTACGGGGTACTCACACTTCTATGAAATTTGGAGTGTCAATCATTTAGCGGGAACCTAAGAATCATGTTGATGATTATTATTTTCGCTTAACAAAAGTTCTGGGATTTTCTAGTAAAAGCAAGCATAAAATAGTGTATGTTTATATACCCTCAGCCAGTAGACCTGTACCTCATGACTCTTCTAGCATACCTGTGCCTACGCCTCCAAAGAAACATGATGAACCAAATAATTCTGACACAGAGGAGCCAGAAGCCGGTACAAGTTTTGAAGAGGAAGTCGTTTTCGAATGTAGTAGCAGCAAACAGCCACATTTTATGTCTCAGGAAGAGCTCAATGATTTAGTTCGTGATTTAGATCTTCCCAAAAAAAAAAGCACAACTACTTGGATCTCGTTTACAGCAATGGAACCTTCTACAAACAGGTGTGAAAATTTCCACGTTTCGGAATAGGTAGTCTATGTTTGCTGTATTTTTCTCGATGGAAAATGACTTAGTTTACTGTCATGATATTCCAGGTTTACTGAATGAACTTGCCATTTCCTATGTACCTACCGAGTGGCGACTATTTATTGACTTATTGAACACAAGTCTAAAGGAAGTTTTGTTGTTCAATGAAAACGAACGGCCATCAGTTCCGGTTGGTCATACTGTAAATATGAAAGAAATACGAAGATCATAAGTGGAATATCTGTGCCGATCTCAAAGTTATTGCAGAGTCGTTTCACAAAATATTGTTTTTTTTTTGTGAATGGAACAGCAGAGCCAGAAACCAACATTATGTAATTACGTCACAACGTTGTACCCGGCCAGAAAATGTCTTAAATGAACATTTAATAGATCAGCAGAAAGTTTATTTACCTTTTTTTTATATCGAAGCAGCCGTGCAGGCAGAAGCCTAAATGCCGGAGCACCGTGGCTGCTATGATGATCCCAAAGAAATTTTATTAATACGATTTATGAACTGCCACCCTCGGGACAAAGGAGCGGTCGTATCGGCCGGTTCTGGATGTACGAAGTTCGACACGGTTAGGGTAGGACGCCAAAGTCAGGCGGGTCTGTCTGGCATGCAGATCGCGCGACGGCATCATGGAAGAGAGCTCTGAGGAGCAAAGCCCGTTGGTTTAACGGTAGAAAAGAGCTAGATCGCCGACAGCCCGCTGGTGCGAAAAATTATCGAGACTCTCTGTTAGAGAAGAGTCATCGATCAGTCGGACCGCCCTCCTCTGGACAGCATCGAGCATGGATAATGTAGTCGGGGCGGCAGCACTCCAAACGTGTGAGCAATACTCAAGGCTAGGCCTTATCTGGGCCTTGTATAGAGTGAGAAGGTCATGCGGAGAAAAGTACTTCTTAGCCCTAAACCAATAGATTAGCTTTTTCCCAGCAGCTGCAGCTATTGACGAGATGTATTCGTGCCAGATCAGGTCCTCAGTGATCTGGACTCCGACCAGCCGAAATGAATGGCTCTTTGGCAGAACTCGACCATTCATCGAAACTGGGTGAGCGCAGGGACGCTTTTTGTTCGTCAAAGTACAGTACTGCGTTTTGGAAGCAGTGAACTGTACAAGATTGTTGCGTCCCCAAGTAGTGATAGCCTCCAGGTCTCTTGTCAGAGAGGAAGTCATTGCTAGTCTTCTTTTATCCAACTCAGCGGCCGAGATCGGCTTGTCACTCTGAATTCCTGAATGATGTGCAACGATCATTTATCCAAAGACTACGGCTGTGTATTCAACATGGTCCACCATATTTTCGAGCAGTTTTTGTAGATTAGGCCTTGAGTAGTTTGTTTACGTTGTTGTTACAGTTGTTTTTCTCTATTACGCTTGAAGCTGATTTATACTTTTCTGACTGTTTTAGTAAGTTTTTACGTCAAATCTGTACTCTCAGTGGCAATATGGAACAAGCCCACTGTTTGTCTTTTGCTTCCATGGATGATATGATTCTTTCCTTAATTTTGGTGTATCGTTCTACTAAAAGCTTAATAACTCAAAATCTAGTGATTTTATCTGAATCAAACCTTATACCAAAAAAATTGAATCCAAACTTACACAAATATACAGGGTGATGCATTTTAAATTTTTGAAAAAGTACAATTGGCGTTTTGGACCACCCTGTATGACCAAAAATGAAAATTTGAAAAAGTAACAAATAAGATAAAAACTGGGGTGTGTAAGTTTCTTTTGATACAAAATTCAGCTCTCCAAATTTGCAAATGGCGGATTGACGGGTTGACGAAGTGGACGGTTTTTCTGGACAAAACACCTTACTTCTCAGTAGCTAATTCCTAAAGCCCCATAGTATATTATATCAATCCTAACATGCAATAAAATTAGAGGCATTCCATTTAAAAAAGTCACAACTTTGATATGTAGGTCAGAATTGGGACACCCTGTATAATTGCCAATATTTTAGAAGTATGTCACAAATGTCGTGTATAACATGCCATAAATAGATTTTGCCACACATGGATGGGCCACCCTGTATGACATAATTTCGGATTTTCATATTTTATATTTTCCCTTCTCTAAAAACTTGTGTGGGAGAAATTGACTGCATTTAAGATTTCAGTACAATACAGTAGACGCAAAAAAAAAACCGAAAAAATTTCGAAGGACGACAAAAATTTTCAGAATACCGAACAATGAAATCATTATAGCAGCCGCGGCTGCTTCGGTATACAAAAGCTGCAGACGGACTAGCTACAGAAGTGCCAGCAAGCATTGAACAACTGGTCGGGTTCCCATCTATTTGGTGTGGACGCTTGTATTTCAATACAAGGGCCAAATGTGCAAAATGTGTGAAATCTGTCAAGGCAAAAAGAGGTTCTGACAATAACGTGACCTAAAGTGAAAGACTCCCTATGCTACTTCAATATGAAGAAAACTCCCTTAAAGGGAGCATTACAGTCAATCACCGTTAAAGCATGCAGTGTATAGGGCTAAGACATACGTCCGCCGTTCATGTTACTCGTCGACAGTTCCTGAGGCAGCTCAAGCTCAAAGAAATCGATGCATATAAAAGAGCAAGATGGATGTGATGTCGGCATATCGCCCCAGATCTTGCGAATAGGGATTAGGGCTTTGAGGGAAAGGGAGCGATTCAAACCGCGGGATTAATCATTGAGGCAAACGTAGCAGAACAGGAAGGATTGTCATTATTGTAGTCTAGTATGTTAGAACTAAAATCTCTTATATTGATACGAGTGATCTTTTTTATGTTATAAATAAGTCCTGCTCTCGCCTTTTTCTGCTGGATATGTGACGACGTTTTCGGTCTGTACTCGAGCTACGGGTGTATGAACTAGAATACCCTAAAAACATGTGAAGCTCAACTTCTTGGGAAAAATCACGTCAAGTGGGTTGACTCAGCACCTCCTACGCAACGCCATCATTAGTTTATAAAGAATTAAGTTCACTGCAACTTAAATCTTTTGAGAGAAAATTCAGTTACGGTCATGAGAAATTAAATGGATTAAATCAGTCAAACAGGCCTATGCAATCCGTCCATAGACATTCTTTCCCTGTTCTACTGGTAGTTACCGACCATGTGACGTTGTCCCTTTCTATATCTGCGCTGCCTCGCTTGCTCGTTTCGTGCATGGTGCCTGTGTCTTTTGCACTACAGTATGGATACATATACAATGTGTTTGGTCACGACATACCGATGTTTGAGGGGGATACTTTTCAGCTATTTTTATCGACAAATCCACCCCCTACAATGTCCAACCTCACCCCCCTTGAAATGGATCCATACTGCTGCGAACGAAATTAGGGCTGACACAAACATGGTCTGCCGCTCAGCACGGCACATTGTTTTAAGAACAACAATGTGTATAACCAATAATGGAGGCCATTTTAAACAGCCTCTGTAACATTAAACATGTCCAAACTCTCTATAAGAAGCATGGATTTGGCCATTTTTATGTATAAAAGGTTTCAAAACAATTTGCATCTTATCACACTCATTTTGACCCATGTTAGATAACATTTATTGCTTAACGTAGACTACTTAGGATAACAAAAAGCTGTAGAATTAGCACAAAAAAGTACAACTTCACAGACTAGTTTTTGAATGATGTGCGGAAATGCACGAAATAATCAATGTTTTTCCATATTTTTTTTCTTTTTTTGGTCTGTTTTTGGGTATGTTTGACGGTTAGTATTAAAACAAGTGTTTCAATAATCGCTAGGACAACATGTCATCATTCAAATGACACCAAATTTATCATTCAGTGACACTTACGTACTCAGTTATTACAATTTTCATACATGCACTACCGTAATCGTAACGTAAAAATAAAAATGGCTGCCATTTCAAGGGGGATGAGGTAGGACATTGTAGGGGTTTGGATTTGTCTATAAAAATCGCTGAAAAATACTCCTCTTAAATATCGGTATGTCTTGACGAAACACATGGTATATCCCAGCTGGTTTGCCAGGCGGTGCGCTTAGATAGACAGAAGTACGCGAATCGAAAACGTTTCTCATTGTAAATCTTACAGGAAAATGTACGGGTAAATCTATGATGTGTGAAACACAAGTAGGTACATAGAATCACCCAACTCCCAAATTTCAAACCGTAGGTACACAAAAATGATCATAACTCTCTAAAAGGTTTAAGCGATTTCTATTTTTCTCGTTTTTGGCCATTTTCTATGCCCCCACCAGACCGATTTCCAAAAGCTATAGCTTTTTAGTCCTTGCCATAGTAGTAACTGTGTGTGAAACTTTCATTAAAATCCAACCCGTACTTCCAAGTTATAGAGGGGTGATGGATTAGCGGCCAGACAGACAGACCAACGGAGATAAGTGACATGTATATGTCATAGTACATCCAAAAAATGCAATATCTCATTTACAAAAATTTTCGCGATTACATTTCCAGTGGTGTAATGACAAATGCTTGGTATACAGATTTCTGCATGAAACAGAGAGCTACAAAATTCATTAATAACTGGCTCTAACATTTGGCATTTTAAAGTCCGTCAGTTATGTACACCTATGTTAGAACGATTAAGCAACCATTCCTCAATTTTCCACAATAAACAGCATTGCTGCAGCATGTTAAGATGGTTTATGAGTATTGAAGATTAGATATTGAATGGACGAAGGATGATGTAGTAGTTGAAGGTAAAAAAATGGCGTTAAATCAATTTACCCATGCACGCGCAATATACAAAAAGTTTTACCTTGCAAATGTCTAATCAGCCCCCATGAGAAAAGTTCGTGTATACGCATCTGTCTGAGAAGAGAGGCGCTATCGGACCTCGAGGGGTCCACTGGCTTATAGGCCTAATTTTTTTATAAAGTTACTCTGATTTTATCCTACGTAGGTTATTTGGCGTTTCCGTTTTTCTAGGCCTTGCTTTTTACAGCATATAAACAATCATCTTGGTCCTACTCGGGTAATAGTATGGCCAATTTCTAGACTGCAGCATCGTAATTGTATGAGCTTCATTTTTTTGTGAAAATGTTCGTGGCTAACTTTTCTCAGAGCTGCTAGCTTATGCCGAAAGAACTCCCTCATGAACTGCCCAACTAACAATTATTACTCCTATTAGAGTTGCAATAATGATTATACAGTATTCCTTTCACAGCATTGTATACTGTAAGAACATTGGCAAAACCCTCTTAGAACAGCTATACAAGCGGAATGGGCACACTTAATAGGACACTTCAGTCATTTAAGAGGTTGTATAAGGGCTGCAGGTAACAGTTATACAACAAAAGTGTAAGCCTCTTGCAGCCGCTATATCTAGAACTTTTGCGTCAGTGCAAGATTCAGTTGTCAACTATACTGTTACGTGATTCTACTTTATTCCAACCAAACTATTTCTTATGTATTGTATAGACGAAGTGAAGAATATATAACTAACACATTACAGTTATCTTGTTTACTTACATATCGGTCATTGTGAATTTCATACACAGGTATATGATAAACTTTTACATTATGATATAGGGCTATTGAATTACTTGCGCAGCAAATTTTATTGTGATTATCGTGCAAAGTAGTTACGCAATTTCTACGGCCTTCGTATTTGATTCATATTTTAATAATGATCAAAAGTATGTCTCGATCTTTATGATGGAAAACTGAACTTATCTGCGCTAAATCTTCCACAAATCCTATATTTAGACACAATTACACTAATGTTTATCACTTTATATCTGTAATTTCGAACTGAAACATAATTATTTAATATTAAATAGAGGAATAAGTGTTTTCCCAATATGGCGGGTGGTTGTATATAATCATGGCATCGTCCATGTTGTCTTTAGTTTATTAGAATATTTTGGTGATGCTTGCAGGTGTTGTACAACAATTTGACAAATGTCTGAAATGAAATACCGACAGAGTCGGATGATTTACCCAGAATTTGTACCAGATCTATATCTTCTGTTTGAACAGTTGATAAAACCTGAACCAATATCCATGCGTTGTTTGACTTAAAACGTTGGTTATGGCATTTTAACAAAAATATGACTGCAGAAAGTTAGGTTATCGTGAAGTTGTATACCATTATATTTAGCAACAAATGTATGCCGAGCACAGCAATTTTGTACTACAAAAGTTGTAATATTGTTGCATATGTACAGCCTTTAACAGTTACTAAACAACAGTTGTATAAAAGTGCTTCCATTAGGAGCAATTTGTTGGCTAAAGTAGTAAATTTGCTAAACAACAAAGCTCGGGTTTGTTTTATAAACGTTACCATGGATGCCACTACACAACCATTTAGACTAACGTCCAAATATGCCGTACAAAATAGTTGTATAAACGTTTATGCAACAGTTAAAAGTGTGTCCTATAAGGTTTTGTATAACTATGCTATAAGAATATTGTAAACACCTTATTTTAGAGCAAATATGTTGCAGAAAGCAAATTTGCATTCCACACAACATTAAGCCAGCATTTTGGTGTTCAGGCAACAACAATAGAGAGCTTTTATGGCTGAACGGTTCTTTTACCAAAAGCTTATAGCACTACTTTGCTAGTTGGGTGATGACACCGTTGCGTGGAAAGTACAGAGTCTACCTACTTGAGGCCAGTTTTGGTGGTCAAAATCCCTTCACCACTAGACTATGTAAGCTAGGTTATCCAAGCAAGAAGGATTGTTATCATTTAGCTAGTTTTCGTGTACACTGGAACAGGGATATTATGTAGATATAGGGGAGGGTTAAATCCGGATATTAGTTGGGTTGACCTCAGCTTTTCACTCGAGAGTAAGCGGAGAATGCAAAAGCCCGTGTAGGTTGTTTGGGGCCGTATGATTATATGTATTTTGGAAAGGGAGATACTTCAGATCGAGCGAGAGAAGGGAAGTTTAATGGTAAGTATAGTATACAGTAATCTATGATAATTTAGTTGGTATTTTGATTAAGCGGCCAACTGTAACACCAGAGAGTAATTATACCAAGGCGAATAAATTAAATAGATAAGATATCCGACATTCTTTTACATTAGTTATTACATCTGCCAGTCATTTTATAGCAACTGCAGTACTTACAATGCGAGCTGAGTCAAGAATTTTATAATAGTGTGCGTCATATTTTGGTAAATGAAAGTAGGGAACTTTTAGACAACTTTGACTTTTCACGGTTTTTGACGGGTCGCAGGGAAACGATAAACGGCAAGACAACACGAATTACCTTCAGATATCCATCTCTCTTACAGATACATGTGCAACAGGCATCTATGTTTGTTGTGTAAGCTCACAGATGTAAGTTTTCTAGCTTTGTTTTATCGCCTTGAAGATTTTCTTAGTATGATAAGTTGCTTGTCATCGGCGTGCGATCTAAGATACATCTTGTTGATCTCTCATATAAAGCAAAGCCTGAAGAGAAAGGTACAATATCGACCATCTGTGTAAATCTTTTTAAAAACAGTGATCAAAAAAACGAAGTTAAGCTTCTCAAGTGGTACACTTTAGCCGATCTGCTTACTTATTTCTTGTGTCATTGTGCTTCTTCGTTAGATGCCGAGTAGTCTATGAGCGAACGGCCAAATCAAGGCTACGGTTCTCAAAAATATGTCATAAGTATACTTTATATTCTATTTTCTTGCAAATCCGCACTATTCAACAGGTATTTATCTATAATGATAACATATAAACACTCAGTATATTCAACTTAACAAATTCGAGATTGCCATGCATTAACAAACGTTCAAACCTGCTATTATATTTAACAGCTAGAACATCGACCTATTAGTTCGCGCATTCCCATTGGCTAAGGGATAACGGTTAGTTAAAACAGAAATCAAAATACATGAAAGATGTTTTCTCTGTACAAAATCATCATGTTGGAATCAATTGATTTTTCACGATTTTATTCAATATTTCAATAGAAATCACTGATATTCAGAGAGCTTTGGCAGCTTCCGTCAAATTGCATTTCAATAAGGTCTTTTCCTATTGGTAAAAACTGATTAACGATGGTGAAATTGGCCCTTTAGTCTAGTATTTATCTTTTATTTATTTTATTTACGTGTCTTTGTGTATGTATTTTAATTATACAGATCTTTTGTGTGTACTAATGACGAATCTTAGATAAATGTTGTTTTATGGATATATGACAAGAAATAGGGATATTTTGTATGAAGAAATCCTATAATTTTGGCGACCTTAAATTTTTTGGTAGTTTCTTTAGATCTATCCTTATAAATGATCAGTTCAAATTGGCATCATGGTAGTTCTAGATAGATGATTTGCTGCCATTTTGATAAACGCGTTTAATTGAAGGCCTTGATGAGCATCGACCTATGTAAAAAAGCAATAGATACAATTTTGTATGGAAGTTCATTCTTTATCATTTTACTAATAAAATATTGTGGTATAGTCACCACACTACGAGAAATTAAAGGATAAGGGTATGTGTAATGATAGTTCTGCTTATAATGGCTAAACTAAGAATATAAGAGTAAAAAACACTACTGTTTTTGTAGATAGTAGAAGCTGCTACAAAAAAAAAGTCTTATACTTTTTTAGATTCTTGGAATCATATCCCACACGCTAGGTATGTTATTCACGTTATCCGCATACATAATTTCACGGCCCTGTTTGGGAGACACACACCTGTGCAGTCTCATTTCAGATCTCTTAAATAAAAACACCAACCTTTTCATAGCTGGTGACTTCAATCTACGTGACATTAGCTGGCCTATGTCAACCATTCCTGAATGCAATTCTTCTTCTGCTGCTTACATCGACTTGCTACGCAACTCTAGCATATCTCAACTTGTTGATCGTCCAACGAGATTCAGGGAAGGACAGACGCCTAGGGCTCTGGATTTGATATTCGTTAACGACGCCGACTTTGTTTCTAATTTAGATTATTTGCCACCTTTTGGCAAGTCTGACCACTGTTCACTTTTATCTTCTCTCCAGTTCAATATAAATAGTCGTTCTACAACCGATAAGTTTAAAACCATCAAAATTGTAAACCACGATGCTCTTAACCAAGCCCTGTCTGAAGTCAACTGGCCTGCTTTGCTTAACAACCGTAGCACCCAAGATATGTGGGACACTTTCGCTCAACGAGTCCTAAGCGAAACGGCTGACAATACTGTTGAAAAGAAGGTATACTGTGACCCCTCAAAGCCCTGGATCAACGCTAACATATCGAGGATGCTTCGTCACAAGAGATCTTTGTGGCAACAGTTTAGGAGGAGTGGGGCCATTCACAAGATTACGTGTCTCATCGATCCTTTTCTAACCTCCTATCTAGAACGTTACATAATGCCAAACATGCTTATGAACGAAAACTCGTTACCTCCAAAAATAAGAAGAAGCTGTTTCGGTATCTAAGAACAAACCTGAATTCCAAAGTTTCATCACCTCAGATCCGCGATGCTGACGGTCATCTCCACATGGATGCCACCGAATCTGCCAACTTACTGGCAGAGTCCTTTAGTGATGACTTCGTCGATGAGCCTAATGGAGACCTTCTACCGACCACTATCTGCCATAGGTGTCCCAACAGCCTTTGCGAAGTTGAGTTCCTGCCTGCAGTTGTATTAATGCACCTGCGAAATCTGAAGACCTCTTCCTCCCGTGGTAAAAATGGGATGACGGCTGCTGTACTTAAAAACTGCGCTTCAGCACTGGCTCTACCATTAAGCTTGATATTCACATCGTCTTTTAGATCTCATACACTACCCTCATGCTGGCTTAGTGCTTCTGTTACCCCTGTATTCAAAAAGGGCGATAAATCCTCCGCTAAAAATTATCGACCAATAAGTCTCGTTCCTATCGCCGCCAAAATAGCTGAAATAATCATATTAGATAAGCTCCTGTCATTTGCTTTCGAAAATGACCTTATCCCTAAGAATCAGCATGGATTTCTCCCTGGTCGATCAATAATGACCAACCTTCTCCACTCTCTCAACGATTGGACTCAGTATCTGGACACAAAGACTCCTGTTGATATAATCTACTTAGATTTTTCTAGGGCTTTCGATCGCGTACCACATAGAAGGCTTCTGTTTAAGTTGGAATGTATGGGAATAAGAGGCGAGTTGTTACTGTGGATTAAGGCTTTTCTCACCGGGAGAACTTTCTCTGTGCGCGTCAGTGATAGCCAGTCTCACCTTCATCATGTAGCAAGTGGAGTTCCTCGAGGCTCTGTCTTGGGGCCAGTGCTGTTCCTTCTGTATACAAGTGACCTGCCCGCATTGATTTCCTCCACATGTTCAGCTTATGCCGACGACACCAAGATTTACAATACTGCCGTAAATTCTGCTATGCTTCAACGAGATCTTGATATTGTTTGTCAATGGTCAGTCAGTTGGCTTTTACCCTTAAATCTAACTAAGTGTTGTGTCCTTCACCTCGGGAAGACAAATCCGCGATTTATATACAAGATCTCTGACCACAACATCGAAGCAGCTTCCAGCCACACTGATCTGGGCGTTGTAGTCAACGATCGTCTTTCCTGGTCAGAGCATATTCACCACGTTACATCAAAAGCCAAGAAACTTCTATACATGCTGGAGAGGTCTTTCAAAGGATCCGATGTCAACACTTGCGCCTACATTTACAAGGCATTCGTGAGACCAATTCTTGAATTCGCTGGCCCGGTATGGGACACTGTGCTTCTGCGCGATAGAAATCTCGTCGAATCAGTACAGCGTCGGGCTACTCGTATCCCTTTTGGAGCACGAAGGCCAAACTATGAAGATCGCCTTGAATTATTCAACCTGACCTCATTCTCTGAGCGAAGACTTCGTGGCGATCTTATAGTTACGTTCAGGATACTTCATGGTTTGATGGGCACCAACCTCATGCATCTATACCGTCTGTCGCGCAGCAATCTACGCGGACACAGCTTCAAACTGCATAAGGAGCCATTTAAAACAACAGTCCGACAGTGGTTTCTTCCCAACCGCATATTCAACACCTGGAATAGTTTACCTGAAAGTGTGGTTGTTGCTACTTCAGTTAATAGCTTCAAAGTGCAGTATGATAGCTGGAGGAGTGTACAAACTTTATAGCTATGAACTGTCTTTTTTTATTTTTTTCTATTTGATGTATTTGTGTTACGTGTCCGTACACTATATTTACTACATGAGCTTATAGTACTGTGTACTCTGATCATCTCAATTATCATAATAATAATAATAATAATAATAATAATGAAGATGACTCCATAATCATTATCAATGATCAAGAATAAAATACCCATTTTTCTATTGCCTGTGAAAGTATGGAAAATGTGATATTTTCTAACAATCTGTGACGTTTATTATTATTTTCAAGTCACTCGTTCCCATCACTCTGACTATTGACGATGGTATCACTGGGCAATTTCAGTAACCGATCCAACAAATTTAATGGAAGATGGGATGTAGTTGGAAATGCTTTGCTTATGACATCACTCCCTTTCCATAAAATTATTGCAACTGCTGCTCAGGCTACACAGTGGCAACATGATCATTAGACAGACTGAAGTAAGTAGCTTGGATTTTCATGAAAAAGACACCATACATAATCAGAAAATATTATATTTTCATACTTATTTGGTCTCGGCTTTAAATGATATTCTTAATGATGGATGACTCATGGAGTTATCCCACGTGAACACATATAGCATGTTTTGACACGTGGACAGCGTACGTAGAGTGAGGAGTAAGTTTTCATACGAATTTCCAACTTTCGTCCTTATACTTAAAGAAGCATTGGTTGGGTGTTTTCGCTCGCAGTTGATTGAAAGGGCACTCCGAGATTTTCGTGAACAAAACGTGTTTATTTTTATTTATTTGACATTTGCAATCCGCGAGCAACGTCTTTTTTGTTTTCACTTCCATCTTGCGATAATGAATCTTATCTGGCCTCGACGTTGCCTCTGTTAAAGAGATTTCATACAATACATGATTATAGTAAAGTAAATCTAGATTCATAGTAACAAAGTACTAACAACCATCCAGGTGTCGAAAAAATGTAAACGACTTTTTTGTACAGAAACTTATTCTCTACAAAAGAAAAGCAATATTCATGCCCTTAGTTTGTTAGTTTGGCCATTATGACCAAAGGTATCAGTGTACCTTGACCCTTAAATTTCTCCAAACCTGTGGACTATGCAACAATTTTTTATAGTAGAAAAATGAAGAGACATTCCTTACAAAATATTTTTTATTACTGTTTTACAGAGTATAGATGGGTTTCGAGATTTTTGATCAAACGCGTCTATCAAAATGGCGGCAAATGATCTAAGGCTGAGGCCAAATCGATCTTATCATTAGGAAGCAATATTCTAACAGTAACACCAAAAAATTTAGTGTCGCCAAAATTGTAGGAAAAAATTACCTCTTTCCTGGTCTGATAATAAATATTGTATATTCTTTACAGCTTACGTTTCCTAGATTTAAGGTCGATCCATTCCTGTGCACCCATGCATGTAAATCAAGGATCGTCATGACATTTGCATATATGGCGGTTGCAACTATACATACGGCGTTTGACTGTGAGAAACGTGTCGTACGTGTGAGACAGATTATCTGTATAAGTCAATTTTATGACCTAGGCTGACAGAAGCATAATGGCTTTAGCTTTAGGTGAGGTTCGGGTTTGAATTGACTTCTGCACGACGATCCCGCAGCCGGTTGAGAAATTCAATATGTGTATTTCCTACTCTGGCAGTTAGGAAGTGTCAAGCTTCATACTGTACTGGAATTTATTGGAGTCTCTTCTCTCTGGAATCCTAGTTTAGACGAGGTGAAAAGCTCGCATCAGTGGGATACGTGTTCTGCCCCTTTTTTTTCATAATCACGTTTGCTGGATGCGCCTTTGCATTAATCAAGACCTTGCGCTCGCGGTGAAAATTACAAGAATTGTCGCACTGGACAAGGTTCTTCCTAAAGCTGACCGTTTGCATGTTATTATAGTGGTTTGCTTACGTACAGGTTCTGACTTATGTCGAATATTTCTTGTGCAACGATATTAAAAGGTGCCTGAAAATTAAGAAACCTAAATAACATAATAATATATATAAAGCTATATAAATTATAAACTGCAAAAGGCCAAATTTAGGTCAAATATACTACTATACATAACTTTCAGTGGCCGTTGAATGCTAATAATTTCAAATTTAACATATTTTTACATTATACTAAACTATCTATTTGTATCGCTTGTCTGTACACGAGTATGTCTGCTAAATATTTCTCAAGTGCTACCGTAAATTTTCGTATCGGTAATTATTTAACTTCCAAAAGGAGTGCATTGAAATGAAAAACTGACTGGTACGTAAACCTTCTAGAGAAAAGACTTGTTGAGTGGGAAGGCATAGCCAGAGATAGAAGGCATCTAGATTATGGAGGTTGGATGCGAACATTAATTTGAGGTGTGGAGATGTGGATTGAATAATTAATTTATGTACAAAACTTAGCAAATCGTATTTGAAACTAAGGGAAAGTTTAAACCAATTTAAGTTATCAATTTTCTCAGAAACAAATCTATCGACAACATGGTTGACTTAAATTGCTAGGGCGTTCTTTCATGCCGTTATTCAATATCATACGTTTCAAAGTCAAGCAATCACAGAATTAATTTTTAAGATTCACATCCAAAATGGTATGAAAATGGTTTTCCGACCAAATACACCAACCAGAAAGTTATTTTGGCAATACTAGACCATTGCTAAAGAGATTCAAGTCAGAAGACAATCGCCTTGGGGGTTTCGAGAGAAACAAGAATATTGCTGCACTTTGTAGAATATAATATAAAAATGTTCTCAGAGAATTACCCTGAGATTGAGACTGAGAAAAAACGTAACCGCACAAAATGTAGAAATAGATAGAACTAGCTTTGAGAGATATTTGTGTTTACTCAGGAAGAAATATGTTTTGCATAAGTAAATGTTTATTAGTAGGATTCAGGATATTATAAGCAAAGTGACGTCATTCTGTATCCAACATGGCTGCCCCCGCTGAAAGGCGAATTATAATTTCTATGGTCACCGCTATGATATGGGTGTCAAATGAAAGCTCTTAATGAGAGAAACAGGACATGCAAATAACGTCCTTCTGAATTCCGTATGGCGTTCATCGCAACATGTCGATTAAATCAGCTTAAGTTTCACAATACAGACAAAGTGAGAGCTATATGGATCCCTATTAATAAAATATATTAAAGTTATGTAGGAAATTCCAAACTATTTATTCGCCATCATGAATAGTAGATATTAATAAATTAATAAAACAACCTGTTCATAAAATGAAATAAAGATTCAAAAGTGAATTTTCCGATTGGAAATATTCAAACCACAATGGAGCTCCTTTTTCTCAAGTTTTCAAATAGACGCGGAACATTATTTGAATTTTTTAGTAGTAGCTAAGGTAAGCTTGGTTTTGAAAATCTATTTGACCTTAATTTAATCATTAACGTATAAGGTTTCATAGCAATCTTCTGACAGCGAGGAAATTATCAGTAAATGTCTATGGTAGGGACCTCAATAAATACTAATCGTGTTAAACTTACGTATGCCTTTCTAAAATTTAGTGGACCGCAAAAGATAGTATAAGCAAAAATATGAAAAGTAGGTCAGATATAACATTTAAATAAATTGTGGTCAAATAACCAGTCCGCACTATTTTTGCACTTTACCTGAGTGCTGAAATGCACCATTGCATGTCAGTGGAAAACACTACTTATTGCCTGCACGATTTCATTGAATTTGAAAGGGCGACCAGTACGTATCAGTCATCTGCGCGGACAATTCCGATCAGAAGAACCATTTATCAGCTTGTATAATATGAGTAAATAATGAGCGACACACAGAACTACAATATCGTATTTTTATATCTATGAAACATCATTGACAAAGCGTGCCTGCGTAGCTGAGTGGTTAGCACTGCAAGTTACTAATCGGCCAACTCCAGCGCTTCTGAAACCGAATTTCTACTTCTGAAGTTAATTTCGAGCCATGGATGTTGCATTATGAGTTGTCAATATCACACACTGGAACATGATCAACATATGTAGGTACACCGGATCGCTGGAGCTAGTTTCATATGGAGGTACCACCCGGAGGATCTCGTAGGCGGGGCCAGAATGTGTGCATGCTGCATGCACACGTGTTCCTTGCTAGAGTCCGTCTGGCAACCCCCATTACCCCTGTATCTAAAAAATCAATAATCAGTAGATGGCTTGTAAAGTAGTACAATGTTGAAACCACAGGGTCGGCAAAAAGGGTCAAAGATGGCTTGGCTGACAGACTTCGCCTCTCCACCACCATTTCTAGCCATTGACAATATAAAAGCCATCATTATATATAATACTGTTCGAAACCGATTAGGTAAAGTGTAAAACGCCGCTGATTTGAATTTGAAGAAGTTATCTATATACTGTGGGACAGCGGTTCTACATCAAACCTTTTTCCCTGAGAATGACTACCGAGTGATCGCAATAAGCTGGAATCTGTTGAAGCTAAGTCCGGCATACATGGGGACTACGAGGGATGTCTTTTAAGTTTTGCATATGGAAATAAAACAACACGGTAGGTAGTTTTAAATGATTTTATTGTTTTTAGTAGTATTCTTCACGAAGATTAATACACATCTACTCGTACATGCGCTCGAACCAATTTTCGAAGCACTTATTCCACTCGTTTGCTGGCAGATCCAAAAGGGCATTTTTGAATGCGTCAACTGCTTCTTCTGGTGACCACGCAGTCTGTTTTTAATTTTCGGGAAAGTAAAGAAATCGTTCGGACTTAGATCGAGACTATATGGAGGATGGTCCAATAATTCCACGTTTTCTTCCGTTAAATACTGCCTTGTTTTGTGGGCTGTGTGCGAGCTTGCGTTGTCTTGGTGGAGGATGATTCTCCTTTCGGGGTTGATTTTTCGAAGCTCGGTGATGACTTTTGGCAAACAAATGGTGGTATACCAATCCGCAGCAACAGTTCTTTGCTCATTAAGAAGAATTGTTGCAATATGACCCGCTTCTGACACAAATGTCTTTTTCGAAACGGATGACTTTTGTTGGCTTTTCTTCACCTTGGAACACCCAAACTGTCGTTTATTTTCTGGTTCGTAACAGTAAATCCACGATTCATCACCACTAACAATGCTGTACACATTTTTTGAGTTGCCGAAATTGAAACAGTCAAGCGTTTTTTGATACCAATTAACCCTGGCTGCTTTCTGCTCTTCAGTCAACAGGTGGGGTATCCAACGAGAAACTAATTATCTTACTCCTAATTCTTTATGTAAAATTTTTTGAATTGCGGTCTTTGAGATCTTCAAGGACGCCTCAATCATCGACGTTTTCCTGGGTGACTGCTGTTTTTGGTGCACAGACCCTGGGATCGTCGCTAAGACTGACCCGTCCACGTTTGAATTCTCCATACCAACGGGAAATTGTCGACTGATGTGGCGCTTCGTTGCCGAAAACAGAGAGTAACTCAGCATTCTTGTTGCGATAATTCTCTCTGAAAGTTGTAATAAATTATGGCGCAAAAATGTTCTCGGTTGAGTTCCATTTTTCTAATGACTTGGTGCCACTTAAAAATTCACTGTAGTGAGAACACTGCACGTATTGGTGTGAAACTTTGAATTTAAGTTTACTAAAGAGTGAGGTTAAGATTCAGTACTGACGTTCGATCCGCGCGGCCTACTATGTTTCTATATGCAAAACTTAAAAGACATCCCTCGTATGGTATAGTAGTAGTCACCGTTCTTGGCGGTTACATCATCAACACCATATGAAATAAGTAAACAGATCGAGTCTCCGTACCATGGGCGGATCTTGAGCGCAGAGGTCGTGATATGTTGTCGTTTTCTTCTCATATCGTAGTAAGTATTCCTAATTTTTGTTTTGGCGGCATCACTTACATCATCGGTCTTGCATTTTTTGATTTTGTGAGTTTGCCCAGGTGTTACTATGGGCAAAGCTTTCTTATTTTTTGATTTTACTCGCTGAATACTGCGTAGACTAATCTTCAGCGCGTCTGCTACTTTCTCCAGTACGCATGAAGTGGGTTTTCATCCTTTTCCTGGAAGTACTCTAATAAATTTAGCATATCATATTTCCGGGCATTGTACAATTATATATGGAAGATTGATAACACTACAACTTAAATTGCACGCCGATGTCGAGTAAGTTATCGCTCTGACAAATATGATTGAAAGGCACTCATACGTAACAATAAAGTTTTTGAAACGGAGACTCACAACTAAAAAACGTATGTCTTTGAGCTTACCGAACAAACGTTCACACACGGGGGTAGGTTGCATGTGTATGTATGAAGGAGGTGGATATACAGGGTGTTTCAGTTTATTGTTGCATAACTTTCGATAGAACTTTTAAAATTAATGCATAAAGTCCATATAAACCTGGGTCGAAAAATGCGTGGCTTCCGAAATATAGGGTGTTTAAATTTTCTTTCTAAAATAGTTTTTTTTTAAATATTTCGAACAATATTTGATGTATAACAGTGAAAATTGGTATACAAGGGTTTTCTGGTACGACATAGTTTTAATGTAGCCGCTAGAGGGCGCTCTCTACTGTACCTGTAGTGTATTAAAATCTTCGAAAAAATTTTCTAAGTGCAATTTTTTGCTTTTTGAATAAAAAAAATGATTCTTCGCACTTTTCAACATAAAAAAGCTCTCCTGTGAGTTTTCGTTATAGTTAGCCGTTTTTGAGATATTTCGATTTTTAAGGTTCGATGCATTTTTAATTATTTATGGGAAAATAATATTTTTTACATTTTCGATTCGGGCATTACAAGTAATTAAGATGATCGTTTAGATTGTGTTTTAAAACACAGCAATAATTCCTAACTCCAAATAAACACAAAAAACAGAATATTAATTTGTTTAATTTTCCAATATTATTTTTAACAAATTAAATTAATTATTTACAACTAAAATGCTATCGGATAGTTAGGACAAACATATAAAATCTAAAGTAGTTGCTCGAAATGTAAACCCAATTGTTCAATACACAATTCACATCTACGAATGATCGAACGTGGTATAGCATTATTCAAATAAGGCCTTATTTCATCACATGCATTCCTGATTCTGTCTATTAGCATATCTCTTGTGGTTACGGGAGTCTGGTACACTTTTTCTTTTAGAAATCCCCATACAAAGAAATCTAATGGATTTAGGTCAGGGGTTCGAGGAGGCCAGGCGACTGGTCCTCCACGGCCGATCCATCTTTCTAGATAATTTTCGCCCAGCCAGTTTCTAACTATTCTCGAATAATGAGCTGGACAACCATCAAGCTGCAACCAGGCCAATCTTCTTAAATCTAACATAACATCATCCCACATATTTGCATGTTCAGCCTTTAAAAATTCCAAGATGGTCGCAGCATTTAACCTTGCAGGCAAAAGGTAGGGTCCAAATAGTCGATTTCGGTAGATACCAATCCACACGTTCACACTAAATTCATGCTGAAAATTTCTTTCCCGAACTGCATGCGGATTTTCATGCGACCAAATATGGTGATTATGAAAATTTACCACTCCACGTCTAGTGAAGCATGTCTCATCGATCCATAAAGCGTTACTTAAAAATTACCTATTATTATCAGTTCTATCAAGAATCCACTGACAAAATGTGATTCTTCGTTCTCCGTCCCCTGGCTGTTGTCCTTGCACAGGTTGCAAATGGTAAGGACGTCTATGGTCATTTCTAAGAACACGGTGAACATGGCCTGCTGAAATTCCCAAGGCACCAGAAACTCTCCTAACACTTGTGGTCGGATCTCTATCAAACTCACGCAGAATCATACGGGTAAATATGCGCTGACGAACATTGATGTTTTGATCCCTTTGGAGATTTCCAAAACCATTTTCAATTATTTGGCGATGCACTCTTACAAATGCTGAGCGAGTTGGATGTCGTTTGGAAATCTTCGTGCGTATTCTCTGGCTGCTTCTACTGCGTTTCCATTTACAAAGCCATACACAAAATGAATATCCGCTAACTCTTGATTGGAGAATAAAAATGGCATTTTTATAAAACTTACAAAAAAAACAGGTAAAAGAAACAAAATTTCGTGCATTCACAATAGCAAAAAAAACGTTTCAGGTTTCAACAGACAACAAAACTAACTGTCAACTAATTGACTTTTAACCTTATTCTGCTTTCAATTTCAAAAATATTTGCAGGCACAGCCTACTTCTAAAAATTATCGAGATACTGACTTTTTAACGTTATTTTATCATAAATAATTAAAAAAGCATCGATCCTTAAAAATCGAAATATCTCAAAAACGGCTAACTATAACGAAAACTCACACGAGAGCTTTTTTATGCAGAAAAGTGCGAAGAATCAGCTTCTTTATTCAAAACGCAAAAAATTGCACTAAGAAAAATTGTTCGGTCATTTTAATACACTACACGTACAGTAGAGAGCGCCCTCTAGCGGCTACAGTAAAACTATGCCCATGGTTCGTTTTGTCGTACCAAAAAACCCTTGTATACCAATTTTCACTGTTATGCATCAAATATTGTTCGAAATATTTAAAAAAAAACTATTTTAGAAAGTAAATTTAAACACCCTGTATTTCGGAAGCCACGCATTTTTCGACCCATGTTTATATAGACTTAATGCATTAATTTTAAAAGTTCTATCGAATCTTAAAGTTATGCAACAATAAACTGAAACACCCTGTATATAAAGGGATACTGGTAGTCTTACTTTGACCCGCCAAGAACGGTGACGACAACTGCACTGTTCTAATTCAGTTCCAATAATTTTGAAGGGTACTCAAAAGCAATTTGAGGTCAGGGATTGTTATGGTGCAAAAATATTTTATCTTGCTATGGACGCTGACGACGGACTTCTGCATATTATTCAATGAACAACCAGCATACCGAGAATATCAACGGAGATGAAGATTTATTTGTATTGTTTGTTGTGGCCCATCCACTGATTCTTGCTCGCTTGATTATTTATTAATAACAGAATGATCTAGCAAGTTAATCTATCGCGAAACGATACAAGATGTACAGACCTCTGCTCAATAAGTGTATGATATTTGCTCAACTAGTGGCGTACACAAACACCAAGCTTGTACGTCTTGCCTAGAGCATGCAAATGACTTTCTGTCATGCCATGAGAGCAGCTAAGTTCTGCAGCCAAATCATGCGTACTGCTTCGAGGATCTTCTTCAAGTAATGTTTCAAGTTAATTTATAAATTTCCTCTGGATGGCTATCTATCGCTGGAACCACCACTTTGCTGTTGCCTCGTTGTACTTCACGCAATGATAGCTGGAGTATCACTAAGAGTCCAAAAAACGTAAAAACATGACAAAATGTCAACTTGCTGCCTAGATAGTTCCTATTGTGCAAATTGTAGATTCCTCGTTTGCTCACTATGAGCGCTTTGGAGAAATGACTCAACGACACGGCACGCTTAATGACCATGCTGCAAGCTGCAGGTTTGTTTCCCATCATGCTTTATTGGTTGCAGACAGTCTGACAAGATGTGTGGTTGAGTAGCAGAGTAGCAAGATCACTGCTGGATCATTGTGTGTATTGGTCTGCATGTGTACAAAATCTGTGGTATTTGCTACGTGAGAAAATTATTACTGAATCAGCTGCCCATAAAATATATCTATTAGCTGTACCAGACGGGTTATTTGTGTTGCCCTTTCTGCAGAGAGGTTATTTTCAAAGTTTCCTAAATATTCCTGTATGCACCATATTTCCTCTCCAGCTAGTTTTAATATACCTCACCAACCAAGGATTTTCTTTTCTTATTCCTCGCTTTTTTGAAGTTTGCATATGAAATTTCCCGGTTGAATAAGAAAAAGCGGGTGCCCAACTAATTTCAGACAAGAAACTTATGGAATTATCATCAACACAGATTATTAGCACACATATCCTCACTATGGTCTTATGCGTTTTCTCTCAGCTATAGTATACAACTTACAGCTTAGACCAAAAACGCCATCCCTGAAGCCGTTGTTACATCACATCAGAGTCAAATATTGGTAGCTGAAGCATCACGTTGCAGCTACGAAATGAGTACACAACAAGTGTACAACAGCTAGTGCTAGGTTGACATCTTGTAGAAAAACCTACATAATGTCACAAAAAACCTATATAATGTAAAAAAAATTAAATAATCTCACTTTTCAAGATACGTAATACACCTTCGGGATGCGCTTTTTATATATACCCTCCTCAACAGAACGTTATCTACTCTACTCAGCGTGTGTAGAAAATAAAAACGCACCCATTACATATTAGCCAACTCGATGTTTTGTAAGTCAAGTCTCCCATTTAGAGCCTTCATCCCTAAAACCTTGTGCTGCTCTGCTCTTGTCTAGACCGATGAAGACTAGATGTAGGAGGTTTAATTGCCTAAGAGAAGATACGTATTCGTAGTATGCCATAATCTCGGTAAGGTCACGTGAACCAGAGAGAGAGAGAGATGCAGAAATGAGAGAGATGCCATATGCGCAGAACCTGAAATGTATTTCTGACGCAATGAGTACAGTCTTCATTCTCGACACTTTAGGCTTCACCTCCACTCAATGAGTTTACCTTCATATAACCAGTCTTCCGACAGCTTCCGACATCTGTCTGTCCGTCTGTCTGTTCGCATGAAAGGTTCAGCGTTCTCTGATCTATTGCATTATTTAGGTATGTGGCGTCCAGCTTGGGCCATTATTTCATTTTACTGTTTCCAATTTATCGGCAAGATAAACGGAAAACCCATCAATTACTTTGAATGCGCTCGTTTTTGCCGCTCGCAACGCCGTTTGCCACCGGGCAACGTTTGGTTTGTAAATCGCTGAAAAAACACGATTGTGTTGTATGCGAACGACGGTAAACTGTAATGAATAGCAGAAAGATTGGCTGTGTATGTGTCTTCACTTCCACCAGGTGTCACTTGTTACATTATCAAGAATTTTTTGCATTTGGCGGAATCAAGTGTTACATACAGAGTGATAAAAAAATAACGAGGAAAGCTGAATCACATATCCTAGAATATCCCGTTACTAAGGTACATGATATAGATTTCTACGCCATTAACGAGACAAGGACTAAACAGAATTTTTTACAAATAACGCACTAGATAGGATTCGTGTTCTAATAACGCATACTATCTCCAATGTCAAACTCCTTTGACATCAGCAGATCTTCGAGGCATAACATATTAAAGTTTTTTTATACGGATTATACCTCAAATATTCAACCCATTTTTTTTAAAGCAGTAGTAGTAGGAGTATTCTATTTTACGGGCTACGGTCCCAACGAAATTATAGATTTTGAATATGCAGGCTTAGCAGTGCGACAGCCAATTGCTATATTAAAATTTCACAAAAACAAAATGGCGGACAGAAAAGTAAAACTTGGATATTCTTGTTTCTATGACTACAGCTTGAACGGCTTTGACATATGAGGTTTTGTTGGATTCGTCTTAGCAGTGACACTAACATATTAAAAAATGATGATTTTTTAAATAACTGTTCCACTGACTATAGCACAAACGGCTTAATGGATTTTAACATTTGATATCACAGCTAAAGCTTCATTTCTTTTAGTTACTAGTCGGGTGCTTTGTATGTTTTAAAAATGAACTTATTGTACGCACCACTGTAAGCCTTCCTTTCCGCAAAGAGTCCAGAAAAGATGGAATACAATGAAGTTTCCAACTTTTCTGCACAATCACAGAAAGGGGGTTACCATTAGCTTCCGGTAGCTCAGTCGGTGGCATGAAGACATCTACAGGCGTGTAGCTGTATGTCGACCATGGCATGGCAAGAGGATAGAGGAACAAACAGAACACAAAAATTTAACAGATTTTATTTAACAAAAAAGCATTTTCATTACATTTGAAATTGAAATTTTAAAGAACAAAATAAGTTTTAAATCTTTGGCGCTGCTATAAAACTATACACTTATCTTTCGCTGGTCCATTTTTGACTGGACTGAAGCGAGGATGGCCAGGTGCTTGAAGTGGAGGTCCCAGTTATGAGGGGTGACCTCACATTTAGTGGCTTCAGAACTAGATGAAGTTGAACTTAAAGGTGATGGCGCTGCCAAGGCACATGCATGGGTGAAGTGATAGGCCAAGCAATGCAAAGTCAAAGACAAAGGCAAAAGCAAAGTCAAAGACAAAGGCAAAGGGAAAGGAAAAGGGGGTGGCCCCAATCATTTTGTCCTATTCGGACACACATTCTACAAACCGCTAGTACATGGCGCTAAATGACCTCATGCTACAGAGAACAAAATTCTTAGCTCTTGTTAGATCGGCGGCTCAAGTGAAAAGGAAGCGCGAGGAAGATCACAGATCAGGAATGCAATTTAAATTTTGAGTACACTCAGAAAAATGAAATATTCAAAAGATGAAGTATACACATTAAATTGGAATCAGAAAAATAATTATGACTTGTAAATTCTGTAAATGGTGGACTGACGTAATAGTTCAAAAGGTTGAAAGAACAACGATGACAAATGTCCAAAGTAAACATTCAACTGCCTTTTACAGAAAATTAGCTTAACAATTATCAAAGGAAATTCTTGTCCATTCGCATCTGTACTAGGAAATAAACATAGGAAAACCTACTCGCTAGAATGTACAGATCGAAAAACTCGCCCCTTTCGATTGAGCGGCAAAAATATAGTCAAGAAAAACATCATTTGTTTCTTAAAAAAAAAAGGTAAGTATCAACGCACTATGTCCAAGTGTCAATACTTAAAAAAAAAGTAAACCGCCAAAATATACGAAAAATTATGAATATCATACAATTCAGACAAATGGATAAATCGCAAAATGATTTACTCCAGATAACTCTAGTCAGTAGATTATTGCCATCAGAATGAAAACAAATGATCAAAAATTCAAGTACAGTGAAACATTCAAAAAGTAAAAACATTTGGGGAAGGCAAAAATAATTTTGAAAGTAAATTTCCTACGTACCAAACATCATGAGAGCTATATCAGTACACCAGAGATCCAACAATTAGGCCATATATGCATACATGAAAAGTCTCAAGAAATCAAAAAAACTGCACATGCAGAAATACTTTCAAAAACTAAGAGGTTAGTGATCAAAAAGAAAAGCATATAAGAATATATAAACTATCAACAACAATAGTCACAACCTCAATCAAAAGTTTGATGATATTCGACAAAATGCTGGGAAACCTAAAGTCCCCAGACTATCAATATTCAACAAAAAATTATCAAAATATCATCGATCTCAAAACTATAATGAGAAAAAAGTTATAACTGTCCCCAGCAGTGAATAAAAACTATAGTAGTATGTGAGAAAAAAAATTTTGGCAATGATCTCGCTGACTACTAAACAAGACATTTTAAAAGTTAATAGAGCATAGTACGCCTATGAAATAAACAGGTGGAAAAATTTTAATCTTTTGATAAAAATTTTAAACATTAAGCAAAAAGTAAGGATGATTAAAGAATTAGAAATTTGAGTACCAAAAGCAATTAAAAATAGAAATGCTGCAAAAAATTGTAAAGAATTTTGAAAACTATGTTCTGTCTGCCAATCTTCCACTAGCAAACCACTTGTCGACAAAGCCAAACACCAATCGAAGCCTCACGTTGCGGGTGCCAATTTATGTAAGCCTTCCTTTCCGCAAAAAATCCAGAAAAGATGGAATGCAATGAAGATTACAACTTTTCTGCACAATCACAGAAAGGGGGTTACCATTAGCTTCCGGTAGCTCAGTCGGTGGCATGAAGACATCTACAGGCGTGTAGCTGTATGTCGACCATGGCATGGCTAGAGGATAGAAGAACAAACAGAACACAAAAATTTAACAGATTTTATTTAGCAAAAAAGCATTTTCATTACATTTGAAATTGAAATTTTAAAGAACAAAATAAATTTTAAATCTTTGGCGCTGCTATAAAACTATACACTTATCTTTCGCTGGTCCATTTTTGACTGGACTGAAGCGAGGATGGCCAGGTGCTTGAAGTGGAGGTCTCAGTTATGAGGGGTGACCTCACATTTAGTGGCTTCAGAACTAGATGTAGGCGAAGTTGAACTTAAAGGTGATGGCGCTGCCAAGGCACATGCATGGGTGAAGTGATAGGCCAAGCAATGCAAAGTCAAAGACAAAGGCAAAAGCAAAGTCAAAGACAAAGGTAAAGGGAAAGGGAAAGGGGGTGGCCCCAATCATTTTGTCCTATTCGGACACACATTCTACAAACCGCTAGCACATGGCGCTATATGACCTCATGCTACAGAGAACAAAATTCTTAGCTCTTGTTAGATCGGCGGCTCAAGTGAAAAGGAAGCGCGAGGAAGGTCACAGATCAGGAACTCCGCATCAAGCGCGCTCCAAGCGGAAATTTTTCCAAGTAAAAAAGCTAGAGATAGGATTAATGAAATGATAATCGATAAGTGATTTAATAAATACGATCGGACGGCGAAACCGTTACACCACACTTACAAAATATCAATTCAAAATCTTGATCGACTCCAAAAATAGGATGTTCATGTTGTTTACGTGAACCGTTAGCATCATTTTCTGTTGCTGTCCTTTCAGTGATAGTGGGTGACATCTGTCATTCAGTGTAGACCAGAGACTTAGGGACCTCCTTTCATTTTCAGCGTAGGGGCAAATACGTATCAAGCTTTGGCGAAACATTTGTATGCGGCAGCTGTCACTGTTGTCTCCATTTTGCATACAACATACGAGCCTTTCTGTAGACCATACCTGCTTGTTTGCCTTCTGTTTGTCTCTCGCTATACTACTAGACGTATACCGCACTGATGACTGCTGAAAAGCAATCATGAAACAACGTTGTACCTATGTGGGTTGGTCATGGTTACAGAGCCGGAAAGTAAGCAGATTCAGTTCAGCGAGTGTTCTGGTGTTAGCGGGAATTGTGAAAAAAATAATGTCAAGTAGATTCAGTTAGGTTTTGTCAGTCCCATTAATGCAGTATTTGGGCTTTTCATGACACAAAAATTGCCTCAGCAATACGCGTGTCCGTACACGGTAGCTTGATTTTTTGGAGCTTTGGTGTAAAAGTGCTTACCAACAATATTTGTTTATTGATTATAATAGCTCTCGATACCTACTCATTCATTGACATTCATATACCACTGACATTTTAATGTATACGAGAGAGAAGCATGAGGAGCCTGCAATACGTATGGTAGAAAAAGAAGAAGAACCACGTAGCCTAGCAGCCCGAGTGACAAGGCCTCGGACGCAGCTGCGGCTTGCACATTGTCATCGGCGCATACTAACATACGCATTGCACGCTTCTGGCGCTTCTCTCTAGTACACATTACGTTAGTGATATTTAGATCTCTTTGTATATACATGGTGCGCCATCTTTTATGTCGGTATGTAAACATGAAATAACTTTGAAAACGAAAAACTGATTTCTATATATCGGGTATTTTTATTAAATATGGTCCTTCACAATTTATTGGGACTAGTTTTTGAATACAACATCTATCAAGTGTCCACCTTTATTGGCCGAAACAAAATGTGCCCATTTTGCTGCGTTTTCCATTACTTCTTCGAGCATCCCTGGTGGTATAGCGGCTATTGCGGTACATATGTTTGCCTTGAGTTCTTCAGTGGTCTGGGGCTTGCTGGCGTATACTTGACTTTACAAATAACCCCACAAAAAGAAGTCCGGTGGGAGACTTGGGTGGCCAGTCACTGTCACCTCTTTTTGACATCAGACGTCCAGGGAAGTTTCGTTGCAGAAACTTTATTGTTTCATTTGCAGTGTGGCATGGCGCACCGTGTTGTTGAAACCAGTAACCATCAAGACCTTTTTCATGGATTTGTGGGCAGACATGATGAGCCAACATCCACCGATATCGATTTCCATCGACTGTTTCGTTGATGATGGTTTTGGCGCAAACGCCGGCCCAAACAGTCACTTTCCGGTCATGCAATGGCATTTAGTGGATCTCAAGTGGATTTACCGTCCCTCAAATGCGGCAGTTTTGCTTGTTAACGCCGCCAGAGAGCGTGAAATGGGCCTCGTCGGTCATCACAATTTGCTTCCAAAAATCAGGTTCAGCATCAACCATGCGAGCGGCTGTAAGGGCGTATCTCAAGCGACGTGGGCGGTCAGTTGGCAATATTTTTTGTGTTAACTGTACCTTATAAGGAAACAAATATAAATCGTCGTTCAAAATGCGCCACAACGTGGTTCCACTGATGCCAATAAATTACACTTCAAGCATAATGCTCGTATATATAGTATATTGGTATGGCCTTCACCTCGTATGTGCATATCGCGCAATCGCGCCGCCTGCTCCCTGCCTCCGATCTACTATCAAAGGTGCAATAGCTACAAGCTCATGACGCACGACAAGGTACGCAATACATCTGCTGATATTTTTCTGTTTTCAGCGAGAATGTACGATGACATCTATTATCCGTGAAATATGTCTAACAGTTGCGTGAAATTATGGGTGTTGGAAGTGTAGTAGTATACTAACATTAAAAATTCCGATACATCCTTCCTGACCCCCTACAACAATTTTTCAAAAATAATCAGGATCCTCTGAAACGTCAAAAAAACCTGTAGTTTTCAAAAACTTCAAAGCTCTTTTTCGTCCTTCGCATACAAGTAACATTGTCCACAGTTTCAAACAGGTTCGAGCAGTAGGATTAGCTGACAGACCAACCGACAGACAGACACACCGATGGAAATGATCAACCTGGTTTTTCGTGATGTCATACAATCCAAAAAGTATAAATATGCCGCCAATAAGAGCGTGAAGTAAAATAAAAAATATGAATCAAAGTTACAAACAAATTGAGTCGAATGACTATATGATTATCAAATAATCCTCACTTTGATTACTCCTGGAGCAAATGGAACGAAACACCAACATTGTGCTACACATCAAATAAAGTAGGTGTATCCGTCGAAATCTGGGGATATAAACACGGTCGCCTTAGCTCACTGAAATACCCAGGAGTAAATTCATAATGAGCTGGAGGTGCTTAAATTCAACATCGTAAAAACTTTATAGCCCGTCTATAGGATTAGTTGGGAGTTGGAACAACAGTTCCATCTCACCTCTTTAAATTTTATGCCAGATTTTGTATCAGAAAGACGGCACGATGTCGGCTAACAGTTTTCCATTAAAGTTTGCATGAGGGGGAGAGGACAATTATACTGAGAAAACAGTTAATCATAAGTAAGAAGTAAAACTGGATGTCTTTTTAATACCCAAGTAGCCACGGATCTTGAATAAATTAGAAAGTGTAGTAATGAGGTTGAAGAAAGTTTGCTGAATCAGTGAGTGTTCTTAAAATTTGGAAAGATACATTTTACTATCTTCATTTCTTGATGATTTTCAAAGCATGCGTGTCTCTAGTTACAAGCGAATGAAATTCAGACCACTGGGGTAGTTTGAGATACTGATTTTGAGTGTGGCCATCAAAACATTTCATTTCATTGTTGGGCTTCGTATCGATCTCAGAAAGCAACAGTGTCATAGAAGACATATAAAGGAAACTTGTTGATCCCATTCTTTTGAAAATGTCCTAAAGTGAGCACAAACTCGGAAAATGTAGAAAAATTACGTTTCTAGACGTTCTAAAAGTTTTTGATTTTCGGCCCATACCTCCGCCGCCTCTATCAAAATCTACAAAACTTTCTTGGCGTTTTAGTAATCTTATGTCAAAATGTCATCGAAATCCGACCGGTGCTTTCAAAGTTATAGCCAGGCCAAGGATTAGGTGACAAACAGACAGATTGAGTGAGAGTGTAGCAGTTTTTTGACTTTAGTATATTTCTACGTTTCCAATCCCGGTAATTGTGTTCCGGCCTCGTCTCGTAAATAGAGCAGATGTAGTACCCCGTTTCCCGGCTAAACCCACGAGATCCAAGCGCGCACGCAGCAAAGAAAAGCGGCTCACCGCGCTCTCCCACCTTCCTCCTCTCTAGCCCCTGCCGTACAAACTCTCATTCCTTGTTCTCGTGCCACGCGCTAAGCATTGTACTCGAGTTCGCGTACCGATTCTTACGCTTTCAGCAGCAGTGTAAAAACATAAGAAACGACAAAGGAACAGCTGCTCATACAAGTAATCGCTGAACACAAATATTAGACAACTGGAGTGAAAGTGGGCCGATAATTATGATGTACCGATGGAAAGTTTGAGTAGAAGTAGCTGTAGAGCTTATTTCAAACAGCTATGAATACTAATTTTGTCATCCATATACATTTTCGAGCTGTTTTTTTTATACTCCAACTACCACGAAGGCCTAAGGCCTAAACACCCATTGGGTACCGTGGGGCTACAAGGGGATACATGGGAAAGGGGGAACGCCACACGGACTCTGGCGAGGGAACACGTGTGCATGCAACATGCACACATTCTGGCTCCGCCTACGAGATCCGCCGGGTGGTACTTCCGCGTTCGACAGTCAGAAACCGTCTACCACCTACGGACAATTACAAGAGAAAAATGTCTCCTGGGACGGGACTCGAACCCGCACAGCGCACGGCGACTGATCAGGAGACCGAAGAGTCTACTACTGCGGCCACCGCTGCTGCTGTGGTTACATGTAAAGTAATAATTTAGATGATGTTCCGAAGTTAAACGACTATAATCGGTACTTAACAAGAAATCAGCACAGACTGTCTAGAACAGAATGCAGCCCGAATAAAATGGGTGATAGGTTGTTCAACAAATTATCAAACACCTTCAGGGCCCTACCATTCCCTATTTTCAAACATGAAATTACGGCGCTATTAAAAGGTAAAGCATATTACTCTTTAGATGAGTACTTGTCAGATACCCTGATCAACGACCAATAAGAGTAATTCTGATAGTACTGTTTATAATAGTCATCACTGTGTTATCCTATATCTCAATTTTAGCTGTTACTGTTCTTATTCATTTTTATTTTTAGTATGTTTTTTTAATTCCATCTATTTTATTTATATAATTTAAACACAACAATATTTTAGTTTGTATCTACGACGTTTTTCCAATGTTTGTTTTTAGTTGAACGTTTGTCTACTTTATATTTCAATGATTGCTTAGTTTTCACTGTCTTGCACTAATGTGTGTTATCTATTTATTTATTTTATGTATATTTTTACTGTATTGTTTACATTGACGTGTTCTATGTCATATTATGATGGTCTAGCATAATTAATAAAGAAATGAACAAGGTAATTGTCGACTGATCGATCTGTATTAGGCGCAAGTTTAAGTCATGTGAATGTTAGTATGCACGTCACCGGCGTTGCAGACTGTGCTTGACACCACGTTTGGGATGACGTTCCGACACTCGACTATGTTGCTTGGCACAGCAACCTGGATATAGCTTGTGATAGTTGACTCCATACCAAGGACAAACAAAGACGTTTGGGATAACGTTGAAACATTGGACTCGGTTGCTGGGGATAGCAACGTGGAACTAGTTTGTGATAGTCGTCTCCAAACCAAGGACGATCGAGGATATTTGAGATAACGTTGCAACATTTGACTCGGTTGTTTGGGATAACAACGTGGACCTCGCTTGTGATAGTCAGCTCCAAACCAAGGTCGACCTAAGACGTTTGGGATAACGTTGCAACATTGGACCCGGTTGCTTGGGATAGCAGCATGGACCTCGCTTGTGATAGTCAGCTCCAAACCAAGGACGAACGAAGACATTTGGGGTAACGTTGAAACATTGGACTCGATTGCTGGGGATAGCAACGTAGAACTAGTTTGTGATAGTCATCTCCAAACCAAGGACGAACGAGTACATTTGAGATAACGTTGTATCATTTGACTCGGTTGCTTGGGATAGCAACATGGACCTCGCTTGTGATAGTCAGCTCCAATCCAAGGTCGACCTAAGACGTTTGGTATAACGTTGAAACATTGGACTCGGTTGCTGGGGATAGCAACGTGGAACTAGTTTGTGATAGTCATCTCCAAACCAAGGACGAACGAGGACATTTGAGATAACGTTGCAACATTTGACTCGGTTGCTTGGCATAGCAACGTGGACCTCGCTCGTGATAGCAATGACGACCTAAGACGTTTGGGATAACGTTGCAACATTGCACTCGGTTGCTTGGGATAACAGCATGGACCTCGCTTGTGATAGTCAGCTCCAAACCAAGGACGAATGAAGGCATTTGGGATAACGTTGCAACATTGGACTCGGTTGCTTGGGATAGCAACGTGGACCTCGCTTGTGATAGTCAGCTCCAAACCAAGGTCGACCTAAGACGTTTGGGATAACGACTCAACACTGAACTCCGTTGCTTGTGATGGTAACTCGTACCTGGCTTGTGATGGCTAAGATCCTACGACAAATAACAGCACTGAACGTGTTTGGGACAACGTCGCGACAAAGTATGTTCGACAAATCTCTTCTCATTTGCAGCAACACTCAACCCCCTCCTACCCCATCCTGAGGACATAATTTCTCAAACTATCTGTCAATGATATTTATTTGGAAGGTGACATTCAAGACAAAACATACTTCTACGTTTAGGCTGGATTAATTTGAGGGGCTAAATTCTCTACAAAAAGTTGAAATGGGTGAATTCCCACTTTACCTCCAAGAGAGTAGAATATATAAAAAATGTCTTTGCAAGTGCCCATTCACACCGTATCAAAGAATCGAGCATATGAAATCCATATCTGTATACCTAGCTTTAAAAAAATATAGGTTCCCCATAGTAGCTTTCAACCCATCTAAGTCTAATTTTCACAAAAAAATGAAGCCTATATCCATCTCCAGGGTATAATCTATGTATGTGCTGAGACTCATCAAAATCGGTTCAGCCTTTTTGGCGTGAAAGCAAAACATACATACGTTCATGCACATTTTTACATTTAAAATAATAGTAGAGATGTTAAAAAATAGATCAAGGTACAGAAAAATGTTGAAAACAGTTGCATACACAAACAAAAAAATATACGACGATGGATGTACTTAGAACGACGGATTTATGAGTAAAGTGCATCATTGAATACCTTGAGCATTATGTCTTATATCTGAAGATTAGGACAAGTGTACGTGTTTGACCTACTGGGATAACTAACTTTTATTGTATTAAGATAAAATACCTTTTAGAGAAACTTCAGTAAGTAAATATGACTTTCCCCTCCTTATAAAATTTCATCCAGTTTATCTTATATCATCCGCAAAATTTTATTTACATTTTCGGAGCTCGAAAAGGTATCTGTAAACCTCTGTCAAGTGTAAACAAAGTGGGGACGACAGGTTGGCTTTGGGAGTTTGCAACCCCACTTACTGCACTTGTTTTCAACTTTCTCCCATCCCTTCAGCGGTGCCCTCAGGAGTACACGCTTCGAAACAATGCCCCTAGGGTAATTCAACCTTATTTTTTGTTACCTACCAAAGTTTCGCCTCGATACCTGATTTGTCCCGAGGTCAATAACTTTGTCCTCTGAAATGTAAAGTTTACAAGGTGTTTCTAACGGTACTTTAAATACATAAGCGATAGTTGATTATCTTTTGACTTTCCTAGCATGCAAAAATGGAGTCAAGAAATTTGATTCAGTACTTTCCACGCATTGATATAAATCTATTTAACGTTGTACCTTGTTGGTGATATTTGAGGTCTGTCACGATAAGCTTAGCACTCTGTTTATTACGCTAAACTTCGTATAAAATTAAGGATAGAGTGAGTCTCAGCATTTAGGACATAACTTTGGATAAACAAATTTAATGCAAAGATGATGGGATGTTTCAACTAATTTGATGCTAAAAGTGCGCAGAGGTACTGCGCATCCTGACGGTACCGTGACCGCTAGAGGCATTAGTAACTTAAAACCGGGTTTGGGTGAGCAATAAGCAGCAGGAAAAACCACTAAAACTACCGAGCTGACTGCACAACTGAAAAATAAAACATCTATCGAAACCGCAACGGAAAGTGTGGTTAGAATAGATTCCTGACACTACAGCTCGAATTTGAAAGTATTATAGTTTTTTTCACTGACTGCGCATCATTTCATGCAAAATTCATATCAAAAGGTTGATTTCTGAAGCAGACGGGTTTTGTTAAAAAAAAATATGTTATTTAACGTGACAGTCTACCTTACGAAATGTCTGATTTTCAACACGCTTTTATTAGTTTGGCCTGTATGTATGTAATTATATATATGTATTATGTATTATCTTTAAGCATAATTTTCACCAATTTCCAGGAGTTTGAATTATTTGAAACTTCACACACGTATCAAGGACCGATGACAATCCAATATCATGACATGTCCACAAAAAACTATTTGATAAATCGAACTAAAAAATGAAAAATAAATGATATTTTGAAACCCTAAAAAATACGCTTTTATTTCTAACCGAACAAAAAATTAGATAATAATTTTTAAATACAGAGAGTTTATATAACAGTAGTACAGTATATTCAGATAAGAGATAGACCGGACATAAACAAGACCACGTGATCATCGAACGCTGTAACATTCGGCAGATACTAGATGCTGCTTTGCGTAACTTTGTAGTAAATTAGCACAATTCGATGTGTATACGATTGGTGATGGATATAGGATCATGTGGGGGTGGGGTAAGAAATATATAATGATGTAAATATACATAAGGGTTTCAAAATTTTCGCTTCGATTTCCAGCTTCGGATGCCGCCTGATGTTTGGTGAAATACAGTCGAATATAATCTCAAAATGGCGTTTAAATTAGCCTAAATTAAAAATAATCGTATATCTCTTAAAATTGCTTTTAGAATATTGATTGGTATATTTTTTGATTTCTAGTTAAATATGTAACCAAATTAAAACGTTCAAAACGTAAAAAAATGTGCATGGTTGAACATTGTCAGAAAGTAGATTCTTGAATAGGTTTTGCCAAAATGGGTTCAAAAATGTCAATAATTAATTAAAAAATACAGTAGCTTTATAATTACTTATAAATTACCGAATTTGATGAACGACATCTTTTATTGGAAAGATGAGCTTGATGAGCTTTCATCATCGCTACTGCCTGAAGCACCAACGTCAATAATGAATGGCTCGACTTGCTCCTCTAAAATATTGTCCAGTTCCCACATTCTCTTTTCAACTTTGTCTTTCACGTGCTTAATACAGTTTTCCCATTTTTGCGCTGTTATTAATTCTAGTGCTTCTTTGAAAAGTCCTTTGAGGTCACAAAATTTAAAAGTTGTATTGTGCTTAGCTATATAATTTTTAACCTCTGCCCATATGAGCTCAATGGGTTTGAGCTCGCAATGGTATGGAGGTAAACGGAGCACAGTTTTATTTTGACTTGCTGCCATTTCGTCAATGGCGTATTTTTGATATTCCGCCTTGTGATCCTTGACAATTCTTAATAATTGTACTTTCAGCATTGCTTCTTCAAAGTTGATATTTTTCGAGCGGAGCCAATTTTGAACATCAACTTTCCTTGAAGCCGTTGTTGGGACCTTCTCCATTCTTCGAGAATGATAAGGCGCATTATCCAACACAATTACTGCGTTTTCCTCTAAGTTCGGTAAAATTTTTGAAAACCACTGTTCAAACGATTCGCCATTCATTTCCTCGTGGTAATCTCCAGTTTTCTTAGACTCGAAGCACCACAGACCGTCAACAACAAATCCATCCTCACTGCCAATATGGCAGATAATGAGCCTTTTCCCTTTACCTGGAAATCGAAGTACTAACTGGTGTAGATTTATTTCAATAAGTGAACCTTTTTCAAATGTTTTCATCACATTCAGCGAAAAAACATTGAGACATGAGTATCAGATTGCTATAATTGGGATTATTTAGTCATATTGAAAGAAAGAATATTGAACGTCGTATGATTACTCAGCGATTCACAATATTTCACAATTTAATTTAAAGTTATAAACCTTTAAAAAATGAATGATCAGGAACCTGAAATACGCGCAAATATTAATATTTACAAATTATAACTTTATAAAGCTTAAAGTATGAATTAAAATGATTAGAAATATTAGGAACGGTACACAATATAAAACTTAGTAACTTTTTTTAAGTTTATAATATTCGACATATTTTAAGATTATATTAAAAAATTATTGAAATATCGAAAACACATAAAAACATGGCTTAAAAAAGTTCTAACAAATGAAAATGACAATAAAACATCCACGCATTTTATCGAAAGTTATAAAAGTTTTGTTACTTGTAATATGTTTTATCTGCCCCCTGGAATTAATGTTTAGAACCTTGTTCCCAAGGTTTGAAAAACATCCGATTGTTGTCTATTACTCGTATTTACCTGCTGGATTTTTTAATCCGGTGGACAGTCCATCTAGAAAGGCCCTCCTGGATGAAGTTACAGAATCATCAACCCATACTTTACTTGTAGTGTGTCCTGCGTTTACCCACGTTTCATCAAGGTAATAAATCTTCCTGTTTTGATTTCTATATTTCTCAATTTTTGTTAAATAATCCCTCCTCCATAGCACAATTTCTTCTCTATCCACTAGTAAACTATTACGACCCCGTTTTTTCCATTTGAAATTTAAATGCTTCAGTAACGCATGGAAAGTTGATCGTTTGAAATTTGGCAACGTTGTATCTCCATTTACCTCCTGCAGTACTTTATCTATAGTAGGTATTTCATTCCTAAAGAAGAATTCATGCACTTTCCTCCTAATCGCATGCTTATCAGCTTCATCCAATGATTTAACAATACTTTTGCGATGTTTACTGGTCATTGGCTCAGAAAAGGTGTGATTTTTTTTGTATTGTCTTAACACATTAAACACTGATGCGCGACACACCCCAAGTTTGTGAGAAACCTTCACAACAATTTCTTTGATGGTTGATGCCTCGTTCTCCTCGCGCTCGATCTTATATATATTCAAAATTACCTCTTTCATTTCTGCACTCAGGTGACTTTTTTTAGAGCGTTTCCTAGGTGGACTACAGGAGTTTACAACTTCATCGGCAGTATCTGTACTACTGGGCATTTTGCGCAAGCAGTTGATAACAATAACAATCAATAACAAGGTATAACAATAACAACGACAAACTCAACAACTTAATAAGATAACAAACGAAAACGTCCAAAGAAATATCAAATTGCAATGATGCACACGACATACGTAACACGTCTGAACCTGAATGTGACTCTGCCTTGATACGACTGTTCTGCCGCTCGGCATAGGCATTTAATTGCGAATTGACCAATGAGGGCTCCCGTTTTACGTCGAGACGGCGGCGTTAGCGTGAAAATCACCCGAACCTTTTGTTTACATCCGGTCTATCTCTCATCTGAATATACTGTAGATGGTCGAACAATCGATCATAATTAATGATCTCAAAATAAAATTTAAGTTATTAACAGAATAATTCAATTCAGAGTAGAAAGCGTCAATATAAAAGACTTGAGACTTGCTGACAAAACTTATAGAGTAGTGAACTCTTTTGACTTAAATATCTAGCTTTCGACAGACTATACTGTCATCTTAAGGAGCTAAAACACAAAATTGAAAATAGCAACCAATTTAGAACGGTTTAATTTTCAATTACTGACTTAGCCGATGAAGTTACTGCTAAATGGTGGTTTAGAAAGAATACGTGGATGAGACCACTTGTTACGATTATAAAAACAAAAGACCGAACATATTGGGTTTGTTGTTAACGGAACACATAGCTATGCATTACAATATTTGTTAATCAACCCAAGCGGAATTAAAATGAGGAATAAGCAATCAAATAATTAAGAACTAAGGCTACGTATTGGGGAACGAAATTTGTTTTTTCACCGAATACTTATTTCGCGTGGTAAAGACGAATGACCCGGAAATATGACGTAGATGACAGATGTACGCCATGAAAGAATGTGGAAGTTGTAAAATTACTCCTAACTTAAATTATCATGTATCATATTTCATATTATAGCATATTCATGTGCGGTGTTTGAAAAATTACATATTTTCCCAAGATACTGAAAAAGTCTTGTCTTATATGAAAAATAATGGTAATAATACAATAGAAAACACGGATTGTGTGAAAAAAGGTCGGAAAGCTTGAAAATTCCTTTTTTGCGGAGTGTGGTTAAAAGACAATTGTATATTTATACTGTAAGAAAAAAAAACAATGTATTTGGTCTTTTGTTTTTATAATCGTAACAAGTGGCCTCATCCACATATTCTTTCTAAAACACCATTTAGCAGCAACCTCATCGACTAAGTAATTGGAAATTAAATTCCTTTAAATTGGTTGCTATTTTCAATTTTGTGTTTTAGCCCATGAAGATAACGGCATAGTCTGTCGACAGCTAGAGATTTAGGTCAAAGGAGTACACTTCGCTATAAGATTCCTGAAAAACAATTTAGTTGTATTTTTACCCAAGTTGTTGCAGGCTATGGCAATGACTGCTGCTCGATATGTAAATATATATATATATAAAGAACAGGATCATGCGGTAAAAGGTATATAACAAATAGAAAAATAATAGACAAATTCCGCAAAAAGAAGGAAAGTGAATTCGAAAAGAAAATAGGATAGGTAACCCGAGCGATACGTATTTCGCGGTTGTGGTTAGATGTCGCCTAGAAAATTCGAGGTCTTCTAGCCATTTTATACTACAATGTGTAAGTTGTCTCTTGTTGGTGACTTCGTGTGTCATTTTTCCCTCTTCATCTTAGTTTCCTCAGGTTATACCAGTATCTCTCTCTCTCTCTCTATATATATATATATCTATCTCGAGAATTTTTCAAATGATACACGGCCTTTTGGATTAAAAACATACAATAGAGTTACTTCTATTATGCATAAAATTGGATTATTGTTTTTTTTGTTATATAAACTGCATGAATAATTTTATTCCTATTTTAACCGGTTTTATATTTGTTTAAAGCAGGCTTTCATATTTGGTTGAAAAGAGCTACGGCCTTTATATGTAAAATATTTTTATGATAGAGTTTGTAATGCTTTTTACATTGAACGGTAGTTCTTTCACGTATAAATAAATATAATTCGATTAAAATAATTTAATTTATTCATTGTTACCGTGGTGTCATTTAGTTTATACCTACGTATTTTGTATCTACATGTCTGAACAGACTATATGGATCAAGAAGAACTTTTCAACCACTATTCATTTAACTTCCAAAATGCAGATTACAGAAAAGGGGTTAGTTGCAAGCTTAAACGCCACTGTGACACATGAGGATCTATTGTGGCTTTCCATATACACTGTTTAGCAATCTTTCTCAAAGCGGATGTAACGCCCCCTTATGTGGTGGATGCCTCGACAAAATTGGGGGGAGGGTCGATGAATTGATTTGGCTCACAAAAGGGATAACACTCATAATGACACACAAGGTATATTTGAATTTAAGTAATCTCGGGGGCGCTAGAAAATAATTGGCTCGCAAAGTGGACACTAGCCGAAACAAATTTGAGAGCCTCTTGTATGAAGCGTTGTATCCAGCCTCGATCCTTTAATAAGGCTTCATAGCCTTGACCTGGAGATTTTTATGTAGCTTTCCGCTGTTGGATCTGTGACTCCTAATATCTGGAATCTCAGCCTTGCCAGGCCTTCGCAGTGATGAAATGCACTGGAATATCTGCAGCGCCGGCATGTGGCCTGCTCTACTAGAGTTATGAGCCTCAAATATTGATTTAGACGGCAGTGTCATGCTAGGAGACCCACTATTGCACTTATAGCCTTCCTACTAAATCCGAGTAGGTTCCTTGTAAATGCAGGCTTTTGTTATTTGATGAAATCTTTTGCCTGCCTTTGCCCTAGCTGGCCGTTCTTTCTGACGAATCAGACTAGGTAGATGGAGCAAGCCTAGGATTTGCGTGACTTCAAAATCATGTCGTGATGATAAAGGTGTATATTATATGGACTTGGAAAGTTCATTTTTTCAAATTTCTGTCATTAAATACGCACTTTTATTGCTATTTTTTAAAAGTGCGAGGTATTTCATAATTGTGGTGATAGACCACTTTCAGACATGATACTTCTTGCATAATTTGCAGAAGGACACAAATCTATTGAACGAAAATCTTTTCACTGGTATTATTATTATTATGTTGACACTACGTTGTCATTTTGGTAGGCCTGCGTAGTCAAATGACTCAAAATTATGTATTAAAGCTAAGCAACTTTGGCGACAAACATCGCAATGTAAACATGTAGGCTTCTAATCTATTCGAGTTAGTTGGTTCCACCACTTAAGGCACTTTTTCTTGGTCCATTTTTTACGAGCTGCTTGATGCGCGTTCTTCTCACGCCACCGAAAGATTCTGGATTGGCGATCAGCGATTAGCTGCACCTTGTCATGCTACCTTCCCGCCTTCTCGTTTCCTTTGTGCCCTTCGTGTGCTGGTAGTCAGAGCTATGTTATTTTATTTCGGTTTCCCGGCTCTTTGAGATAGTCTGCTAGCTTAGATAATACTTGCACCAAACCTCAATGACTTAATGGCTGCTTGGCTATCTGAGTAGATGAGGATCCACATATTTGCAGTTTCGTTCCTTATTGGCTCTTTTGCGCAAACTTGTATGGCTGTTACTTTAGACTGAAGTGTTATTGCTATATTACCTAGACTTGTAGAGATCTTGTTGTTTTGGCAATATCCCATAAGTCCCGGCTTAAAGTCCATCCGTAACTGTTTATGTATCAGCAGCTGTTTGTATTGAAGGTCGGTACTCCCATGTTTTCCTTTCTAGCAGAGCTTCTAGAAAACATAAGTTTTTGCAAGCCCTCTGAAATCTTACGGCTTTTTTTTTTAAATGATCAATGATGTTGAAACTATAAATAATAAGAACAAGCAGTGGCACCATGCGAACTGAATTGCCACCACTTTTACTTCCCACGTTACTGGCGAATAATTTTGGAAAGGAGAGTATACTCGTATGTTTGTTGGATGTTACAAGTTATGTACGTCATGAAAAATCATGTCATTCATTTCGATTGGTCTGTCTGTCGGTCTGTTTGCCTGTCTAGCCGCTAATCCTTAGTTTCTGAATGACTTGCAAAGTGCCGCTTGGATTTTGATAAAATTTTGGTACAAAGTAACGAATATGGCGAGAACAAAAGAGCGTTGGACGTTTTTGAAAATCGAGCCAGTCGCGTCTCCGTTACAGACAAAACACGATAAAAAATGTAATTCATTCGAACTTCGTTTTTTGACGTTTCAGGGGCTCTTATCATTCCCAGAAAAAAATTGCAGGTTTCAAACGTCGCAACGTTATCAAATTTGGGTTATGAACTAATTGTATGAGCCTGTTTAACTGACAATTCATTATGCATGTTTGTAACTAACTGGTTTCTTACAGTGACTAATTTGTGTCTTTATAAACTAATGATAGTGTTACGTGGAAATTGTAAAGTCAAGATACTTGACGTAATTTTTTAACCACTATTTTAGGCTGAAAAGTAGAGTTCCTCCTCTGTCATGTTTTACTTGCCGCCTTCGAAACTTGCTTAACGACGTTAGGTTTCGAGACGGTAACGATATTATCTTCTGACCCTCTCCCTGACACTTCGGAATGGCGGGTTGGTATATTGAATTCCATCCAGCCTATCGAATTTGCTACCGGTATGATATTTGACTGGGTCGTTATCCCATCTTCCGAAACAAAAAAACACCTTCGGGTCGAACGCAATTTCGACGTGGCTTCGACAGCCATTTGCATTAATATTGCTGTCTGATCTACAGAATAACAATACATACAGGGAGTCAAGTGATATGGAACGCTCACCCACAATTATGAGTCATTGGGAGCTTTCAGCCAACGTAAAGCAGTCCAGCGGTGCATCGTGCATTGGTTTTATGCTGAAAAGCGGTAGCCGTGGGATATCCTATGAATACCGCTATTCGGTATAAAAGCACTTTACAGCTTTACATGTAGAACGCTTCCAATGTCAAGGTTTCTGAAAGCGAAAAAGGTCACAGGCTGATCAAAAGGCGATAACAATATATCTAGAGCAGAGATTATCAAAATAACCTAAAGAACTTCCATAAACATATACTAAGTGACATATAAATCCGAACACCCAGTTTAAATGGTTTTATTTCAATAAAATTTTGTATAAGTACTTAATGAAGCATAATAAGTAAATGATAAAAATTTCAAAATGATTGCACTGCTTTAAAGCCCTTTGACCTTTAATAATGTGTGGATGCACTCTGATGTGCTACGCATTCTCCAACGCGCCTAGGCATGCTTCTGATCAGGTGGTCAATGTCCTCCTGTGGTATCTCATTCCAGGCAACCACCAACTCCTCTCGAAGTGCTTCTAGAGTCTGAGGAGGACGTTGCAAATTGAGCGATCTCCTACCCATCATATCCCACACGTGCTCAATTGGGGATAAGTCTATTGTGACTCTTGCAACATGTGGTCGGGCATTATCTTGTTGGAAAGTTGGATCTGCCAGGGTGTCAAGATAGGGTAAAAGATGGGGTTCTAGAACTTCGTGGATATAACGCTGCGCGTTCATGTTACCTCTGATGAAGATTAAAGGTGACCTGGAACCATAAGCTATAGCACCCCAAACCATAACTCCAACAGTGTGATGAACATGTCTTTCAACAAAAAACTGTGGATTCCTCCTTTCACCACGTCGCATTCTAACCCTGGCACGACCATCGTGCATGCCTAAACAAAATCGAGACTCGTCACTAAAGACAATACTGTTCCATTCCTGATCCCAGAGTGACCGTTGTCTGCACCAGTCAAGGTGATTACGTCGGTGTTCTCGAGTTAAAGGGAGGACCCAGTGTGGCCGGTATGAAAACAAGCCAAAACTTCTCATTCGACGGTAAACACTTCGCATGCCAATAGGTCTTCCGTGTTCTGCAAACCATTCATTTGCAATGGACCTGGTAGTGGAGAAACGGTCTCTCAAGGCCAATAATCTTAGGCGACGATCTTCACGGTCTGTTGTCCTACGGCGGCGTCCAGTGCCTCTTGCTCTTTGCGTACGGCGTTCTCGAAGCCATGCCTGACAACACCTAACCACAGTGTCTACACTTCTTTGCACTCTAACTGCAATTACCCGAAAAGAAAGTCCAGCTCCCCGAAGTCCCACTATACGGCCCCTATCAAACTCACTAAGTTGACGAAATCGTACAGGTCTCCGTACTCTAGGCATCGTAACCGATCGTAAAGGATGTCAAGAACCAAAATCCGCCAACGTTGATTCTTTACTGCGGCTGAAATATTCATTTTTAGAGCGTTAGTGAATTAAAAAAAAGCAGTATAAAATCCGGAATGTCCAACTGATAAGGCTGAACATTTTTTCACTTGTTATTTACAGTAAGATAAATACATTCAACAACTTTTATTAAAATAAAACCATTTAAACTGGGTGTTCGGATTTATATGTCACTTAGTATAGTTTCCAAAAAGTCGCATCATCAAGATACAAGTTGTTAAAGATTACTACGCCTCTGATGAGACTTACTGAGGACGAAACATGAACATCCTCCAAATAGCGCTGTGATGAGGTAAAATTAGTCAACTAGTATATCCTATAAACTAGATCAGGGTCTCTAATTAGGATTTTCGGCACTGAAATCTCAAATTTATCGAATATAATATGAATTTTGTAACCACATGTATTTCAACATTTCATTCATTTTTCCTTTCATTTTAGTACTGGATTGCGTAAAAGCTCAGATGTCGCAGTTTTGGGATTTTTGTCCAAAATTGCCAATTTCTACAAGTTTACAATAAAACACACTAAGACACAGAACTGCGCTGACAATAAAAAAAAATCCTACGCAGTTATAGGGCAGTGGAGTGATACTCTTTTATGCATGTTTTGTGTCCAAATAACCCCGTAGGGTACGATCAGATTTTTCATACTATATCTTTGACAAGAAAATATAGGACGGGTATCGCTGTTCTCTCTGTTTGCAACGATGAAATACTTTGTTACAAATCTTGGGCAAGAACATGCAAACTTCCACCAATCATAAAACAGGGATATTACATACGTATTGCGTTTCATCGTTTGTGTCATGAGTCTGTTGTCATGCCATCCAGAATTCATTGTTCTCTGCAGTGTTTTATCGTTCTATGTATAAACAGCGTTATGTGACTAAGGGCCGTATCGTCAGTCGTACCTACAATTGTAGGACACCGTTATGGCTTCCTTGATTTTCATAGTTTTCTACTCTAACGTGTCAGCGCCCTATTTTGAGGTTATGTTACTGATATCTATTTGTATCAAATCGTTCATGCTTTTGATTTATGCCATATGTTATATAGCTTGAAACTTCTTACAAGTCAAGAAGAAAACATAGCCTGACAATAGGAGAGGAAACATCCCTGCCTTTCTGAAGGAGCGAAAAGACTATGAAAATCAAGGAGGCCATAAAGGCGTCCTACAATTGTAGGAACAACTCATGATACGGCACTTAGGGACAAAATGTGAATTTTGGGCCTTCAAAAAACTTGTAGTAAGATAAAAGAAAAACTATTGATGAAAATTTAAAATGGTTGTGATGTAAAATATTTAAGGGCAATAATTCCATAGATGTGAACATCACTTCAGGGTCCCTTGATACTTGGGAAACGCTCTATGGTTATTTCTTGTTCTATAGTGGCTGGGAAGCGGCAGCTCACTTGAGGGTCACTCAGGTGAATTTTTCAGGTTGAGTAACTTTCGTGTACTATCAAAGTTGTCACCCAGTTGACACTTATTGTGAGCAAAATGGGTTATGAAGGATTTCTGGAATTTTTGAACAACGAGAAATCACCTGCAATTGAGAGGGTACAAGAAGATATTTAAGGGATGATATAAATCCGTTCAGTTTCTGAGATAAACAACAGTTTAAAGACACGATATAGATTCTCAAAAGGTACAGTAAGAGAAAACATAGACTACTAATCTCAGTCAGTATATGGAAGTCAGTGGCATGGAAAATATTTTTTCCTTTCTGGCCGGAACATGTAGTTAGAGCGGCGAACATTTTTGTGGATATTGCTCAAACTGTTAATACTGCATGTAAAAATTTTTATTTTCCTCATTCAGAAAATACAACTTTAAAGCACTTTATCTCGGTGCGGTGACATTTTAGAACCCATATTTATATTTTTTACTCATCCTGTATAATGGAAGCTATCAGCAAAGTGAAATGACAACCGTCTCCAATACACTGAAAACAACCTTTACCTTAGCGAGTGTATCGCGTATCCCATTCTATGTCACCGCTTTTTAAACAGATTCGATCGCAATAGTCGTTAGAAAGACATTTATTCCACGGAGCAATAACCATCACATTGCCTGGAAAAACAACTGAAAGCCCTCCACACCCACAGACTCATGAAATTGAGGTTAGGGGATGTATCGGTAAACTCAAATGGAGTGGAAGGGATACTTTTATTTTTATTAAAATGAAAGGAAAGGATGTGTCTATTTCGTATTCAAATATTACAGAAAATTGAGGGAAAGCTCGTATGATACCAAATTTGGTCAATGCAGATCGGTAGAATTGAATACTTTTCACTAGGTAAATCGGTCAACATTCTCGACATGGCAGGCGAGGAACAATCATTGAAGCACTGAATGGTGACAAACACTGATATCCCCAAATAGCATGTTAGGCCCAAAATTTTATGCCAAGCACAAATCTACTGCCACTTTCCTTCTCTCCAATTGAACCATAAACTTACCGTTCTGGAAATGGGTAAGTAATATGAAGCCAAAACAACTGTTGAGAATCAAGCCCCGGATACTTCTCATATAGTCGCACTGACGGGCGGTCGGCGATCTGGCTCTCTTCTACCGCTATGTCAGCAGACCTTGCAGAATTCTTCTGCATGGCTCCGCAGCGCGTTGCGCCTGCTAGACGGACCCTCCAGGCCTCTGCTTCCCACCCTGACTATGTCGAACTTCACTTATCCAGAACTGGTCGGTACGTCCACTCCTTTGTACACAGGGCTCCGACATTGTGGAACAATTTACCTGAGGAGGCTTTTTCAAGTTCTACTAGCCTTAGGGCCAATTTCACCAACAACAGTCCGTTATTCTCCACCTATAGGGTCACATACCGTCAAATACAACGAATGAGCTTCAAGTTCCAATCAACAAATTTTAGCAACCAATAGCTATTAAATATTGAAAACAAAATACTCTCAAAGTATGAGATGACAGCTTGTCATTGAAACTTATTGAATATTAAGAAATTACACATAATTCAGTCAAAATTTAAAATGTTGGATTTTTGATTAAATTCATGTTTTAATTACTATTGTTGATTTTTTATTCATTTTTATATTATTTTCTTCAATTGATATGTGATACTGGGTGTTTTTTCCTATAAACCTCTTGCAGATAGCCATTAAGCACCTACTTGATGACAGGCTCTACCAAAAGATATTTCTCGTTTCCAAACATTCATTCATTTACTTGCCGTTCATCAGAACCATTATGGCACCTTAGACTGATATTCCCACAAAACCATTCAGGTCTTTTGATATCCATACAACCATAAAGTTGAATACTTTTCGTTGTTTAGGAAGTGAACAAACTTCCACACTATATTCACAGCGATTAAGAAATTCCCAAATATATGCCTTAAAGCTACCAGCAAACCTAAAACCTGCAAAAAAAACTACAAATTTGGCATATTTTCACGAGTAATCTCATGGTTATTCGGAAGTCGTGATCACGTCACGGTTTAAAATCGTTGATATCAAAAAGTGCCTATATCAGATATCACATATATCTCTCATCGAAACCTCGTGAGCAAAAATCACTACGTTTGACAGCGGTGTTGATACTGCGAGACGATTGATCTTCCAAGTATCCAAATAACGTTTACGTTTTATACAGCTAATCATCGGATCGGTTTCGGTAGCAAAGGCAGCAGCTTTCGTATACTATGAATAAATAATCGACTGGCTGTGCGCCGTTTCAACCTCTAAAAGCTCAGCAGTGAAGCAGCTTTAAAAAGTGCAGCGTGTGTAAAAGTCTCGACTTGGTAGCGGCGTGGGCTCGCCACCGCCCCGTTTTGCATAATTCTCTTTCATCGGCCGCAGAAAAACGTTGCAGTTCGGTAATTTTAGGCTGCTTTATCGCTACGACTTGTCTACTGACTAGGCGGGGCTACTGCAGTGCCGTAGAACCCAAGCAGATCTGATAGCGAAATCTATACATCAAGATTATAATTGATGACTGTAAATTCTCTTTGCTTCTGAGAAACACTTGCTGAGGCGGAGGAAGTTCATTAGAGAGTTTTTAGTGCAACAAAAATAACGAATCACAGCGACATTAAATACGGACGGTTGTAAAAACAATAGTCTTTATGACCACTAAAGTGAACCGTAGTAATATGATAGCGCTGACTACTGACAGTCATGACAAGTTCCTTATTCTGTGTTCAAGTTTAACTGAACTGTTTGTTAAAGTACCAGGCACAAAACATATGGAATCTGACCACCGGTTAGTTTTCGTGAAAATTCGAATAGTATTAGTTCATGCTGTGCTGATCAAATCTTCAAATGGGAGCAAAGTCCAGAAATGTTTTGTATTGGAGATATAGGGTAATTATGTTTGGTTCCTCATCTCCTGGGAGTACGCCTGACTGCACAATTTCATGAAAAGAATTTGGTCTTTATTGTTGACTCAACAGGTTGCGCAACTCACACACAACAAACACGCTTTTTTAAATGAAACACCATATACGATATTAGATATTTGGAAAGACCTTTAGAAAATAAGAAGACGGATATAATAGACTGTTAGATTTCAATCATCATTTGTTTAGCTAATTTATCATTTGTCTGAAAAATGACTATCATTGAAGACTTTGACTTCCACCATTTTGCGTAGATTTTCATTGAATTTTGGAAAGAGATTCAAAAAGTACTCCAACCTAATAACCAGGATATTCCGTTCCAATGAATAACTACAAGCTTGGTATCAAAAGAAAGCATATAAAACTTGATAGAGTAAAATATTCTGGGTTTTCCATTTAAAAAATAACATTTTGCGTCTTTCAGTACTCTGTATGAATACGAGTAGGTCATATTATCGGAACTTTCCGCAGTTGGGCTAAAAATTGGTGACCTTTTTTTCAAATAAAGGCATTTCTTTAGACAAATGATAAAATAACTAAACAAATGACAATCAAAGTAACAGATGACAATCAAACTCTTACGGAATATTGCTTGCTTGTTTTTGAAAGTTTTTTCCAAACAAACAAAAAATATGCTTATTGTGCCACGGAATTGTACAGCACCCTATGTATTTCTAAATAATTCAAAGATACACAGCCTTCAGATGTCAATCTTGCTGCGCAGACCACTATCGAATATTCTATATAGTTTCTCTATTAACCTACTTCCAATTTTGGTAGGGTCACCCTGTATATGTCGGCATCAAACGCTGAAATACGTCGTTGCCTGGAATGACTAGTCAGTCCTCGTATTGCCGGCAAACACCGTAACAGTTTGATCATTACAACGTTTGACTAAGCATTTCAGTTATTCTCTGTAATGACTGAAGAATTTCAGTCAAATACCGTAACAACCACATTAACTTCATTACTCCATTCGCCTGATTCAGTCATTCATGGTACCAGTTTTGTGATCATTTGCTTGAGTATACACATCGTCTTTTCTGTGTTTGTAAAGATGTCGCAGCATTCAGAATTGTTTTACAAAAAACTATGACAGTGTGCATAAGAAAAAACCATGAAATACAAATGAGTTACAGGAGGAGAGTTAATTTTTATAATTTCGTGCACCTAACCTAAATTATAACGTACAGATGCTTGCTCAACAGCAGCATCCATTGTTGCCGGATTTCGTATATAAGCATTTGATTAAAAAAACAATTATGTAATAATAAAGACAACGTTTTAATCTATTCCTCTTTCCTTTTAGATTAATTCGTGCTTGATTATTTTTCTTTTAATATTATTGATAAAGTAGTACCTTGTTATATTGTGTACTTCATTGAAGCAACACTGTATTGATTACAGCGTTTGACTAAAATAGGCGAATACAGTAACGAAGTTAATGTGGTTGTTACGGTGTTTGTCTGAAATTGTTCAGGGAATGACTGAAATGCTTAGTCAAACGCTGTAATAATCACTATTACGGTATTTGATGGCAATACGGGGACCGACTAGGCATTTCAGGGAATGACGAGTTTCAGTGTTTGACGGCGACATAAATATATGGTGTGTTCACGTGATTTTTATTATATCGCTAAGTCTCATAAGTGCTTTGAAGACGAGTTTTCGTAAAATTATGCAGCCAGGCGTACCCACAGGAAGCACCCACAGACATAACAATTTTCAGACCCTGTATCTCCAATAGAAAACATTTCTGGGCCTTGCACAAAATGATCTATCACTATACGAATTTTCTTTAAAATTGACCGGTGGTCAATTTCCATATGCCTAATACTTTTTTCACCGAAAAGTTTCAGTAATATCTGTACCCAAACCGGACAAGAAATAAATAAAATCATAGAACTATAAATGAAACATGACCACAAAACCAGCACATCTACAATAAAAGGCTAGTTTCCCGCATTGCGTAAGTGTATATAACAAAAACACTGCCTATTTCTTGTATTTATTTTTAACTGTAATTTGAAACTCATTTTTCTATTATGTTTCTACCAATATGTTCTTATAACTTCCGGCAATAGCATTGAACAAGGCAAAAATAAACGTATGCAATAAGCCCTCCTCATTTTCCGTAGTTTTTTTTTTCGATAATGGATAAGGAAGGTTTTTCCTGCTACTGATCAGTATGTACAACAAAAAATTGAATAAACCGAGTCAGTAAAACATGCATATAGAATTAGTACCCTCTCCCCACTGATATGATAATGTTGTGATCTAGAAATTTCTCCTAGCCCTACAGACAGTATCGAACATTTAGCAACATTACCATGAATAAACATCACACCAGCGATCAGCCCCTTGACAGAGATATATCTCCTTACGTTCATTACATCCTTGGCATAATCGTGACCTTGTGTCAAAATTCCATCAATATCCGACCGGTAGTTTTAAAATATAGCAGGATCAACTATTAGTCGACAGGCGGACTGACAGACAGACCGATAGATCGACGGAAATAAGGGACATGACAAGAAATGTCATGTAACATCTAAAAAACATAACATTCCATTTTCAAAATTTTGAGCGATTACTCGCCAATTGGCGTGGGAAGGAAAACTGAAGTCAGAAAAAAGTTTTAAGCTAAGTAGTGGAAGGGTGGAATCATATCCTTTTTGTTGAAGACAGAGTCTGGATCTGTCAGGACCAAGTTGGGACTTTATACTGAAGGGTCATTGCCACTTTTTTACGGACATCGTACTTGAGGGTCGTTACTCTTAGAGGACTATTATGTTTCAGAAGTAGTTTTTGTCAATTATCGTTTTTTTTTCTTGGAGTCGATCCACTCAGCGCTTGAAAATAGACTTAGTACCTAGTTTTAATCCTATAACTCTCAAAGCTTGAATCACTATATAAGCTTTCATGGTAGCAGACTTTTTCCAAAATCATTTTGCAATGTTTCTAAAATTTGTAGAAGGTTATAATGTTTCCGACACTTATTGAAATGTCGGAATTCTAGGAGAACCGCAAATAGGACCTTACACGCATAAGCCATTTCCCCTTTGCCTGCGTCTCAACAATAGCACGACTCACAGGGGCGCAATTTAGCATAAAAGTGATTGGGCTGCAAAGACATATCAATCTCACCCCTCATTCAGCAGCAAACTAATTTCGTTTGATGTCACCCGCATGCAGCACATACATACGATGTTGCGGTCTCTTTAACCTCACATACGCGTCTGCCTCTCTCCTTCTCTCTCTTAAGGTAGCCATACGACTCTCAGAGATCTCTAGGATGTACTTGCAAGTTACGCAACAATTTTGTACATACATGTACAGGGGGCCAGACAAATTAAAAAAATTTAATTTTTACCACTGAACTTGAGCTTCAAGTTTTAACCGAATACACTTGAACTAGTGTGCGAAGCTATTAGCTACAGCCCATATCGTTATTTTTTCAATCCATCCCAGTGGGCTGCGAGCCATAATTATTTCTAACATCGTTCGATAATTGTTGTATTTTGCGTGTTATCGTATCGTGTGCAGCGATGTTAAGAAAATGATATTCATGGTAAAACTTGATCAAAATGAACAATTGATCTTACACGACCTTATTTATCGTAATTTGTGATTTGGGCGACTGACTGGAACATCACGAGCTCATAAGAAGAAGAAAGTGTTACGGATATACCGATTTAATAATATCCTGAGCAGAATACTGCGATAAAATTGCATAGCGCAACCTACCAAAACCTATAAGGTACGATACCGCTTGCCCGTGGGGATCTTTCGGTGATATTCGTTTTTCGTCTTTTGCAGCTAGCGCGCGTGAGCATCTCGCACACATTTCGGATATTATTGCAGTAATACTGTGCAGTAAAGTACCTAGATACCGAAGTCGTATTCATGTCACGCTTTAGCTGGTAACAGTCGAGATTTAGAAATGTCTGTTTCTAAGCCGCAGTTCGTGAAATATCTACTACCTATCGCCTCCCGCAGGGGTCAGTTATTCGTTCGGGGATGGAGCACTTCAATGTATAAAATACCATATTTATCAAATTCACGTGTTCATCCTCTGTTGAGCACTTAGTTCAAGCTTACTGACTGGTGCAACTTTATAGGCAGGTCGGTCAGGTGTACCCTACCTACCGTGCGTGGCTATCTTTACATGTAAAGTATACACTGTTGTATCTCTTGACAGAGTGTATTTATTTAACGGCGCTGAACAACAAAGTAGGCGGGAAGCCGTTTCACAAAATTATGAGCCTCCTGCTCCTGGATCCTGGCTCCCAGGCTGCCAGGTTGCAGTCGGGCTGCGCGCAAGTCGTAAGTCGTCTGGCGAAATTAGACGTTTAATTAGAATGTGTTAGAAGACATGGATGGGGATGTGAACATGAACCCATCCAGAAACGCTTTAGTACTAATGATACTGCTTTCAACCGCCCGACCAACAGGAAGAAAACTATTCTCTATCTACTATATCGCTAAAATTGGCGGCATCAATTGGTCACATTAGTGACTTTGCTGTCGACGCGAACTGAGATACAGTTCCAATAGATAGCTGGTGTTTAATCTCTCAGTTTTCAAATCTGATAGAAGATGGCACTCTGCTTATCCAGGTACAGGATACGTTGATTGCCAATAAGCATGCAGGCGGCTGGCGCTCTGTTGATCGGATCGCAGTATTATTGGGTTTGCAATAGCGAGTAGACTATTATATACTATATTGTCATATAGAAATCAAGCGGTCATAGCTTACAGATTCCTCCAACAATTTGCCCCTTAACACTTCATCGATAAATTTTGTCAAATAAATTTTTTTATACTGAGGTGAGAGCAGAAATATTGTGATTGCTACTGGCCAAAGGAAACCACTTAGGCGTCACCATGCGGACAACATTTGACCTTGCATGAAGTAAGTAAATTCAAGAGTTTCCATGTGCTTCGTATAAACCCTTCAATAACTGTTTTCGGAAATGTTCAGGCTATCCTTGCAGTGCTTTGTACAGTAGGGGCAGAAACAAATTAAAAATCCCATCGAGGAGGTCAATACGTCAGTAAGCAGTCAACTCTACAGATTTGGTTTCAGTTAGCGGCCAGAAAAATATGGAGGGTTATCAAGCAGATCTCACCCTTCATTGAGTCGACCCTGAGTGGCTAATTTCACTCTAGATCTATCTACAGCCGCAATATGCCATGAAGTTTCCTAAACATTTCCTCCGTCCCCTTTCTATCATCTTCATATTGATTCCATCGCATCAGCGACCTATTAGTTGTAGTTGCCTCCCGTGGCACATCATCCAATCTAAATTGATTTATTGAGCTGCTTCTGCTAGCGGAATCTCAACGAAATCAACGATTAATTATTGAATACCTACATCCGAGTCGCTTCCTGGCGCTTATGTTGACAGAGAAATGCGATGAAGTTTCTCCACGCATATCACATCGTTCCTGAGTCGATTAGTTTGACACAAGTTTAGGTGCCGTTCAATACTTGGAAGGATCGAATAGTCATTTGCATTAGGATTTAGACTGTGTTTTTCAGTTGAATATAACGCAGCTGCTATATAAGGTGTCATGAAAGTTGTGACTTTTCTAGTCAGAAACAACTGAGTTTGAAGTAACAAAACTATTGTGCGGTAAGACTGTCATCCTCCTCCTGAACATATGAAGCTGTCTAGATCTTATACTGCACCCTGCTCGATCGAGTTTACACGATGTAAATAAACCTACCCAACTCGGGACGGAAACATCAAGGAAAGCGATCTGAATAAATTCAACTGTAGTGAACTAATCACTCAAATATTTGCACGACAATTGAAGAGTAGCATGAGTGGGGAGGGTTTGGTAAATGTGTATTTTGCACTTTTTCATTCACATCTCACTTACGATCTTACTTTATGAGGTAGTTCCTGTAACGATGGATGGGTGTTCAAATTGCAGAAGAGGGTGGTCAGAATTTTTACCTTTTCGAAGTACAATGAAAACTGTAAGCCTTTGATCAGAAATTTAAGGATAATGTCATTGACCTTAATTTTATACGTTACTACATATCCTTCCGAATGTTGGAAACTATAATACCCATTCCGACTCTTCTAACTAACGAATTAGAGATGCTGTTTCTGCTTGAAATCCCTTGAACCCGAATCGCTATAATAAATTAAATGCAGAGATATGTGCAATGACCAATTTCAGATTCAAAGAAGCTATCAAAAGCATACTGCTCAGCGAGTTTTTCTATAGTACTGGTGAGTTTTTAAATTATGTTTTCAACTTATAGTTTGTGTTTCATCATGTGCCTTTTTTTCATTCACTGATGTTCTATTAGTGTATGTTTGTCTATGCCTAGATCTTTTATATAAATTGCTGAATGCGTTCTAAGCCAGTTCCTTTTATTGTGTCCAATTATTAAAAGGAAAAACGCCGAGACACGACAGAAGATTTGTTAAGGGAGATAACTTTCAACCAAAAACTACTTCACCCCCTTTCACCCTCTGCCCCCAGCGTCATTCCCTTGAAAATTTTAAATGACAAAGGGTATCGAGTAATAGCTTGTTTGGAAGGTCTTTAGAAGTAATTTATTTTGATTTTTGAAGATCGGGCGAATCGGTTTTTAAGAAAATAAGAAAAATCTTTATTTATCTTAATTTTTTCAGATAGGAAACAAAAATACACGAAAATATCACTTTCAAGATGTTGCCCGTTATTGGCCAAACAGTGATTGATATATTCGATGTTCAACTTCCTGACGGACATTTTCATTAACATGTTGTTGTCATGGCAGCTTTCGATGATGCGCTGACGAAGTTCATCCAAACTTTCAGGCTGGGGAGTATACACAATAGATTTTAAATGGCCCCATAGAAAAAAAACTAATGACGTCAAATCAGGATATCTAGCAGGCCATTCTATGGGTTGCCTTCGCCCTATACATTTAACTGGAAACTCGTCGTCTAAGCATTGCCGAACCGGAAGAACATAGTGAGGAGGAGCGCTATCTTGCTGGAAATATATTTCAGCCTCATCAAGCATAGGATTTCCATCCTCTTCGATTTGGTTTTCAATGGTTTTAGTGATAAGCGGATTGATGGTATTTTCCAACATATCCAAATAAATTCAATCACTTTGTTTCCTAAAATGCCTGCCCATACATTAATTTTTTGGAGGTACTGGATATGCCCTTCTACAAAAGCATAAGGATTCTCATTGCCCCAATACCTGCAGTTATGCTTATTAACAAATTTATTTGGATAAAATGTACATTCATCGCTGAAGCAGATATTCTTTACACGAATGGTATTATCCTTAATCGCTGCAGTCATTTGTTCGTAAAACTTAACTTGCCTATCGAAATCATCTTCGGTTAACTCTTGCAATATTTTCATTTTAAATGGATGAAATTTATGGAGGTTAGTAACTGTGTGTAAAGAGCCTAATGAAATGCCAGGGTCAGCAACAATTTTGCGTAATGAAGTATTATGATTTATTCTAAAATGATCCAAAACTTCAACTTGAATGCCTCCATCCAAAACTCTCCGATCATCACGTTTTTTATTTGCAACAGATCCAGTTTGAGTAAATTTAGTAACAAGGTCCAAAACATATCTATGCAAAGTTATCTTCCCCGGATGTCTGGTGTTAAACGTGACTTCAGTTTGTAGATCACATTGATTTTGGGCACCATCAATTAGAATCATTTCTACTCTTCCAGCCTATGTGTAAGCCATTTTGGAAGTAAAATCTGAATCAATAAATTAATTTTCACTATCCCAAGATTGTCACCAAGGTAAATGACAGCAAATTAAATTCTTTCTTTCTGGCAGCAACAAATCACTAAACAGGTATAACAATAAATACAGTTTACCCAGGATCTCTGTGTTGATGAAAAGAATGCGGAATTAAATTCGGGTTGTTATTTGGTTGTCGCCACGTCTAATCTTCCAAATTGCTGTTTATGTTGGTAGTTTTGGTTTTAAATTATAAACGAACTGCAGATTTGGCAAACCCTAACGGGCAACAAATTGAACACTTATTGAAATAGAAAGTATTCTATCTGAAAATTAAGATAAATAAATATTTTTCTCAAAAACGAATCGACTGATTTAAAAAAATTAAACGTCAAAATAAAGGACTTTGAAAGACCTTCCAAACGAGCTCTTACTCGATACCCCTTGAGAGTGAAAGGGGGTGAAGTAGTTTTTGGTTAAAAAGTTGTCCCTCATGACAAATCCTTTGACGTGTCTCGGCGCTTTTCTTTTAATCAGTGGTTTTCGATAAATCCGTGGTGAGAGGTTTACAAATGAACCCCCTTCGTTATTGCTATGGAAATGTGCCAATTTTGTTTATTTCACATCCGATTTGTAAATAAACTTTTCTAGCCTATACACCGTGTGGCGCGTGATTTGAACATTTACACGTTGGTTGCAGACTTCATTGTGTATCTCAGGGATTTGGTGTACATGTTACTAAGTAACAAAAAAGTTACTGTTGTATGACCTATACGCTCTATAAAGGAAAGTCCCAACGCTGTACATTATTTTCATTTTGATAAAATTTGTATCAAATAACCTTCATCCGCAGGAGTATTATGTAAAAAAAAAACATAAAAACGTCAAATAACCGAAGAAATGTCATCTTGCAGACTAGTTAGTTTTTAGTGTGCAAATAGTTCATTCCACGTCTGCTCGCTCTGAACGCTGTTCACTGGCGTTTAATCAACACGTACAGCTACAAAAAGAGTTCACAACAAGGGCACAACAGCTTGTACTAAGTTAACATCTTGTAGAAAAACCTACGTTATGTCTCAAAACAAACTACAAAATGTCAAAAAAGAAACGACAAAATGTCACTTTTCAAGACACGTAATACTGATATTCTTGAGAAATACCTCCAACAGAAACCTCAAATGCTTCACAGAACATACACCTCAAACTGTAGTTCCCTTTGCGTCCAATGCTGCAGAAGAGATCTTACAGCTCGCAGCCTTTGATCTACAAATTACCAAAATTGACAGCCAAGTGAAGATTGCTATCAGACTGACGTTGTATCATTAGTTGAAATAAGTGTACTCAGTTCTCAGTCGCTCTGTATACTAGACAACGGAATCAATGTCCCCAGAACACTTTATGGACTTTGTGAAACTAAGCGTTCAAAACTTCAAGACCGTTAATGAAAAATATATATCCGAATGCGGATACTCCATTACCGAGAATTTTCTTCGCATAAAATGCAAAACGAAAAATAAATCTACTTAAAACGATCGGAAACGGCAGCAGTCCTAGTTTTGAAAGTCCGAACCGAACCGATTCTGCGAATATTAACGATAAGGGTATAAATGATTTAGGGATATCGATTCCATTAAAAAGCGTCCAGTGAAACTCACTGAGTAAAATGGAAGTAATGAGTTTGAATAATTGATTCTCGCTCGCTTTTTGTTGATTCCATTGTTTATTCATTGAGGAGGGACTGTCAGCGATAATGTCAAAACAACTGGTAATTCTGAATAATTAAGAACGGGTCTGTAGACTTTCGTGTCTAGAAACTCGTATAAATAACCAGTCTGTTTGAATGAGAAAACCACGTCTCTACTAGTAGATCAACTATTGAAGAAAACGATTGTCTGTCTGATGTACCTGATCCGTTTGAGGACTCTGGGTCTAGCTACTGCCCAGATTCAGAAGACTCTTCAGAGGGTGCAAGAAACAAAAGAAAAAAAGAATACATACACCAAGTGAATAAGCGCCTTCGAAGAGAAGCCATCCCAGACGATATTGCAGACGAGAACAAAAGAGCGAAAAAATTTCAACAAGAAAAAAACGAACGAAAAAGGAATAAAAGAAAATTGCTTCGTATGCTCGGGAAGGAATATGAAGGCAAGAAAAGATTGGCGGAGAATGGAGCATCTGGTAAAAGGGAGCTAGAAAAATAGTTAAAAAAATGCAATAATTCTAGAAACAAGAGATAGTTCCGGAACATAACTGATGATCTTTACACAATTGCCGTAGTTTTCCCGCAACCTGGTCCAAACGTGGAAACCAGAAGGTCTTCATTCTATTGATGTAGGTTGGGGATAATATGCGACAACCCATCAATTCGGTAGCAAAGCATTCACCACAGAATAAAACTACCAGTTGTTCTTGATGATTAGCATGCGGGATCTTCTAGGATGACCAAAAACTAGAGACTTCTTCTTGGTTTCGAATGTACAGTTTAGCTTCTGTAAAGAAATATTGTTCTTCTTATTACTACTGCTCATAATGTTTTTATTTGCAGGCCAACTCTAACCCAACCGTTGGACTTTGTGCCATTCAGTTTTAAGCTGAGCGCACTGTCGCGGCGCCTTGCGTATTTATTCCGTTCAAAGTAATCGAGATCGTTCTCAAATAGATCGCTCACCGCAGTGTTGCCGCTGCTTGGTTAATTATGAGAATTTACAAAATTTACGGAAGCTTCTATGACTTTTACATCTTTTTATAATGTTGTGAGCCACCAGAATTGCCTTTGCACGCGACCGACGGGTTGGTGACCACTGGCCTAGGAAGTGGAGCTCGTGTCTCTCTACCAGCACATGAGGTAGATAGAATCTCTCTTCATCTTCAGAGTGTCCAGTCTACAGTGGCCGGTGAGAAGCCTTGAATGAATGAATCTCAAAATTAGAGGCATCCAGGCCACCATGAGGGGGCAGTGCATAGGCCGCTTAAGCGGGCCCTTATGCACCTCTACAATCCTTAAATCACAAGCCTCGCCCTTTTAGCGAAGTTGAGAATCTCCTTGACTCCAAGCTCCTCGACGCCCTGAGGGTCCAAAGTAATGGACCCCATTATAGTCTGCCTTTAGTAGCTCAGAGCTTCACAGCGACACAAAACGTGCGACGAAGTCTCTTCCTCTACTCCGCAGTGTTCGCACAAGGGATCCTCAGCCACCCCCATCACGTGCAGGTGACGCCTTAACGTGTTATGGCCAGACAACAGTCCCACCAGCAACCTTAGGTTGGCTCTATCCAGAGATAGGCAGAAGCGTCCATCCTTAGTACTGGGCCCTTCAATGAGCTCTCGTGCCTAGCGGAGATGTCTAGAGATACTTCTCCATTTCTGAAAGTGTTGTCTTGCAACCCACGACTCCATTTTCCTCCTAGCTTTATGCGCGGTCACTCCTAGAGCTGGCTCAGGACCAACGAGCTTGCTGGCTGATCCTGTTTTCGCCAGAGTGTCCGCCGTCTCATTGCCCCTTATCCCAGCGTGACCCGGTACCCATATTAACTATACCGGATGCCTCGCTGCGAGGCAATCCAGAGCCTCCCTGCATTGCAATACAAGACTCGAAGTAATCTTAGGGCACTTAGTGCTTTCATTGCAGCCTGGCTGTCGGATAAGATTGTTATTCTTCTCCTAGGCCCACCCTCCTCCAGAATGTGAGACACACAAGCCAGAATCGCAAAGATTTCCGCCTGGAAAATGTGAGAAGCCTTACCAAGAGATTGAGCGACTACCTACCTATATACAGCGTGTCCGACGAACTTATTAGCCTGCCAGCAGTTATCTTTCTCTTCAAAAATTTTTTCAACAGGCACTACCAAATATCAAATAGCAGTCTAGTACCTACTGTTGTTTAACGTATTGTCAAGGAAGATGGAACAAAACATTGTGTTTCAATAGTTTCATCATCAACAGATTTTCAATTTGAAATTTCTTCTTGGGAATCACTTGCATTTTATATGCGTTCCGAAGAACAACATCGATTCAAACCACATCACGTAGCTGCATCACAAGTCAGTTTTTCTTGCCCTATAAATATCCTGGGCATCTTCCCGGTGCCGGTTTCTAGTTCGCATATTGAGAGCAGGGCAATAATTCGGGGAACGAGATACATCCTAACAGTGTATATACTCGTATATCCTGCCGACGTAACGGGTACCTTCTTTCGCGATTGTTGCGAAATGATAAACATCGTAGAGCGAAAAGAGGCTCTATCGTTGAGCCTGAGTAATGGCAAATAGCTTTATCGATTCTTCTACCATCCCGACTCTGTACATCCACGAAAAACTCTATGAAAGCGTACAGTGTGAAATTGATGCTTTTTAGGTGAATCTGCCTAGATACGGATACAGATAGTCTGCTATGCTAGCTCCCGAATAGGCTGATGAGTTTTTTCAGTGAAGTATGTCTGTCAGCTCAGTGTTTTTTGTATTGCAATTGCGACGAATTTCGAAATTGTGACGTTTTTGATGTTGCAAGATTTACAGGGTGTTTCAGAACTAAGGGATCAGATTTCTAGGGGTTATTTAGTGTAACAGTAGAAAACATTTGAGTATAGGGACCCATATCCGGAAAAGTGTCACTACGACACTCCGGTCATAACTTGACTTGACTTGACTTGACTAAAAATTTGATACTCGTTTTGAATGATTTCAAATGCTGCTGTAATTCTTCCAATTAAGTCTTGCTCTGTTTCTATTGGAGTTTCGTGAACCAAAGACTTTACATGTCCCCACAGGAATCGTGTATTCAGGTTGGAGGAAGACATTTTGAACAATTGTTGTGATGATATCATGTACAAAAGGCAAAAATTAAATGCATTAAATCTTATTTAGGCAATTCATCGTCCTTCTAAATTTTAACGCGTCTTAGGGCCGTAGTGCCGTAGTTACACTTTCCCGGATATGGGTCTCTATTCTCAACTGTTTTCTACTGTTACACTGAATAACCCCTACGATTTGATCCCATAGTTCTGAAACATCCTGTATACATCACAAAAAACTGTGCCACTGATTTCGGTCGGTCTGTTTTTTACTCCTTGACTCCTCCCAACTTTGATGAAACTTTAGCAGAAAGTTTCATCTATGCCAAGACCGAAAACACTTCGTAGGTTTCGAAATTAGATCAACTGCTGCCCAAGCTTCGTTATTGACGTTAGATTATGGAGCATCTATAGAAGCAATATTTTTGTGGCAATATTTGGCTATAATTATAGCAGATGTAGTCCAGTCTTCATTATCATATTGCAGCATATAACTCCGCTGTACCTCGGATATATCTTGGCAGTATAGACACTTACAATTTTCATAATTTCTCCCCAGAAGAGGTACAAAATCAGGCAAGTGTGACTGGACTGTACCCTTCACAGCAGATTACTTACATTTCAATACATTAAGGGCCAACTTCACCAACAACAGTCCGTTATTCTCCACCTATAGGGTAACAGACAGTGAGATACAGCGAATGAGCTTCAAGTTCCAATCAACAAATTTTAGCAACCAATAGCTATGAAATGTTGAAAACCAAATACTGTCAAAGTATGAGATGACAACTTGTCATTGAAACATCACCAGCTTACTGAATATTAAGAAATTACATATAATTCAGTCAACATTTTAAGAAATGTTTGATTTTTGAATTAAATTCATGTTTTAATTACTATTGTTGATTTTTTATTCATGTTTATATTATTTTCTTCAATTGATATGTGATACTGGGTGTTTTTTCCTATAAACCTCTTGCAGATAGCCATTAAGCACCTACTTGATGACAGGCTCTACCAAAAGATTTTGCTCGTTTCCAAACATTCATTCATTTACTGGCCGTTCATCAGAACCATTATGGCACCTTAGATTGATATTCCCACAAAACTATTCAGGTTTTTTTATATCCATACATCTATAAAGTTGAATATTTTTCGTTGTTCAGGAACTGAACAAACATCCACACTATATTCACAGCGATTAAGAAATTCCCAAATATATGCCTTAAAGCTATCAGCAAACCTAAAACCTGCAAAAAAAAACAAAAAATTTGTTATATTTTTCTTTTTTCACGAGTACACATTCTAGGTTATATTTGACATTATTTGAATACAGCTGATTATTGCATTTCATGGAGTGACACATGTGTGGGGTCTGTCAACTCCATGCTATTCAATGACAACACGGTGACTTGTGTGGTTATCAGCGGCCATTTTGTGAGGGTGCGACAGGGTTGCCAGATTGTGCATTAATATCCCGTTTCAGCCTCCTGGTCCCAGTGGAGTGAGTTCCGCCAACTGTTGAAATATACTCTACTATGCTTTATAAGACTATTCGTGACATTTTTCCCATAATCATTGCACACCACTTAAAAAATGCAAATGAAAATTTATAATTATTTCCATGACGCCGCAATATAGCTCCGTCGGTACCTTGGGTTATACATCTTGACAATAGGGATGTTCGATACGATCCTATATTTAGAAGTATCAATACATTTCACGAGTACCGTGATCTTTCGATCCGGACTGTGTCAGAAAGAGTGACTGCCATTTGGCTGCGACATTACCCTGTCAAATCAGACATATCTTTCATCATTTTCAAAGAAATTGTACAAAATTTTAAAATTTGTGAAGTTAGCGAGTTTCACTTCATACGTTGTTACCAGACATGCCCAAATCATTAGTTGCTGCCGTGATATTCATCCCAACCACTGCATCCCCATGGCTATTCGACCTGTATGTTAAATTTGTATTGATAGGGCAGCGGGTTATGCTATAAATCATATGTCTCAGTGTTTGTGCACTGATTGCAACGGTTAGATGATACCAAAAATATTTTCATAAATAGGAGATCTTTCCCATTCCGGATCGAACAATCTATCAAAGATGCTTATAATCATGATACCTAGTAAATTTTCACGAAAAAAATTCAAAACCCGCAACTGTAAAAGATTCATTTCGCACCCTCCACCACGGGACGTGATCGTCGTTAGACTTGGCAACCCTGCGAGTGTCAGACAGATATCCCCGCCAGTCAAAAAAGAAAAATAGACAAACAATAAACATTACTAGTTTTTTTGATTTTTGGACTTAAAAGCCATTATCTGTGAAACATTTTTCATAATTTTTTGTCTATGTCCATAGTAATTGCATTAGGTATGCATCAGGGAGATGTAGGGATTGACAAGTCTTACACATATTGTCTGTGTTTCATAAATTAATAAATGAACATTATTATGACGTAAAGGAAGATGAGCAATTGGATGGAATGTATTTTATATTCTATTTTCTTGCAAAATACAGACAAATCCACACTATTCAACAGGTATGTAATGATAACTTTCAGTATATTGAAGTTGGTAAATTCGAGAGTGCCATGCATTAACAAACGTCCAAAACTGCTGCCAAATTTAAAAGCTAGAAAATCGACCTATTATTTGCCGCATTCCCATTCGCTGAGCGGGATAACGGATTATTAAATGTAAACCTATAACATATATCAAAATATACGAAAGTTATAATGTTTTTTCTGTACAAAAGCATCATGTTGGAATCAAAAAGTGCTCTTGTTTATAATACAGTCGAATTTTCACGGTTTCATTCAATATTTCAATGGAAATCAATGATATTTGACAGCTTCCGTCAAATTGCATTTCTATAAGGTCTTTTCCTATTGGTCCAACTGACCGTCAGATATTAATGTTGGTGAAATTGGCACTAAGTAGGATTTCGATAGATTGTCAATCTGACAGCAACATATGGAAACATCTCCTATATGTCAAAAAATATAGCTGGGTCACGCTGAAACCATTGAGGTACGTTTTTTTGGCTACTTATTGCAGCTAAATAATGTAGTAAAATATTGCCCGCCTTGAAGCGCTATATGAGTGAAGACATGTCGTCTGCGAAACTGCGAATTGGACATTGTCTATACGCATTTGAGCCTACTTGATGGTATGGACTGAGACTCTGCCTACTGTAACATCGATCACATGTCAGGAGACTGATTCCAGATATTGAAGTTTGCAAGAAATAATAATAAAATCATTCGACAAAAGTAAGCACCTACCGTAATTTCACTGTAACAGATCAACCAATGCCATCAAAAACAATTGAAGATACCATGCAGGCTCCGAATCCAGGCAACTACCGTTTTGCTCATCTCCACTTGAAGAAGCACCTCCGCACTAGAAACGGCTCTTAATTGAGCCCACCCTTGCCACCATTATTCTGTATTCCCGTTGTCTCTCCTTTTGTGTGTTTGTCGAACACCGACTCGACCGAGGACAGCGCTCCATTTGACGCACCCCGGGACGCGGGACCGGGACGTTCCATGCTGCTTGCTCCTTTTGTTTTGATCTAGGAATGTGATGAAACATTTTTTGTCATCCAGCCGATAAAAGTTTAACGGTGATTGATACACTGCTGTGCTGATGTGTTATTATTTATTTTACATTATTATAAAGTGTTAAACTTAAAATACTAAGTCACTCTAACTTGAAATGTTGTCATAAAATAATTAAGATACCTCACTGCCTATAATAATGAAAATTCACAGTAATATATTAACATTACGTCAAATGAAAATGATAAAGAAAGTCATATCTTCTATGCTGTAACTGCTAATGTTTCGCCATTGCCCATTTTCAAATCCAGTTCATCACGGTTATGTGTGAGAACTTCAATTCTATAGGTGAATATTGTGATGTGAATACTTCATCTAGAAATGAGTTTAAACGTTGTCTGGCCATTCCACATGGCATGTAATGACCTTTTTGCGGTTAGAGTTATTCTTTTTTTTTAATATTTTGGCTTTTTGATCTAGCTGTATTATTAATTTGATTGTGTTTTTTCTATATACTAGGACTATGTGTTGCTCTTGTTTTCTTTTTGAACTATTTCCTGTAATTGGGTGATTGTACCTGTTGGAAATAAAGATCCATCTATCTATCTATCTAAGAAAACGAAGCACAGCGTTTTTGGTTGACAAACCTTCTCTGAATCCAAACTGTGTGCTGTTGAATAATTTGAAACTGTCAAAAGATTGACAATTTGACATATTTCTCAAATACTTTCGCAAAGGGACTAATTAGTGAAATTGACCTAAAATTACAGATATCATGGTTATCACCCGACTTGAACAAGGGCTTAATTTTTGCAACTTTAAGTTTATCTGGAAATGTCCCCACCTCAATATATCAATGGAACAATTAATTAAAAATGCTAGAGGTTGGCTAAGGAAACTAAATGACATTTTTAAAATATTTACACTAATTTTATCTGCGCTAGTAGAGTTGGAGTTTTAAAGGTTATGTATTATTGATATTATGTCACTGCTTACAGCGGGTTGAAAATAGAAAGAGTGACTGTTTCTATTTATATTAATTCCATTATTTCCTGTACCATTACGTTCATATGAGTCTGGAATATTATTAAAATGCTGCATACATTTTTCGGCAATCTCTTTTGGTTCGGTTATTTTCTATACTTAAGTTGATGATTTCGTGTTTAGGTGTGTTTCTGTTTTCATTTATTACATTCCAAGCACTTTTTATTTTGTTTTTTGCATTTAGTATAATTTTGTTGTAATATAGTCGCTTAGCTGCCCTTAAAACTCTGGCATATACCTTTTTATATTTTTTATAGGACTCTATAAGAAATACATCTCCCGTCTTAGACAAATCATACAGATAGTGAAGCTTATTGCTTGATGTTAAGATACTTTTTGTAATCCATCGTTTTCTGGCTGTTGTTTTTACAGTTTTGGTTATAGCTGGGGGGAATGCTATGTCAACGTAATACTGAAACGTTTGTAGGAATAAATCAAACTTTTCATTAATATCCACAGCGCAAGGATAAATGTGGTCCTAGGTTTCTTGACCTAGGAGAGCGTTGATGTTGGATTTAACGACAGGGGTAGACATTATTTATTCATGCCAAGCTCAAGGTTATGCTTTTTGCAACTTACTCATTCATTCATGAAAAGTTATATATTTTCTTACAATGTGTGATATTTTTTATATAATGCTAAATGAATATTCGAGCTTGAATTTGAATTACACGGGTCCCTATCAGAGATCGCTAAGGATAGAATTACACACATTACAAATAAGAAGCTGATACTTGATCCTATTTTATTTTATGGACATGTAAGCAACTAGGTGTTGCAACAATGAGTATCGCTTAAATGATGGCATGGGTGGCAATACCTGTTACACATTTTTACAGCTGACAGAATGATAGTTGCATGAAGCAGATGTGTTTAGGATGTGTTAGATGCACAAAATACAATAAAAATACAGCTATTTTTTTCATAACAGCTCAGCGACTACTAAATAGTGAAATAAGCCAATTTTTAGACAATAAAATATATAGTTCCTCTCAAATAAACCTGCTGACATATTATGCCCAAATACATTTAATGCGTTGCACGTAGATCAGATTTTGGACCACAGTATTTACAGGTTAAGAGGTTATGCATATGGCTATTTTCACGATTAAAAAATGAAAGTTCAATTTTCTGTTCCTTTTCTAACTTTTGTTCCGCAATATCCAATGCATTTCACAAAACCATTCATGAACGCAGCCCTTACCAAGAGACGAGGCCCAAAGATCACTTGAAAGCATCAACATTATATTCACTAATAGATGAGCTAGTTCAACCTATCACACTAGCAACAGCCCGTTATTCCAAGTTCAACATCTCCATATTCAAGAACAAACTGCAATGGAGTTGTTGAAAGATAAAAATGGACAAAGCAACGAAAAGGACGATGCATAGTTGCCAACAGAATAACCGAAACGACGAGATAATGCAGCAACGCGAGCAACGACGAAGCAGGCCTTAACACGTCGTTTATAACTGGTGCAAAACTGCAGAACGTTTCTGCGCTTACAGATACAAATGGGAAAATAAAGATTCGTAGAAGTTAAAAATGGCTTATTTTTCAGGCTTCCACAGTGCGCCTTGCATCCCCAAACAGTGGTGGCGCAAACACAACATTTTTACGCACGATGACTTTGGAATAAAGTCAATATGACCTTGAAATAACTTTTGAATGACGTTATCTGGTCAAACAAATATCATGTTCAGATTCAGTGCAAACGTACAAGGGTTTCAAATGGATCCAAACACCCTGAGAGAACAATCTTAATTTTACCTTGAAATAACTCCTAAATGACGTCTCCAGGTATTACAAATGCCATATTTGGATTCACAGATCGAAAAATCTGTAGGTGGAGGTTTCCAAATAGATTCAAGCACCGCCAGACTTAAATTCAAACATCCAGAAAAGTACAATATAATCTTTTTCCAAAACTGGAAATTTGATTTTGAAATGATCTTACACCTGATAGATATGGTCAACCAATTTCGTCATTGAGATCAGCAAACCCAAAAACCCCGAAATACCCATATGAGGTCCAGTGATAAATGTTGACATGTGTTATTGGAAATAAATTCTTTATGCACTTTAATAAAACTCGAGACCTTAGTTGCTACTCTAAACGCGTATCATACACGCATAAAAGGCTGTATTGACCTTCCCTACATCCCATACAAAAAAGCCACACATCATGTCGCTCCCCCACAAACCGAGCCATTTATAATTGTGGAAAATTTGTGGACCGACCACCATCAAATCGCATCATGCAGGCCAACCCCTCGTCGTTCCATTATGAAAATTTTATTTGTTTTGCACCCCGGCTCGTGTCAAGTGTTTTATTCTGGTTCATAAAAGTCCAGACAGGGAAAAACGCCCGAATAATTATTATCACGTTATCCTGTTTCGGCCACGCTATGTAAAGGTAGCAGACATAAATGTAGGTTGCGGCCTTGTTAGGTGAGGATATGAAAATGCACCTCGTCAAACTGAAAATGTGACAAACAGGTCAAATCTGAATTAAAAGTACGACCTATAGCTCTAATGTCAATAAAACCAGTAAAACAGAGAGGTGGCCAGGAGCTCTATTCTTGAGTTTGAGAGAGTAGAAATTGTGAGAGAAAGTGGCAAAAAGTGGCCAAGAAATGCAGCACTCTTGAAATCATTTCTACCGAACAGTGAATGGATTCACTTTAGGGAGTCGCGATTACTCTTGGTACCGACCAAGAGAATCTGGGAAAATTGGTAGAAAATAGCGCTATATAACCTTAGAATTGATGTGCTTGGCATTGTGATTGTCGTTCCTGCTAAACATATTGCAAAAAAATGGAGAATTTCAATCAATTGATGTATTGGAACGAGATTAACGAGAAGCAGTTGAGAAAGGGGGGATTGGGAGAGACATTCCTGATCACTGAGATGCTTTGATAATTTCGGATCGAAAATTTGTACAGATATTTAGGTTGACCAAAGGTTTGTTGGAGATATTGACTCCATTCATGCAACCACCCCCACGAACTTCTGCACTTTCGATCACAACAAAGTTAAGAGTAGATATTAAGTTTTAGACATTCTAAAACAGTATTCTTTAATCTATGCTTGAATTTTCCCTGGTGATTTTAAGGGTGTTCTCGGAGAAAGTCAATCATTTACCCTTTTGTTCATTTGTAATGTGTTTTATTAAGTTTTTGGCTCAATAGATAAAATTATAGGAGGAAATCTTGACCAAAGTCTTTGGCTAGTTTTTGACTGTCAAAATCATCTGCATTTTGATTGGTTTAGCACGTTTACTCAAACCACGCGACCCTGTGTCTTGATTTCCTTTCTTCTTTCTATCGAGTCCTTTCAAGAATACAGTATTTTCGAATCGATAAAAAACCGGGGGAATAGAAAAAGAGAGGGAGTGTGATTTTTCAAAAATAGGGGCACTGTTAGGGGGCCTCTATAATATTATACAGGGTTGTCCAATAGGGACGCAGGAAAGTAAACGTCAATTTGACATAGACGCCATCTTTGTTTTCTGTCACCGACATGTCATTTTGTTAGTTGAATGTTTACCATTGATCGCTATGGAGTCGTATTCGATTGAAGACCGCATTAAAGTTATTCAAGAGCACTACAAAAATGGTGCAAAATAAAAAAAAAACGTTTCGCGCGCTTCGTGAACATTTCGGTCGCAAAAACCGCCCAAACGAAACAACCATCGGTCGTCTGATGCGTAAATTCGAGGCAACAGGTTCTGTGGCAAATCTACCAGGCTCTGGCCTGCCAAGGAGCGTTCGCACACCGGAAAATATTGCTGTTGTGAAGGAGAGTGTGAGAGACAATCCGAAACAATCAACAACGCGTCGATCCCAAGAATTGGGCATTTCTAGAACCAGTTTGCTCCGCATTCTCCACAAGGATTTGAATGTACACGCCTACAAGATCCAATTGACGCAAGGGCCGACCATTTTTCGCGCCGAACGTTCTCAGATTGGCTCCTTGAACACCGCCAAATTGATGCCAATTTTTCATCAAAAATCATGTTCAGCGACGAAGCGCATTTCACTTTGAATGCGACGGTAAACAAGCAAAACTGCCGCATCTGGGCGAACGAAAATCCCCGTGAGTATCAAGAGCAGCCGATGCATCCTCAAAAAGTGACTGTGTGGTGTGCATTGTGGTCAAAAGGCATCATCGGACCTTACTTTTTCGAAAATGCGGCCGGGGACGCCGTTACCGTCAATTCTGAGTGATATCACGTGATGATAGAGGACTATTTTTTGCCGCAACTTGAAGGAATGGATATGGACGATGTTTATTTCCAACAAGACGGTGCAACATGCCACACAACCAACGTCAATATCCATCGATTGCCGTCCTTCTTCGGTGATCGCGTGATTTCTCGCAGAGGAAATGTGCCATGGCCACCAAGATCGTGCGATTTGACTCCCTTGGACTTCTTTTTATGGGGATATTTGAAAAGCAAAGTCTACGTCAACAAACCAGCCACCCTCCAAGAACTCAAAAACAACATCATTGCCGAGATAAATGCCATAGAACCGACCATGTTGCAAAATGTCATTGAAAATTTCGACCATCGCGTGGACGTCTGTAAATCTAGTTGTGGTCAACATTTGAGCGATATTATTTTTCATACATAAATGGTATAAATAAACCTTCAAAATAAAGTACCCAACTTGATTTGAATATCAATCTTTCTTGTTTTAATATGCGTTTACTTTCCTACGTCCGTTTTGGACAACCCCAAATGAATTACTGTTTGTCTAAGGAATATAGCAAAATCGTTCGAGGAAATTGCAAGAAGACGAAATATTTGGTGAAAATATATCAAAAGGAATACTCTCCAAAAATATGGGTCATGCTAAGAAAACAGCTTGCATGTTATTTTTATTAGAGGGAAATAGGCATAAACATATTTTCTCATATAGATATTTTATTGCTAACAGAATGTAATTTGGCACCTTTTATAGGCCTTCTGGTACTTACAATATACATTTCAGAGCATTGAAATCGGCAAATAAATCTCCAAGTTTGAGTTTTTTTGAAATAACTAATGGTAATGTCAATATATGACATACATTTCTGTCAGAAAACTCTATTCACTTGTACAAAGATTCAATATATCGACATAAACAAATGAGCTTGATGATTGAGGGCAAGTAAAGTCACATTGAAAATCTAGTTATTCCACCTTGTAGAGGAGAAAAACCAAAAATATTAATGTGTGATTTACTTTGAAATTTCACCTCAAATGAGATGAGAATAAGATACAAATGATTTTGGGAAAGTTTGCATTTTGTCGTCTATCTCTGGAGACACACTGAATGGCAAATATTCCATATTCTTATTTACGGAAATGTGCAACTTTGCCTTCATTCAACAAAATTCTACTGTTCCCTGACCCTGGTGGCGAGAGTCGAGTCTAATTTGAAACACCCGGCAGGTATTGAGCAAAGACTTCAAAATTACCAAGGACATGATTTAGTCTCCCGTGAATCAAGCAATTTAAATTTCTGAAAAACACGGCTCCCTATTACAAAAGACGATCCGAATAACATCCTCAATAATGACCCACTTTTTCTTCTTAATTGCCTAATTACAGCCCCTAAAACTCCCAAGAATTTTATATAAATATCCTTGCGGTTTGAAAATTGTTTCCAGGTTCGAAAACTGCCTGCGGCACTGAGCAGGGGAAGTCGCGTCGACAATTTCGAGAGCATTCTCAAAGGACAACTACCAAAGCTGTGCCTTATTTTTCTCGTGTATTTTCCCCTTTGTTACAGACCAACATGCGGGTGAGAATGTGCCACCTGAGACTGAGTTACCCTGACATGTTTATTCATCAGTTTGTTGATTTTGCTAGGACGTATTATGCAGGGTGTATATCGAAATAGGACAGCACAAAGCATCATCTATTATCAGGATCGACTACTGAAAGAGTGACCGCTAGAGGCTGAAAATTCTGGCGGCATAGTATGTGCAGTCTACTCTTCATTAAACAACTAAGCATGTTGCTTTTGTCAGTCTGACTAAAGACAGACAACCATGGACAGATGTTTCGTGCTTTTTGTCCAGTTATCAGCATGGTCTAAGCTTGGTTCCAGGGACGACGAACGGAAGCATATCAACTATCTGATATCCGAAATATGAGATCTATCGAAGTAAGTTAGCACAAAGCACGCACCTAGTAGGTATTGAGGTCTGCTTGACCACCGTCTACTGATTTTTAAGTCAGTTTAGGTTTGTTTATTATATATTAACTTCACGTGTCTAATTTGACTGTAAGGTTGTTATTGATGGTTTCTCTGATATTTAAAACTGTGGACTCATACATGTAACTGTTCATCTTATGACCAAGGTTTATTGCTGTAGTGTTCCTCCATCAGAATATAGAATTTCAGAGACGTCAGAAGCCATTGTATGTGAATCAAGCACCCTGCTACCGTGTGTATTATTAAACGAGCAGATTTACGGGCTCCACTATGTCGATGACACTAAAATATGGAACACATACCGCACTACACGAGCAAGCGCAGTATGAGCATAAAGCTCAATTTAGAGATACCCATTTCTACTACTATTTCGTCTATTTGAGAAATCTAGTAGTTCAATCAAAGCTCGTTCAAACGTCGATGTCATATAACAGGTGTGTCAATGGATATATCGGGTCCTTTGTTTAAATAAAGCGAACACATTTGGGAAAAATATCATGTCGGTTCATATTGTAGCGTTTTTTGGGTGTATATTCCACAAGAAGAAATGCACTAATTTATGTAAAACACAACACAACTAACTTTAACTTAACTATCTAGAACATTTATGTACACCTACTATTTATGTCTGACTACTTATTTACGAATTATTATGTCCCGCCATTCACTCAACTCTGCTTCCCTCTCCTGGCCGTCGGCTTATATATTCCGCAACGCAGGTACTCGTCAGTTCGAGAAGGTTCCGGTACGCCATATAGCCACATAGTCCAGAACCTGCGGTGCCAGTCTTCGATCTCGAAGGAGAGTGCCTAGCGCGGCCCCCAACAGATTACGCTAGTAGCCTCGTATCGAAGGAGTCCCTGGCGCGGTTCCCAACAGATGTCGCTAGTAATATCACTCATTCTTGTTACAGTATTCTGAGGGTGTCATGTTTCATAAATAATATGCTCCAAATACTCCTGCAATCTCTTCTGGCACAAATGCAGCTCAATTTCACCAATAACTCTAAAGATGTTAATTCATTTAGGTCAGTAGTCACTTGTCGACTATTTGATTCAATTTTAGTCTTGAGGAATCCCCACAGAAAAATGTCAAGCGCGCGCGTTTAGATTGCATGATTCTACAAGAAGCCGGCAGTTGTGAAATAAACACGATAATGATGAGAGCGTTTCTGTCACAATTCCAAAGTGTACCTTGCTGTATAACACGTGGCCCTATCTTTTTGGAAAAACATATTGTTAAGGTGCATTTCGTAACGGAAGTTCCCTAAACTTCACTGCACCAATCTATAACAACACGTATCACTAATCTATCAGAAATTTAGTTCGCGCTCGTGTCGGCTGCTCTGAGGTAACTCATCCAATCTTCTCCATCGTCTACTATTTATATACATGTCACCTATTCTTGAATCAGCTTAGAAAACTCGAACGTAATCGAAGATTCAAGGCTCTATAGTTCTGAATGCCTCCGGCGCGATGGTTCATACACTGTCGCCTACAGATGGCATCACCGTGTAATCGGATGATTCAGATGCACATGTGTAATATGAAATCGAAAAATGCCCCCAAGTTTAAATGCCGGAGTAATTATTTTAACTTCTGTCAGTTATCACCATATTCGAATGATTAAAGTTATCTATATTCCTTATTCTGTTCGCATCTGTTACCTTGTATGATGGACATGCCACATGGGAGCTCAGACTATAAAATACGTAGGTGTTTACTTATTGGATAATAAATTGTGCCCCATGATGGATTAGCTGTTAATTGAATCACCTGTCTGCTGATGCTGAGCAGAGCTTTCGTTAATGCTCGTTGCATGTACGCTCAGAGAATGTTTACTTTGAGTTTGTTTTCTAGAAGCTTCAAGATGTTGCTTTAGGTGCATACTGTATCTATATAGACAACGTCGGTACTCGTTCTATAGCATAAGGAGGTTCTAGACGATATTGTTGCGAAATGGCAGCTCTCGCTAATGTGGATGCCTGAGCGAACAGAGATATTTGGTGATGCAATATTGCAGAATGCAATTTTATAAAATGAAATGAAAGACCAGCTTCACCCTTCAGGAACGCCTTTATCTGTTCAACAGAGCCACTCATTATCTAAATTACAAAATATCTAGGTAATGATATTAGTGAGTTAAATCAATCACAAATACGCATAGGTAAATGATAATGACAACCTATAATCCATTGACTTATTATGATTCAAGATGTAAATGTTAATCATGACGTATGAGGTATTTGCTACTGCAGGGAGCATCTAAGCGAGCAATACTCTAGCAATATTTGGTTTTAATTGTGGCAGGTACACCCCAGCCATGATGATCATATTGCATGTGTCGGCTATATCAGCTATATCTCGGCTATATTGTCTGTAATCCATAGACACATACACTTGTGAGAGTTTCTTAGGGCTACATGATCAAGTACGACTGCCTGATGGAATTGTACGCGTCGCGACAGCTTACATTAGATTGCATTACATCGACAATCTGACATCAATACACGAAAATGTGTCGGATACGTCAAACATAGGTAACAGTATAGCTGGTATCTACTAAAAATATTGCCGTATGGATCTGGCTACAGTATAGAAGCTAGATAATGGAGTAAAAGTATTGCTAGCCATTAGTATCTCTATTTACAGTAAGTTAACACTTTGATATGAGAGACGTCTCAGGTGGATATTTTATATTGCGCACGCGCCATCTACGGAACCGGGAATTAAATTAAATTATGGATAGATTTAGAATTATGGATGTATTATGTATTTTTCGTTCGATATGCACCAAACTTCTAGTTTCTCATATCTCAGTAAGACCGCATTATAGGGACGCATGCTTATATACGAACTTCCTGTGCTATTTTTACAAGTTTTTATTTAACTCGTTAGCATACATGTTAGTTATTAGTGTGTATGTTAGTATGTAAGCATGGAACTGAATATTGAATCAGTTAACCTCAACCAATTGAGCTGAAATTTTGTACACACATTTTGTGCATGTGACAATACAAAATGAATTAACTGCTGCAATTTTGAATCCCATATGTGGAATGCTACAAAACGGCGATTCATCTACCATAGCAACCACTATGATATGGGTGTCAAATGAAAGGGCTTAATAAGAGAAACACAATAAGCAAGTGAGGTGATTCTAAATCCAGTAAGGCGGCTGCTTCAAAATGGCGATTGATTTTTTTTATACCTACGGTATGGGTATCAAATCAAAGGGCATTATGAGCGGTGAGAGAAAACAACAAGAAAAATAACGTCATTCTAAATCAAACATGACCGCTACCGTAGAATCGAGATTTATAATTTCCATAGTATCCCTTATATTATGAGTATCAAATGAAAGAGCTTGATGAGGGAAACATTCTAAATCTACTATGTTGGCCGCCGTTAAACGGCGATTTATAATTTTCATGATCACCGCTATGATATGGGTATCAATGAGACTAACAGAATAAGCAAATTCTATAAGGCGATTGCCGCAAAATATCGATTTACCATCATATGATTTATATCTGAAAACTATATAGAGAACATTCCAAGCCAGCTATTTGACATGATAAATATAAAAAGTAAATAAAAAATGGTAAAATGAAAAAATATATTTTTGAAAACAACCTTTCATTTCGCTGTTAGTAAAGTGAACTAAATATTCTTTTTCCAATTTGAAATTTTTAACCAATGAAGAAGCACCTTCCTCTCATGTTCTCAAATAAAAGCGTGTTACGACACGCTTGTATTTCAAAACTTGAGATGAAGGAGCTCTATTACTGTTTGAATATTTCCAGTCGAAAAAAGTATTTTCAAATTTTTACTTCACCTTACCAAAAGCTAAATGTTGTTTTAATAAATATATTTTTTAAATTTTATTTATTTGAAGTATTTTCTGTCCAGAAATACTATAGTACGTACCTGAGACATCCTAAAGCCTCTAGAAAACAAATTCAAAAAATGTATTAACGAAGGATTTGTTCAGCAGCATCAGACAGGTGATTTCAATTAACAGTTAATCCATCATGGCGTCCAATTTATTACCCTAAAGCGGTACTCCCACGTATTTTACGGAATTACCGGAGGCCGTCGGCTATATTCAATTTCATCTTTTCAATTTAAGCATTAATTAATCACAAGCTTGTATAAAAAGCGTGTTAATCTCGCATTATGAACACGTCCATTGGGGATTTACAAGCTTGATTGGGTACTTTTTTGTAATAGCCAGCTTTCAATGGAAAGCTTATTCAGAATATTCGATACCAAGGATTCAATTAATAACTGTATCGCAAAGGAAAATCACCTGCTTTATGTATTTAGTATTTCAAGGACTCCACAAAAAGATGCATCAGAGCTAGAATCCCGAATCTATGTAATAAAATTTTACGTAATTTTACAGAAGAGCATTTTTTTGTTTTACATGCTTACACAGGAGGATATTTCAATCAAAATCTAAAGAAGCGCCAGTGAACATGGTCATCATCCATAGAACAGAACTGGATCAGATCCTATTTCCAGTATTGTGCTGGAAAATTAGGCCAGAACTATCATATGTATACAACCTGGATATGTTCTACCATTGATTAACGTATTTTACGTGAAGATGAACAACCATATACCGGATTTAGGTGTCTTACAGGGGATCTAACAGATACTATCGCTACCTATCAGAGAGTGACAGAACACAACAATGAATATAGAAATATACTTTAAAAAGAGTTAGGGTGTTTGGTTTTGCTAGTGTCTCATAGAGGGCGTTAAGATTTTCAATCCTTTTGAGGCGCCTCCCTAGTGTCGGAGTCACCAGTAATCTATGAGACAGCAGCAGGAAAAAACACTCTAATCCTTTGCAAAGTAAATTTCTAAATTAGTTTTTGTGTTCTGATGCTCTCTCATGGTGACTTTCAGATATCTTTTTTGACGCCAGAAGACATTTTATGATTGGCTATCTTCAGGTAGAATACGATAATCAATGGTTCAACCAAGGATAATTCACACTTATAGAATACATCTGCATGAAAATAATTTGTTTAGACTTTCGAGTTATGCTATATTATTCCATCTCTCGTTCACTCTAAAAACGCGAAATTGCCAATAAGGGACTTGGGCTGATTCGGCACTACAGGTACGAGATATGATATCTCTACACATCCACATGCTTATCCTTTTGACTGTCGAGCCTTGCTGATCTCCTAATGAAGATTAAGATATCCTAACTTTCCGATGAATATGCGACTTCACTATCATGCTCTACGGCTCTGAATAGGTCTAGGTAGTGTAACACTGTTTCGCCTTTCTTCCAGCACATGGGGCAGATGTGATCTATCTTCCCCCTTAACAGCGACAAGTTTCCTGTTCAGTATATAGTGACCGATTAGAACCCCCACCAGAAGATTGAGCGATTCCCTACTTCTGTCAAGTAGCCAGCACGTCAGACGTTTGTCGGTGCCTGCTACGAGCCTCTTGATATGTCTGCAGTCTACGTCCATTCGTTCAACTTGGCGTTGACCTGGCGCTTATTTATGCCCAGTCTAGGCTAAGGACTGATACAGGACCTTGTGGGCCCCTGCCTAGCCAGACCATAATCGGCTCTCTCGTTACCTGGTATTCCACTGTGTTCGAGGAACCAAAGGAAGGTCACTTCTTCATTGAAAACGATACCTTGCAACTTCTTCAGTATTTACAACTAGATCTTTCGACATGAACCCTTTGAAGAATCACATTTCCATGGAAAATATACTGAAATAACAAATTACGTTCGCTAAAAATGAAACGCTGACTTGTCTAACAACTTTTCGAAAATAATGGTCGTATTCATCACAACATAGTGCTACGGTAGCGATACATTATTTTCTGCTGAACGCACATGATCACTTTGAGCGCTACCGGAACGATAGCCATTTTCTCCATCATAACAAAAATATATTCCGCTCTTGATCAAGTGATAAGCCAGACACCTTTTTAATGGTTTCAATGTCTTGTGTTTGCTTTTCCCTGTTTGAAAACAGTGTAGATATCTTGTTAAAATCACGCTAATATAAAACATTATGAAAGAACATTTCAAAATGTATCTGCAAATAGGGAAAAACGGAAGCTAAGATAGAAAATATAACTTACGAGTATAAAACAATCTTAATTCTGTCATAGTGCTACGTTGTGATGAAGGTGACTATTGTATTGAACAGTGACACCCTGACTTGAAGCACCCATCTCAACAGTGATCTGCATGGACCGTTAATCGTTTGATCTTTGAAACAAGAGCATGTCAACGTATCCAAAGCCCCTATGATTTTTACCGAGAAAGAGCGGCACAAAGCTGCCTGTGTCTGTAATTAACGTACTCCGTAGTGTTGGGCTTGCACCTCCCCTTTGAGGGTACATATTGGAAAGCTATAGGTCAATGCGCTTAGTCTGACGGTAAGCTGGTGTAATGCTGGAATCTATTGGAATGCAATAAAGGGTCGTTAAATTATTCCAAAAAGGGCCTAAAACGATTTATATAAAAGTTACTTGGGAGATCAGGATATCTATAAATATGATAAAAAAATGGTATCAATTAGGTTGATTTTGTACTCCCCCAATAATTCTGTCATTAAGCAGATTATGTTAATTTTTTTTTTCGCAATTGCAATAGTTTCTGGTCAGTAGCGTGGGAAGTTAAAAATAGAATATTTTAAAAATGGTCGTCTGTAGTAGACTATTCTCTATCTCTCATAAAATAAGTTACCGTGGAATTGCGGAATATAGGTTCATATAGGATTAACTTTAGCTAAACTTAAGTTCTGAGAAAAAAATAGTTACGAACATATCCAATAGAGAAGTTAAATGGATCAGGTCAGCTAAACATACAATTAATCCATATATATTACGAGCCCCTTCCCACTTCAGTTGGCCCAACTATTGAAAACTTAGTTTTTTTCTTATCAAATACAAATAATAAAAATGTAGCAGGGTGTTCTAGATTTAAAATATTAACAATGAATATTTCGATAATATATATAGTAGAAAACACCAACTTTATCTCTCCCTAATCAAATTTGCAGCATAAAAATAACACATGTTACAATTACAGCATATCGACATATTTTCATTTCAATGCAAAATAAGTCTATAACGCATAGGTGGCTGTGAAAAATAAAAGCCATGACAATTGTTTTTATTAATCACAGCTGTCAGATTACGTTTAAAACAGTTTTGGGTAGTTAATGTTTTCAAAATGGGTAGAGGAAAAGTTATTAGTGAGAAAATTCGGTTACTGATAATCAAATGTTTTAATTCTGGAAAATCCAACTCAGAAATTGCAACTTTGTTAGACTTCTCGCGGTACAGTGTGAGAAATATTGTTAGAAGATATAATTTAATTGGTTCAGTTAATACATAATAAAAGCCACGATATGTGAAAAAAGTAATATCACAAATGCCAACCGAAGAGCATTAAGAAGAATAATCGTGAAAAACAGGCGTGCTCTGTGGAGTGACGCTGTTGGAAGGAGAATCTCGAGGTCCACAACTCATAGAGAGGCCCACAAACTGGGATTTAGCACTTGCAAGGTAAGTTTTCCTATAAAAAAAAGTGAAGTAAAATCCCTAAAGTGGCACAACTTGTTTATAGGCTAAAGAAAAGCCACTATTAACTCCACTGCAAAAGAAAAATCGGCTTAGGTGGGCTAAAGAACATGGACAATGGACACCTCAACAATGGTGTGCAATACAATGGAGTGAAGAGGCCCGAAGTTTGTGTTGGTGACAGTCGCAGTAGAGTTATTCGCAAAAAAATGAAGCATTCCATATTGACTGTCTGAAGAGAAAAGAGAAATTTCCAGCATCCATTATGGTCTGGGGCAGTATGTCATCAAAAGGAATAGAAAAACTTCATTTTATTGATCGAAATGTGGATACAAACAAATATTTGGAAATTTTAGAAGAATCGCTTTTACCAGTGATGGAAGAATGTCTGACATCCGGCCAAGATTTTGTGTTTCAGCAAGATGGCGCAGCGTGCCATACCTTAAAAAAGGCTATAAAATGGATGGAAGAAAATAATGTACCACTTTTGAAATGGGTTTCTAGCAGTCCGGGTCTGTCACCTATTGAAACTTTGTGGCACGAGATGAAAAAAGTTCTTCGACAACATCCTGCTCGTACAATCACCGAAATGAGACAAAAGCTTCAAGAAATATGGGATTGTTTTACACCAAATTTTTGCCAAAACTTGGTTAACACTATGCCCCAAAGAATTTCAGCCGCAATAAAAAATAAAGGTGATGTTACCCAATGGTAATCTTTCAATTGTTGTTTTGTTAACTTCGCGCATTTATTCGCACATGTTTATTTGTTCAGATGTTTTATTAGTTATCGGTCTAAGTGATTTCAAATATGTATTTTTTACGACTAGAGTATACATAAAATGTTTTTGAGAAAATAAAGTGTTTTAGAAGTAAATAGTTTCGTCATGTTTAGTTTATAAAGGCATATTTTGGTACAAATCTTGAAGTGGGCCTACTGAAGTGGGAAGGGGCTCGTATTTCCCTACCTTATAGTAACTGTCAATCTGGCAACGTTGCCCCTTTTCATATCTTCAGACGCGGGCTCCAGCCATCGAAGCGCCGCCGCCATATGTCAGGACAATCAAGCAGACCGTTAAGTCGGGCGCTGAGCCCACACACCATTAAACATTTCTCTATCATTCTTTTAGACAAATGTACGGAGAATAGTATGTGAAATGTAGCTAATAGGTGCGGAGTTGGGAGTTGATTCGAAAAATTAAAGAAAAATGAGACATTCCCTCCCATACAACTCCCTTCCCCCTAATTTTTTGCAATTTTTTTGTTAAAAAATGACCACGATCCCATGAAACTTCAAAAAATAACGTTTAAGCGATTTTAATTTTTTTCATTTTCGGCCTTTTTTTCAGCCGCCACTGAACCGATTTTCAAAAACAAAAGTTTGTTCGTCCTTGGCGTAGCAGTATAACCCTGTGTAAAAGTGTTATTCAAATCCGAGTACTACTTTCCCAGTTATAGAGGGGCTAAGAATTACCGAACAGACAGACCGACGAAAATGAGTGACATGGTTTTGTGTGAGGTACATATCATATAACATCAAAAAAACATAATAGTTGCGTAGAAAGAAAAAATATAAAGGTCCGACTGCAGTAACTGAAAATAATGCATTTTTAGTTGTGCTGTCGAAACGAATTTAAGGCCATCTCAAATATGAATATCGAAACCGCTTGTGCTGTAGCTCGTGAAATAGAAATTTCAAGGTTGAAGTGTAGAATCCACCATTTTGCTTTTACAAAATTTTGGTGTACCCGCCAGCAATTTAGAGATACTCCATTTTTAAGAATCTATCAAGCCGTTTCAGAAGTAATCCGTAAAAAGGAATTTCAAGGTCAAATCTTTTATCAAAATCCTTCCATTTGCTTTTATCAAATTTTTATACAGCCAGTGTCACACGCGCTGCTAAGATGAATCCAAAGACATCGCATATGTCAAAATCCAGTCAGCCGTTTGGCCTATAGTCGGTAAAATAGAATTTTTTGGGTAAACATGAATAAATGAGTTATGATAGAACTATGAATGTATGCTTACATAGGAATAGCTAAGCATACCCTAAAGCCTTAATAGCATCAAAAACTTCCAAACTCCACTATTTCAGTTTGAAGTAGTTTCTTGATGATGCGACAATGGGGGGGGGGGCATTAAGCGTAGACGTAGCCTATTCTATTCGACTCTGGGCTGAGAGCAACAGTAGAACAGGAGACGAAACAGCACTCTATTAAGTACATAAACAATAACTTTGCCACCGCTGCTATGCCAGGATCGTTGAGTTGTGTGTGGGAAGCCTGGGAACGCTGGAAAATGGGAAGAGAACTTAATTGGAGAACTTAAACAGCATAATAACCGATGGTAACCGATACGCCAACAATCAGGCACGGCGATGGCATCAGCTGGGTCTGGAATTATTTAGTCTTCGTCACCAATTATTAGAGGTTATGCAATATTTGGAATGACAGACATTGATAAACTAAGTCAGACAGCTAAGGTCCCAGAGATATATACGTATATATATATACGATAGTTTGACTTGTGATAACGTAAGTGATCTAGAAGACTGAATAGCATAGTTTCTTTTATTTATATCGATAAAATAAGGAAGGATTTATCATATATCAGGAGCAGATAATAATAATGTAGCTTTGTACTGTTTAGCATGTCACTGATCGGTAACCAGTGCAACTTGAATTTAAATCCAATAATTACATTGTAGTGTGTGTCAGTCACTTACAAAAGCAGCTATCACTTTTTTCTATTCCAAATAGTACCTGTGGTGCCTTTCTGAAATGAATATTCAATGAGCAATCTTTTTGATGACATGTTCGAGGTATGTCATATTTTTTTCACTTTACTGTATTTATTTATTTGATTTTATTTTTATCCAGAGATACATTTGTGTACCCATTGCAAAGGAGACAACTTCTTGTTCCTCTTTTATATATAAGCACATCTTATATGATAAGCTCTAAATAAAAAAGTTATGTCTAGTCTCCATTCATTACGAATGTTCCATCCACTACCGTAATTTTATATTGCAATGCTGGAAGTTCTGATAACTAAGTTTTCAATGTTCTTTGAGATAACAGTTTGTATTTGACCTCATAATTTGTAAAAACTGCTCACGTACTAATGCAGAACGTTGTATAATGATTATATAATAAAAAGTAAATTTTCCAATATTGTAATTAACTATGATCTGCTTTTTTCAATAAGTTTATTTCAAACCTGCGAAATATTGTATTGCTTAATGGATAGCCTTCCCAGTACCATATACACTGTATGACACAATACTATATTACGAGTAAATGTTGATGAAAAGTTCGACTGAAACTGCTAAGAAAATGGAATGGCTCCCTAAAAAAGTTGACATTTGTCACAATATTATTAGATGCATGTATCGATATGTAAAGAAAAGGTATAAATATATAGTAGATATATATTATTTGGATATACAAACTTATACTTTCAAATAAGGACATTTCTAAAATAGATTAAAATACATTGTGTAAACGAAATCCACTCATTTGACTGATTTCATCCAGCATCGGCAGCATCGTTAATACTTAGAATGAGACCACTTTTTCACAGTATCAGCACCCAGTGTGGTGTTTGGATGTTAGTAACGTAAGCAATATTTACTTATTAGCTATTTTCGTTTTTTTTGCAAATTCTGTGAATTCTAATATTAGTACTTGTCTATGCTCAACAGGAAAAAGCAAATTCAGAGTTTCTTCAAATGTTATGTCAGAAAGAATTCAGTGATACAAGGGAATTCCCGCGCACGCTATTCACTTTATATAAACATGTGTCGTAATGGTTTAAATTTTTAGCTACAGGATGTTGGATTTTTGAGAAAGATATCGTTTTAATTTTCGAAAATGCTTTATAGATTATTATTATTTTTGACATGCTATGGGAGGACATACAATGACATGTTTCAATCTAAGAAGTTATTCTATCAGTAGCGTCGCTGCGAAGATTCATTGTGATATTTTTCCAAACAAAAAATGGTACGCCACGTTTTTATCGGAGTGAATACTTTTTCTTGTTAGCTTCATCATTTCTACATAAAACCCCTCTTACTTTTTTTTGTCCTCAAATGCAGCGTTTTCAATTATAACGACAACATGGTAACTGCTAACAATTTAATAAATAGAAACGACCTCCGATCAATCCGATCCACAGCTTTGCTGATGACAGCACTCTACATGCAGGAATTCAGAGTTCCAAGCCGATCTTTGCCGGTGAACTGGAGAGAAGAAGCCTAACAGCGACGTTATCTCTAACGAGCGATCTGGAGCTTATCACTGTTTGGAAACGTAACAATCTGGTACAGTTCCAAAACGCAGGACTGTACCTTGACTAACAAGAACCGCCCTAGCGCTTATCCGGTTTCGATGAATGGCCGAGTTGTACCAAAGAGCCGTTCATTTTAGCTGGTGACAGTCCAGATCACCGAGGACTTAATGTAGCACGAACACAGCTTCCTTACTCTGTACCAGGACCACATAAGATCTAGCCTCGAGTACTGCGCACATGCTTAGAGTACTGCCTTGCCGATAACATTATCCATGCTGTTCAGAGGAAGGCTGTCCGGCTGATCGATTACTCTTCAGTACCAGACCGCTTCGGCACACTTTCTCACCGACTTGGCTCTCTTGTACTTCTATGTAAATTGCCTTGATTTGACTAGATCATGTATCAAACCATCTCGTAAATAGCAGTCGTGTTATATCATTATCTAGATTTTTCCTTTGCTTCTGTGTAAAAAATACTGTAATATGATTTATCGCGGAATTCTGGTGCACATAAAACCAATATTATTGGCTCCATTTACTTGTCGTAAAACACCCACGCAAATCGTAAACTGTCCTCTTTATTACCGGTTTTTTCTTAGCATGGCAATTCGCAAAAATACCTGAGTACATTGTATAAAACGATCCATCATGTTTCCGCGAAATCGCGGTTTACAAAAGCCTCACGAAATTTTAATTAATAAAGTCGCTCCCGCAAATACATCGCACATTGGTTTATTTTAAATTCTATAAATGTGCGCTTCCAAAATAACCGCTGTGTGAATGTTCCGTTTCATGACAGCGGAAAATCGTGTTTTTTTGGGAAAATTCACTTCGACGCGGTTACTCGGTTGTGGCGTGGTGTTTTTTAATTAGGGCACGATAAACAAACGATGTCAGAAAATGTATACGATGCTTGAGGTGATCAATGTAGTGAGTGTGAGACAGGAATTTTAAGGCGGGGTGGCGTACCAAGAATTTAAGTCACAAGCGTAAGTTTTTTACAACAATCTACAACGCTGTTGGTTCTTACTAACGTGCTTTATATCATAATAGGACTAAGTTCGGAGCTCCGTAGTAGTAGTGTAAAGTATACGGCTTTCGTTTCGCATTAATGAGAAGGAGATTGGTTTCGGAGAAAAAGAATGCAATATTTGTCAACACACATTCTTTATCTAACACTTTAATGCAACAATGCATTAATTTCAATGCTTCGTTTTTTACCTCCTACGAGACTGTGCGAGGTAGTATTGTAATTGCAAAACATTTTGGAAATGAGATATTATGTCTGTATATCTGCCGGCCTGTTGGTCTATCTGGTAATCCTTGGACCTTCTATAACTTGGAAAGTACTTATTGGATTTGGATGAAATTATTACACAAGGTTACTACAATACCAGGGACGACAAATTTTTGTAGTATTTGAAAGTCGTCCAGTCGCGGTGGAGAAAAAGGCCAAAGTCGAGAAAAATAGTAATCGCTCATACGTCATTTTTTGATTCTTCAGAGGATCCAAATGATTTTATAAAAGAATCTTAGAGATAAAAGATTATTGGGTTAGTGCTTATAGGGGGGTGGGGGATGGTTATATCTAATTTATTTGATGTTATTCTACTTATAAGCTCCTAAGATCGGTAATTCTGAGCACCTATTAGCCATATTTCTCACATCATTTTTCCCCGTACATTTGTCCTTAAAACTTAAAGAAATATTTCCGATAGGCGTTTTCATTATTCATACTTCTTGAACGTCCTGTAAATTTTCGCGGATATCACCACGCCTATAACCTTTATCAAGTTTCAGTTAGTAAGTGTACGCATTTTTATGTCTCTCCGCATTGTGCATATTTATATATAGATTTTTTAACTGCTGCGAATTTCTATTTACTGACAGTGATAAATTCGAACAAGGGATTTTTTTTCATGTTTTCTTCGTGCTCAACAAAGTTGAGTAGGTACGTGAGATTTCCAAGGATCAATGGAGGTATAATAAAGATATAATAAAGCGGAAAACATATAAAGGTAAATTGAAAAAAATATATGACCAAGGTAAATATATTGAAAAAATGGCGTCAAGTAAGTTGACTCTGTACTTTTCACGCTACGCTGTCATCAGTTCATAAAGGATTATGTTTGGCACAAGTTTTCCCTTCTGAGAAGAAAGTAAGCTACGAAAATGTAGAACACAAAATTAAACAGCTTTTCTCTTCCCCCTGAGAGGAATTGCTGCAGGCGCACATGCTCCTTGCGATGACCAATCCCGCGTAAATGACGATTGCCCTCAGCAGTGCGGATGCGATTGCCGACTATGACGCGCGACACCCGACTTTAGGAGTTTTAAGGATAAATGTTCGAGAACATCTACGATGAGTTAAAAATGCCAAATATGTGCGTAGAATTACTGGAGTTGGAGGTGTATCAATATACCAACGTCAAAAAGTTTAGATATATTAATAATAATGATGTGTCTTTATTTTTGGATTAAAAACAAACAAACAAAAGAAGCTCATTTGATGAGGGAGGCGGCATTCAACATAGTTGCTCTTCCATGCAACCCCCAACACTCCCCACCCCCTGCAATCCCTACCCAATTTTCAACTACTACAAAAAAGCGATTTTTGTTTATTCGATTTAAAAAACTACAAAGCTGTTGCGTCCTTGGCATAGTAGTAACATTGTGTAAAAATTTTATTGAAATTCGAGCGATACTTCTTAAGTTATAGGCGGTTAACGGACAGACCGAGAGACAGACGGAAATGAGTGACATGATTTTTCGTGACATAATAACATCCAAAAAACATGATATTGCATTGCAATTTTCGCGATTACAATTTCTCAGAATACGCACTAAGATAATTACCATAGTTGATAAACGTTGAAGAATGCAGTTTTGATGAAACATTTGAAACATCCTGCGTTTCTTATGTCGATAGAACTCATTCATACATGATACAAAAATGTATTTTTTGTTGTTGATTTCATCTATTTCAGGCATGAGATCGAGAGGTCGACCACTGCGAGAGTGTATATCAGACAACTGTGGATAGAGGTATGCACGCTGTCCATGGTTGGAATCTACTATATCACCAGAATCGTTAGTCACAATACTGGCTGGGCTATCAAACGTGAATTGAGATGTTTACAGTTCCAGCCGGTAGCTGCCATTCACTTTCGCAGTGACCGATTCCGGTAATAGATGGCGCTCTGCGTTGTCTTATTTCGATATATCTCATACCATGTATAAAAGATAGTTGCTATGCTTTCACTTGTGGTCCAATAGGCGAAGCCTGGAATATGCTGATAAATTGTCAAAAAGCACGAGACAGCTGTCCATGGACGAACGCAGCATGTTTAGTTGTTCAATGAACAGTAGACCACACATACTATACCGCCAGGATATTCAGCCTCTAGCGGTTACAGTAGTGACTGGTCTATTAAACGCGAACTGAGATGCCTACAGTTCCAGCTGATAGCTGCTATACACCCTCACAGTTGTCAATTGTGGTAACATAATGGAGTTTTGCCTTATCAATACTATTACTTGTCGATACTAAAAATTTTACTTGTGTAAGCAATTTCTTTTTAACACCGGTGAACAACGACAACTACTACTGCTTTCAGTTGATGAGAGAAACATGGAGTTACTGAGGTTACAGTCACTATCTTAAAGAGTAGTTTCAACATAATTATGTGTTTCTTCTGGTCACAGAAACATAGTGTTCTATGGAGTTTTGAGCTCTTGGAGGTGCTTGACCCTACCCAACTTCTTTCTTGTTACTCTGAAATCATTGATTAACGTTTCTACCTGAAGATAGCCAACCTGATACCAGACTAACGCGTCCCAAAGTTATCCGAGATACAATAAGATACCGTAGCACCATCTATGAGAATTTATCACAAACAACTACCTTTTTCCTCCCAGGAATAATTAGGAATTTACTTTGGAAATGCTACTGTCTCATAGTTGGCGGTGAGGCCAACTAAATAGCCATTTACGAAATACTAACTTTTTATTGCGAAGACTAGAAGTATAGGAGCGAGAGACTCTAATGATGACGCGGTGTCTCATTTCATTTCGGACAATCTTTCGGACGTGTGAATATAGTATTACGTTGGCTATCTTCTCGTAGAATACGTTAATCGATGCCAAAATGTAATCAGAATTATCTGGAAGCTTTATAATATCTCAAAATTTTTGCCAATAATACATACAGCTTTAAAAAGCACGAGACAGCTGTCCATGGACGAACGCAGCATGTTTAGTTGTTCAATGAACAGTAGACCACACATACTATACCGCCAGGATATTCAGCCTCTAGCGGTTACAGTAGTGACTGGTCTATTAAACGCGAACTGAGATGCCTACAGTTCCAGCTGATAGCTGCTATACACCCTCACAGTTGTCAATTGTGGTAACATAATGGAGTTTTGCCTTATCAATACTATTACTTGTCGATACTAAAAATTTTACTTGTGTAAGCAATTTCTTTTTAACACCGGTGAACAACGACAACTACTACTGCTTTCAGTTGATGAGAGAAACATGGAGTTACTGAGGTTACAGTCACTATCTTAAAGAGTAGTTTCAACATATGTGTTTCTTCTGGTCACAGAAACATAGTGTTCTATGGAGTTTTGAGCTCTTGGAGGTGCTTGACCCTACCCAACTTCTTTCTTGTTACTCTGAAATCATTGATTAACGTTTCTACCTGAAGATAGCCAACCTGATACCAGACTAACGCGTCCCAAAGTTATCCGAGATACAATAAGATACCGTAGCACCATCTATGAGAATTTATCACAAACAACTACCTTTTTCCTCCCAGGAATAATTAGGAATTTACTTTGGAAATGCTACTGTCTCATAGTTGGCGGTGAGGCCAACTAAATAGCCATTTACGAAATACTAACTTTTTATTGCGAAGACTAGAAGTATAGGAGCGAGAGACTCTAATGATGACGCGGTGTCTCATTTCATTTCGGACAATCTTTCGGACGTGTGAATATAGTACGTTGGCTATCTTCTCGTAGAATACGTTAATCGATGCCAAAATGTAATCAGAATTATCTGGAAGCTTTATAATATCTCAAAATTTTTGCCAATAATACATACAGCTTTACCAACCTATTTGAACCACATACTTTTGGCTAATTAAATTTGATAAACGTATGTGCATATATTTTCGAACTCGGGTCGTACTTTGTCATTCTTCCATGATAGGTGCTATGGAGTAACCGAGCTCCCAAAGAGGATGGTTTTAAAAAATGGAAAATCCGAAATCCGAAGTGACTGTGGATGTGAATGACGGTTCTAGCATCTCAAGTGAAGAAGAAACTGGTTCAGCGTTTGACTCTGATCAAAGAGCTAGAGCAAAACCTAGCAGCGAAATATGGAAACCGGAAGCTGTATGGGAGGACCTCTTGGTAAGATGCAATTTTGATATTATATATATTACCTATATATTTACATTTTTTATTTGTCAGCTTTTTCTTTTGAATCACCACGTATAGAAAAATAGATTCTTTAAGATGGCAATGACTACATACAATATCTCCTTTCTCTGGCACGAAAACATCTCGTCAATAGCGGCATCTGCTGGAAATAAGCTCAGCTATTTGTTTAGGGCTAAGAACCTCCTCACTTTATACAACGCCCAGGTAAGACTTAGCCTCCAGTACTGCTCGCATGCTTGGGGTGCTATCGCCCCGACTACATTATCCATGCTCGATTCTGTTCAAAGTAGAGCTTCTGACTGTTGGATGACTCTTTTCTAATGGACAGGCTCAGGACCCTTTCGCATCGACGGCCCATCGGCGATCTGTCTGTTTTAAATCGATATGGCAATGGGCTTTGCTCCTCAGAGCTCTTATTCAGGATTCCGCCGCCAGATGGACCTGCCAAACGGACCCGTACATCCAGAACTAGCCGGTAGGACCGCTCCCTTGTGACAATGATGTCGAGATTGTGGATCAGTCTACTTCAGGAGGCTTTTCCCAGTTTTACTCACCTTAGGCAGCTCAAATAACAGATTAACAAAGTGTCTTTAAGCTACTTATAGCAGCCGCGGTGCCCTCGTATTTGAACTTTTTCCTACGTGGCTGCTCCGATAAAAGTTTACCTGAATTCTCCTAAAGCTGCATTCTCATAATAAAAGGGACACCATAAAATGATAAAAGATTGTTGTTTCCAGACATTTTTCTATATTAAATTGCCTCAGTTGACACAAATTCAACCATTTGTGATTACAAAGCAAAATACATTGACACAGCGATGAATTGAAATGACTATAAAACACGTTCCAGAACTCAATTAGATTTGAATTTTCAACCTCTGGTCAGTTAAAAAAAAGTTTATTCTAGTTTCAAATGTCTACAGGTAATAGACCGCATCCTTGTAAATAACTTGGATTAAATAAAATTCAGTTATGCTCATCTCCCAGAACGACGTCAGCTGCTTAATGTTATACTTATTTACTTTCATATCTGATAAAAATATTCGCTAAATTCAATATTATTTATTAATGTAATTCCTGATAGATCCAATACTTATTTTACAAGGTTTGGTGACATATTTTTAGTAACGCTGCCAACATGAGCTCCGTAAGTGAAATACATTTATGTGCATTGTAAATGTCTATATTACACATGCATAATCTGGAAATGCTGACAGTTCTATATTTATATTTTGGCAATTTGTATTGGGATTTAACTTGTTAAGGCTTTACAAATATGCGTGGCTTGTGATGCATTTTTGAGAGCAACTTTATAGTTTTGAGGTGATTTGTGAGAAAGCTACGGGATAAATTTAGTTACTCTATTTTCATTACATTTCAAAAAAGATTTTTCATTTTTGTACTATTTATATATTCTACGTCTTTTAAGTCTTGCATATAGAAACATAGTAGGCCGCGCTGATCGGACGTCAGTACTGATCTTAACCTCATTCTTTAGTAAACTTAAATTCAAAGTTTCACAGAAATTTCTCACTACAGTGAATTTTTAAGTCTCACCAAGTCATTAGAAAAATGGAACTCAACCGAGAACCTTTTCGCGCCATAATTTATTACAACCTTCAGAGACAATTATCGTACCAAGAATGACTTGCTGAGTTACTGTCTGTTTTCGGCAACGAAGCGCCAGATCAGTCGACAATTTCCCGTTGGTATGGGGAATTCAAACGTGGACGCGTGAGTGTTAGCGACGATCCCAGGGTGGGTGCACCAAAAACGGCAGTCACCCAGGAAAACGTCGATGCTGTGCGCAAACTCATCATTGAAAATAGACATGTGACATATCGCGAGATTGAGGTGTCCTTGAAGATCTCTCAAGACCTGAATTCAAAAAAAGTTATATAAAGAATTAGGAGTAAGAAAATTAGTGTCTCGTTGGATACCCCACCTGTTGACTGAAGAGCAGAAAGCAGCCAGGGTTAATTGGTGTCAAAAAACGTTTGACCGTTTCAATTCCGGAAACTCAAAAGATGTGTACAGCATTGTTAGTGGTGATGAATCGTGGATTTACTGTTATCAACTGGAAAAGAAACGACAGTCTGCTGTTTGGGTGTTCCAAGGTGAAGAAAAGCCAACAAAAGTCATCCGTTCTCGAAGTGTTTCGAAAAAGATGGTCGCGACATTTGTGTCAAAAGCATGTCATATTGCTTCAATTCCTCTTACTGAGCAAAGAACTGTTACTGCGGATTGGTATACCACCATTTGTTTGCCAAAAGTCATCACCGAGCTTCGAAAAATCAACCTCGAAAGAAGAATCATCCTCCACCAAGACAATGCAAGCTCGCACACAGCCCAAAAAACAAGGCCGTATTTAACGGAAGAAAACGTGGAATTATTGGACCATCCTCCATATAGTCCCGATATAAGTCCTAACGATTTCTTTACTTTCCCGAAAATTAAAGACAGACTGCGTGGTCAAAGGTTCCAGTCACCAGAAGAAGTAGTTGACGCATTCAAAAATGCCGTTTTGGATCTGCCAGCAAACTAGTGGAATAGGTACTTCGAAAATTGGTTCGAGGGCATGCAGATGCGTATTAATCTTCGTGGAGAATACTTCGAAAAACAATAGTCATTTAAAACTACCTACCGTGTTGTTTTATTTCCATACGCAAAACTTAAAATACATGCCTCGTAATTCTGACATCCTTATACAGCATCTGTTGTTGAAATAGTTTACCGTAATAGAACTTCAGTTTAGTCGAGCTTTTATTTCAGTTTTTTTTAGTAATGACAATACATACACTGATATTTTTCAGAAATTTCAGGCAAGAGACCGAGTTCAAAAAGAACTTCGGACTTTCTGCCTAATAGTCTCTACCGAAGTTATATCTAGTACTGTCACAGCTATAGTTGTAGTCACCGTTCTTGGCGGGTCAAAGTAAGACTGCCAGTATCCCTTAATATATCTCCATCTCTCTCATACGTAAATATGCAACCTACTCCTGTCTGTGAACGTTTATTCGGTAAGCTCTAAGACATACGTTTTTTAGTTGTGTGTCTCAGTCTCGAAAACTTTGTCGTTACATCGTGTGACCTTCAATCGTATCTGTCAGATTGACAACTTACTTGACATCGGCGTGCAATTTAACTTGTCCTGTTATCAATCTTCAATATAAAATTGTACAAGGCCCGGAAGTACGATCAATGGAGAAGGCCGACAGCTCGTGCTAAATTTATTAGAGTATTTTCAGGAAGAGAATGGAAACAGCGCTTCCCTGTGACTCACTCCGTGCGTACTGGAGAGAGTATCAGATGGGCTGAAGATTAAGATCCGCCCATGGTACGGAGACTCTATCTGCTTACCTATTTCATATGGCGTTGAAGCCGTATCCGATATCTCTGTAAAATTCACATCAAAATTGTAATTTTCAGAAGTTGCCGAATGCAGAAGAAATACACGAATATATAGGCGATTACAACATTGATGGTATTTTGAAAACGAACAAAGATACTGCGTTGTTACTGTCAAGTTGGCTAGGAAAATGTGATGTCTTGAAGGTATGCTTGGATAGCGGCGCTTTTTTGGATGCTGCAGATAATGCTGGCAGGTAAAATGACTATATAGTGGACGCAGTTTAATAGTATACTTATTGACTTGGTACTTCAATGCATTCGTAAACGTTTTCAATGGATCCCGCAGAAACGGTATGGGGCATATCTTTCGGCCATTTGTTTTAAATCTTGATACGTTACATATGTCAACACAGAACAAAAGTGTTCGTAGGTTGAAAGTTTTCTCACCAGGGTCTCTAATTTGAGAAACTCGTACTTCTTTACAGCGTACTGGGGTTTGTTACTCGATGTGATTTTTTTTATTAATACCCACATTTTGAGCACATATTTGTATCGATCTATTGTTTGGCAAACGGATCTGCAACATCGGGGTATCGGTGAGGGGAAAGCAAAACATGGCTGGTTTCATTCATAAAATGCCAGCGGCGTGCGGTATTTTATAAAAGTTTGGGATTATTTCATAATTGGTTTAAATTTAGTAAACTATACGTTTATGTTTCACTTTAAATTTGGGGAGTATCTCAATAAGCCCACAATGATATGGAGCATTGTCCATAATAATAAATAAAGTCTCGGGTAAACTCAAAAATAGCTGTATCTCTACAATCTACACCATGTAAAAAAACACTTGAGTTTGTTTCTACACTTCAACAAACGGAAAAATGTCTACTCACTTCCCAAATTGCCACAATTCAAAAAATCATGATAACTGCGCGATTTAAAACCTAAATCAAGCTAGCGTATTTGTCAAAGCCGTAAATAAAATATATTTTTCAAATACAAATAGATACTTAACGTGGTTTTTTACCTTGAGAATATATATATGTATATATATATATATTATACATTCGTGATCTTATAATATGCTCATTTACTTTAAAAAGTGCCACAAGCCGAAACATGACCAGAATTAATTTTTATTTTATAATCCGCATCTTTCTGGATTCCTATTGTTGCAATTTTGGACTGTTGATGTGGATATTTCTAGAGCATCGGTGTCGCTTAAGTAGAAACAAAGAACTTTAAACACATTTCATATCCGTTTAACTTATAACCTCTGTAATAAATAATACTTACATTATACAGCATTTCAAAATTACATTTCACCTATTGAATTAGCATTGGTGTTCGTCAACTTCATCATTATCATCATCGTCACTGTCGTCATCAGTTTCGCTGTCGTCATCTTGCCCTATAGTTATTATAACTGGTTCCATTTCCTCCATAAATTGATCATTTTCCCAAAATTTATCTTCAATGTCCCTAGCATGTTGACAAAATTTCTGCCAATCATTAATGGATATTAAGGACATCGCTTCCTGAGTAACTTCTTTCAGTGCGGTTAAACTGAAGTTTCCAGTGGTATTGCGGCTTCTTATATGAAATTTAAGCTTTGCCCAAGCTAATTCTATTGGGTTTAGCTCGCATAAATAAGGAGGTGTTCTTAGAGGAGTATGTCCATGTGATCTTATGATCCGATCAACTACATAATTTTTTTGGTTGTCAGGGGGCTTATGAAGTAAGACCAGATCGAACAAGTCAAATTTTCTGGCAGTTGCCTCATGATTTATGCCTATAAAATATTTTATTGTATAGTTTGATATGTACATGCATGTTTTGAGTCATAAGTACCTTTCTTTGACAACCAGGCCATTATATCTTTTTTCGAAGATGATTTTGTCGGGGTTTTATCTTCCTGGACGGAATGATATGGAGCATTGTCAAATACTATAACCGAATTGGCAGGTATATTCGGGAGGAGTTTTTCTGTGAGCCAGCGTGTGAAATTTTCCCGATTCATCTGACCGTGGTAATCGCCTGTAGCTAATCCCGCCTTAAATATCAAACAGGCATTGTCAACAAATCCATTTTCTGAACCTGCATGCACTATAATGAGTCGACCTAAAATATACAAGACGATTATATAATATGTTACAAATCAGAGTTAAATTTAACATATATATATATAGCATTTTTGCTTACCTGTAGAACCTATACTGCTTATTACACCAGAAACAGTTTCGCTCTGCCAGCATTTTTTGAAAGTCAAGTCATTGTCCACCCAGGTTTCGTCCAAATAAACTATATTGCGCCCTTCTTCACGATATCTACGTATTTCACGGATGTATTTGTACCTCCATTGCAATATATTGGGCCTCTCCATCAAGACTTTTCTTTTATTTTGACATTTGCGCCAAAAAAAACCATTTGATTTTAATAAACTCCTGAGAGTTTCCCTAGAATAGGGGAAATTTGAGTCTTCTCGCAACTTTTGTAATAACTTCCTAGTTGTCGGGACAACTTTATATTCAAGATAAAATCTGTTTATCAAATGTCTAATAATCTGAAAATCAAAATCTTCATCTTTCTCAACAAGAGACTGACGCGGTCTTTTTTTTCCGGGACTGGATAACATTTTATTCGGGTTATTTTCTAGTCTTTCTTTATTTTCGTTATGAATTTTCCTAACAGAAGATACTCCGACTCCGGTATAAAGGGACACCCTATCAAGCTTACGTTTAAGCGGCAACTTGAGGGAATTGTTTGCCGCTTCCTCATCGCAAACCCTATAAATAATCATCAGAATGTTAGCTTAGCATTTCCTTGTTTTTTATTTATATTCAGACTCAGTCGTCAAAAACTACAATTATTGCATATTATTATTACTAACCTATAAACATTCGCAATCACTTCTCTTGTTTGGCTATGAAGCGTCTTTCCGCGATTAAATTGGTTCATTTTAAAAAAATGATACTAAAACGAATAACAATATCAAATAACAAAACACTAAACTATTCAAAAACACACAGCACTAAACATACAAACTTAATAGAACAATGAATAGTTAACAATAATAGTTGTAAAACTCATACACGGATAAAACCTACGCCACTGGACTTTTCAATAGTATGGATATTCTAAGAAAGGAGCAAAAAATTGTCTGGGACGCTACCCAATAGGGAGTCGAATTTTCTCATGGCGACAAAACATGTGAGGATATCCGCCAATCAGATTCGTTTAGGCGGTGTCCAATATACCTTTCGGGTGGTTGTTGCCAGCTCAACCGATGTAGATAAGATCTTTGGAAAAATGTTTACTTATAATACGATTCAGTAGTAAAAAATAGTTAGTAAATACAAATAGAGCTAACAACCCATTAAAATTCTCAGTATTTTGAATTAATATTTTTTGGAATTGTGAAAAATCGATTTTCAAATCATTGAAATTACTTTTATTACTATTATTGCTTTTTTGTAGTTAAATTTGGCAATATCGAATATTTTCGGTCGCATTCCTTTCGCTGTTGCAGATCCGTTTGCCAAACTATAAGTAATATTCAGTATCATCATGCAGTACCTACTTGTGGCATCAATAAGGCATTGCTGGCCACAAGGTTTTTCTTTTAGCTACTCACAAGCATATATCATTACAAAACCTTTTTAGATTAAGCTAGCTACTATTTTTATTGTCCACTGTCCTCAGCTGGGCCACAGTCTGTTGGACCGATATTTACATCTATTTCAGACCAGCATTCTACCTCGCTGCCTACGCCGGTCACTTGCACTGCCTGTCCCTTGTGCTATCCGAAGGTGGTACTTCCAGCATCAATCAAATATTGTCGGTGCCACCACAATCACAGAACTAATATTCCAATCTATTTCCGAACAGCGTTCCACCTCGCAGCTTACGCCAGCCACTCACACCGCCTGTCGCTTCTGTTTTCCGCAGGCAGTACCTACATCTACCAAACATTGTCAGTCATGTCACAATCGCTGGGCTTATAATTTGATCCATTTCAGAACACCGTTACACCTCGCTGCCTATGCCGGCCACGCCCATTGCCTGTTTCTTCTCCTGTCCGCAGGCAGTACCAGCATCAATCAATGGGACGCCGCCCGTACCGTCACTCCTCTCCACTGCGCAGCGGCAGCCAATCGCGTCGACTGCCTGCGGTTGCTGATTCGCCATGGCGCGGATGTCAACTCTGGATTGGAGGGACAGTCGCCGCTGTTGAATGCCGTTCAAAGTGGTGCAGTGCAATGTGTAGAGGAGTTGTTGAAGAGTGGAGCTGTGCCGAATACTACTGTGGTTAGTTACTTTTATGTAGAAAAATTTCGGAGTAACTCTAAGAAATGCTTCAGGATATGACTTACTAAAATGAATGCTATGGAGTCACGAAGCTGCTTCCAAAAGGTATAGGTATTGTAAGCCTCATCGTGCTCATCCAAGATATCCGCGAAACCAGGATCCTTTGTCGAACACGTTAAGGAAATACAGCGACCCTCCGAAGTTTGCACTGCTGCAAAATACCAGTGGGAAAGTTCACTTTTTGATTTAAGAAAAAAATACAAACTTAACGAAAAGAAATATTACCTACTAACAACGGGTTTTATTTCTTGAATATCATTCCGTCCAAATTTTTGCCATCGTTTCGGACACACTCTTCTAATCGCGCGCGCATATTCTGAAACACTCTCTTGCAGAATGCCGAAGTGATGTTGTTTATTGCTCGTCGAATGTTGTCTTTATGCTCCTCCAGTGTTCGTGGATTAATGGAATACACTTTTGACTTTAGATAACCCCACATAGAATAATCGCATGGCGTGAGGTCGGGTGACCTGGGAGGCCAGTGAATATCTTCAAACTTCGATATATATTTTTGAGGAAAAAGTGCTTTCACCGTGTCCATCGATTCTCTGGAAGTATGGGCAGTGACCCTACCTGTTGAAATCATGTGTTTCTGTGAAATCGACGTTCTGTACTTACAATAGGATCAAAATAGGTGTCATGTCCTTGTATCGCTCGGAATTGACTGTCAATGCATAACCGTGTTCATCTTCAAAGAAATGCGACCCAATAATACCGCTAGATGTTTCTCTTTTGGGTTCGTTGGTGCCCAATATCTGCAATTTTGCTTGTTTACTTAACCGTCTAAGTGAAAATGGGCGTCGTCTCTGAAAACAACGTTATCGAGTCTGCGCTGCGTAGGGAAAGGATTCAACATCCGATTGAATTTTATAAGGATGAATACCCATTTTTTCTTCATTATGTCATGCACAGTTGACCTAGGGCTTCCCAAAGCAGCGGAATGCTTCCGTACAGCAGAACGCCGAGGATTTGCATTGACCGAATGACTTACTTGACGCACACTTTCTTCGGTTGATACAGCAGGTATGGGGTCAGGAATGGTTTGACTAAGAGTAGAGCCTGTTTCACGAACCTCCACTTTTTCAATAGGTTCTTACTCGGGGCATCTCTTGGTCACCGAATGTTGTATCGTGTACAAAATTTCCGAAGGGCTGCTGCGTATGAATCTCCACTCTTAAAGTAAACCACGATAGCAAAAGCACCTTGCGCTTAGGTCCAACGTTCAATTGTGACTATTTATAGGTCAAGAACCCGAGGCGTCAGCAAGACGACACCGCCAGTCGCAACGACAGCAGAAACCTTTATTAAAACTATTTTCCTTTTATATTTTAATTCATTATCATTCCAACTTGTAACACGTTCATGTCTACAAAATAAATATTTTTTAAAAACTCCTTGTTGTGGCTGAGAAACATAATTGGCGCTGCGAACAGGTCAAGAACCCGAGGCGTCAGCAAGACGACACCGCCAGTCGCAACGACAGCAGAAACCTTTATTAAAACTATTTTCCTTTTATATTTTAATTCATTATCATTCCAACTTGTAACACGTTCATGTCTACAAAATAAATATTTTTTAAAAACTCCTTGTTGTGGCTGAGAAACATAATTGGCGCTGCGAACAGGATATCTGCACGGCATCCACCCAAGAAGGATCATCGGTTCGTCTTAACGATTTGGCAGATTTCTACCTGGGGTCACGAAGAAACACCGAGAAATTGGAGGACCATACTGGCGATGAAAATCAGTGCGATTCTTCTCATCCTGTAAGTCCATTTCCTTTTCATATGAGTTCTGAGTACCCTCAAGATTCATTTCAAGCTATAGTTAATTTTTCACACAAGTCGCAAAACAAATCTAGATTTCAACCCTACAGTAAACATTCAAAGAGGTCAGAAGACGATATTGTTGATAACCCATCTAATACTTTCGAACAATCTACAAAAATGGTTATATCTAACTCTGATGTTAATAACTTGTGTAATACTCTTCCTGAATTTAAAGTTGGAGATAATCTTTCTACATTTATAAGCTCTGTAGATAATTTAATCACATTTTTCAACCAACAAGGAGCTGATGCAGTACAATTGTATATTATTAATGCACATATTTTATCCAAAGTAAAAGGTGAAGCTCGAGATTTTCTGAACATTCATAATAAAAATTCGTGGCCAGATATTAAACCACTTTTATTACAAAAATACGGTGACCACCGTAATGAAGAAATTTTGTTAACTCAATTAACTACAACTGTTCAGAAACGCTCAGAGACTTACCAAGATTATCATCATCGTATAACCTTGGCACTGAATGACCTTTTACAACATGTTTTATTAAGTGAAAGTAATGCCCAGGCAGTAGAGTTCAAGGCTTCATTTTTCCGGAAACAAGCTCTAAGAACTTTCTGCACAGGCATCAACAACCCTTATTGCGACCATCTTTCTCATTTCGAATTGAATACTTTAGATGATGCTCTCCAAAAGTGTATCTCTCTTGACAATCACAGACAGCAACAACAATACATGTCTTACTTGAAATCCACGAATCACCCCCGCGATTACCAAAAACCTCAACCTCGTCCCAATCCAAACAACTTCAGTACTTCGAACAAACCCAATAATCCCAATAACCAATACCATCGTAATTTTAATCAGCCCAATTCGTCTAATCAATCTTTCAACCAAAATTCTATGCACCCTAGACCTTTTGGCGATATAAATAAGCCCATCCAACAGAGACAATCTTTTCCGACAAATCGTCAAGTCTTTGGTCCATCGTCTAGGCCTAATAATTCACAAGACCAACGAAACCAATATAAACCAACTCCCATGTCTGGTATTCATTCCCAGAGATCTTCAAATTCCAAACCTACCCCAATGTCTATGTCCTCTTACCGCACGTTCCATCATAATGTTGAATGTGAACCCGAGTCCCCGCCTAGTTTACCTTATAACGAAGCAGACTGTATACCTGAGACAGATTGCTACGAAAACTTTGATTCTCCTGAGGAAAATTTTCTAGAACCAGCCTCAATGGAACCCGCACCCAACATAGAATCATTCAGTTGAATAATTTTTCCAAAGCAACGAAACTTCCTTACTTCTACCTTCCACATTCCAAATTAAAAGTTCTCATCGACTCCGGTGGCTCTGATACAGTAATTACTCCCAGAGCTGCTCAAAATTTCGACTCGAAATATGAATTCTATGAACCTTTTACCCTCATATCGATGAAAACCCCAAAAACATATACACGCAATCTTTACTACCCTTTGTTCGAAGAAATTGGTATACAGCAAGCCCTTACAATTAGAATTGCCGACTGGCATGACGATTTCGATGTACTTTTAGGTACAGGTGAACTCGATCAACTAGGAGCCAATATTGATTACGAAACACATGTATTTTCTATTCCAAAATTACAGATCTCTATTCCATTTAAGATAATTTACCGTAGTAATAAACGACTACGTATTCCGGTCTCCATTAATAATGGCGAAGTTGTCATTTCTGATATTATACATGAAAATCAAGTAATAGTTCCAGCATCAATTCATGTAGCTGAAGACGGATTCATAGAAATTCCACGTCCCAACAATGTTGAAATCAACTTCTCACAACCAATCTCCGCCACATCCATTTCAGATTTCGAAGAAATCACTCCCCCATCGTCTGGCGACAATTATTTTGATCTTAATTTGTTACGGACAGACCATTTGAATGCAGAAGAGAAAGAAAAGATCCTCCATCTTTGTCATCGATTTAAAGATATTTTTCATACAGAAAATTCTCCTTTAACCGTTACTACTTCTGTAAAACATGTTATTCGAACTAAAGATGAAACACCAATCTTCACCCGCTCTTATCGACACCCAAAATCAATGCTACCTGAAATTTCCGACCAAATCAATAAATTACTACAGAACAATGTCATCCGCCCTTCTATAAGTCCCTACTCAGCCCCTGTATGGATAGTTGCGAAAAAACTTGACGCAAGTGGTAAAAGAAAATTCCGTATGGTCATCGACTATAGACGTCTTAACGAAAACACAATCGAAGATAAATACCCTCTTCCCCGCATTGACGAAATTCTTGACAACCTAGGACGCTGTTCATACTTTACCACCCTTGATTTGGCACAGGGTTTCCACCAAATCGAAGTCCACCCAGATTCTATAGAAAAGACAGCTTTCACAGTTCCTAACGGTCATTTCGAGTACCTTAGAATGCCTTTCGGATTACGAAATGCACCAGCCACTTTCGAGAGAATGATGGATGAAATCCTAAGAGAATTCTTATACAAATCTTGTTTTGTCTATATGGACGACGTCATCATATTTTCCAAATCCCTCCAGGAACATTTAATTCATATTAAACAGATTTTCCAAAAATTCCGAGAAGTTAACCTCAAGATTCAGCCCGATAAATCCGAATTCTTGAGTAAGTCAGTAGCGTTTCTAGGCCACGTCATAACACCTGAAGGCATAAAACCAAATCCTTCAAAAATTTCAGCCATTGAAAACTTTCCTATACCCAAGACGGTGAAAGAAATCAAAAGCTTTCTTGGTCTGGTAGGATACTACCGACGTTTCATTCCGAACTTTTCCAAAATCACATACCCCATGACACGCTGCACTAGAAAAGGTACTAAAATCGATATCGAAGATCCCAGATATATTGAATCTTTCGAGAAATGTAAATCCGCTCTCAGTAACTCCCCTATTCTCCAATACCCTGATTTTTCCCTACCATTTACCCTCACTACAGACGCTTCAAACATAGCGATCGGTTCTGTCCTTACACAGAAAGGAAATCCGATAGCCTATTATTCTCGCACCCTAAATTCAGCAGAGAAAAATTATTCTACAATCGAAAAAGAACTTCTTGCCATACTCGATTCCTGCAAAGTATTCCGCCCCTATGTATATGGTGTAAAATTTACTGTGGAAACAGATCACAACCCCTTAGTCTGGTTATACAAAATTAAGGAACCCAATTCTCGTCTTGTCCGATGGAAACTCAAACTTGAGGAGTACAATTTCGAAATTAAATACAAGAAAGGAAAGGAAAACGTCGTCGCCGATGCTTTAAGTCGCATCGAAATAAATATGCACGAATCCGAGTCTCTGTGTGCCAACCCTCCAGATGATGATGACGACTTTGATGTAGATGACTTCGTTAACCAATCTTTCGAAAAAGAAACTGGTCAATCAACCCAACATTCTTCTCATGAAAATCCCGTTGCTCTCGTCCCATTCTCAGAAGAACCTATTAATCATTTTTCAAATCAGATCATAATAAATCTAGGCACCGATTTTAACACCAAATACCGTCTGAAGTTCAAGTCCAAACACGAATATCTCATCACTCTTTCCGAAAAAGACTGGAAAACCGACATCAAGACTGCTCTCCATCAAACTATAGCCCCCAATCAACGATACTACATTCTGACTGACAATCCCGATATCCAAAAATATATTTCCGACTTCGTCCGTAATACTTATAACCAAAACATCCAAATATTCTTCTGCACCAAACGAGTTCAAGATGTAGAGAGACCCGAAGACCAATTACGACATCTCCAAAATTACCATAAGGAAAATCACAATGGTATTCTCGAAACACTTAGTCATTTAAAATTACACTATTACTGGCCTAATATGCGTTCTACAATTTCAGAGCATATTAACCACTGCGATATTTGTCTTCGTAATAAATACGAGAGACACCCATATAAATTACCCCTAAAAGGTCCACTTCTAGGACAAAAGCCTTTCGACATCCTTCATATTGACACATTTTCCTGTAATCGAGAAACTTTCCTCACAATCATCGACTCTTTTTCCAAGTATGCCCAAGTGTACAGTATACCTGACAAAATGAATACCACAATCCTTAGCAAATTACGTCACTATTTCTCCCACCATAATTATCCTCGAAAAATAGTCTGCGACGAAGGTACCGAATTTTCAAATAACCTCTTCAAAGAATTTTTAAATCTTCACAAAATCGAGCTACACTTTACGACAGTGAACAACCCGAATTCCAATAGTCCTATCGAAAGATTTCACTCTACTTTTACAGAAAAGCTCCGTGTTATGCACGACGAACGCCCCAAAGAATATTTTACTGATCTCGTTACACATTGTGTTTTAATTTACAATCAGTCCATCCATTCCGCCACAGGTTATTCACCTTTTTCTATCTTATATGGCCCATATGCAGAAGAAATACTTTTTGACAATGACTTACCTATCTACGAAAAATATAACCAACGACATAAAGACGAACTTCGACCTTTCATTGACTCTCTTTATCGAAAACTCCACGATAAAGAAACAGCAATTTTAAATAAACGCAATGAAAGACTACCCGAGATCACTCCTGCTCCAGCACCTGGCCAAACCATATACGTAGTCGTGCCATAAGTTCTGTCCCATGATAATCTCATGATAAAAATGAAACAAGATAAGATATATTTATATGAAAGATATTATTTATTCGACAACATTTTTAGAATTCATAATCAAACAGTTTTATTCAAAATGTCCCCCCTTGGCCTTCACACACTGCTTCAATCTCGCGGGCCACTCATCTATCACTGCACGCACAGCTTTCAAAGGAATAGCTGCCGCTGATCGGATCAAATCCGCTTTCAGGGACTCGATATTACGGTGGGCTTTGGAGCAGGCCAACTGCTCTAGCAGGTCCCACAACTTGTAGTCTAAAGGATTGAGGTCCGGACTCCCTGAGGGCCAATCTTCCGCAGCAATGAACTCTGGCACATTGCTTTCCAGCCAGCGCTGCGTACTCTTAGCCTTGTGAGCGGGGGCGGAATCCTGCTGGTAGACCCAGTGTTGGTTGGCAAACAATGTACCACTTAAAGGCTTGACGATAGGATCCAGTATGTCGCTCTGATAGTTTGCCGCTTTTGTTTTCACGCCCTGTTTACAGAAATGGAGCTGAGTGACCCCTTCGTAGGACACCCTCCACCAAACCATGACTGACGCAGGGTGGTGGCCTCTCTCAACTCTCGGAATGATCTCCGAAGCTTCCTGTGAACTCCTTGCATACACTTTGTCATTTTGTCGGTTGAATTTTTCTTCTATGGTGAAGATTTTCTCATCCGTGAACAAAATCTTTCGGAATCCCCCAGCTGCGTACCTCTCCAAGAGCTTCTTGGATCTTGTCGCCCTGATGTGTCGCAAGGTGGCCGTAAGTCGCTGGCCCGTACGTCTCCGGTAAGCCCCTAGCCCTAGGTCTTGTTTAATGATGCGCGACATCGTCCGGACAGGAATCTTCATTTCCCTGGATAGGATCTTCTGCTTCCGGAGTGGATTCCTTTGAATCCTGGCTTTTACGGCTTTGATGGCTGCTGGAGTCCTTACTTGACGAGGTCTTCCGCTTCTTGGCCTGTCATCAACAGAGGACGTCTCATTGTACCGCTGAATGGTCCTAGACACAAATTTACGCGATATTTGAAGGCCGCGTAAGAGTTCAAAAATCTGACTAGCACTGTGATTACACTTATGTAAAGCTATCACTGCAATACGGTTCTCTGCCTTGCCCCACTCCATCGTTATGCTTCGAGAGATCAATACAAACTGAGGTATATGTAATTACCCGAAAAGCGCTTAATCAACTGACACCACAATGTAAACAATCGGACAAGTATTAACAGGTCTACACTTGTTTGAAAACGAGGGACAGAACTTATGGCATGACTACGTATATTCAGAAAAATCCCCGAAATAAGTTATCTGCACCTTACGTATCAGCCGAAACTACTTCTAGTAGCAATACCAAAATTCAGGCCGTTACTTCCAAAAATAGACCCACCAATACCCATCCTAGAAAAATCAAACGTCTAAGGAAAATACCCTTGTTACAGGATCGTCATCCTGACGAACCACAACCTGGCCCTTCAAGTGCACCTGATCCCGAATAATGGATACTATCGTGAACTGATAGGCCATGCTCAAGAGTTAAATCACTATCACCGACATATTATTACTGTTAACCTAACTGCTATCGACGCAACGCTTAAAATGACTCTAACTAACTTCCTATTCCTTAACAAGACTCTCACTACTTCCAACTACCGAATATTTGAACAATATAACCATCTCTATTCCGAGACACTTGACAATTTTCATAAAATAATCCGACCCCGTCAAAGGCGAAGAATTGCTAACTTTTTGGGAACTTTTATTAAATCAGTGACTGGCAACCTTGACGAAAACGATCGTATATTTTTGGAAAGGCACATCTTCAGTATCGAAAATAAACAAAATCGTATAATCAATGTGCTTAATAATTCGACAAGTTATGCATCAGAAACAATAAAAAGATATAATATTCTGATTGAAACCATAAATAATAATACAGTGAGAATCACACAAGATATTAATTTTCTTAGAGATGAATTCCAGCAGTTTATTACTCTTCAAAGCGAAATTCGTAATACTGATCGTTTGAATCAATTCATTTTAAAGCTTATTAGAAGTATAAACCTATCTGCACTAGAACAACCGAACATAGAATTATTTTCACTTTCCGAAATCACTGACTTAGAAGAAAAGCTAAAATCTTTATATAAATCAAATTCTCTTTTATCAGATAATTCACATCCCTTTGAACTTATCGAAAATTCACGTTGTTCATTAATTACCACAAATACTCAGTTACTCATCCTTTTCAAAATCCCGATCCTTAATGATCACTCTTTCCGACTTTACCATATTTATCCCATACATAATGAAGAAAACATTGTACTACTGCCTCCTGCAACTTTCTATGGAGATAATCGCTGGTATTCTACATGCACCGATGTAGGACCAAAAATCGTATGTCAACCCGCTTCCACCACAAGATGTCAGCTTCCCAGCTTAGAAAATTGTACCACTGCCAAGCTTTCCCAGCCTGTCATCCACCAAACAAAGAAAAACCTGATCGTCAGTACAAATGAGCCAATCCAAATCGTTGAAAGATGTTCCCAGACTCACCGAAATATTAGTCAAGCAGCAATTGTTTATTCTTCATGCCCAATCGAAATTAATGGACAGATTTACAGCACTACTTCAGAGCAAATCGAAGTTCCTGATATCATCCCTATAAAGATCCGCCCAAAGTTTAACTTACAGATCAACGAGTTGCAGCCACTCAAAGATGTACCACAGCTATCGGCCATACAGCCCTTACATCTAAGCCCTACAGTGACGTCTACAACAACTTGGTCCATGGCAACCCTAATGCTCATCATCGTCACAGCGAGCATTTACTTCGTCTTAAGAAAAAGAAGAAGACTCCAGACGCTTTTCTTCAAGCCGAAAATTTCCATTGCCGACTTGGAAAACCTAAAACTTCAAAAGTCCGAGGACGGACTTTCAGCTTAGCGAGGGAGGCGTTATAGGTCAAGAACCCGAGGCGTCAGCAAGACGACACCGCCAGTCGCAACGACAGCAGAAACCTTTATTAAAACTATTTTCCTTTTATATTTTAATTCATTATCATTCCAACTTGTAACACGTTCATGTCTACAAAATAAATATTTTTTAAAAACTCCTTGTTGTGGCTGAGAAACATAATTCGCGCTGAACGCGTCGTTCAAGACCTCTACCCACTTCCTCGCGTATACGATTGCCGCGTAATACAAAGTTGAAATGTGAACTTTCCCACTGTATTTCCATGGTAGCTGGTAGTAGCTACTTGGTGTGTATATACTTCTCCTACTCACTTATTAGAGCTAGCGTGTTGGCATAGTGGTAGACTCCTGGCTATGGATAAAGTGATTGTCCGTACGTAGAAGACGATCTTAGACCGTACAGCGTACGGTGGGGCCAAAATGTGTGCTTGTCATATGCATACGTGATCCCCTGCTCCCCTGGTAGAGCCTGTGTAATGTCCCCCTTTTCACCTATAGCCCCCTACAGCGCCACGGAATCCAAGAGTATTAAGGGCTTAGCCCAACTGGTGACTCAAGTATAAGAAGAAAGCTTTCACGACAGCTGATGAATCAAGAATTTGCATATGCAAAACATAAAGTAATAAAACTTCTCTAGATTAATTATTCCACTTTTTATCATATGTCGGCACTAATAAGCTTTTGAGACTCTACATATTTTTCCACCTTCTTGACCTTCTTTTTATGAATCTGGTCATTTTCAGCTTTTTTTTGTATATACGCATTTTTAAGGCATAATTGGTTTACTTGATAGCTTATATATGAATCACTGATTTTCGCCAAAAGTTTATGGCCGATCCGTTATTATTTTTTTTCTTGTGGATTTAATGATATAGATGAAATTTACAGGTATTCAGTGATACTCCTTTGCACCTTGCCGCCTCGTTAGGAGACGTGGAGAGTCTCAAACTACTCTTAGAACATGGTGCAGCCACCGACGTTCGATCAGGCACCGATAGAGTGGCTCCATTGCATCTCGCCGCAGCTGATGGTGACGCCAGGTGTGTGGGGATCCTCGTCGAAGCTGGGGCGAAAATTGACATCAAGAATGCGAAAAGACAGACGCCTTTGCATTTGGCAGCCTTGGCGCAGAGTGCTGAAACTGTAGATCTGTTGCTGAACAAAGGTGAGTTGGATTCATTTGAGACCCAAAGTTATTGAAAAAGACATGGGTAAGAATTTTCAAATGCACAAAACTGTCGAGTAAGAAACTGGTACTTTGATCGAAGATGAGCCAAAATTCATGTCAACAATGCTTTTGATGGAGTGATGAATCTGTAGATCTGTTGTTGAACAAAGGTGAGTAGGATTTTGTATAGGCACGAAATTATTGAGTGAGATATGGATGCTTTGATCAAAAGTGAAACCAAGATTAGCGTGAAGAACACTGAGAAGCAGATGCCATTGCATTTCGCAGCTTTGGCGCAAAGTGCTGAAACAGTAGATCTGTTGCTGAACTAAGGGGAGCGGGATTTTGTAGATTTACGAAATACTGAATGTGAAATGGGTACTTCAATCAAAGATGACATCAAGAACGCTAGAAGACAGACGACATAGCATTTAGCTGTCCTGAGTGCCTCGACGGTGGATTTCTCATTAGACAAACGTTGTACTTTGGACTTCCATTTTCTATACAGGTTTCAATAGATAAATATCTTCAATGATCATCAGATGATCTGGCGAGAATCTTCCTTGTTTGCCTATTTATGCCATGTGTGAAAATGCGACTCTCAATTTTGTGTAGGATGAGTCTCCAATGACTAGACCTGTACCGCAACGATGGACGCTAAGAATCATAAAACAACATTGTATCAGATACTAATGGCCACGGAGATGGCAAGCAGACAGATCCTACTCAGCCTGTGTGTGTGACATGTAATAAAAGCTTTGATCCCACTTTCAGGTGCCAACCCCAATCTCCAGGACCTCGACGGCCGCACCCCCCTCCACAGTGCCATCGTGAAAGTGTCCCGCTCTTGCGACTGCGTCCGCCTCCTCCTCAAAGCAGGTGCTGACGTCAACAAACCTGACAACTACGGTTACACGGCACTCCATCTAGCGGCATTGAACGAATTTAGCAACTGCGTCATGCTGCTCATAGAGAATGGAGGGGATGTGACTGCCAGAACCAATGGGGGTGTTTCTGTGCTGGGGTTCATCACTAGAAAGACGCCAGATGTCATACCGAAGTATTTGCAGAAGTTTGATGCTTCTATCAAAAGGTGAGTTGAGTCGCATATACAGGATGTAAACGCTATGGTAGTCATTATTGAAATGGGTGATAGAGGGGGTCAGAACAAGTAAAAAAGTTCATATGACCCATGGTCCAAAAGTCAATAGATTTTTGTCTAAATGGCTTTATAGTTTACAACTTTAAGTGCTTTATATCGACCACAATCTTACTAATTTTTATAATCGAATCTAAAACGTTTTTAAATTGAGTAATTCACAAATAAATGGCATTAAGTTTTTCTAAGTTAAGCCAAAATTTGTAGTCAGTAAGTAAGTAAGTTTCATTAAATTGAATATTTAAAACATACATGACAACAGCGCGTCGGTCTCTCATCACTCTTATCGAACCGGCAATCGATCGCAAACGGTAACAGTGGTTAGTTATTGTTCGCGTACGTCGTCGCGTTTATTTACAATGTTCTCGAATCAAGAGTTCGCCGACATGTTGTTAGTTTACGGTGAAGCTCGTCAGAATTCAAATCTTGCAGCTCAAATTTATCGCGACAGATTTGGCCAACGGGTACGCCCAGACAGAAGGACATTTGTGCAAGTATACCAAAGACTTCGCGATACAGAAAGTGTTCAGCTCACTAATATTGGTACTCGTGAAAGACAGGTTCCTGTAGAGCAAGAGGAACAAATTTTAAATATCGTGGAAATCAATGCAGATATCAGCACTCGGGAACTAGGCCCCCGTGTAGGACTATCGCATACCATAGTCCATAGAATAATTTGCGTCTGGCGTTGCGGCGTTGTCAGATTTTATTTTACTTTAAAGTCGCTTTTCTCTAAAACAATGCCGTTTTGACCCCCATGTTATATGATTTTTTTTGCTTCTTTTAACACCATTTTAATAATGACTATCATAACGTTTACACCCTGTATAAGAGGAAAGAGCCTCTGGTTGCGCTTCCACCAAAATATACATAATACTGCTCTAATTCCGGCCAAATTTTTAGGACAACTATTACTTCCTAGTGCCGGACGTACCTATAACTTTCAAAAAGGGGGAGCTCAAAGATGTTGTGAAGGCGCCTCTTATATAGATTATTTATTCATCCTAAAATTTTAGGCTATTCGCATGTTTTTAAGTTTGTGACCTGTGATGCTTTGGAACGAAAGGTACCAACCTTCGGTTTTAATTATTTAACGGGTGATGAAGTATTTGTTAGATATTAATTTAAGGTACGAACCCAAGAACATCTTATAGCTTTTATTTTTTTTGTATCGTTCTTCATGTGTAAATCTGTTTTAAAGCTTCAATCTAAATTTGGTATCGTGGAAATATATACATAAGTATTTATTTTGTGATGGGACGCGAAATGTGCGGAAATAAACGTTAATTAGTCTCGGAAAAACAGATGCATAAGTCTCTAGATTTTTCTAGTGAGATGCATGCTTATATTTTATGAACTTTCCTCCAATATTTTTTATTGACGTCGAATACTGAAAAATACACGAATGTGTTTTTGCTGCAGCAGTAATAAAACTGTACCTACCTTCTTCGATAAGCACGCTTATGCTATTTTAAAGCTCTTTAAGGAGTAAGCAATATTTTCTCAAATTATTTTTCTAAACCCATTCAAGGATATCAGAAGATCCGTAAAACTTGTGTCTTTTTACTGTGGAGGCTGAAAATATAAAACTACTCAAATTCTTTCAGGAAAACATGGAAACGTTACTTGTTCATGAACTGGTACATGAAGTTTCAAATATTTTTTTGTTGAAAATATGTATCTGAACAATTCAACAATAACTTTACAGTTATATCTACCATAACCTAAACCAAATCATAAAATATCTGAATTGGTCTCCAAAATGTTCATTTTCATTTTCAATATCGACGTTCTCCATTTTTATCAATAATGTAATAGGCAGTCCATATTGCATAGCTCCAAACAAAATTAAAATTTTATTTATATTGTTTATAGGACGGTAAACCGGCAATATGGTAGTGATTTTAAAAATTACAACATATTGAAATGGCTATAGAATGCGTGCTAAATAAAAGTTTATTATCAATAAATGTTCGGAATTTGCAGGTGGACATTCGAATTACGAGGTGTTTCTCACGTTTGACCGTTTTTGCAATTTCTGGTGTACATTCATCCATATTCAGTGTTAGCGTTATCCGATAGTCGATGTTTTCAACTATTCAATAAATAATACTGAGAAAAGTGGAATCAACTGTCAAATAAAAATAATTTATCATTGCTCTCATCTGGTGAAACATAGTAAATACATTTTCCACATTGAAATAAAAAGTTCATTTGAATATTAGTCCAGAAATTCTCCGTTCCATGGTACCGGATGTTTTTAATTGTACGTCATTAGTTTTTGCAAACGTAAGAGTCGTTTTTCCAAGGATATGTTTTTGATTGAAAGGTGTCGCTTGGAGTTTTTCGTTATGTTCATTAAAGAAACGGCTACCTCGATTATCATGTTTTCATAATGATATACAGATTTATTTACTGGTTGATATACTAAGTGACATATAAATCCGAACACCCAGTTTAAATGGTTTTATTTTAATAAAAGTTGGTGAATGTATTTATCTTACTGTAAATAACAAGTGAAAAAATTTTCAGCCTTATCAGTTGAACATTCCGGTTTTTATACTGTTTTTTTTTTTAATTCACTAACGCTCTAAAAATGAATATTTCAGCCGCAGTAAAGAATCAACGTTGGCGGATTTTGGTTCTTGACATCCTTTACGATCGGTTACGATGCCTAGAGTACGGAGACCTGTACGATTTCGTCAACTTAGTGAGTTTGATAGGGGCCGCATAGTGGGACTTCGGGAAGCTGGACTTTCTTTTCGGGCAATTGCAGTTAGAGTGCAAAGAAGTGTAGACACTGTGGTTAGGTGTTGTCAGGCATGGCTTCAAGAAGGCCGTACGCAAAGAGCAAGGGGCACTGGACGCCGCCGTAGAACAACAGACCGTGAAGATCACCGCCTAAGATTATTGGCCTTAAGGGACCGTTTCTCCACTACCAGGTCCATTGCAAATGAATGGTTTGCAGAGCACGGAAGACCTATTGGCATGCGAAGTGTTTACCGACGAATGAGAAGTTTTGGCTTGTTTTCATACCGGCCACACTGGGTCCTCCCTTTAACTCGAGAACACCGACGTAATCGCCTTGAGTGGTGCAGACAACGGTCACTCTGGGATCAGTAATGGAACAGTATTGTCTTTAGTGACGAGTCTCGATTTTGTTTAGGCATGCACGATGGTCGTGCCAGGGTTAGAAGGCGACGTGGTGAAAGGAGGAATCCTCAGTTTTTTGTTGAAAGACATGTTCATCACACTGTTGGAGTTATGGTTTGGGGTGCTATAGCTTATGGTTCCAGGTCACCTGTAATCTTCATCAGAGGTAACATGAAAGCGCAGCGTTATATCCACGAAGTTCTAGAACCGCATTTTTTACCCTATCTTAACACCCTGGCAGATCCAACTTTCCAACAAGATAATGCCCGACCACATGTTGCAAGAGTCACAATAGACTTCTTTCAACATAATGATGTCACATTGTTACCATGGTCACTAAGATCTCCCGACTTATCCCCAAATAAGCACGTGTGGGATATGATGGGTAGGAGATTGCTCAATTTGCAACGTCCTCCTCAGACTCTAGAAGCACTTCGAGAGGAGTTGATGGTTGCCTGGAATGAGATACCATAGGAGGACATTGACCACCTGATCAGAAGCATGCCTAGGCGCGTTGGAGAATGCGTAGCACATCAGGGTGCATCCACACATTACTAAAGGTCAAAGGGCTTTAAAGGAGTGCAATCATTTTGAAATTTTTATCATTTACTTATTATGCTTCATTAAGTACTTATACAAAATTTTATTAAAATAAAACCATTTAAACTGGGTGTTCGGATTTATATGTCACTTAGTAGATATACAATAAATTTTATTTAGCAAAGAGCGCATCCGTATGAAAAACTCCAAGAGGAAAATTGTAAGTGGGGCTTTTCTTAAAAACCAGTAGCAGTCTCGTCACGAATTGATGTAAATGCTTTGGAAAGCATCTTTGTACATGATGATGGACCTCAGATAATACATTTTCGTGTACCAAAGGTCAACTATCAAAGGCGTATAAGTTTGAGGTATTATAGCACCCTGTTATAGATCTGTCGTTTACATTTAACAAGGATTTTCTACAGAATTGAAAAAAACTGATGTTTTTCAACTGTTTATACTTTTTAGGAGCGACCACGAACTGGGCGACGTCGACTGCGAACTCAAACTAGACTTCCGCATCCTCGTTCCCACCATGGGCAACAAAGAAACAGAACTCCTCCTGAATTTCATCGAAGTTGGCCACAAAGAAGTATTGAAACACCCCCTGTGCGAAACTTTTCTCTTTCTAAAATGGCGCAGGATCAGAAAATACTTCCTCTTCAGCCTAGCTTATCATTCACTTTTTGTGATACTTTTCAGCATTTATGTGATCGGTGTTTTTGTGAAGAACTGCCCGTCAGCAAAGAGTACTAGAGAACCTTGTTGGGTGTCGGTCCACGTAAAAAATGTGGCTTATGTTGTTATATTTATGAACATGTTACTGCTGGCCAAAGAGGTTTTTCAAATAGCTCATTCTTGGTACATGTACATTAAACAGTGGGACAACTGGATACAATGGTTGATAATTTTGAGTGTATTTTCTTGTGTCCATCCTACAAGAAATGTAGAAGAGGATATTCATGATTGGCAACATCACGCTGCAGCTATTTCAATCTTCCTGTCTTGGTTAGAGCTTATGATGATTGTGGGTCGCTTCCCCATCTTTGGTCTCTACATCCAGATGTTTACGACGGTCTCGGTTAATTTTACAAAGTTTATTTTGGCTTATTTTTGCCTTCTTATAGCATTTGCTCTGAGCTTTGGCGTGATCTTTGCAAACTACCCAGCCTTTTCTGACCTTAAGTGGGTGTTACTCAAGGTTATCATTATGATGAGTGGTGAGCTGGAATATGAAGATGTCTTTTTTCCAGACGATGACAATCAAGTAACACAGTATCCTTATACAGCACACTTAATGTATCTCTGCTTTGTGCTATTAGTGACAATTATTTTGACGAATCTCATGGTTGGTCTAGCAGTTAGTGATATCCAAGGGCTACAACAAAGTGCTGGTCTGGACAGACTAGTACGACAAGCTCAACTTGTTGCGCATCTAGAAAGCATGTTATTTTCAAGGCTCCTGGGCTGTGTTCCTCATAAGGTAATGAAGTTTCTTCATAAACAAGCCTTATTACTTAAGTCACAGTATCATTGGGCACTGTACATTAGGCCAAATGATCCAAGGGAAGAGAGGATTCCTAAAGAGCTGGTCAGAAGTGCATATCAGTTAGTTGTAGAACGTAAAGAAAAGCCAAGATGCAAGGGATCCAACAAGAATAAGGGTAGAGATGGGTGTAGTGGAATGATATCCCCAGCTTTGTCGAGGTTAAGTTCTTATAATAGTGCTGAGACAAATAATAACAAGTTGCTGAAGACTCAGCTGGATGAAGCTGTGAGAGAGCTGCTAGACAGTAGTATGATTTTGAGGCAAAAGTTGGATAGGATCAATCATTTGCTGTTAAACAATCAAGTGTAAAAAGATCCTTTTGTATCACTGAAACATCTATGTTTTCTTTAAGCGATATCAATGGAGGCATCTCTACATTTCATATCGACAAATACTTTATATGTAAATAAGTGTTTTAGCAAATAGCTCTTGTAAAATCATACTCATTCACGTTTTCCATGTTTCAAAACTATTCTTATGATAATAAATATATTACTTTGCATTTATTATGTTGTTTTTCTGACGAAGTACATCGGCAAAAATGCGCATATATCGACATAGCCACCCGTCTTCACTGAAATAGACAAATCTGAGTTTAGCTTCATGGTTACAAGGTTTTTTTTATACCGAAGCAGCCGGAGAAGCCTAAATGCCAGGACACCGCGGCTACTATGAGGATCCCAAAGACATTTTGTTAATCCGATTTTTGAACTGCCTAAGGTTAGTAGAACGGGAAAAGCTCCCTTTTGTAGATTGTTCCACAATCTCGAAATCTTCGGGAGAAGGAAGCGGTCGTATCGCTCAGATCTGGATGTACGAAGTTCGTGATTTGGATTTCACCGAAAGCTTTTTGGCCAAAGCCGGAATCAAAGGTTGTGCACAAACTATACTATACCCTCTGAAAAAAAAACTGTGAAATAGGTCCAAGTGTTATAAAAATAAAATTCTATATTTTTTAGAACTGCTATAAAATTATTATTCTAAGTAAGAAAAACGTTGTAATTATTTATTTTATCCAAGATATAGTTAGTTTTTAGTCGATAAAAGAAACTGTAACAAATGGCCGCCTATAATTTGTGACCTTAAACGTGATTGAATGGCTAGATAAAGTCGATATATTGACGTCATAGTATGACGTCATTTTACCAGTGTCATAATGATGTGAGCCCTGTTCGTACAGCTATCGCCAACCTGTCAGTGATCGTGTCCAAGATTCCACCACATAAATTGCGTTCATTCTGCTGCGCTATATAGACAGAACCTACAAAGTCGGATCCCAGACACTGTGACCGACAAGTCACCGACCACTGTACGAACAAACCGATTATAAAATGAGTCTAGTGTCGTCGCATAAGAATGACTGATCTCGACGTCAAAATGTGGTCAGCTCACTAGATGGGATATCCCCTTTTGCCTTATGCGGTGTTTGATACTGGCGTTCTATTTCCATCAGAATATTTTTATGTTTGAATGTATAGAGCAATGAATTGAATGCATAAAACTGACGAATATCCATTAATTCAGTTTCTGGAATAAGTACGTCCGGCATGCTTTTGTGTCACATTTGCCCCACATTCTTAACTTTTATAAACCCACTTTTTGGCTTCAGGAATATATATCCTATTTTTCCCACCTGCAAAAGTTTCCTTGCAGAAACTTCCTAATTTTCAATAGTTGCATCTCGGGTTGAAAACTTTGTCCGGAGGAACTTTTCTAGAAACTATATTAATTACACTCCTAACTTTTGGAAGGTATAGTTTATTCTATGCATACAACTATAAATTAATACGTACTATCAGAACTTGCATGGTTTATTGCAAAGCTCGAAGAGGATGCTTTTTCATTTTCCTAATTTTTAGCTATGCTGGCGAACGTATTAAGTGGGAGTTTTAATGAATTTTGGTTAGCGAAAAGTTGGTTTTCAGACTTAAAATTTAGAGAGAAAGCACAGTTAAATAGAAAAAGATAAAATAAGTATTACTAAGTTGGTCGATTTTATGAATTCCGTTGTATGCCGAAGGGGTATTGACAACAATTTCTTTTGATTACAGTGAATTACCGATGTTTCCTTTATTTCTGATTTCGAAAATTTTTGTCAACTATGTTAACGCTGCGCTTTTGAACTGCGCTGTCGCACGAACATTTAAAGTAAGACGAAATTTAAACAGATTGCGGGCCAATTTCACCAACATTAATATTTGACGGTCAGTTGGACCAATATGAAAATACCTTATCGAAATGCAATTTGACGGAAGCTGTCAGAGCTCTCTGAATATCGGTGATTTCTATTGAAATGTTGAATACAGACGTGAAAAAACGGTTGCCTTGTAAATAAGGGTACATTATCGATGTAATATTATGTCTTTGTACTTTAGAATTAGGACAACTGTCATAGAATTTCAAATTGTTATCATTTCAGAAAAGACGGTCAGTTATTTAAATGGACCAATGAAAATGAGAGAAATAATAGGTCGATTTTGCAAAACAAAGGATATAAAACGTACTCCAACTGGTTCATCATCCTTTGTTACATCAAAAACAATTTTTGCCAATTTATGATCTAGCAATCCACTCCAAATGTAAACAAGCAGCACATTCTGCATTTATGGGTCCTAAAACATCGATATTAATTTGTAAAAGTATCTGCATCCACCTATTATTCATCGTCTAGATATTATAAGTCAGATTCAAAAATACCTATTTATGAAAATATATCTCCAAACATTGTTATATTTTCTTATTATTTATATTATTATAACACGTCTGGGATATCAATTGCTTTTAAAGTGATCTGCACATCTGCAGTGTTGCGGAATCGGTAAATAGTGTCATTGAATTCGGTATAAGATAAATGCCGTCTCAAGATCACTGGTAGATCAAGGACCGTTGAGTCATGAAAAACGTCTGTTATTGTATTGGGCGCGCACACAACATGTTTTTTGAGGGCATAGTACTACATTACAACTTCTACAATGTGCATACTGGTTGCTCTTCCGAAGTACTTGGCAACCATTATGAAAACTCCTTTTTCGATTCTTGCTTATAGGATTGTGAATATTTTTCTGTTTTACCCCTGAACTCTTGAACTCACGTCTCGTTTTAATTAAATATTTATTTTGAAAACAGACAGGTTTCGGTAATAACGGTAATCTACCAGTCGGAACCTTTTGTTTGCCCAAAAATCAATTCAGGGCTAGCGGAGTAAGGGATGAGGATGTGCGTTCGTAATCATAGGCAACCCAAATCTACGCCTTTCATGTGCCTGGGTGTGTAGGCATATGTATGATTGATATGTTGCATAAAACTATGAAGACTACACATAATCAACTTTTAGCTTTATTTTTGGTTTCAGCTCTTTTTCGGCAAGTATAGAGATATTTAAATTATTTTGAAAAATCGTGGAGGATTGATGTTATCGGTCAATATTCTCTTTTCGGTAAAAATACCGAAAAATCTGGTTCAATTCAATGCATAAACAATCTGAAATTTGCAATATGAATTTATATTCTAAATTCTATGCATATACGTTCATATTCGTCAATATTTCATTTGAAGATTTTATTTGTTATAAGATTTTAGCAAAATGTAACATAGTAAAGGCAACACCGCACCCTACATCCCAGTTTACAAGAACGACAAGCTGTCAAGATCAGGGATGTTTAGATCCACGAAAAGTATAGTTATGTATCGATTCTTATCGTTTTAGCAAGTATCGATACTCTAAAATATTGGAATAAAATTATAGATATCCAGGGGAAGGAAACAAAGAAGAAAAGTAATCTGAAGTTAGTCACTCTTTATGACAGTCCGGATCGAAAGATCACGACACTCGTGAAATGTATCGACACTTCTAAATATAGGATTGTATCAAGCATCCCTACTGTCTAGATGTATAACCCGAGGTACCGACTGAGCTATTTTGCAGCGTCATGGACATAATTTTAAATTTTCATTTGCATTTTTTCAAGTATTGTGCAACGACTTTGGGAAAACATCCACCAATAGTCTTATAAAGCATAGTTGAGTATATTTCAACAGTTGGCGGAGCTTCCTCCACTGGGACCAAGGGTTGACGGATCCTACACATGTGTCACTCGTTGGGGAGTTTTGAAATGTAATAGTCAGCTGTTATTCAAATAATGTCTAATATAAATATAACCTAGAATGTGTGAAACATAAAAGTTATTGCAAATTCTATTTTCTTGCTGGTGTTAAGTTTTCCGGTAGCTTTACGACATATATTTGAGTATTTCTTAGTCGTTGTAAATATAGTGTAGATGTTTGTTCAGTTCCTGAACAATCAAAAAATATTTGACTATGGATGTATGGATATCAAAAATCCTGAATGATTTGTGGGAATATCAATCGACGGTGCTATAATGGTACTGATGAACGGCAAGTAAATGAAGGAAGGGAAACGAGTAATATCTATGAAATTTTTGGTAGAGCCTGTCATCAAGTAGGTGCTATATAGGTAGTGTTGATTTGACAATCCTGGTAAAATCCACCCTAAGTGAGTCAAAAAGATTTATTTACAGTTTATAATCCTTGCCCATCTGGCAGCGTTGCCAGCCCCACATGGGTCAGACATCGGTCAGACTTCAACGCAGGTAGATCTACGTTAATTGTATTACTCGCAATGAGTGGATAATATTTCTCTATATATTGTTTTAAAGGAGAACGTACGGGCCAATCTATAAGGTGTAGAAAATGTATAATAGGTGCGAAGAATTATCGGGGTTTATATACGATGCTTGTTCAAGTGAAAACCATCTTTGGCCAGACAAAATTTATTGGCAAATATATCTACAAATAATTACAGCTACTAATTAAGGCTTATATGTATACCCTGCTCAAACAATTCTTCTGGCTGCTGCTTGGTAGAAATCTTTTACGGCATTTTGTACTTCTTCGATCGACTGGAAATGCTTACATTTCAACGTCTTTTTCAGTTGCAAAAATATGTGAAAATCGCATATTTCTATTGCAACATAGCTAACATTTAGGCAAAAACAAAAAAAAAAAATGTTTTTTCTACGAACGAAATTGAAATTTGTTTAAAAAAGAAGACATACAGTTGGATATACTTAAAACTAGCTTTACAATAAGTGTTCAAATAAATTTCCATCATGTCGGATACAGAGTCTCGCTCGACGAACTAATGATTGCGTAGCCCAAAAAGTGGAAAACATTTTTCTTTTTATTTCATTTGCAGCCTGATGGATTCTTTGAAGTAAATCTTCTTGAGTATTTACTTCAGTCGAGTAAACTAGGTCTTTTAATGACCCCCAAAAATAGAAATCCAATGGATTTAGGTCAGGTGAACGTGGCGGCCACGCTATAGGACCTCCTCGGCCTAACCACCTGTCTGGAAAATTGACATTCAACCAATTTCGAACATTGCGTCCAAAATGTGCAGGGGCGCCATCATGTTGAAAAAACATATTTTCTTGAAACTGCAGGCGCACATCCAATGGTATTATATCCAGGAGCTCATTCTGAAGAAAGTTCAGATACACCTCTGAATTAAGACGATTGGGAAGTACAATAGGCCCAATTACTTGATCCCCAATCACTCCTGCCCATAAGTTCAATGAAAATCTATGTTGGAAATTTGTAGGGCGAACAACTTTTGGATTTTCATCTGACCAGTGATGCATGTTATGGAAATTAAAAGCACCATTCCTAGTAAATATTGACTCATCCGACCATAATATTTTAGGTATAGTGTTTTCATTTGCTAATATCCACTGGCAAAACTCGATTCGTGGTAAAAAATCTGCCTCCGTTAAATGCTGCACCAGGTTAAAATGATAAGGATGTAATCCTTGCATTCGTGTCATTCTTCTAAAATTCTATCTATCTAAAATTATTATTTTTAGAATATCTATCAAATAGGTATTCATAAATTTTTCTTACTATTGATCGAGGTATATCCATAATTTCTGAAACATTTCGTATCCTTATTTGCGGATTATTTTCAAACATATTTAAAGCAATATCCATACGATGATTTTCCAGTGGCCTTCCTGAGCCCTGCATGCGCTGAAAACTTCCATGGTTTGACAAATTCCGGTGAATATCAGTAAACATTCGACGTCCAGGTACTATGCGATTGGGAAATCTTCATTGGTATTCTATTACGGCTGCCAATGAACTGCTATTGCAAAACCCGTACACAAAATGCATGTCAGTCAGTTCTCTGTCTGTAAATCTTGGCATTTTAAATCGATTTAATGAAAATTTTGATTTTAATCTAGTAATTTTACACTGCTAACAACGTCAGCTTAACGTCAAAATAAGTCATAACAAATCAAACAACTTTTGTTTGCAGTCATGGCTAACTATGTTTAATCAACAATTCATTTAAATTCGCAGTACATTTCCTATCATGTGGCAAATTTTATTCAAAAATGGCACAATTTATCGATATTCAATAAGAGTACCGTTTTTATGTAGAAAAACCTAAATTTTCAAATTCTAAAATTGAATTTCAAAAATAGAATCACACAAAAATTTTGCGGCTAAAATAACCTGAGTCCGTCCCTGTTACAGGCGCTTCCAAACAAAACTGTCTAAAATTGTTGATATTTTTAAATCCAGCATAAAAAACTAGTCTAGAATACCAAATTTTATGTCTTTATCTCAACACGTTTCGGAAATATTAAGGAAAAACCATCTTCAGGGAAGCCCCTTTAAAAGACCGTAGCGCCCTTAGGGGATGTTTATCGACCTCTGTTTATATAAACTTTTCTACCTATTTTAAGCTCCAGAAACCGCTGGTAGAATATTGCACACTTTTTTCGGGACACCCTGTATATGCACGTATGCTATGCACGCTGTCTCCAATCTGCTATCTTTCATCACTCTATTTTATATAAATTCATTATAGCTAGTGTTTAGTTCTTTCTATGAACTGACCCATTATACAAAGATTGAAGACTGAAATCTTCAACCGATTCCAGATAGATTCAATGACCTACGTACGAAGCCGCTTCATTATTTTTCTCCGTAACGCAATACCGTTATTTGTGCTTTACTGTCATACTGACATCGTTGTTTTTCTACCTTATCATCAATACAATAAGGACGTTGCCCCCATATCAGGCTCCAATAGCCCCCACTTGATAAATGCCCCATCATAAATGTGACGCGGAATAAACACGATGCAGTGACTTATGATATCGGCTATTCGTATAACGAGCCGTGTAATGACAGCAGGTATTGTTCCCGTGCATCATTTGTTGGTTGAATAATGGCTCATCGCTCGGTAGGCCATCCTTGCCCAGTATACTGCTGGTATAGCAGGTCTGTCGACGTATAGTTAGGAGCAGGGGTGGGTACAGTTTGCTACTTAAAAGGTTACCATTTTATTTTAACTTTCTAAACTAGGAAAATTTACCAATTCCAGATATTATGCTTCCGTAGTCCCATATCACGAAATACCGCACTCAGTTCGGCGGCGAGATAGTTATATCAGATAACGAACAAAGCTAATATCGATCGGACTCGCTTTTCAACGTTTCTAGCTTCAAAGAGTCTGCTCATTTTTAAAATTCTTCTAACTTAGCAAATTAAACATTGTGAAAATCACATCCGTTCCATTGAAAACTCAATTCAAATACGTTAACTCATACGTTCATTGAATAAGAGTTTTTACACGAATTGTTCTTACTTACCTCCTTAATTGGCGAGGAAGCATTCAATCACAGACAATTTCCGTTGGTCTGCCTGTCAGACTGTCTGTCCGATAAACCTGGATTTATTTACATCTGAAACGTAATGTTCGAATTTGGATAAGATTCTGACACACGGGCTTCTTTATTTCAAAAATTTATCTAATGGCGCATAAGCTACGACCATAAAGAAAATAAAAATCGCAGAAACATGTTTTGATATTTACAAAGACTTACTTTTAGCAATTATGGTTGAGTTGAAAATTGGGAGCTCGCGGTTGCACGTTTTTGTTATTAGTGAAACACGTTTGATGCATACTACCACACCATATTTTGATGTACAGTTTCTTCTTACTCTAGGTCCTCGAAGTTGTCCATCCATTACTTCAGCCGCATTAATCATTTTTTCGCGAAGTTGCACTTCAGTTGTTATTAGACCAGCCTCATCAACCATCCCTTTAAGTTCTCCCCAATACCAGAAATCCATCGGATTGAAGTCAGGAGATCTTGCTGGCCATTTTCGAGGAGCATTTCGACCGATCCAGCGAGTTGGATAATATTCATTCAAATACTGAATGACGCCACTAAAAACGTGTGATGGTTCCCCGTCATGAAGAAACCACAAATTCTGTCTTCGTTGTAATGGTATGTTGTCTAAGGTCACTTCCAAAAGTTCTGGTAGGTTATTGGCTAGAAAGCTAAGGTATCCTTCTCCTGACAACTTTGCGGGTAATTCTAAAGGGCCAATTATCTGATCGTCAAGTATACCCGCCCAAATATTTATTTTAAAACGTTGTTGGAAATGACCTTCACGAATGGTATGAGGATTTTCTTCAGCCCACGTGTAAGTATTATGGAAATATAATATCACGTCTCGCGTAAAAGTACATTCATCCGTCGCTAGAATGTTTTTAAAAAAACGGATTTTCAATGTTTTTGAGCAAAAACCACTAGCAGAATGTTAGTCTGCGAGGATAGTCTTCTGGTAACAAGACCTGCACTCGTTGTACATGGTAGGGATAAAGCAAATTTTCCCGTAGGATTCTATGGACTATGGTATGCGATAGTCCTACGCGGTGGCCTAATTCCCGAGTACTGATATCTGCATTGATTTCCACGATATTTAAAATTTGTTCCTCCTGCTCTACAGTAACCTGTCTTTCACGAGTGTGAATATAAGTGGGCTGAACACTTCGTGTATCTCGAAGTCTTTAGTACGCTTGCACAAATGTACTTCTGTCTGGGTGTACCCGTTGGCGAAATCCGTCGCGATAAATTTGAGCTGCAAGATTTGAATTCTTACGAGCTTCACCGTAAACTAACAACATGTCGGCGAACTCTTGATTCGAGAACATTGTAAATAAACACGACGCCGTACGCGAACAACACCTAACCACTGTTACCGTTTGCGATCGATTGCCGGTTCGATAAGAGTGATGAAAGATCGACGCGCTGTTGTCATGTGTGTTTTAAATATTTAATTTAATGAAACTTACTTTCCTACTGACTACAAATTTTGGCTTAACTTAGAAAAACTTAATGTCATTTATTTGTTAATTACACAATTTAAAAACGCTTTAGATTAGATTATAAAAATTAGTAAGATTGTGGCGATTGTGGTCGATACAAAGCACTTAAAGTTGTAAACTATAAGCCATTTAGACAAAAATCTTTTGGACCATGGGTCATATGAACTTTTTGACTTGTTTTGACCCCCGCCTATTATCCATTTCAATAATGACTACCATAACGTTTACACAATGTAGAGTTAATCTATGATGCCGCTAATTTAACCGTTAATTGATCTTGCGTTAGTTTTGGAACTTAAAATTTGGAAATTTAAAAGTGGAGCTTGACAGCTTCACTAGTCCAAAGTAATCCTAAGGATAGTGGCGTGTCGAAACACTTTTGACTCTTTGGTCTCCCCAAAAACAGTCCGAATCGTTTTTGGTCCGAAACAGTTTTCCTGTAAACCATCGTTCTTTTATTTTTAAGTGAACAGCGACCACTGACTGAGTATGTTTCTTACTTATTGAGTAAGTGGTGTAGCAGCAGAGGTCGCCATTCTGTTGTGGGAGTTTATTCAGCTGTAGACGCTGTGGAAGGTACTAAGAAATGAAATTATATTATCAGGCTTGCCTCCATAAACTACAAAATAGGTTTATTTATAGCTTCATCACAGAACTTCCTACCAAGTTTTAAAACTACTGTAAAAGGAACACAACACAACGCGCCTCAACTGCTCGAATGTTGCGAGACGCGTCTATAAATATTTCTCTAAGTTTTAAGCGCAAATGAGCGGGGAAATCTACAATGTGCGAAATATATATTGATATGTGCCTAAAATTAATACTGCGAAAAACCGAAGTATGAAAGGTAATAATTCACATCAATCTATCCTGCAATTCAACATATTTATTGGCATTTTGCAGTAGTTAAAACTTCTCTTCAACGTTCTTTAATTCTTCCGTATGTTAACGTAGAACAATTAGCTTCTTAGACATGCATTCTCGTTAACTAAACACAATCACCTGACACTAGATAACCTACTCCTACTCTATATGAAATTGGTATGCATATTATCTAAGAATTGATCCAATAAACCCGTGCCACGTCGATCCGCGTTGGACGCGTTATCTGAACTGAGCCTTAAGGATCTCCCACACCGAAGCGGTAAGGCGAAGCGATAATCGCATCGCTGTCCATGCGGTGCTCAGTTTTCAGAGCGGTAAATAACACCGATTACACCAGCGCGGCGGGATAGCCCGAGGTATATCGCCTTGACAGCGTTTCATTTCACAAACGCTGCTCACGTGGTTCGTATCGCATATCGCTACGTCTTTCACGATGTGTAAAACGGAGAAATTAATTGAGCAAGTTAAGAAGTACCCAATGTTGTATGATTTAAGTCACGAAGACGTCAGAACGTTGTAGATGTCTGCGTAATTCGGGCATTAAATTGTGATATTCTCAATATACCCTTCTTTGTTCATTGATTTCATGTATATGTCGGCGTCAAATGCTGAAATCCGCCCTTCCCTGAAATGTCTAGTATTGCCGCAAACACTGCAACACCATAACACACATTAACTACGTTACTGCATTCGCCTATTTTAGTCGAACGCTTTAATCAATACAGTGTTGCTCCAATGAAGTACATAATATAACAAGGTACTTTAACAATAATATTAAAAGAAAAATAATCAAGCTTCAATTGATTTGAAAGGAAAGAAGAATATATTAAAACGTTGTCTTTATTATTACATTATTGTTCACATTATTCATTAATATACTAAATCAACAAGAAATATCCTGAAACTATCGAAAGAAATATAAAAAAATAAATACACATTTAAAAAAAATGCAGAACTGTGAGTAGCGACAAACGAATAAAAGTTATATAGAATTATCTTATATATTATATTATATTATTTCAGACATTATTTGTTAGCGCATGTTAGACTCATATGGCACCTTGAATTACAAAGAAGTTTTATTTTAAACAAACACATCTATTGGTTAAAAACTGCTTTTCGCTGGTTTACAGGAACACATCAAAAAAAATATCTAGCGAAAGTGACTGCACAGCTTCAGGTATGGATAAAACTTTTTCAGGAGTAGTTTTTATTTGTTTGTAAGAATTGATATAATCTCCTCATGGCGAAATGTGCGTCGAGGACCTGTATTGTTGATATGAGTAACTCCAGTGTGGGTGAATAATATATTTTTTTAATCAATTATTTATATACGAAATCCGGCAACAATGGATGTTGCTCTTGAGCAAGCCTATGTACGATATAATAAAGGTTAGGTTCAAAGAATTATAAAAATTAACTTACCTCCTTTAACTCATTTGTATTCCATGGATTTTTCTGTCATAGTATTAACTTGGTTTCTTTTAAAACAATTCTGAATGCTGCGACATCTTTACAAACACAAAAAAGACGATGTGTATACTCAAGGAAATGAACACAAAACGTACAATGAGTGACTGAATCAGGCAAATGTAGTAACTAAGTTAATGTGGTTTTTTGTTTACGGTGTTTGACTGAAGTTGTTCAGTCATTACAGGGAATGACTGAAATGCTTAGTCAAACGTTGTAATCATCAAACTGCCGGTAGTACGGGGACTGACTAGGCATTGCAGGGAATGACGGATTTCAGCCTTTGACGCCGACATATATATTTATTTTCTTATTCTTTACTCATAATCATTAATTATTATTAACTAATGATTATCATCAAAATTCTGATAAGGCAAATAATAATAATACTTCTTCTTCATCAGAAGACATATTGTGCAAGAAATCAAAAAACGTTTGAGAATATTGCGCAGATAAGAAAACTGTCGAACCGCGGTGATGTGAACGTGCAGCTATCGTGATAAATGCGATTTTTAACGCTGACGCTACCGCTATCGCTGTATTGCGTCGGTGTGGGAGAACCTTTGCTTCGCGACATGGTGAAAGGCATCGCAACATTTTCGGACAAAATTCTACGATCTGTCTGCGACCGGCCTTTTGAACTCAATGCGTAATGGGAATAGTTATACAACCGTTTTACCACCCATGTTGCATAAATCGATTTGCAACTCTGGTTAATATGAGAAGTTTTATATTAAGCGCGAAGAGGATCCCGCCTCTGTTGCTATTGGTGGTATACCGACCGGCGAGAGGCGAATGCGAGTTGTTAAATCCATAATGTATTGCCGGTAAATTGAGGTGGTTGTTGTGTATTTGCGTGCGTGTCTGGGCAGCAGGGCGGCCGCTGGGCGACCCTTTGTCCATCCACACGGGTCGCCATCGCACCAATAATCGGAATATATTGAGAATGGATCGAGGGTGTCCCCAGTCGCCCAGCTGCCGTTGGTGAAACGCGATGGTGCGATCGAATTGCACACAGCACACAAACCATTAGGCAGAGTGTGGATGATTTTAATGGATCATATCAAGATCGGATCAACTCATATCTGAAAATTATCAAGCGCATCTGCAAGTTTTAGACCTGATACTGGTATATTTTGTTCTTAGTAAGGGATGAAACGACAAAAAGTGACGTCAAGATATTTCTTACGCCGTCGAAACATCTTCTAGTACAACTTTTCATGTAGTGTAATTTTATCTATACATAGTAATAATAAAGCATTTATTGCCCAACAGTACAGGTACCATTTAGAGAGCAATACATAGTACAATGGTTTAATTTTTGATTTACACAGTCTGTGTGACACAAAATGAAACAAAGAAAAAACACAAAAAAGAGGAAGGCGCTTTAAGTAGAGAGAAAAGAAACTATGAATATGATTAATAGATATTAGGAAACCAGAATATACTCGTATATACATACATAATCATATACACATATATACAGGGTGACTTTGAAGTTGAGTCATTAATTTTCAGATAATGATTGTAGAAGGAAGATAAACCAAAATATGTGTGTAAAAATAAAAAAAAATAAAAAAAAAATGTTACCTTGTTTTATAAAGTATCCTCCCGACAAGTATTTCAGTGCGGACCTGTATTTGATCGCGCGGCCTTGGAGCACCGGAATGCCCTCCCCTGTGACGTCTTAAGTCACCTGATTCACGAGCCCTTTGTACTACATTAACAAAGGCACGAGGGGTTGCCGCATAAATAAGAATCATGTCCACAAGTTCAGCATTTTCGTAAACATGTGCCATTTTTGATTTCGTCTGAGCCACGCAACAGACACGACTATTCACTCACGCGTTACCGACTAACACTGACTGTATACAACTGAATAAAATAATTGTAAAAACATCGTTCCAAATTCTTTCGCTTTTTTGTTTCCGATGCGATGAACCGATAAGGCGGATTATATTCGTTGTTGCCAAACACGAGCACATAATATTATTATTGAGACAGGGCGGTACTCAAACTTCCAAAGGGCTATAACTTTGTTACTTTAATTTTAGCAGAAAAATGGTAAAGGAAAAAAACATTTCTTTTGATCAGATCTACTCACTGTTAAAATAAATGACTCAACTTCGAAGTCACCCTGTATACACATATATATATATATATATATATATACACACATATATATACATATATACTCACATATATACTCACATATATACTCACATATATATACACACACACATAGCCATATCATGTACTGTTCACACATAAATATATAACAAACGAAAACCTCTAGAGAAAGGCGTAAAAAAGTCAAAGATGTGAACGTATAGCACTTCGTAATCCCTGAAATCCACAACAGATGGTATCACAAAAACTCACTATCCTATTCGCATTATTGCACATAAAGTTTATTGGTGATTTAGATTGAAGATTTGTCTGCGTCCCCTTGCAGAAAAAGGAAACTTTATATTTAGATGTCAATCTAGGTACCAGGAAATCAATTTGCGATAACAAAACAGGACAGTCGATGTTACCATGCAGTAATTTGTGTAAAAATATTATAGACGCCTACTCTCTGCGCTTTTCCAAAGAAGGGACGCCAAATATATTCAATAATAGTGAGTAGTCATATCCTCTTGGAGGATAGACACCATTACTCCTATAGCATAGATATTTTAGGCTCCAAATAATTGCACCATATTCTAATTTACTTACAACAAGCACTGAAAATAACTTAATAAGCGTTGTGTTATTGAAATTTCTAAAACTTCTGATAATAAAGCCATATGTGCGATACGCATTACTTATAATTTCAGTGATGTGGTAATTAAAAGTGTCCTGACAATCGAAATAGAGGCGCAAATCTTTTGAAGTTTTATACCTTCCTAATACAGAATCATTTATTTTGTATGGGTAAGTTAAAAATTTGGCTATTCGGGCAATTAGTTGTTCAAATACAAATTGTTATTAACACACCATGTTTGTGAAAAAATTAGTTGTTGTTGGAGGTTTTCACAATCCTGCTAGTTAGAAACAGATGTGTAAAGCTTCAGATCATGAGCCAACATAAGCTTCTTAAATGATAATGTGCTGCAGAGATCGTTAATGTATAAGGCAAACAATAGGGGGCCCAAATTGGAACCCTGAGGTACACCACTACTTGAAGTACAATTATAAGAACTAAATCCATTATAGAATACATATTAAGTTCTTACGTCTAGATAAGACTTGAGAAGATCCACATAAGTTCTATTGAATCTCATGTATTCAATTTTTTGTACAAGTAGTTGATGGTCAATTTTGTCAAAGTATAGTCAAAGTATATATGACATCCACTTTCCCCCTATTGTCTACTTCATAAAACCATAGTGATGCACTGACAGATGGTCTTTAGTTGCCAAGTAAATTCTGGAATACAATATTATTTCAAAGAGCATGGCAAAATTATTCAGCATAGTGATCGCCCTGTAATTATTTACTAACGTTTTGTCTTGCGACTTGAAACTTGGGCAGACTTTGGCAATCTTCCACTTATCTGGAAAAACCGATGAACGTAGAATTGAATTAAAAATTGTCAACAAAGGAGTTGAGAAGAGCTTTACACAGTCTTTAATGGAAAACGGTGGAAGTTGATCTTGCCCTGATGTAAATTTATGTTCGCTATATACATAGCGACATGAAAAGCATAGGTTTTCTTCATCTATAGAGCTTTTCATGGAAAAATATCCTCAGATTGCAGCAATGTGTGCATGCTTACATCGTAGCTCTACTTCTTTGCAGATGTACAGGCACACATCAAATCAGAAGGTATAGTAAGAAGTAGTAAGCAAAGCATGTGCTTCTTCTTACTATACTCGGGAACTGAATAAGAAGAGAGCAGCAAAACACGTCGCACGATCATGCTAACGCTGTATCTTTTTCAATATTGTTAGATACCAATGCACCTACATACTTTGAAAATTTGGCTTAGCATGGGCGTGTATGTGTGACAACGGCCTTGCCAATCTAAATATTGACTTGACGATACTGGTTAGCTCAGTTAAGTGAGTGGAGTCTGTTTTGACAACTAATTTCATTTCAGAAGTGATCCTAATTAATTTAAAACTATAACTTTGTATATATCTGTATTTATACCTTTTCCAATTATTGAAAAATCAGGCATTGCATGTATGTAAGTGACCTAACTCAACTATTATTTACTATTGTATACGTTATATACATGAATATCGAGATGCATGCAATTACAATTGTGTATTTTATATGTTACAATGTACTGATCACATTATAGAGCATCGAGTATGGCAAAGTAGGTTGAGTGAAAGAAGTGGTGTTGGGCATGAGTAATTTTTTAGTTTATTCTGCGAAAATCTAGAAATCATCTTTTGTTAGCCTACCCAGCATTTATGAGCTCGTATGAGTCATAATTCATGGCTGGGCAAAGCCGCTGGTCACCGTTTCTCTGACCCGAATAGTCAGCCCTCATTATAATAATCTATTTTCGGCTGTAGATTTAACATTATCCTCGCCATCAATAGCAGACATCATCAGATGGGATGTGTTGCCCGACACTATGGGATCAGACCACATTCCAATCAAAATAACAATTCAATCATCACCAAGCCAACTTTTTGAATTCTTACCATATACTCGATGGAACGAAAAACGCGGGGATTGGACACTTTTTCAAAATACGCTAGAAACGAAGCTAACTGGCATATCAGATCTAGACAGTATATCAAACACCGATAGGTTCGATAAACTAATAAAGTTAATTTCAGATGCGGCAGATATTACCATCCCTTTGAAAAAACCTTTTATCCATTCCAGTGCTCAACCAGTTTGGTGGGACGAGGAATGCGCACATATATTTGAAAAACGAAAGGAAGCTCTTGGTAATTATAAGCGGCGAGCTAGTTACGAAAATTTTGTTGATTACAAAAAATACACAGCTCAGGTCAAAAGGCTATTTAAACAAAAACAAAGGGGTAGCTGGATGTCATTTTTAAATAAGCTGAATCGGAGAACACCATCAGCGAAATTTGGAGATTTGTCAAATCAATAAATAAAAATTCAGTTGCTAATAAAATTCCAATACCAAATGATTTAATTGAACAGCTTTTAGATAAGTTTGCTCCATTATCAGCTTCCACACCTCCTATATTTAGTTCAAATTTCACCCCTCATCAGCAAACCTTTATGGAGAAACCATTTAATTTTGAAGAACTAGAATGGTGTCTTGAAGAACGTAATAACACGTCTCCAGGAATAGATAAATTTACTTATGAGATCCTTTTTAACTTGCCTAAATCAGTCAAACTGTTATTCTTAAGAATTGTAAACGATTGGTGGACAAATCACAAGTTTATAGAGGAACTCAAAACTATAATCATTTGTCTCATATTAAAACCATCGAAAGATGACGGACTGATTCATACAGACCTATCTCACTTTTATCGTGTTTAGTTAAAACCTTTGAGCGCATGATAAAACTCAGATTAGAATTTTTCATCGAAAGCAACAAACTATTCCCAGACTCCCAGTACGGTTTTAGAAGAGGTCGCGGAACATTAGAAGCGATAAGTCAACTAGTGTTGGATGTCCAGTTATGTTTCTCCAGAAACCACTACCTTTTGTGCTGGTTTTTGGATTTGAAGGGAGCATATGACTCGGTAGATTTGAGAATACTTATGCAAAAGTTAACACAAAACGGTCTATCTAAAAAATCCTCAGCTAGCATAATCCAGTTGTATATAAATAGAAAAATGTATATAAGAAATCATAGAAATGAGTTATTCGGCCCCAGAACGATATACAACGGCCTTCTTCAGGGTTCAATTCTTAGTCTTATATTATTTAATATATATACAACTGACTTCCATGCCATTTTCGACAAGGAAGTTCAAGTCATTCAATACGCCGACGATATATGTGTTTACATTGCTCACAATTCATACCAGTACTGCCTCCAAAAGTTTGAACTTGGGGTGGAGAAAGTAAAAAATTGGTTGCTAGAGGTAAATCTCCAATTGGCTGTAGAGAAGTCTGCGATGATGTGTTTCACAAGACACAGAGTAGCACTTCCCAGCCTATATGATATCAGTGGCCTTAGTATACCCGTGGTTCAGCAATATAAATATCTAGGAGTAGTGCTGGATTGTAAGCTCACTTGGGGCAAGCATATTCAGTACTTAAAAACAAAAGCTGAAAAAGGGATTAACATACTTAAGTGCACCACAAAGAAAAAATGGGGATCAGATCCTAAAATAGCGCTTATTTTTTACCAGTCTTACGTAAGGTTCGTATTGGATTATGGTTGTGTGCTGTACGGTTCGGCGGCTAAGTCTCACCTAACTAAAATTGACCGAATACAATATCAGGCCTTGAGAATTTGCATGGGAGTCATGAAATCAACACCATGTCCAGCAATCTTAGCTGAAGCAAGGGAACCTCCTCTTGCATTACGAAGAAGGAAGAAGGTACTTTGCAGAGAAGGCTGTTGTCAAATACAGAACCTATAACAAATACTTGCTTAATAAGATATCACAATTAGTAACTACAGACTTGACTAACAAGTACTGGAAAAAAAATCCTCACCACTGCTAGCTGAAGCTTTCGTAGAGACCAGTCATCTCGATAATTTAATTCATCCTATGGATAATTACCCGTTATATGTTGGCCCTTATGAAGTTTTCCTTAATGAAACAACCATCACAATCCCTACATATACCGAAAACTGTTATTACAATAGGTCTGTTCTATCTGCCGTATTGGAAGATCTCAATTGCCACACTGTCGTCTATACCGACGGCTTCAAAAGTGAGATGGGTACTGGGTGCGCGTTCTACGTCCCACAAAAAGATTATTGCAAGGGATACAGGATTCCTGACCTGTGCTCCATATTTACAGCAGAAGCCTATGCGGTACTACAGGCGATTTTCTGGTGCCTTTCGCAAAATATTAATCATGCAACAATTATTACAGATTCGAGATCAGTCTTAGAGGCAATTAAACAAAATCCTGTTAGATCATATGATAATTTTTTATTATGCAAAATCAGAAACTTACTCGTCGCTTATCAAGCCAAAAGAGCAAAGATAAATTTTGTTTGGGTAAAAGGGCATGCTGGCATCAGAGGCAACGAGATGGTTGATAAAGCTGCAAAAAATGCAATTCACTCTAGTACTATTACCCATGTGCCACTTTTTTCTGATTTATTCATAGAGATCAGAGGTAACATCAAGAAAAGATTTGATCTGGTCCAACTTTGTAGTAAACTCTCGAAATCATTATGCTCCTATTCACCCGACCCTTCCCAATATAATTCCCCACATACATCTCTTCTATATGAATAGAAGATTCTCCACAATTATAACGAGACTGAGATTGGGTCATGGTTGCTTTCCTGCTCATCTTCATCGAATAGGTGTAATAGAGTCCCCAAATTGTGCTTGTGATGAATCTTCTATAGCCGATCTAAATCACATATTTTTTGCTTGTAATCTTTACACCAATATCTCCAACCAATTAATCGCTCAGATGATTAAACTTGGCTTCCAACTACCTTTAAGTCTGACTACCATTTTATCCTTTCCGGATATAAAAATTTATTTAGCGCTAATTCAATTCCTTAAAAAGGCAAATATTACTATATAAAATAAACCTTGTCTGGAATTCGTAACTATTCAGTTATATCCACTCCTTTTCTTTATTTCTTACCGTCTCTCACAATGATCAGATAATATAAATCCATTGACAACATTTTGTGGCAAATGGACTCCAGTTTCCAATGCCAATATTTTGACACACACACACATACCTTTGCGAGCAGTGCACGTTGCTAGATTTTGTAATTTGTAGCTTTAAAGAGAAATTTAAGGACTGTAAGAATTCGTCAGTTACAATTACTTGTCCAAATAATCACTTCCACGGCATCTAGTGATCAGTTACGAACAGATACTGAGAAATTATTTACCTTGGCCTCATGCTAACGCGGCATCTTTACTGAATGTAATTTATAGATTTAGAAGACAATCCAAGATAAATGTAAGATATTTGTGCAATTACTCACTCCAAACTATAAGTTAATGACTTTCACGACCTTCAGTTTTTATTTCTTAACGATTCGACGAAGCGAACGTCTCTCATTCGCAAGAAAAGCTTTCAACCTCACGTTTGTTGAATGTCCCTTAATATGAATCAAGAGGTAGCTATTCAGTAACCCGGATAAAATTTATTTAAACAATTTATTCAAAGAAATTATACAAAAATGTATTTTTTGCTCGGTTCAAATTTTTTCGGACCATTTTCAGCAAAATAGATCCTTAGCCCTTTTCTTTGAGCCTGACATTTTTTGAGTTATAAGCGATTTGATGTCTAAAATACCCTAGAATGCTCAAGAACTCGGTTACAAATTATAATTTTGAGGTGTCAAAGTGTCTGAGTCAACCTTCTCCTACTAGGAGTGTATTATGAAATTGGTTTATTTTAAAGCAACTTTACATGTCATACAATATACAAGAAACATCCCTTTTTCGAAAATTTTTCAATACTTTTTCTTCAATGGCGAGAAAAGTAAAACTTCAAAACAAACTCTTTGATGTTAACATAGCCACCTTATATCACTGTGTCATACTATAACATTGAGGTTTTGCCTAATTATGATTAATTAATATGTCAGCGATGCGAGCGAAACTCAGGTTGCCCATCATTATTTTATATATTAAACACAATACCACATTTTTTCCTTATGTTTCTCCACCAACAGCACGTTATTAACGAGCCTCGGTATTATCACAAAGGAGAAAGTCATTAGTTTGAGATATCAGAGGCAGGAGGTTTTGTGTTTTGTTTGTTTGCTAATAAACAAAAGAGAAGGAAGGCAAAAAACAATGGAATATACGCCATCATTAATTAAAATCCAGAAAACAGTAACCTCGATATGTCACAGTCGGTGGAAACTTACATTTATCTGTCGGTAGGAATCAATAGAAGATGTGATGTAAAATCTTACATCAAAGAGGAAGTTATGGTATTGGCACTGTTGTAGGTTGTACTTTAGTTGTAATAAAAGACAGTATAGAACTAGGGATAAGCAATGAGCATGTAGCTTATTTTCATAACTGATTTTTTTTACGCAAGAATACAGGCAAAATCTGACAGTTAAGAAAAAAGTGTTAACATTTTTCACAATCGTACTTGTTGGAAGCCCCTTAACATTAATCAAGTGGTTGCAAAGCGGTGATCCGCAAGCTTTTAAACTTCTTTGGTGTGACAACCTCGACTACGATTGCACTATACAGGGTGTTTCAGTTTATTGTTGCTTAACATTAAGATTCGATAGAACTTTTAAAATTAATGCATAAAGTCTATATAAACATGGGTCGAAAAATGCGTGACTTCCGAAATACAGGGTGTTTAAATTTACTTTTTAAAATAGTTTTTTTTAAATATTTCGAACAATACAGTGAAAATTGGTATACAAGGGTTTTTTGGTCCGACAAAACGAACCATGGGCATAGTTTTACTGTAGCCGCTAGAGGGCGCTCTCTACTGTACCTGTAGGGTATTAAAATGATCGAAAAATTTTTCTTAGTGCAATTTTTTGCTTTTTGAATAAAAAACTGATTCTTCGCACTTTTCTGCATAAACAAGCTCTTCTGTGAGTTTTCGTTATAGTTAGCCGTTTTTGAGATATTTCGATTTTTAAGGTTCGATGCATTTTTAATTATTTATGGGAAAATAATACTTTTTTCACATTTTCGATTTGGGCATTACAAGTGATTAAGATGATCGTTTAGATTGTGTTTTTAAACACAGCAATAATTCCTAACTCCATATAAACACAGAAAAACATAACGTTAATTTATTTAATTTTCCAATATTATTTTTAACAAATTAAATTAATTATTTACAACTAAAATGCTATTAGAGAGTTAGGACAAACATACAAAATCTAAAGTAGTCGCTCGAAATGTAAACCCAATTGTTCAATACACAATTCACATCTACGAATGATCCAACGTGGATAAGGCCTATTAGCATATCCTTGTGGTTACGGGAGTCTGGTAAACTTTTTCTTTTAGAAATCCCCACACAAAGAAATCTAATGGATTTAGGTCAGGGGATCGTGGAGGCCAGGCGACTGGTCCTCCACGGCCGATCCTTTCCGGATAATTTTTATCCAGCCAGTTTCTAACTATTCTCGAATAATGAGCTGGACAACCATCAAGCTGGAACCAGGCCAATCTTCTTAAATCTAACATAACATCATCCCACATATTTGCATGTTCAGCCTTTAAAAATTCCAAGAAGGTCGCAGTATTTAACCTTGCAGGCAAAAGGTCGGGTCCAAATAGTCGATTACGGTAGATACCAATCCACACGTTCACACTAAATTCATGCGGAAAATTTCTTTCCCGAACTGCATGCGGATTTTCATGCGACCAAATATGTTGATTATGAAAATTTACCACTCCACGTCTAGTGAAGCATGACTCATCGGTCCATAAAGCGTTACTTAAAAACTCCCTATTATTATCAGTTCTATCAAGAATCCCCTGACAAAATGTGATTCTTCGTTCTCCGTCCCCTGGCTGTAGTCCTTGCACAGGTTGCAAATGGTAAGGACGTCTATGGTCATTTCTAAGAACACGGTGAACATGGCTTGCTGAAATTCCCAAGGCACCAGAAACTCTCCTAACACTTGTGGTCGGATCTCTATCAAACTCACTCAGAATCATACGGGTAAATCTGCGCTGACGAACATTTATGTTTTGATCCCTTTGGAGATTTCCAAAACCATTTTTAATTATTTGGCGATGCACTCTTACTGAGCGAGTTGGATGTCGTCTGTTTGAAAATCTTCGTGCGTATTCTCTGGCTGCTTCTGCTGCGTTTCCATTTACAAAGCCATACACAAAATGAATATCCGCTAACTCTTGATTGGAGAATAAAAATAGCATTTTTATAAAACTTACAAAAAAAAACAGGTAAAAGAAACTAACTTTCGTGCGTTCTTAATTGCAAAAAAACGTTTCAGGTTCCAACAGACAACAAAACTAACTGTCAACTAATTGACTTTTAACCTTATTCTGCTTTCAATTTCAAAAATATTTGCAGGCACAGCTTACTTCTAAAAATTATCGAGATACTGACTTTTTAACGTTATTTTATCATAAATAATTAAAAATGCATCGAACCTTATAAATCGAAATATCTCAAAAACGGCTAACTATAACGAAAATTCACAAGAGAGCTTTTTTATGTTGAAAAGTGCGAAGAATCAGTTTTTTATTCAAAAAGCCAAAAATTGCACTAAGAAAAAATGTTCGGTCATCTTAATACACTACAGGTACAGTAGAGAGCGCCCTCTAGCGGGTATAGTGAAACTATTCCCATGGTGCGTTTTGTCGTACCAAAAAACCCTTGTATACCAATTTTCTTTGTTATACATCAAATATTGTTCGAAACATTTAAAAAAAACTATTTTAGAAAGTAAATTTAAACACCCTATAGCTCGGAAGCCAGGCATTTTTCGACTCATGCTTATATAGACTTTATGTATTAATTTTAAAAGTTCTATCGAATCTTAAAGTTATGCAACAATAAACTGAAACACCTTGTATAAACAAACGTATGCAGCTCCAGATAGAAACATTGAGGAAACGATCTGATTACAGTCGCGAGCTATCAATGGCATGTTTACAGTAAACTAGCATCAATTCGGTAACTCCGTTATTTGTGTAGGAATGTGTCCATTCCGGTTTTTCAAATCCGATTTAAGGTGAATAGCCAATTTGGACGCACGCTAGATGCTGGGCCAGGTCTATGTCTATCTTTTCGAAGGTAATATAGCGGTTATCTCAGGGCTTTGCTTATGTGCTAGGAAAGCTTGCTTATTTTTGCGTGAACTATACGGTGTATGAGGTAAGTTTCAACTCTAAGGATACCCTGTATAGTATCTTAGTGTATAATTAATTCCACGTGTCACTTATCTGTCGTACAACTCGACTCTCAACAGTACAGAGTATGATACAATTTAATGATCAAAATCATTTAAACATGAAACGTGTCAGGTCCCCATATCCTTTTTTACTCTCTGAATACTCTCAAAACACTTGAAGCTCCTACTCAAAAACCCCTTCAGGAAGCTTTTCGACACTACAAAGCCTGAATAATATTTGCGTAGCCCAGGCAAAATTTGCGAAACACACAAAGCGTACAGAGCCGGGTCTTTTCCAGTATGCCGAATGTTGGCAATTAAGAGAGATTTTAGAAAGTTGAGTGGCAGTCTGCGTAAACTTTCTTTGTTTTTCCAAACTGACTGGAGCGCAGAAAGTTAATAAGTAGAAGAGCTGGAAAAGTGGTTTGTGAGAATGCATTTCAGCGAATTACAGTGCAGCAGAACCAGCGACGGAGGACCTCCTAACTTCCGGCACACAACTGTGAAGTGTAAACTTGCCCAGTCATATGGTGAGGCCTCATATCATTGCTCTTGTAAACTTCCATCCTGGGTTCCTGCAGAAGCGTTGCATATAGCAGGCTAACTTTCTCTTCGGCAGCAAGATATATTATGATTGACGGTTCTCCTCATCTCACAATGTCAACGCGGGTGTTTCCCAGGGATCGGTCTTGACCCCAACATTGTTTCCATTATACAGGGTTATCCAAATTAAGTGTCCACCATTAGTAACTTTGTTATTAGTGAAAATACAAAGTTGTTTGAATTAGCAAACTAGTAGCATTTTTAACGCTGGTAAAAATGAGAAATAAAAAAAAACAATTGAGAGTCGTTATTTTGATTTTTTTCAGTAAAATAACATTTTTTTAAATGGAAACCCCTGTATATTATATTTTTTTCTGTTAAAGCATCAAATTTTAAACAAAAAAGCTTACAATAACTTTTCTCCTAGGTTACAAATTGTTGAAGTTATGGCCTCCAATCTGAAACAATTAAATTGTATCGATTTTTTTTAAAGAAGATGCTCGAAAACACCACCTTGTTCTTCAATACATTTTTGGGCACGTTTTTCAACTGCTCGAACTGTCTTAAGTATGGTCCTACCATCTATCTGGGTTATCTTTTCCCTAACTGCAGTCTTTAACGCGTCAAGGTTATCGTACCTTCGCTTGTAAATTTGGTTCTTTAAGTAACCCCACAAGAAGTAATCAAGTGGGTTTAGATCTGGTGATCTGGGAGGCCACTGTATTGGGCCATTTGTTCCTATCCACTGATCATTAAAAGTAGTACTTAGAAAATGATAAGTACCTCTGGAGTTTTGGGCAGGTGCGCCATCTTGCTGAAAATGCAGATGATGTCTACTTATAAGATCCAATTCGTCTAAGAAATTAGTCAGAATTTCTGACATAAATTCCACATATCTTTCACCAGTTAGGGTTCCCTCATAAAAGAACGGGCCAACAATTTTTGAACCAATTATACCGCACCAAACGTTGAAACTGAAACGGACTTGTGGGCCTCTTGGATGTACTAACAAAAGATTTTCTCTTGACCAATAATGGTGGTTTTTTCTATTAAACATTCCAGAATTTGAAAAATTTGATTCATCTGTCCATAAAAGGTAACGAAAGTTATTTACATTTTAGCGACAGAAGCTAAGATACCAATGGCAAAAAACAAGTCTTCTCTCTGGATCCCCTGCCAAAAGCGTTTGAACTGGTCGGTACTTATACGGAATAAATTTGTATTTTTTTAAAATCCTTTGAACAGTACCATAACTGAAATTAGAGTCCTTGAGAATATCTGCTATTGAATTCTCACGATAAGCTTCAAAATATCCAATAACTGCAATTTCCGTGGCCTCGCTTATTATGAATTCTTTTTTTGCCCTTGTTTTAGCAAAAACATTTTCGTTGCCCCTAAATTTTCGATAAAGTCTCAGAAAATATCGTTCATACGGTTGAATGCGAGCGGGATATAATTCACTGTAGTATTCTCTTGCTCTCAAGGAGGATCTTCTGCACACTAAATAGCATTCTCACATATCACACTTTTCTTCATGGGAGAACATTTTTCTTTAAATTAATGACACAATAAAGCTTATAAACAAGTATTTACACTAATGTTTGACATTATTTGATTTTATCATTGTTTTCCAAAGCCTTCTAGTTGCGAGTATGTCCAGTTTAACAATTTGTCGCTTATCTTAATGCTGTCAAATCGCGAACGCCATGTTGTTTTCATAGCCGTCTTAATATTATAATACTGCAAATAATTAAAAATATTTATCGTTATTTTGACTTTATTTTTGACTTTAGCGGAAAAGTCATTATGAACTTTTTTGTTTAAAATTTGATGCTTTAACAGAAAAAAATATAATATACAGGGGTTTCCATTTAAAAAAATGTTATTTTACTGAAAAAAATCAAAATAACGACTCTCAATTGTTTTTTTTTATTTCTCATTTTTACCAGCGTTAAAAATGCTACTAGTTTGCTAGTTCAAACAACTTTGTATTTTCACTAATAACAAAGTTACTAATGGTGGACACTTAATTTGGATAACCCTGTATATCAAAGACATGTTCTCCTGTATGCTCATTAGCATAACCTTCCCACCTTGTAGAAGGCTCAGATAAGACCTAGCCTCGAATGCTGCCCACATGGGTGCAGCCACTCCGATCACATTTTGTCCATACTCGATACTGTTCAGAAGAAGGCTGTCCGACTTACCGATGCCACTTCTCTAACGGACAGCCAAGGGACTCTTAATGATGGTGCCCTGGTATTTAGGTTTCTACCTACGAGCGCATTATATAGAAAAATATATAGAATATGGACGCGGCTCCAAGAATTTATATCTGATATCAGCGATATTTGTAATAGTGATTCTTGATCAATGTATCACTACACAAGCCATGTTTTGCTTCAGGCATTAACTTCAGCATGGGGGCATTTTTGAGTGATTTAGGCCAGAGTCTCATAATTGCGCCGGCACAAACTCTATCAATGAAAAGGCGTTTTTGAAGCAATGGATCTAATGAATTTGGTCGATTTATTGTAAAATGTCTCTCAAACTGGATAAAAATTATACGATTAGTGTAAGATGGGCTCCTAATTCATTTATTAAATCACGAAATACTTCATATATCACCTGATTTAGCTACAAAAATTTAATTTTCATTCGGCTGTGGATACCAAATTTGCAATCGAAACGCAAAATTGACTAATAAAAAAATGTTGGCATGCTTCAAACATGGATCAAACCTAATACAATGGATTGATACTGCAGCAATTACTGAGCATTTTACTGAAAATAAGACTCATTACTTAAATGAGAGAAATGATTGAATCAACATATTTTTGTCAATTCGTCAACATGTCCATTGAAGTTAGCTACAAAAAGCTATTTTTTCTATGTATGTTTTTGTGTCAGGTCACTCAAACTAGACAAGGAATTTTTGTCTTGCTGTAAAAAAATCTGCTTAATTACATAATGCTCAAATATTCAATTTACTTGACTACCGTGTGAAAAATACTATTTTTTTCTAAATACTTCTATGGCCAACACCTTGCCACGGGCTTGTGGCAGAGTACGGTTAGAGTTCGCGTAGTTATTTCACCGTCCAGTAGATGGTGCGCGAGCAGTATCATTGTCAGGAAAATCAGCTGTGAACGCGTGTTGACCATAAAAGTAATTAGAAAACATGGTATTTCGCACGGTAGTCAAAAAGACTTTTGTGCCGCAAGGAAAAAATCAACGATCTAGTTTTACTGATCTGGTACAAACCTACAAAGAGAAAAAAAGTAGGTTATAGATTCTTGTACAGCAAGGACAAAAATCAATGATCCAGTTTTACTGACCTGATACAAACCTTCAAAGAGAAAACAATAGCTAACCTCAATGGATAAAAAATCTCTTTTAGGTAAGTAGTATGTTTCTGGCAGGCTGCCAATTCTTTTTTCTTATTTTGATTGGTCGAATTTGCATCTCGGTTTTGTACCCGGGACCGAATGGGCTGTAGCTGAGTCAGCTGATATATGAAGTATTTCTTGACTTAATATGAGAATTAGAAGACCATCTTACGCAAATCGTATATTTTTTTGAAGTTTGGGAGACATTACAAGAAATCGACTATATTTATTACATCTATTTTTTCGAGGATGCCTTCTCATTGGTCGAGCATGTGCCACAAGCGCAAATTTTGATTCCCACGAGTCAATAGTAGAACGTATCTTGAAAAGTGAAAATATGCCGATTTTTTTGACATTGCATTTGTTTTTTGTGAGATTAAGTAGGTTTTTCTACATGTTAACTTGGCACTAGCTGATGGATACTTTGTCAACTCGTTTCGTAGTTGTACGTGTTGTCTAAACGTCATGAGGCTTCAGTTATCAATGCTTGGCTCTGACGTGATGTAAAATCTGTTTCAGGGATGGCATTGCTGGATGTGTAAGCTGAGGCATAGTGACGATTTGTGTGCTAATAAAATGTGTGTTGATGATAATTCCATTGGATTCTTGTCTCAAATACATTTACTTGAGATTCAAGGCTAGAAATTAGTTGCGCATCCACTTTTTCTTATCCATTCTGGAAATTACATATGCAAGTTTGATGAATTTCAAAAATGAGAGAGATTTTTAGTAATTCTTCTAAAAGTTTTTGAAAATAAAAAAAGGGAAAAATCGTAATGTATAACTTTTAACATAAGAAAGAAAGAACAACACAAATAAACCGTCTGGCACAGCTAATAGATATACTTCATTGGCAGCATAGTCAATAATAATTTTCTCACATAGCAAATATCACAGATTTTATACACATGCAGACCAATACAATCATCCAGATGCGGTCTTGCTACGCAACCAAACTTTCGTTCTTTCACAATTTAAACACTACAATTTGTAATCTACAAAGTGGCTGTATGCAACCAATAATGCAAACTTGTAAAGAGACGAGCATGCCGTATTGTTCATTAATTCCTTCATAGATGGGCGCTTTGAATCGCGCTCACAACGGACCTAGAGGGAGCAAACGTGGAATGACAGTTTGCACGCAAAAAACTACCTACAAATTATAGTTTTTTTTTTGACGTTTTATAGGTTTTTTACATAATACCCGTGTCGGTCTTTGAGTCATACCATCCTTGGCCATTGTTTAGGGGCATTGACTTATATCCTGGCTTAACTGATGCCATGAGCGAGTTTAATACTGAAATTGCCGTCAGCATTATAAACTATCCAGTTTAACCAGCAAAATAATCCCCAGACTTACGACAAACTCTGTATAAACAGTAGCTCGAGAGCCGAGATAGCTGACATCTGTGCTATAAAATCATCGGAGTAGTTTACAAGTCATTAGACGACAGATCCTCCAGCAGGCAGACAGACATTGCTCCCTGAGGAGGGACCGGATGATATTTTTTCAGAGGTGGGATATAAACCCGAATAATGAAGCGAGGCACAAATGGGAAGAAATTAAATTGGGCGTCTCGACCGCTGATTCCCCAGGGATGGAAGATGGAAGCGGACAAAGACCGGGAAGACAACTCGGTTGAATGTGGAACCTGATAAAGCTCAGTCATTTGACTTCTGAGAGTGAGAGTCTTTTAGAATTGCTTTTGCTAATTTTGATGTAATTTAGGCGAAATAGATATTCCATTAGATCCATGGAATGAGGCATGAGCAATGGCATGTAGTAGATTAGCACAATTGAACATTCTATTAGGTTTCGCTCAATACAAGGTCTGTCGCAAAGTAAACTGTACTTTTGAAAGATATCCGATAAAAGTAGCGTCACCTATTATCGGATAGGTACACATTTCATTGATGCCTTGTCAACATTTCATGATAATCGGCGACTTCACGCGGAGTTATCGTGCTCAAGGTGACAGTACCTTTTTAGTATCGGTCGAAAAATGAGCATCGAACAAAGAGTCAATATTGTGTAATGAGTTATAATTTCTACCGAAACACATAAGATGTTGACGCAAGTGTATGGTGATGATTGTTTATCTCGTAACCGAGTCCAAGAGTGATTTTCACGGTTCAAAGAGGGTCGTGAGTCGCTGGAAGACGAACATGTTGGCCAGCTAAAATTTGTGATTAAGCCAGAAACCGCCGAAAAAGTGCGTGAATTTATCTATTTTCATTGAGATACATAGAAATGGAATTGAATATCTCTAGAAATTCAATACATCGCATTTTGACCAAGAATTTGGGCATGAGAAAAATGTGTTCACGGTTTGATCCGCACGAACCACGGATGACGTAGAATCGCTTCAAATTCAACAGTCGAGAGATATCATTGAAGAAGCCAACAAAGACAAAAACTTTCCGGCAAAGTGGAACACTGGCAATAGCTAAAGAAAATTTTAGTTACATCTGATATTTGGGTTTGTCTAACTGTCACTACAAGTGTTTGGATGCAACTGATTTTGAAGATTGACGGAAACGCAAAAACAACAAAAGCAGTGTAAATAAAATATAAGTTTGAGCTTTGGTATTTGACAGCTACTTAAATAATACTTCAAACTCGCAATTTTCCTCAGCTCAGTGTACTTCACATTATGACTAAAAGCACCAAGCAACTGATCGAAACCGCCGTGCAACTTTGCTAAATAACCGATATGAGGCAACTTGTTAGCGCATCGATTTACACATGCTGTTCTACGGTACCCCCAGTTGCGGTTTACGCCCTATTTCGAGCGTCTACCATAAAATATTCACGCTTACGAACAATTTCCCAATATGGAAACTGTAACCATAAATATCGAGAATGTTCGGTTCACTGTGGTTAAAATAATAGGCCAGTTATAATTTAGGTTTTACTTGTCTTTTTCTAAGAAACTTAAATTATGATTCTCCTGTAATCTCTTCCCAGGCGAATCTAAGAAGTTTCCTACAGGATTCAAATCAGCTGGCCATGTTTGTGATGCAGTGATTCCATCTTCTAGACAATTTCTCACAATTTGAGTGGCGTAAAATCTCCAAAACATTCTCGTTTGATTTTATCTTTTACGTCTGGCCTCTTGGTGGTTTCTTAATTAGCTTATGCCTCAAAAATTTTAGAGCTTAAACATTTTGCTAAAAAAATGTTCTTGCCGTTACATGACGTGTTGAAAGATGCTAATATAAAAAAATGGAGAAACGGTTAAGGGTGCAACGCTATCGATACTCCAGCATATGTCTACATCAGCATTTTATATTTTTATCCACTTCCATATGCAGGAAATATTTTCCTCGCCAGACGGGGCGATCAGTCGACGTCGTTGAGCCTGTAACGCCACAATAACAATTTACCCACTATCGCACCATATATTTCACAATGCGCGACAGCCTGGATTGAAATGTACTGTTTATGCATATTTTTGCACGTATACGTTCCTATTTAGCATATATTTCTAAATACAATTCCATTGTTAAAACTTGTATCAATTGCATAGTTTAAGTTGAGAGTTGTCTAAACATACATTGAGTATGATATTTCGAAGTTCCTGAACGGTAGAGTTTTTCGATCCTTAAGGATGAGATTAACTCATTTAGACATATTGGTAAATACCATTTCATCCATTTCAAGTCGATATACAAGAGATTTGAGACTGCCTATTGGGAAATCTTAGTTATCCATGAAAACGGGATGTTCGTGCGAGTGCCTGTTATTAAAGTATAATGCTAAGCCCGTTAAAGGAGCACACTCAAATATTTCTCAAAACATGAGGGATGATACGTCTGACTGCCTATTTGCTAGTTGTTCTAGTAATGAGATAGCCGAGGTGTGTAATGATTTTAAATAGATACTTGCGACCTTAAATAATAGACAGAGATGTATCAGAAACAGAGATGGATACTTTGTCGCAGTATAAAACACACAAGCGTCGATCAAAGCAAAGAATCTGTATTGTTGTATATGAGCAACATATTCGCGGTTGTGTCCTATTTACAGGGCATTAGAGGCTCTAGAACATACACCGGCAATTTGGGAAGATCATGCGGGGGGCTCAGCACCCACCGCAAGTCTCAACTCAAACACTGTTCGTCCATAGGATGGCATCCACACAGACGAACATACCGAACAGTATCGCAAACAAAGCGGGTCCTTCTGTGGTAATGAACGTATTGTAGTCGCCTTGTTGTCGGATTGGGAGTTGAAGAGATTACCCCTAATTGCAAACGTTCCTGATTGGACACAGGATGCGGTGATTGATGGCGTCATAAGGCATGCAGGGGACATTGTTGAGGAGAATAGCAACAAACATAACGCAAATACAAGCGCAGTGTTTGATGAAGACAATAAGTAATGTTGGTCTTAACTGGCAGAATTACTATAACAGTACTTTTCGCTGTAGAAAAATAAGGACCTTTTCAGAAACCTGATCCAATGGAACGAGCACTGAGGAAACTTATTATAAGGATAGTATTCTACAATGTTTATGTCAGTTCTCTAAATGCAACTTCTGGACCTCATTCTGTATTTCTCTCTCTAGCCCCTCCAATAATCTGGCTAATACTTGAAACCGATGGACGAGAAAAGCTGATTCTTTTGTTGCACAGTGGGGCTATGTAGTCACATGGCGTCACTATTCAGCCAAAATCCATCAATTTTTTCGGCCGTGGTATTCGTCCGTCATGACAGCGTTAGCCTGTGTGTTTGTACGTATATCGTTCAAGCGTGGACGCTAATTGCATTCTGGTACGTTGACTGCCCATCATATTAATTAAAATGTCGTTTAGAACCGGATTTTCTTTTGGGAGATGCATATGCAGTGTTGCCAAGTATCGTTTGCTAGGTCAGCAGAAACTTACTAAAGTACCTAGTTCAACTTCTGCCGTTTTGCTTATTGGATAGATATGGAACAAAGAAGCAACTACATGATAAGTATATTATTGCACATTTGGTCAGTACACACTATTTACTACGACATTTCAACTGTTTAAATGTCCCTTTGGGTTAATTTTGTACTGTTCGCAATAATAAATCTGCTGATATTCAGTAGTATATCAGAATTAGCTTCATCGGATACTGATTGAAATTTATTGAACTCTTGGCTGATACAAAATGTAGACATAATCATTAACAGCTGTTTAGATTGTTTCGCTCCGTAATGGAGAAAATACCTCAATATCTTGGTGAGTAGTGAGTAAAATACATAACTCTGGCAAAATTATTCGTATCACTTCGTAACTTTTACTAGCCCTGCCTCGGGAAATATAATCCGAATAAGTTTGGAAGTCGGATGCGGAGGATGTTTAAATGGCGATGCAGTGGTTTCTTCCCGTTTCCTCGCCATACAGGCAGGCGGATTCGGAAATCTACGAAATTTTTCCGTAAGTGCTTTTCACGAGTTCCGCGTGAGCTGCATTTTTAGTTCTGCGGCGTCGGAAAATCGAGTTGCGAGCCACTCGCCAGAATTGACTCCGAGGTCACGTAGGTGTACCGTATACGTAACAGGCCCTGTTGCCAGATAGACAAACCGGGAGTGTCGCACTTTTGCAAGAAATCTTTTGACTCCATTTTATTTCCCGTGCTGGAGAGGGCGTATTCCATCTTCTATCGAAGGCTGGAATACTTATTGACTATACTGATTTTATTAACCTATAACTTAATATTTTTCAATAGTTTGGAATAATTAATGGTCCAGCCTTGAGTGACTCCTGGGGAGGCCGTACAAGGTGCCCAATGGGGCGAAAGTGACGTGATCCTGCCGATTGCCCTTCCACCTATGTAAAATGCACAAATAGCTCTGCACTGCTGCATCTAAACATCTCTATCAAATTCTTCAGCCAGGATATTTTTTCCTTTCTATATTTCGTTTACCCCAAACATTTTGATAATGAGATGTTATATTTTCCATGTTATATGATGTGTACATTCGAAAAACCCTGCCATCCATTTCTGTTGGTTTGTGTGTCAGTCTTTCTGTCGGCCTGTCCGCTAGTCGTTGGCTCTGCTATAAATTGGAAACTACCTGACAGATTTTGTTCAAATCATGACTCGCTAGCTCGGTGGTTAGCGAGCCGAGCTAGCTTCCCAGAGCCCGCAGGTTCAAATCTTCGCCTTGGAAGTTAATTCCGCGCCATGGATTTTAACACGCACCTGGATGCAACATTAACGAAAGGTACATATAATCGCTGGAGCTAGCCTATTCAATAATCAGTTACCAGTAGATGGCCTTTGGACCAGTACAGTGTTGGTACTACGGGGTCAGCAAAAAGTGTCAAAGGTGGCCTGCTTGCCAGGATCGCCTCCCCACTACTACTAATACTACTACTATTAATATTATTATACCAAAAACATCAGTTGGTACAAGCAGATCAAAAAATTACTTAAAAAGCAAAAAATCTATCTAAAAAACCAAGAGAGGCGCATTCATTGTCTTGTGTACATAGCCAAAGGATTCAATATTTAGCTTAAAAGGTGTTGATTTTCATAAAGGGCAAACACGCGAAAAATACTGAGTCCGGCTCTGGCATTTGTAACCTTCCTTCTAATTTTATGCTACGTCTTGACAACTGTGTTATTGTACAAATATTCGATAAAACAGCGCCTGAAATATGTGATATTAAATATTTGCCGGGTATATCAGTCAAAACTAAATTGAGAAGTCTCTCATTTGCAGATGCAAAAAGGTCTCGTTTCACATAACCTACCACTCCACTATCGTCATTTAAGTACTGTTACGAATGACGAATCATTTTGCATTACTATGTCCTAAATACCTCGGCACTAACCTCCCTCTCCATACAAATCATAATTATATAATGATTTATGCCGAATTATACAAAAATGAATTCGAATAATGCAAACTGACGACCGCGCATTTAAATGGCCGTTTAATCCTACGTCGATATTTTAATATCCTCGCGGGGCACTAGGCGAAACGACCGTCGAAAAATAAATCAAGCTTCCTACCAAGAGTATAGAATTTGGCAAAATAATGAAAATATTATTTCTCTTTTATTGGATGCGAATTATAGAACGGTTTTAAATTCAATTGGGAAGGTTATAAATTGAAGCTAACTGCAGCATTGGATTGTCTGTTTTTGGGCGAGTTGACAATGTCGACTCGCTTGCTTTGTCAAACGGCATGATTTATATTTTAGCTGGTTGTCATCAACATCAACAAATCAATTTATTTAACGGAGATATAAGTTTAATTTACTATTTACAGCGGTGGAACATTTTACTGTATACGAAGTGTTTCCGAAATGTTGGCCACAATCGCGAAAAGTGATTATTGAGACGACCTTGAAATTACTTTTTCCTTTGACGGTTTTCGGGATGCCACTTCTTTGCGGAAATGCAATAACCATACTGGAAAGTAATGATACTTAAGGTTTTCTATATACCTACGGGTGGCCGGTATGTAACTGACTGGTTTGTATCTTGGATATTCGTGAAATACGTCCATTTTTTTCGTCTTAATCTTATATTGAAACATAGAAATTATGTATGAAAAATAATATCACCTGAGCCCTCTTCAAAATTCAAATTCAGATTCCTTTATTAGTTCCGAATACTATACAATAAGTATAGAGAGGAATACGTCATAAGTATCGCATATAATCCTCCCGATAATTGCATTATTTCAGGTCCTTCAAAAACGCAAGGAACTCATCTATGCTGTAGAATGTTTTAGATAAGAGCATCCTCTTAAGGTGCTTTTTGATGAGCATAACATTATATATTTGTTTAAGATATTCTGGTAAATTATTGTATATTCGTGTACCAGCATATCTGGGCGACTTTTCGTGAGTAGTTGAGTTATGCTTACCTATGCAAACTTGCTTCTTATTCCTCGTATCATAATCATGAAAATGTGAGTCTTTTGGAAAGAGCATTTGTTTTTATGGGTATAGGATAGATGATGATGATGATGATAGATGTTTTTTCACTCTGAGCACATTTTATAATGCTTTTGGGACATACTAAACAAAAAAGTTCGCATGAACTTTTATCTTAAGTTGATGGTTTTCTAGATATAATCGATTTAATATTTGGAAAAAGGTTAAAATTTCCCGAAAGTTAATATAGGAGAATATTTGATGTTGCTTTAGTTCCTCAATATCCGTCCAACATCCATTAATAAAATCTCAAGGCATTTCAAGATATATTATTATTATACACATTTGTGGTGTCAGTCATAGTTCAGTGTAAACCTTGCGTCAGGGTAAAAAAGATGCAACATATAGGCAGCTACCACTCGCTACAGCGTCCACAAAAATACATCGACAGGAGTGGCGATTTGTAGTTTTATAGTGACACTTCTAGATTTTGGAAGATATATACTTTTGAAATTATGCATGTATGATGATACCGATGGTTCGATATATCATCACCTGCGATGCTTATCTGTTTATACCGTAAAAACTGTTATACGCTGTATTCAATGTATTTGATGGTGAACTTTAGGTAGCAAAATTTCATAAGTTCCCAGGCGACAGTGGAAGCCGCTATTAATAACTGTGGCAATGAAGGAGTTAAAATGAAGGGAAGTTGGGGTATGAAGGGAGTTGGGTGGAGTTGACCTCACGGCTGCAAAGCACCACCGTACGACGGATGAGTCGGATTAGCTATGAAGTTTTAATGGAAAAGTATAGCGGGTGATGTAAGACGCCGCTTCAACCAGGAAGTAAGTGGGAAGCTGCTGCTAGATTTCCCACAGACGCAGACGCTGCTAACATTGAGAGAACGCGTGGTTATTGTTATGAACGAGATTGGAGATAATCCTCATCTATGTAACTGGGTAGGATCTGTAAGTGTATCATGGATTTAAACGCGAAAAAGTTAACGAAATCTTTTTATAAGCCCTTGATGAAACAGAACTAAGTTTTTACATGCTTATACTGACAGTTGGATGTATTTTGTCTTTGGTGTAGTTTACGTGGACATCGTAGTCTAAACACATATTGCGAAAAATGTTGGAAAAGGAAACATTGAAACCCTTTCATTCTCTACTGCTTAAACGATTTGTTTAACCCCACTATGTGGAAAAATCGAGGACTTATTAGGGTAGTTTTCTGTTTCAAAGGTGTCTTTAAGCAGAAATCTGTAGAATGGATCTAGCCTATGTCTTATTCCCTATGGTGCTTGTGCCGAAAATGCAGGACGACTTAATACAAGATGATATAAAATTAGAAAGACCATACTCATTTTTACTTATCAAGCAGTTATGCTAAATATATTAGGCAAAATATTTCCTAAAGTTTCTAACTGTTAGAATCGGTCTTCCATTATTTTAAGAAATTGAAAATAGGTAAATTTTCAGTCACCTGGCAAAGCGTTGGAATAACTAGATACCTAAAAGAGACTTGGAAATACGTGAGCAAGCATGTACATTTTCTTCACTCAACTATAAGCATGATGACGGATCCATAACTTTTGTTGATGTCTGGGAATATCTAGTGACCAGCAGATGCATAATGGATCAATATTTCTTTTTAAGAATGTTAGAGGGCTCACTATCGTGTGAAAAATCCAATCAGCAGGAGAACAGGATATACTCAGTGACAAAAATAGGTAAACCACATGTTTATTCGAATTCAAGAATTTTTTACGTATCAATTTATCTTGCTAGGCCAGTGATAAAATGGACAGATTTTTGTGTTAAGTTTTTGTGGTGGCTGCGTGTGGTGTTTGGTGATAAAAAAGCATTCAGTTTTCGCGCAATTACGGTGTCAGTTAAATGTTAAATTTCGTGTAGCTTATTGAGAAGTCTTTTTGTGATTGCTCAGATTCGGTAGTACTCGAGTCATCGCTAAACAGTGGTTTGAAGAGCATGGAAGGATGGTTGGTATGCATACGGCATATTGCCGAATATGACAGTTTGACCTTTTTTCTTATCGTCCACATTGGGTGCTACCTCTCACAGCTGAATATCGGCATAACCGTTTGCTCTGGTGTAGAGAAAGAATTCTATGGCACAGGGAATGGAATCACGTGGTCTTTAGTGACGAATCCTACTTCTATCTGGGGATGCACGAAGGTCGGGCAAAAGTGAGAAGGCGACGTGATGAAAGACGTGACCCACAATTTGTCAGAGAGCGTCACGTTCACCACACCGTGAGAGTTATGGTATAGGGTACTATTGCTTATGGTAGCAGATCACCACTAATTTTCATCATAGACAATATGAGAGCCTGACGCTGTATTCAGGAAGTAGTAGAGCCTTATCTTATTCTACACATAAACACAATCCAAAACCCGATTTTTCAGCAAGACAACGCCAGACCGCATGTTGCCAGAGCATCGTTAGCCTTCATGGATCAACATCGCATCAACCGTTCACCTTGGCCACCACGATCGCCTGACCTATCTCCAATTAAACATGTCTGCCCAACAGGATATCGACCACCTTATCAGCACGATGTCCAGGCGTGTCAATGAGTGTATAAGAAATCGTGAATCCTCAACACATTATTAGACCAGCTTCTGCAGTCAGTTGACGAATCACGCTGAGAATTTACTAGTAAGAAACACTGAACATATATGCCAAACATTAAAATTTGATAAACATACGTAGGTGTTTGCTTACTTTTGTTTGCCACTCAGTGTATAATTTACACAAAATGTTGATTTGTACACAGTTTCCTCTCATAACAACGGCAATAACTACAATCCAACCCTCATGTTACTAATCTAGCCGCATCCTTCCGCCAATACGTTCTCTTAATGGTGCGAGGGCATCCCTGAGGGCCGAACTCAATTTTTCTTCCCCAGTCGAATGAAGGGAACAGTGAATCGGAGTCCATGAGAAGAATAAAGAGGATATCCGGTCCAAGGCAGCAGCTACAAACCTCGAAACAGTGTTAAAAATAAAGTAGGGTGTATATTTGAAGACGTTTTGGGGATTTTGGGCCCATCTTGCTAATTGAGTTACGTTGCGGGTTCTGCCGCAGGACCAAAGTGATACGTTCGCGCAGGGTTGCCAAGTTTATTAGTTTCTATTCAATAAGGTTTCGGAACTAGTTTCACTACTAGACCGGGATATCTGAAATTTAAGAGAAACATTGTAAGATGCTGCTGTACAAAGGAATAATACAGGGTGTAAACATTATGATAGTCATTATTTAATTAGCGGGGGTTAAAAGAAGCAAAAAGTTTCATATAACATGGGGGTCAAAACGGCATTTTTTAAGAGAAGAGCGACCTTAAAGTAAAATAAAATCTGACAACGCCGCAATTCCAGACACAAATTACGACGGAACGCAGTGTAAATAAAGATGGAGTTTGTTATTTTTGGCTCTTAAGTATTATTTCATTATTTAATAATGTACTCGGACTTACCACTAACTGTCTCAGCGCTCCACCTGGTGTGTGAAAGATTATTGAACGTATTAAAAAAATCCACTTATAAATAGGGAACACAATTTTGATTCATACAGAAGGTGTTCCAAGTATCGTCCTCCACTTTCCACACAAGCTTCATTACGACAAACCCGCTTTAAATTTTTTTTCGCGAAGTTGTGCTTCAGTTGTTATTGGACCAGCCCCATAAACCATTCCTTTAAGTTCTCCTCAATACCAGAAATCCATCGGATTGAGGTCAAGAGATCTTGCTGGTCATTTTCGATCCGGATTTTCAATGTTTTTGTGCAAAAACCACTGACAGAATGTTAGTCTGCGAGGATAGTCTTCTGATAATAAGGCCTGCAGTCGTTGTACATGATAGGATAAAGCAAATTTTCCCGTAGGATTCTAAGGACTATGATATGCGATAGTCCTACGCGGCGGCCTAATTCCAGAGTGCTGATATCTGCATCGATTTCCACGATATTTAAAATTTGTTCCTCCTGCTCTACAGTAACCTGTCCTTCACGAGTGCGAATACTAGTCGGCTGAACACTTCCTGTATCTCGAAGTCTTTGGTACACTTGCACAAATGTCCTTCCGTGTGGGTGTATCCGTTGGCGAAATCTGTCGCGATAAATTTGAGCTGCAAGATTTGAATTCTGACAAGCTTCACCGTAAACTAGCAACACGTCGGCGAACTCTTGATTCGAGAACATTATAAATAATCACGACGACGTACGCGAACAATAACTAAGCACTGGTACAGTTTGCGATCCATTGCCGGTTCGATAAGAGTGATGAATGACCGACGCGCTGTTGTCATGTGTGTTTTAAATATTTAATTCAATGAAACTTACTTACTGACTACAAATTTTGGCTTAACTTAATGCCATTTATTTGCTAATTACCCAATTTTTAAACGTTTTATATTAAATTATAAAAATTAGTAAGATTGTGGTGATTGTGGTCGATATAAAGCACTTAAAGTTGTAAGCTATAAAGCTGTTAGACAAAAATCTATTGACTTTTGGACCATGGGTCATGTGAACTATAACGTTTACAACCTGTATGAGAAAAGATTAGACTGATAAATATCACTTCCTGCAGGTTAAATAATGTTCAACACATATAAATAACAGACTAATAACACTTGACTAGAAAAAAAAAAGAGTATAAGAAAAGAAGACCCATGATGAAAGACGACAAAACGTGTACAAAAACATGTCATTGATCAATATATATATATATACAGGGTGTCCGCAAAGTTGGGGTTTTCCTTTTCAGAAACAACTACCCTTGAAATAACAAAGGTAATGTGTAGTGAAACGAGGGCGACCAAGTAAAAAAACAATAAAGGAAGAAGTACTCACTCGCCAGTTGACGAGAAGGGCTAAGTACGTCTCTGCCCGAAATCATACCGCTCCAACAGAAAATGAAATCAGCTGATGCGCTACCGAGCAGACGCAGGCAAACAAGGAAGGCAAAATGTTGCGTGAAAAGTCTAGGTATTGCATCCCGTCCAATCGATTTGGGAGAATAAATGGTCCAATGAGCATACCGTTCACCATGCCAGCCCAAACATTCACCGAAAATGTTTGTTGAAAATGTGCCCGACGGACAGCGTGCGGATTTTCTACTGACCAAACATGAGTGTTGCGAAAGTTATTCACCCCATTACGCGTGAACGTAGATTCGTCTGTCACCAGTATGCACTTCAAAAAGTCCGGATTATTGTCATGTTGATGCAACAACCACTCACAAAACCGCACTCTTGCTGGAAAATCGTCAGGTTGAAGGGGTTGTACACGTTGGACGTGAAACGGATACAGCCCCTCTTCACGCAGCGTTTGCCACACTTTAGTTTTTGATACTTGCACTTCTCTAGCCACGTCTCTAGTGCTTGTTGAGGGATTCTCGTCTACGCGATTACCTCTACACGCGTGACCGTAACCGTCGGTTGAAGGTTGCATACTGACCTGACACACTGACCTCGACCCAGTTCTGTCGTCGGGTTGAGCTAGTGTCCTAGTACCACTCGGGGATGTCGCGGCTACAGGACGGTATTCAGGTATTTTTGATGTTGCAGAGCCCTTTATCTCGGTTCCCTTAAGACATTGGTGTATATGGTGCTAAGAAAAATTGCTTATGTTTTCAAGATGTACACGTCGTGTAAAGGAAAACCCCAACTTTGCAGACACCCTGTATATAGGAAAACATTTGTAAGTCAAAATTAGTTACATCTAACACATTATAATAGCGTATCTGGATTTCTGGACTGGAATATTTTTTAAGGTCTTTTTGAAATGTTTTCGATCAATTCGTATGTTTTAGTGTATTTGGCTAGGTATTAAGGGAGTGAAATCCAGCATACCTGGAAAACGATGTGGGAAAAAATGCCAACGTAAAGGGAAACCTTCTAGTTATAGTATGATGTCATCAATATCACAATGTCTTCTCAAATTAGGTAAATTCTGCCTGATGTATACAATTTCAAGAAGATATGTTCCCATAACTGTTGATAAACGTTTCTCAATAACTGTATTGCTATATGACTCAATGGGTCCAAGGCCGAAAATTATGTGCACAATTCTTATTTGAGGGGTAAAAACTCAAGGCCATCAAGAGCCAGTGGTAAGTCAATTATTAAACCTCAAAGGTGGAAAAATCACTTTTTCGTTTATATTGAAATAAATATTGTAAGTAGTCCAAGTAGTCCAAAGAAAAGAAGGCGATGAAAATACCTTTACAATAGGTCTTACTTGCATAATTTGCTATAACAGTTAATTATAAAAAAGAACGTCAATGGCTGTCGATATTTACATTTTTTACTGGAAACGACAAATCCGAAATAATAGTCAAAAGTTTTAACTTTTGTGATACTAGATATCTGAAAAGGAAAACTTAAAAAACATGCTCAATGGTTTGTGCATAATTTTTATTTACTATATTAAGTTGGCTTTGGATCGGTCAAATCGTCTCTTATTGGACGCATTCTCTTGCTAGAGACCTAGTTTGATATCGTATTAAATTAGATACCACATTGCCTTATATGGATTACGTGAAAACGCGCCCCCAAGGGTAGTTCGTTTTCGCCATAATAACAATTAGAATTAGGCTTCCCCCACTCCGATGCGATACAGCGATAGCGGTAGCGTCAGCTCTCAACGCGATAGATGCACGTTCACACCATCGCGGTACAGCAGTTTTCTTATCTGCGCAATATTCTCAAACGCTTTTTGATTTCTTATACAATATGTACTATGTCGAAGAAGAAGAAGAACTATTAATAGTATTGGCTTTAGTAGAAGATAAAAGGCAAAAAAGGTAAGTACTTTGATGATAATTATTAGTTAATAATAATTAATAATCGTGTTTAAGGGAAAAGAAGAAATGGATACACGATATCAATAAACAAAGAAGGATATATGGAGAATATCAGTTTTTAATGCACGAATTACGTAGAGATCCACAAAGTTTGTACGTATACTTCTAAGTGTCTCCCGATTATTTTGACGAAATCTTTAATTTATTTAGAGTTGATCCCACACCTTATCATTTTTCCTGCAATTTTTATAGTTTTCGTGCGTCAAATCGTACAATATTGGGTACTTCTTAACCTGTTCCATTAATTTCTCCATTGTGGACATCGTGAAAAACGTGGCATTATGCGATACGAATCGAATCAGCAGCGTTTCTGAAACGAAACGCTCTGAAAACTGAGCACCGCATCGACAGCGGTACGATTATCGCTATCGCCTTACCGCGTCGGTGTGCGGGATGCTTTAGTTTGATCTTTCGACACCTCTAATTAGGATTCCTACAACTGATAAGTTGGTGAAAAAACACACTTTGATGCTTATAGATTATATACAGGGTGTTCCATAATTATTGCGACAAAATGATAGGGGTTGTAGAGGGCATAAAAATATGCAATTTTGCCTTATAAACCCCTGTTCGTAAATATGCCGTTTGAGCACTACAGTTAATTTTACCTTAAGAGCTCATAGGAGAAACAAAAAATTCACCAGCTGCAAAATGTTCGTCTAGCACATTTCATGGTCTCGCCGGTTTGTAGAAAAAGCCTGCTGTGTTTACATTTTTGTTATCGTACACCCGTACCACCTTTTAAAAGTCCAAGCCATGGGTCCAGCAGACTATCTGCCGCGTCGACGTTTTTGTCGTTGGTGGCTGCAGCAGGAGTTGAGGCAACCAAACTTTGGTCGCTACGTTTTGTTCACTGACGAGTCCTGTTTTACAAAGGACGGTTATTTTAATAGCCGTAACAGTCACATTTGGGATGAAGAAAACCCTCATGCCATAGCCATCCATAGAGACCAACATCAGTTTTCAATTAACATCTGGTGCGGCATTGTGGACGAGCATATCATCGGGCCATATCTGCTTCCACCACGTTTGGATGGGCATGCTTATGGTCGATCCTTACAGCATGTGCTACCGGAACTATTAGAAAATGTGCCACTGAATATAAGAGCCAACATGTGGTTTCAACACCATGGCGGTCCAGCCCACTTTTCTTTACAAGTGCGGCAGTATTTGGACGACAAATTTCCAAATAGGTGGATAGGCCGAGGTGGCCCTGTGCCTTGGCCTGCGCGGTCACTTGACCTGACTCCACTGGATTATTTTATCTGGAGCTATCTGAAAGCTTTAGTGTACGAAACTCCTGTTCCCAACCAACAAGAGCTACTGGGAAGAGTGATGGCCGCGTCCGCACATGTTCAGGACATACCGGGGGTATGCCACAGAGTTCGCCGATCATTGAACAATCGTGCACAGGTGTGTATTGAGCAAGGTGGAGGACACTTTGAGCAATTACTGTAGGTAAGCTGTTTCAAGAAACTGATCTTTTTTTTTTGCTGCAGCCCAAACGGCATGTTTCCGAACAGGGGTTTAATAAGGAAAAATTGTTCATTTTGATGCCCTCTACAACCCCTATCATTTTGTCGCAATAATTATGGAACACCCTGTATAATAGTTGTATATGGCACACTAAGTACCATTTCTCTTATTAGTTATAAGCAAATTAGAATTACTCCTGAAAGCCTACAGGACGTCATACATAAAAGGCGTAAAGTTCATATAGGATTACTTATTTCATAAGCAAAAGATATTTCCACCGAATTGCTCTTATACAATTTTTTCATAACCGTAAATCTGGTTAGTTCTCTAATGCCTCCTTCTGAAGTAATTGATCGCAGCAATTTTCTGTGAAAAACCCTGTGCCTTATACTAATCGCTTGCAAAATATTGGCTCTTGTAAAATGACGTAGGTCTGGCAGCTCTGGGACCTTAAATCATAACCAACGTTCTAATGCAGGCCTCCTACCGGACGTAAACGGAATTGTTCTCAGGAGATTAAAATTCCCCATTCTCGAAAATTATGAGCAAAGCTATCTGAGATCTGGACGGAATAGCCGCAAAAAATTGCTTACAAACTCATCTCGGAAAGAAATCCTAACCGCAAACCGTCCGTCCGATCGTTCTGAATTCTGATTATCTTTTTTATAGGAAGTCGATTCTCGTGGGGGCGTTTATTTTAAGGGAAATGAAACCACTTTTTTCAGGCAAATCAGTTAAGTAGGAGAGAAAGCGGAATAGAATAATTTCCTCCCCGGGAATGAGGACTAGAAGAAAAACCCCATATCAGAATCCATGAACGTCTGAAACTGGCAGCCGTGGTCCAGGGCTCAGGCTGTTTATTTTTCTATGTAGAACGTAAGGTTTAAAACAGCATCCATTTTGGAAATTTTCGAATATTTCTCAACTATCTACGGAATCTCTTAAGAAAGTAAAGGTGATACTGTACCTAGGGGTCGGTAGCACCGCGATTCGCAAAACTATTACTATTAAAATATTGACTTTTCACATCATCTGTCTTGGATGTCTCAAAAGCATTTGACAAGGTGTCGCCCGCGGGCCTCCTGTATGAAATAATCGTAAAGGGCTTCCCTTTTTGGCTTCTGAAACTACTGAAATCCTTCCTTGAAGGTAGGAAATTTCGGATCAAAATTGACAATGTCCTGTCGACAACCCGGCTGATTACAGTCGGCGTCCCTCAGGGTTCGGACCTATCTTTTACTTACTGAACATCCATGACGACCCTAGCCCCAGCAACTGTGAAGTCTATCTCTATGCTGACGATACTGCATTGGTGGTCTGGTGACCTAGTCTATGACAGGCTGCAAAGAGCAGTGGAGGAAGTATTAGATTGGACGGATCGGTGGCTAATGAAAATTAACCATCCGTAGTTTCAATGAATGGACTTCGTATACCGTGGGAATCCTCCGCTAAGTATCTCAGTCTCATTCTGAACAAAGGGATGACTTGTCGGAATCATGTAGAAGCGCTAAAAACTAAATTTCAAATTACATTTCCACAGCTTTACTCATTATTATGTAAACGTTAAACATTAAGTTTCATTAACTAAATTCGACTCTATAAGATGGTCATAAGAGCAGCAATGACTTACGCATGTGCGACTTGGTGTTTTATTGCCAAAACACACATGCGAAATCTGCAGGTGCTGCAAAGCAGGACGAAGCGCACTATTACTGACGCCCCATTATATGTCTCTAACGAAACTCTTCGAAGTCCCTTACCTAAATGACTATATTAAGCAACAGGCGCAGCGGCGCTATTGCCTAGCGGAATCGCACAGCAACCCTCTGTTGCGCGAGTCAGTGGACTACACAGTCGAGCAAGTTCGCAAGCAGAAAAGGCCGCGGCTCGCACTGTAATCAAAATTAATTCGTGAACCAACCAAAATTGGAGCATTTTGACAAGATCTTTAGAAAAAATCGAATATTTTTAGACCATTTCAAAATCTGTGAAGTGATTTTGACAATGCCTAAGGAGCTGCCTATCCTTAAAGATTGTCTTTTTTCCCTTTGCTCTCGTTCTTGCTTCTCTCTTTTCCTTCCTTTTTTTTTCCTTGAAATTGTCTGGTTACTCGGTTACCAGACCTGACAGACCTACAAACTGACACTGTGACTCAAGAGCTAAGGTCCCACGGACCGCTCTGACAACCAACGATGACTTGACACGATCATCTGTCTTTAAATGACTAAAACTACACCGTCCTGAGAATTTTTAAGAAGCACAAATCAACGTGGTATATGGTTGATTATGGTTGCAGAGACGGAAAGCACACATATCCTATTCAGCTAATCTTTATTAGGAATTTTCATCAGCTCTCCAATTCGCATGTAAGCGTCAACAACCAAATTTTTTAATGCTTCTTTTCTTTACTTGACTAAAATTTTTCAAATATATATAAATAAAATAAGGGGTTGAAACTACGAGAGCTACCTCTATTTCATTTCAAAGCGGAGGTGGCAAGAGGTGTTATATGTAGTTAAGACTGGAGCAAATCTATTTTATAAAATAGCATTTATAACTGGAAACAAGAAAAAAAAATAATACTAACGGTCTGTACATTTTTATTTCTCTTTGAACGTCAATAAATCACACAATCTTGAATTATTTCAATTAACAAAAGCTAACAGTGAAACTGGTAAGCCGCGACCTAGCTAATTTAGGAAGACCTTTAGTTGAAATTGTTTTTCTCATTGGTACATCAAACTATCGGTATCAGTGTACAACAGCTCAGTCTCAAGCGACAAAGAAATATTTGCAAAGTCAAACTACTTGCTTGACCATTTCTGCAACATCAAACAGCTGTTTCAGTATAATAGATAATATTGAACGTTCATGGAACTGTACGACTATTTTTTAAGTTTCCACTTATTTAAACAATATTGCTACGCCCAAAGTACGTCAGTAGGTGACCCCGGAGTTAAAATTTTTGTTTCGTATTATTTTTTTTTTATAATTGGAGATGAGCAGATTTTAACTTTTCTAATGAGTACCTTTCTAATTTTCTTGCTGAATTTGGAGTAAAGTTTCCACGTACTCCCATGCATTTCCTCTGATTAATGATTTAACGCTTGGAGGGTAACCTCCATCCCCGATCGAAACTGCGGTGTTCTAGAGCTCCATATCGACATTTATTTTCTTTTCATTTACTCGCGGAAGCTGAAGGTAAATAATGTTAGATGTAAAAGATTCAGCAGGAGATCCGCCAAGCATTTTTATCGAGTGATTGATGGAAAAATGCTGTCAAGCTACTGGAATTGGGATTTCCTTCCCATCAATATTGAACCCCCTCATTGGCCCTGTACTCTGTAAAGAGGATGTAGAGCAAGCTCAGGATTCTGTTAGGATGAAGTGAGAAGCAGGAGCTATCGTACTCGTATAATATACGCAGCTATTTCTCAAGAAAGGCTGATTCTTGTTACAGTAGGTTTTTATGAGCCGATGACATTCAAAAATGGAATAATACATATTGTTATTTAGATGAAGTTTGGTGTATGCTTTTTTGAGACATAAGCACAAAAGTAAATAGAAAATCATACAGAATCCTCAGATCGTAAGACAAGTGTTTCGGCAAATGCAGCGTCATCAATTTAATGAACCTTAAAGTGAAGGAAATAAGATGAATTCAGCCCTTATGCCAGATATTACTATTGACACTCTAGATCTAAAGTCTTGATCCGGATCATAATAGACCAATGAGAAGGCGTCTTTTGGTAATGGATGAAATGAATATAGTCGAGTTCTTTTAAAATACCTGTAAAACCAGCGAAAAATATACGAATTGTGTAAGAAGAGCATCTAATTACCATATTAAATGAATATATTCTTTATAAACCACCTGGTTTAGATATAAAAACATATTTTTCCAGTTGGTCCGGAGATCAAAACCTATGATCCTGATCTGGTTTGATACTGAAACTATCTGGATGAAATTGTATCAAGCTTACTAACTACTTGCTGAATGAAAAACCACTACGCTAAATAACATTCACCACAAATTCAAAAGCAACTCAGTTTCACATTCAAAATGAGCTCGCACTGATCGTAGCGCCACTTGAAATAATTCTATTTGTAACCAAATTTTTTAAATAAGGTGCCAAGTGTTTCCCATCAAGCGAGATGTCATTTTTCGTACATCGCCAGATCGATAGTTAAGTAACTATCAAACTGGATCAACATGCAACAACCACTGATTTATTTCATGCTTGTAACAAATTAAGATAGCAAGTTCCGATGTGTATACTGTATTTATATTTTTCTCGTGACATTGAGTCAACCCAAATAATACACTTGTGAATATTTGCGAACACATCCTCCCAGCCCCATCTCGAGTATTCGTTTTCCCTCTACTCTTGACAGTTGATACATTTGTAGTGCTGCCAAGCTAATAGCAGTAAACATGAATAATACTATATGCTTTAACACACAAATGTTTGCTTTTTTAACACATAGTAGTTGAACCGAATTACATTCATTTTTCAATTCAAGTAAAAGAGTCGAAGTGGGGTGTAATACGACCAATCGAACGTATATTTTATAGTTCTACCAAGATCTTCGGCACGCGATTTTGAATTTGAGTTGGTAGCACAGGACAAATCTGTGACTGGGACAGCTGATCTGAAGAAAGGCAGCCCTCGTTTATATGCATAGTGAAATACTTTTATTAAAAATATGATTGCCAATACTTCGCATGAATATCGGGCACACACAGAGGATGTGTGTACCAAGCAGCGGTTCGTATATCTACAAATTACTACATTAGACGGCAATTTAATCGACAACCGATTGCATTTAAAAAAAAACACCTTAATAAAAGTTATCTCTCTCAGGTGAGTAATACGCTGTTCTTATCAATAAAGTGCTCAATAATTGATGTAACATAAATCTAGGCATTATATCAGATTTGACTCACGATTAGGGCTGCTCTCTGTCTGGGCATTTTTCGATGCAGTTTCACGAAAACGCCTCCGAATGAGTCATTGTTGATCCGGATCAGAGTTTTTAAAAAAATATATTTTTGTAGCTAAACCAGGTGATTCATAAAGAATTTCTTGACCTAATGTGGGGATTAGAGGCCCTTCTTACAAAAATCGTAAATTTATTCTCTAGTTTGGGAGATCATTTAAAAAAAATCGACAATAGTCATTAGATCCATTACTAGAATGATGCATTTTCATTGGTCCATTATGATCCAGATCAAGGATTTTGATCTCCTGTTAGTAAAATTGGGCCTAAGAGACATACAAACCCACCATTTTTACGTAATTGGTTCCCTTGGTACATAACAGCAACTATAAGATTGTAATTACCTATGTCAAATTGCAATTTCCTATACGGAAGTATCAACGCGCCCGCTCAGAAATATTGGTTCGGTTTTTATACATAATCTTGTCCAAAAAGGATCCCATTGATTAAAGTATTCCGTCTGAAGATCCTAGCACCAACTATGAGACAGTAGCAGAACCAGCAGCCTGACTCTTTTCAAAGTAGATGCCTAATTTTATTTTTGTGTTCTGCTATTGTCTCATAGATGGCACTAGGATCTTTCAAATCTTTTTTGGGCACCATAATATAGTATATGGCTAGCTATGTTCCGATAGCGGTTCGTATATCTAGAAATTACTACATTAGACGGCAATTTAATCGACAACCGATTGCATTTAAAAAAAACACCTTAATAAAAGTTATCTCTCAGGTGAGTAATACGCTGTTCTTATCAATAAAGTGCTCAATAATTGATGTTACATAAATCTAGACATTATATCAGATTTGACTCACGATTAGGGCTGCTCTCTGTCTGGGTATTTTTCGATGCAGTTTCACGAAAACGCCTCCAAATGAGTCATTGTTGATCTGGATCAGAGTTTTTAAAAAAATATATTTTTGTAGCTAAACCAGGTGATTCATAAAGAATTTCTTGACCTAATGTGGGGATTAGAGGCCCTTCTTACAAAAATCGTAAATTTATTCTCTAGTTTGGGAGATCATTTAAAAAAAATCGACAATAGTCATTAGATCCATTACTAGAATGATGCATTTTCATTGGTCCATTATGATCCAGATCAAGGATTTTGATCTCCTGTTAGTAAAATTGGGCCTAAGAGACATACAAACCCACCATTTTTACGTAATTGGTTCCCTTGGTACATAACAGCAACTATAAGATTGTAATTACCTATGTCAAATTGCAATTTCCTATACGGAAGTATCAACGCGCCCGCTCAGAAATATTGGTTCGGTTTTTATGCATAATCTTGTCCAAAAAGGATCCCATTGATTAAAGTATTCCCTCTGAAGATCCTAGCACCAACTTTCAGACAGTAGCAGAACCAGCACCCTGACTCTTTTCAAAGTAGATGCCTAATTTTTTTTGTGTTTTGCTATTGTCTCATAGATGGCACTAGGATCTTTCAAATTTTTTGGGCGCCATAATATATCTTCCGATATAATACGAAGCCGATGGTGCACCTCGCAAACCATACTAGCGAACTGCGTGGTGGAGTATTTTTGGAAAATATCAGCAAAATAGCTGTTACGTCTATTACGTGAATCATCTTATTGATGGCTAGCATCAAAACTACATTTTTTACAAAATAAGCATGCGGATATCTTCAAATAGAAGCTCGTGCTAGATTCAAACTTTAACCATTTTGTAATATTGTAGGCCTTTGAAAAAAATATAGAAATTTCACACCCTACGGCAGTCTTTCAACTCCTGTTACTACAAATATTAACTTTTTTGGATTTTATTTTTACAATGTAATGATGAATAATGCATCTTCAAACTGGTGTCTCAACCTTACTGCCAACTTTTCTCGTTCAGGAAAAATTGCCACTTATTTCCCAACCAAGTATTCCAAAGTAAAACTTTGCTCAATTTTAACTGGCTGTACTGGAAAAAATACTACGAGAGTTTGGCAAGTAACCTTAAAAGTTGGCGCATTTAATAAGGATTCCAAAATGGTATAACACTTAGAAGATTACTCGTTAACTAATGCACAATTTTTATTTGAAGAAAAACTGATGAAAATTTTTCAAAATTTCCTAATTAAACAGCGATTATGAAAACGCACAAGGACCCTGAAGGATAACTGTTTGCACAACAGTGGGCGTCAAAATGCTGCTGATGATGATTTACCTTTACAGCAAATGCTCAAACCGTTTTCCTTCAGCCGCAATACACGCTCGACATCTTCTTAAAAAAGATCGGGTTATTAAACGAGCGAATCCACGGTTATTGACAAACTCAGCTGCTTCCAATAGTCTTTGCCGTAGCTCAGCTACATTTTGAATCGGCTTGAAATACACTTTTGAAACCACATCTCCCTGTAAATACTCAGTGGCACGTCCTCCAATAAATTTTCTAAATGATTTTGCAAAAAAACCTAAATAAACCTCAGCAGTCAAAGTCTCTGGGAACTCAAACGGACCGATTATTTTACCATTTAAAATTCCTGTCCAATGGTTTATCTTTAAGCGATATTGAGATTCATCTTCTCTCATCAAATGTGGCTTTGCTACGTGTCACTCGTGTAAGTTATGCAGGTTCATGTACCCATCTTTCTTAAATGTGGTCTCATCTGACCATAAATTTTTTTCAAAGAACCGTGGATCTTCCCTGTGTCTTTCTAACATTGTGCGATAAAAAGCAACTCGGGGCTCATAATCCCGGGGCAGAAGAGCTTGAACACGCTGTACGTGGTATGGATGGAGCACGTTTTTTTGCAAGATTCTATGGGCTGTACTTTTGGGCACACCTGTTTTTAGTTCTATTGCACGCACTGAAGTACTCGGGTCTTCTTCGACAGCTCCTAGCACCACGTCTTCGTAAGGAAGGAAAGATCTTCCCTCACCGTGTGATTGGTAGTTGGCCCTCTGAGAACAGTAAGCGGTGCACATTTGTGAACACTCGATGATCTGGATGACGAGCTGCATTCGGGTACCTCTCACAGTAAAGTCTCGCTGCAGCACTAGCATTGCATCTGCATTCCCCATAAATGAGGTGCATGTTAGCATATTCTTGTACGGTGTACAAGGACATAGCGGCACTGCACAATCACACTATTAAAGATAGTCTAAGGAAAGGAAATGTTGTTTTGAAGAGCAATTAAACAGTCCAAATCCAAATCACAAGCGATCAACAGTCCAGTTCACGAATCCAAAATTAGTAACAGTACGAAATCAACAAGCACGAACATGCAAAGATGCGCAGTAAATGAAGGAGTACTGATCGGTATCAAAGTGTGCAATAGCAAGTAAGTGATGTGCTTCATCCATACCACATACAGAGTGTTCAACCTCTCCTGCCCCGGGATTATGAGCCCCGAGTTGCTTTTTGTCGCATGTTAGAAAGACACAGGAAAGATCCACAGTTCTTTGAAAAAATTTTATGGTCGGCTGAGACCACATTTAAGAAAGATGGGTACATGAACCTGCATAACTTACACGAGTGGCATGTAGTAAACCCACATTTGATGAGAGAAGATAAATCTCAATATCGCTTCAAGATAAACCATTGGACAGGAATTTTAAATGGTAAAATAATCGGTCCGTTTGAGTTCCCAGAGACTTTGACTGCTGAAGTTTATTTGGATTTTTTTAAAAATCATGTACAAAATTTATTGGTGGACGTGCCACTGAGTATTTACAGGGACATGTGGTTTCAGCATGATTGCTGCCCAGCGCATTATGCACTCTCAGTGAGAGAGTATCTCGATCAAAACTTTCCAGGCAGATGGATAAGGCGGTCTGGTACAATACCGCGGCCAGTCCGATCACCTGATTTGAATCCTTTAGATTTTTTTAATGGGGAACTGTAAAAGAAAAAGTGTATTCCAAGATTATTCAAAATGTAGCTGAGCTACGGCAAAGACTATTGGAAGCAGCTGAGTTTGTTAATAACCGCGGATTCGCTCGTTTAATAACCCGATCTTTTTTAAGAAGATGTCGAGCGTGTATTGCGGCTGAAGGAAAACAGTTTGAGCATTTGCTGTAAAGGTTAATCATCATCAGCAGCATTTTGACGCCCAATGTTGTGCAAACAGTTATCCTTAAGGGTCCTTGTGCGTTTTCATAAACGCTGTTTAATTAGGAAATTTTGAAAAATTTTCATCAGTTTTTTTTCAATTAAAAATTGTGCATAAGTTAACGAGTAATCTTTTAAGTTTTATACCATTTTGGAATCGTTATTAAATGCGTCAACTTTTAAGGTTACTTGCCAAACTCTCGTAGTACATTTTTTTCCAGTACAGCCAGTTAAAGTTGAGCAAAGTTTTACTTTGGAATACTTGGTTGGGAAATAAGTGGCAATTTTTACTGAACGAGAAAAGTCGGCAGTAAGGTTGAGACACCAGTTTGAAGATGCATTATTGATCATTACATTGTAAAAATAAAATCCAAAAAAAGTTAATATTTGTAGTAACAGGAGTTGACAGACTGCCGTAGGGTGTGAAATTTCTATATTTTTTTCAAAGACCTATAATTTTCAAAACACATACATAATATTTTTTTAAATATTCTTCTGATAGCTGTTATGACTTTGCCTATCACCCGGTTTCGGCTTGACGTCGACTTCTGGGACACCCTGTATATGGTACCACACACCGATTCACATACGTAGTAAAATGTAGCAGTTGGTATGATTTGGAGTGGCGAACTGGCGGCAAGTTGCAAGGACACCTTTTAATAAAGCTGTTGGAATGATGAATTTAGTAGGCCTTGCCCGCATGCCAGCGGCAGCAGGCCAATTGCAGTTGCGAAGCTATGCTCAGCTGCTAATTAAGCGAATATGAGTTACGAGCTGCAATCGAAATGTCGCGAGGATCGCGGCTCAATCCACACCAATGACTGGATGGAGTTAGTGCTTATTGATGGCGAATCCAATGCTAATGCCTCTTTGATGATATTGCCATCTTGCACAAGAGCCATCTCTTTCCGGACGCTGAACTCCGAAAATATTAATTCTTCAAACCTGCATTTTTACGCGGTTTCACTTAAGACTCATAATTACTATACGTATACAGTGTCCTGAGTTATATTGCTATGCTCCTATATTTTGTTAAACAAGTCCCCGGAGAATAATTAATTCAGGTGACGCTCACCCTCTTTTGATGTCAAGGTGTTACAAGTAAATAACTTACTCTGTTGAAGAAAATAACCATTTAGAATATATTATTAAATCTGGTCTTTGTTGATGACTAATTTTGCTGTCACAAAAGCTTATTACCGTTTTAGTGAGTCGTGACAAAGACAATACAATGGCTGAAGTTTCTGTAGCTTTGTTCTATAGAAACTTCGTAGGGAGATTATTAAAATTTCAAACCTACCTACTAGCAGTCGCTACTGCTCCAACAAAGGCCAATTAACTGTAAAATAGTGCAATATGGTAGTTGTTCGAAATCATTTTATAGAAAATCTGAGTTAAAATTCGAATACACTTTTTCGATTTCTGTAATAATTGGCAACTATTCATCGACATCCAAAATTTATTTAAAAACAGGCATGGTTGTATTGTTGGAACAATCCAGATTTTTTGAGTGGCGCGATTTGAAAAATCATCTATGTGCTATTCAATTATACTAAGTGACATATAAATCCGAACACCCAGTTTAAATGGTTTTATTTTAATAAAATTTTGTATAAGTACTTAATGAAGCATAATAAGTAAATGATAAAAATTTAAAAATGATTGCACTGCTTTAAAACCCTTTGACCTTTAATAATGTGTGGATGCACCCTGATGTGCTACGCATTCTCCAACGCGCCTAGGCATGCTTCTAATCAGGTGGTCAATGTCCTCCTGTGGTATCTCATTCCAGGCAACCACCAACTCCTCTCGAAGTGCTTCTAGAGTCTGAGGAGGACGTTGCAACTTGAGCAATCTCCTACCCATCATATCCCACACGTGCTCAATTGGGGATAAGTCGGGAGATCTTGGTGGCTATGGTAACAATGTGACATCATTATGTTGAAAGAAGTGTATTGTGACTCTTGCAACATGTGGTCGGGCATTATCTTGTTGGAAAGTTGGATCTGCCAGGGTGTCAAGATAGGGTAAAAGATGGGGTTCTAGAACTTCGTGGATATAACGCTGCGCGATGAAGATTAAAGGTGACCTGGAACCATAAGTTATAGCACCCCAAACCATAACTCCAACAGTGTGATGAACATGTCTTTTAACACAAAACTGTGGATTCCTCCTTTCACCACGTCGCCTTCTAACCCTGGAACGACCATCGGGCATGCCTAAACAAAATCGAGACTCGTCATTAAAGACAATACTGTTCCATTCCTGATCCCAGAGTGACCGTTGTCTGCACCACTCAAGGTGATTACATCGGTGTTCTCGAGTTAAAGGGAGGACCCAGTGTGGCCGGTATGAAAACAAGCCAAAACTTCTCATTCGTCGGTAAACACTTCGCATGCAAATAGGTCTTCCGTGTTCTGCAAACCATTCATTTGCAATGGACCTGGTAGTGGAGAAACTGTCCCTTAAGGCCAATAATCTTAGGCGGCGATCTTCCCGGTCTGTTGTTCTACGGCGGCGTCCAGTGCCCCTTGCTCTTTGCGTACGGCCTTCTCGAAGTCCCGAAGTCCCACTATACGGCCCCTATCAAACTCACTAAGTTGACGAAATCGTACAGGTCTCCGTACGCTAGGCATCGTAACCGATCGTAAAGGATCTCAAGAACCAAAATCCGCCAACGTTGATTCTTTACTGCGGCGGAAATATTCATTTTTAGAGCGTTAGTGAATTAAAAAAAAAGCAGTATAAAAACCGGAATGTCCAACTGATAAGGCTGAACATTTTTTCACTTGTTATTTACAGTAAGATAAATACATTCACCAACTTTTATTAAAATAAAACCATTTAAACTGGGTGTTCGGATTTATATGTCACTTAGTATATTTATCTGCCTCAAGTAGGTAGGATACTGTTATTTTCAACAAAATGCTCAGTAATTACTCATGTGTCGATGGATTGCTGAGTTCTTCGACTGGTCGGAGCCCAGATCACGAAAGACTTGACTTAGCACGCACACATGTCGCCAATCGCGACATGTGCTAAGAAAGAGTAAGGTTATTTGTTTAGGGATAAGAAGTACTTCTACTGCCTAACCTACTCACGCTGTTCAAGGCCCAGATAAGACATAGTCTCGCTTACTGCTCACATGTTTGAGGTACTGCTCCGACTGTCGATGACACCTCTCCTTGATCGTTAGACAATTTCGGTTCTACCGCTATGTTAACGCGATTGACTCCATGACGCCACCACGTGCATGCCAAGCAGACTCGTCTGACTTCGGCCTCTCATTCTAACCGTGTCGAACTTCGTACATACAGAACTGGCCGATACGACCGGTCCTTTTTTCCTAGGATGTCGGATAACCAAAGCGTTGTTAAGTACCTTATAGCAGTGGCGATGCACCGCTATTTAGTTTTCTGCCAACGCGCCTGCTGCAATATATAAAAAATTACTGTATCTAATTTGGTCCATGGCTTGATAAGTCATTAATGTATTCTTTTTATTGGCCGAGGTTATGCAACACTTCTTCCTGATTGGTCACATTAACCAAGGGGAAATTTTGATCCTCAGATCAAATGAAAATATGTTTTTTAGCTAAACCCGGTAATTTATAAAGAATCTACTGATTGAAATTGAGACTAGAGGCCCTTTTAACAGAAATCGTGTATTTTTTGTTAGTTTCATATATTTTTTAGAGAAGGAGACAATATCCATTAGGTCTGCTGACCCACTAGACAAGTGAAATTCTTGATTAGCGGGCGTATGATAAAATCTGGTACCTTATAGAACCAACAGTCACCACAATTTCCTCTATTCTGAACAAATGATAAGCATAGTTATCGAATAATTACTAGAGATGAATAGGGATGGGCACAATGGTTGACATTCCTGCACCATAACGCGGACGTTAAACAACAAGACCCTTTGCTGAACCGAAGCGTATAAATCGTCAGTATAGTCCCGGCCTAACGGAATTAATGCTACATTTATGACTCCATTTTCTGGCGATGCAATTCGACCCCATTGTTTATTAGTTAAATTAAATTCGAAAGCAGGACCCGGACGATGGGGCAGACGTAGATCCTGGGGTCTGTCATTGGCGGATCTGCCAGTAAGGGGAAAAGCAGAGTATTCTATAATTCTGTATTTTAAAAGAGCTAGCTTGATGGAGGCCCACAAAAGTTTGTTATAACCCAACTAGCTTTAGTTTTACATCTGTAGATGACAGCACTTTACAATGCGGACATTCAAAGTGTCAGATTCATATGTAGCTAAGTTGGATGGACGAATACTGGTGAACCTACGTTGCCAATATAGCTTATTGCATGGACACCTAGCGCATTAACTTCGACAGTTGCATCACTTCGTTGCTTCACATTTTGCGCGCTCCAGTTACATACGAAATTTGTAGAATATACTTTACATTAGCTTGTAGGACAATTATGTATACAGGGTGTTCCGGAAGTTGGCGGTGCATTTCAGAAACAGCTACGTATGCAATAACAAAGTTAATTAGCGGTAAATCAGCACGGAAAACAGAAAAAGGAAATTGAAGTAAAATACTAACTGTGCATTTGGCACAGCGTTTATTCTCTTTTGGAGCTATTTTGGGGGGAGGTCTAGGGCTTCTACTGTGTGACCATCCAGACGGCTCTGGCACGGTATATCGCGGACGATGGTAACGTTCTGAATACTCAAATATGCTCGCGGACTATAAATAGTGTCTTGAAGATGTTCACAGTCAGCCAAGATCAAATGAGTACTACGTTATTGCTGTAGAAATTTGCCAATTTTAGTTTACAAATACGGTTTTTTTATCAGCTAGGTTAATCTACACACCACGCGACGCCTGATTTTGATAATAATAATAATAATTTATTATCCAAACACAAGTATGTATAGGATTCGTCATGTACACTCACACACACACACGTATATAATAAATTTTACATAAAAATATTAAAAAAAACGAACACTATAACAGTGATAACCAACAACATTCAGGCTAAAATCGGCCACAGAATAAAAGCAATTCTCAAACTACTTTTAAAAATGTTCAATGATTCTCCTCTTTTTATTTGCTCCGGTAGCTTGTTTAATATTTTCAGATGTGAGGAGATCGGTTGGCAATTTTGAACTTAGCAAATGGGACTTGAATATCTAGTTGCTGGCGTGTTTCGGTACCGTGTACGTCCCTGTTCATGTTGTAATTTCATAGATAAATAGGGGGGAAATGTTAAGATCCCTAGTTTCTTGAACAGCACCATACAGCTGTGTGTGCTGTTTACACTCACCATACACCAAACAAAATACTTTTTGAGCATTTACAGATAAGCCCCAGAAAGATAACGTGTAACGCAGACAGGCTTCAATCTGGGAGTGGTATAACATCGATAATTGGCTTTCAGTAAATACCGATTTCATATATTTAATCATATAAGGTTGTGAATTCATTTTATTTGATATAGAATGTTTGAAACTAACACATCCATCTAGATACCTCCCTAAGAATTTTGTCTCCAGATTAAGTTGTGACGTTAAGTTATTTAGTGTGAAGTTTAGTGGCGTAACTAATGTTTGAGTACTATTAAATCGTAACACAGCGGTCTTTTTACAGTCCAAATGGAGCTGATTATCCTCAAACCAGTTACTGATGCTATTGAGTAGGCAGTGTAAATGTGTGTCGTTTTTATCTGATACAATGATTGAAGCATCGTCTGCGTACAATGTAAAAAGGCCTTCGGGGAAGGAGTGCTCGAGATTGTTGACGTATAGTGAGAACAGCACTGGTCCCAGTACACCTATATCAATATTAGTTCTATCTGATGTTAAATGTCTCACTTCAGCACTACTGGTGCAGAAAATAGAAACGTATGGCGATCTATTTAGTAAATAAGACGTTACCAAAGATACACCGTTCCACCAATTCCATATTTAGCTAATTTCATCAACGACGGATCATAATTTACACAGTCGAAGGCCTTACTAAGATCGCAGAAGATCCCAACAGGGCGCTCGGCCGCCGCAATGTGTTTGACCATTGCATCAAAAAAAGAATGCAATGCTGTAGAGGTTGATTTACCGCTAAAAAAAAAACATGCTGATTTTGCGATAATATATTATTGTCATCCAAAAACAACATCAGCCTATCCAAGCATCAATATTCAAATATTTTTGAAAAACAAGGTGCTACAGTCACTGGTCTATAATTTCTGGTATGTGACGTATCACCTTTTTTGTGTATAGGCGTTACTTTACGTGTTTTCAAGCTATCTGGAAATACACCAGTACAAATAGATGGGTTGATAAGAAATATGGAAGGTTTCACTATATAGAACAATTCTTCTTTAATCAGAATAATTTCTTAATTTACTGAAGATTAAGCTTAGAAATTCTTCATCTGCAAAGGGGTATAGTAACATTTTATTTCGATGTTCTCTACTATTGTACTGATGATAATTGCAGCCTCTATTTAGCATCCCACTGATTATGTGAAGAGGGGCGTTTTTGAAGTACTCGCTGAATTGGTCAGCAAATTCAAATAATGTATGAGCTATGCTCACTTCATCATTATTTAAAACAATATTTTTGGGGAATGCGTTACATCCTGTTATCTTTGATACTACATGCCAAGCAGCTTTTGTTGCGTTGTGAGACCTAAACATTTTTTCTTGAGAGTATGACCTTTTCATACTTGTTACCAACTTCTAGTGTTGCTTATCTGCTTTTAGATATGCTTGTCGGTTTGCCGGAAAAACCTTCGACAATGCATGAAGGTCACGTAACTCCGAACTAAAAGTTTTAATCGCATGATGAACCCACGATTTTCTCTTGCTTGGAATCGAACCCCTTCAGAGGGAAAATGTTTCTGAAAATAATATTCAAACACTCGATGAAAATAATTGAACGCCCTGTTAACATCCACCATACGATAGAAAGCGCACCAAGTTTCATTACATAAATCCTAGGTAAAATTAGTAATGGAATCGGAATTCAAAATTCTCTTAGATGTAAAATTTGATCTGAATTTGTTTGAGGGACAGTCTGAAACATCGATAAGTATTATTCTGTGATCCTATATTGAGTTATCAATCACATAGTTGACCAAGTTGTTTTCGGAATTTGTGAAAACCTGATCGATTGCTGATATGGAGGTGCGGCCAATTCCAGTAGGCCAGCGTACACTCAAACAAGTGATGTTTGCACAAATGATTTCGATCCTGACCGATTTACTGTAGTAGTCTGCAGAAACATTCAAGCAGCCCCATAGACGGTCAAACTGCACAAACACCGAATTTGCGCAAATTGTTCCCACGTGTACGGGGGCTTTAATTTGGAGGCGGACGCAGTACCAGCTGGTGATGACCAACTCTATCTTCGTCTTAGCGTTTGCCTGCTCTACTGAACGTATCACCTGTTGTGTAATGGCACCACATACAAATCCAGAATCCTTCAAAATCTCTGTTGCTTGAGGAACCAAAGTATTTTGGAGGTTGTTTCGTTCTTCTCCTTGTTACTCGTGACAATTTAAGGTTGAAAATTGTTCCCCATAGATGTCGTTGACTACTCCAATAGTTTTGATAGTGTTGATACTCGATCAAGAAGACCTTCTATGGTTTGTTGCTGTGCCTTTATTATTAAGTTTTTGTGTTTGATTAATCCATTCAACAGCAAATCCTCACCCATAGCTGCGTCTGACATCTCCTACTGATTAACATAGTTATAGTACCTCAAACATCAGATCCTTTGATGTAGGAGGGGCAGGCAGTCTCGGAATGGCTTACTTAGAGTTTTTCGGACCTTAATAACTCGGTTACCTGGAGTCTTTGGAATGCGAATATGTGTTACCAGGGGAACTATACACGCTGTGAAGGAAAGTTTAAATTTTGAGGATACCCTGTATTGCTACTTTTTATCACAAAGCTGCTCACAGGAAAATCGAACAGTAATCGCCAGCTTCAAGTCGCCACAGCTAAGGCGTGAATGATTTGCATATGCAAATACGTGCAACGTGGCGTTTGCCGTTTGGACAGGAGTTGCACAGCTACTGGTTTATTGTTACATCAAACATGCGATTGTTGCTGTTTCATTACCTTTAAGACAGCTGTCATGTGATTATGGTGTAGAAGGATCGTATTCTATGTATTTCAAGAAGGTCGCTGCTTACTTATTTTTTGAACGCGACAAGTTAGCAAGCAGTCATATTAGAATTTTCAACTACCATTTTTATCCTAAAATATAGTATTTATCAATACTATCAATCCTTTCAACTTGATATCTTGACACGTTCAAAAAGTAATTGGGAGAAGGGTTTTTTGAAAAGCACTTCCTAAATAACTCTTCAGTACTAGAATGTGTTACAAGGGTCTTCCAATCTCTAACAACTTTATTAATAAAATCCTTAAGCTCTTATCAGCTGTACAAGAATACTTACAACAATGTGGCTTCCTCCAGGTAGTGCTTACCTGAAAATAAAAATGATGGCGTTGAAAACATGTATTGATTAAAAACGCTGCTGAAACTTGTCGATTAATAATGAGGTAAAACTAATGACACATCTAAATATGCTTGTTTGGTCCATCCGACCGCAGATAGGCAACCATAGACAGCTGTTTCGAGCTCTTTGGCAGCTCATCAACATCGTCTAGGAGTCTAGGCTTAGTCTCTGGGACAAAGAACGAAAACATAACAAAATCTTCTCTATCCGAGAGCTACCGGATTAAGACAGCGCAAAGCACCATCTATTACCAGAATCGACTTCTGCGAGAGTGTATAGCTGCTATCGGTTAGAGGTGTAAATATTTTTGTTTGATAGCCCACGTGCCAAAATCACGTAACCTTTTTTTTACTATTTTGATCACTTATCACTAATTTGAACTTCTCTTTATTGATTATAGAGTACCGATTCCTAGACCAAACCCTATTTAATGATTTTCTTTTGTCAAATTTCATAGTTAATTGTTTACATAATTTCACACGTATCATATCTTTCTTTCTTAGCGACTCAGTATTGTGTTGAAATCTTTTAGACGATTGTATTATACGAGTAGTATTATTAACGACTATCTCAGAAATTATCTCATGAAATTTTATTGGTCCCTCGTTGCGAGTTGGCAACCAGCGCGCCACCTTGTGATTTCTACACTTACTAGCCGTATATGACTGTTTGTTTTCCAATCAAGATACCTTCTGTTAAAATTTGATTTACTACCAAGATACCTTGTTTTATGGGTTGCGTCTGCAGACGCATCCAGCGCCATTTTGCTTTTGCTTTGCGCTCTGGTTTTGGTTGTGTGTGGGTGTTGTTTCATTAATTTCCAGATTCTGAGATTTAAGACTCTCAAACACTAATAAATTTATGGAATAGTACTCTTTTATTTCGTACCTTACGTTTAATTGTTTTGGTTTGGGTACTACCTCGTCCATTTTATAATGGGATTTTAACCGTCATCGTGGAAAGGCAGTTCTGGGAACCACCACTCACACTCATCCAGCTCGGTTTTGTAGCTGCCTTGTAGCTGTTTCGCAGCTGTTTTTGTTGGAAGGCATCGTTTTCTCTTAACAAAACAGGAGCATATATGCTACTTGTTTTGATAATATATTGTGATTCTTTTTTAAATATCTTGTTTTAGTTGGATCTCTGTGTACAGTTAATTAAGATTTGTCATTATTGTTACATTCTTTTCCTTGTGTGGTGGTCAAGCAAAACAAGTTCCGGCTAACATTTCAGGGATTGTTGGCTCAATCCGACTTGAGTCACTGGCGCTCTTAACCCCCCTACTCTCCGCTTTGTTGAGCTAGTGCCTAAATTTACACCCCAAGTTGCCCGCCACTCTTCGTGAAACATGGGTGATTTTCAAAATATCCGGTCAATTTGTTTAGGATCCTTACCCATATCCATCTCATATGACAGCTAACTTCCAGATACAGACCACCACATATCCTGAAATCAGTATACGACCAAACTATTCCGGATATCTATGGAGCCTAAAGGTGTGTATACTTTGTCTAGGTGTAAGCATACACAACATCTTAGACACCTTTCTGCATATGAGACATCCTGTAAATGGTTCACTTGATACTTGGAATGCTAAAAATGGCACTGCTGGCATATACACTTCAACGACTGTAGTAAATTTCAAGCGTATTCGTCAAACCAAGAGCACGCTGAAACTCAGGCCCTATTAGTTCATTCAAATATTTTTCTAACAGTTGAAACGCCGAAGTGTCTGTGTGTTGTAATTTTGTGAATATTGCCCATATCAAGTTCAGGTCAAGGTTCAATCAATCAAACGGTGAGGGTTTTCACTGAGTATCTTTTATTGTTATGTTGTACTGCATGTCATGTCTATTTTCTAACCATGGCACCTTATGATCACGATAATAATTGGCATGAGTCAAAAACAGTCAGATGAGATATGTGTATCAATAGATAAGATAAAGTTAGACGTAACTTAGGGTCAAACATGTACAGAGGTGTGACGCCTGCAGATCCTGGAGGGTGTTATGAGACTTACAGAGCCGCATTGCCGTCGTGGGAATTACTGATCGGCACGGCACGGGTATCACGTATCTTGAAAAGTGACATTATGCCAATTTTTTTTGTCATTATGCTGTTTTTTTGACATTATGTAGGTTTTTCTACAAGATGTTAACACTTGTTGCCTAAACCTCATGAGGCTTGTTATCATTCTTTGGCTCTGATGTAGGGTAGGGTGTCCCAAGTCTGCGCACTTAAGGTTTGATAAGCCGTAGAATCGTGAATCAATAACCTATTGTAATAATCTTAATTTCTATTTAGGCTCACATTAATGTACTTTGTTAATTTAAGTTTTATTCAAACATCTGATAACAATTTTGTTAGTAATTAAAAAAAAAAGACAAAGATGTAAATGCGCAGTCTTACCACTACGGGTCCCTGGATACTGCGCATTCAGATCGTTAAGATTGCGCATAGATAACAAAAACTTAAAAGTAGGAACTAAAACAAAATAAGGTATCTTAAGCGCATAAATCGCACTTAAACTGTCCAATGCCTACGTAGGCCGTACATTTATCATGCCACCATTCAGAACAAACAGAACAACCGATCCAATCCTCTGTAATCGGCTCTTTATACTCCTCATTGCAGCCACCGCATGCCCATTTCTTTTTTTTAGGATATTTAGAAGGCTTTCTGCAAACTTTTTTCATTTTTTTCTCAGGAGTTTTCTTCAACTGATTCTCTACTAATAGCTGTTCTTTATATGAAGAACCACTAAGTGTTTCAGATTTCTTATGTTTTCGCTTGTTTGCGGTCTTTCTTATACCTGATTTTGGTATAGGGCAAATATCTTGGAGTTTCACTTTGATTGCGGCCGATTCATTGTTGCAAGATGGTACCTGTGCAGGAACTTGGAAGATACCACCATTTTTTTCAGCTGGAGGACCGTCGAAGTTTTTCTTTTGCCCTGACTCAGAACTCACAACTGGTTCGGCTGGAGCTTCTGTTACTAGAGAAACATTCTCAATTGCTGTAAAAGCGTTCCTCGGAGTTGATGGTTTTTTTGGCTCCTTGTTAAAAACAGAAGCACGAGGCTCATGATCCATAACTGGTTCTCTCTGTTCATGGGGTGTTGCTTCTTGAGGATTCTCCTGTTGTGATTCTGAACATTGGTTATCATTTATTTCTCTTTCGGTTACAGCACTAGGAAGAAAATCTGCATCTGTGAAGATATCTGGATTGTATGGGTAGATTCCGGACACCTTGAAACATTCAGCAGCACAACCAACTGTAGCTGCTTTATTAAACGCTGGAGTGAATAAAGACGTCATCTGAAAAGCAGTTATAGCTTTGCCAGGGTGGTTTCTCATCCATTTTTCACATTCGCTCCCAAAATAAGTCTTCAACGCACTATGAAAACCTTTGTCTAGTGGTTGCGTCTTGTGGCTGCTGTGTGGAGGTATGGTTATAGCTATTATGTTATTCGCTCGATAAAAGTCTACAGCCCCTATTGTACAATGCGACACATGATTGTCAAGAACCAGAAGGATAGGGTGTTCTTTAGTTGGTCTTGTGTGATCTTTAAAGTGACCTAGCCAGTTTAAAAAAAGTTCACTATTAATATAACTTGTGTCTGAGACCATTCCAATAGACGCTGGTGGTGCGCCATCCAGCAATTCTGCTTTCATCCTTTTGCGACCGAATATGAAAGCGGGAGGAATGAAGTGTCCAGATGCACTCATAGCATTCACTACGGTTACGTTCGTTCCTCTTTCAACGCTAGAAATCTTATTAACAACGCGCTTTCCTTTTTTTGATATGACCCTTGGAGGATTGTTGGGTACGGTAGACAGACCAGTTTCATCCATATTATAAATGGAAGTTGGAGGAAACTTATACTTGTCCATCAATTCTGCTAGATTTTTGTAGAACCTTTCACATTGTGGCTTATTAAATCCCATCGCCCTAGCAATACTTGTGGAAGTTGGACGTCTTAGTGAAAGATCTGGGTGCCGACTGAGAAATCCACGAAGCCAGTGTTTGCCTGCCATTTTCTTTTCGGCATTGAAACGATGAGGAATATTATTTTTCACCACAAACTCGTAAGCAGCAATCCTCAAATTCTTAGGAGTCATCCCTTGAAACATATTGTCAAGATCTTCCAAATAATTACAAAATTCCTGTTCAATTTCGGGAGAAAGAGATGCATCATATCTACCAAGCTTTGTTGCAGCTTCTTTTCTCTTCAGGCGATACCGCAAAGTACTTTCTTTCATCCCGTACGACGCTGCTACTTTTCTTTTGCTTTCACCATTTTCTATTCGTCTTCTAGCTTCCTCTAAAACATATTGAGGGCACAGCGAACGTTCCGACAAGCTTTTTCTTTGATTAGGCATTCTGAAAAAGAATATTTAAGGTTGTTATATCAAATTAAAAGTTATGGTAGGGTAAGTCTGCGCGCGTAGTGTTACGGACCGTGACTCTGCGCAGTCTTAGGGAATAGCCCAATATACAATTATGTGACTCCTAACGCCATCTATTGAAAATATCAAAAATTATATCGCTCGCCGGCTGTATAGGTTAAATCACGCAAACGAAAACACTGGTCAAATCTTTGATAGTACTTCGAGCTTTCATGTAATTACAGTTTGAAATTGAGAAACAATAACATCAGAATCGATATTTAACTTCAAACTTACCTTGCGACTAGGTTTTGATAGGTTTTTGGTTTGTTTTTTCTACAGCGCACTCACTCACAGCAACGGCCCAGAACACGAGAGAAGTTAGTCGACAATGTCATTTTGCGTTCGAAATATGGGAGCTGCGCAATCTTACCTCCTGCGCAAAGTTAGGGCACCCTACCCTAATGTAAAATCTGCTTCTGAGATGGCATTACTGGAGGTCTAAGCTGTAAGTTGTATGTGTTGATGATAATTACATTGGGTTCTTGAGATTCAAAGCTAGAAATTAGTTGCACATCCACTTTTTCAAAAATGAGAGAGATAAGAAATAATTAAATTCACTGTACACTATCGGATTACAAGCCATATACATGCTAATAGTAATTACAGACAACGCGGGCGCGGTGATTTCCCGTAATTCTCCTCAGTTTTTCGTAATTTATAACTTTGAACTTAACCTCTCTTGCGAAAGCACAACATAAAAATAACCCGTCGGGCACAGTCCTGCATTGGCAGAATGCATATTCAGTAATGATTTTCTCACACAGCAAATATGACTGATTTTATACACATACAGACCAATACACATAATCATCCAGATGCGATCTTGCTATTCAACCAACTTTCTTCTCAGATAGAAAGAGTACAGACAACGATCATTTGGCCTCACAAAATATATGCAACCAATAATGCGTGTAGTTTAGTTGAGTTATTTCTCCTTAGATGGTCGTTCACAACGATCCTGGTGGGCAGACGTGGAATGACTGTTTGCGCCCTAAAAACGACCTAGTTTGCAAGATGACATCTTATAGGCTTTTTTTTACGTTTCATAGGTGTTTTACATGATACCCATGCGGTTTCCTCTTTCAGGGGAAATGTCGGAGAGTTTGGATATTGACACAATTGTCATTAGCCGGAGTTGTCATGCTGCTCGGTTATCTCTGAATCAGAGCTAACGTCGGAGCCTCTGGGTATTGACACGGCAGCGTGATATCCTGATTTCTGTGCCGCTTTTGGTAACGGTCAAAAACTTGGCATATCTCTCTAAACACCATTTCCCCCGGTTATGGACATGGGTGTGACTTCCATGCGATAGGATGCTACCGCTCTCCCATGCAATGTATTGTAATTTCGAATAATATACATAATTGAGAAATATCATGGCCACTATTATATTGTTTTATGATCAATATCGAGATAGCTAATTAACATGAAGAACAGACGGTACAGTTGTGTATGTCAGGAGTCGGTAGAATATGGAAGGTACACAAAAGGTTTTTCCCAAAATAGGCTTGGCCCCGACATCCCAGTTCGATCGACTCTTGTCAAGGAAGAACAAATCCCCTGTCGTTACGTCACCAAGTAAATGATTTTGAAATTATCCAGACATTGAAAAGCTACAGGGTAGTACTTCGAACGTTTGGAAGGTGGGATTGTAGTTTTCACGTTTATATAAGTATATAAACTTCTTGCATCATGTACTTATATTATATAAAAGTTTCTGATAGCAACCCATTCCGATTCGAGGGTCACTGCTGATAGAAAAGTACCTCCAATCTCTAAATGCTCACTTTATACACATGCCATTGAGTTTGATGGTAAGGTCTCAGAATCATTGACTCGATCGGCAGACTCACTTGGGATAGAAAAAAAGTAGCTAACAACCATTATTATTTAAATAACTGATAGTTAAAAGTAGTTCGATAGGAAGCCTATCGTCTTTTTCACGATACAACGGGCAAAAACAGTGTCCATTTTGTCCGGTCAGTAGACGCCTTCGAAATGACCATTTGGTAACGTCATCAAATAAGGATCGATAAAACGGACGGTATTTCATTGGCTATGGGTCAAGACTTGTCGGTATAAAATGATGGGGGTGGGGCGTTAAGTTACCCAACTTACCTAACTTAACTGACGTTATCTGGCTCATGCTTTTGCTATCTAGATAAACTATTTTTTGTACTAGATTCAAATACCTCTAGATTATGATTCCATCTTCTATACATAAATCCACATACTAAACTTTAGTTTATTCCAAATAACTGTTTTGAAGACATATTTTTAAACTTCTTCTTTTAATGAAGCCCACAAGAAAATGTTACATAGAAGACCCCCCTTGAAATGCGGTCCTGCGTATGATGTTACATTTTTGGTCTGAGTCACCCTGTACAGTTATATATGGCAACTTCAGCAGTTGCTCGTCAAGACACTCTCATCCCAGCAAAGAGAGAGAAAGAGAGAGACTCAGCAACCGTCGTTTTTGAAATGTTAATTGCTCTGCCGCATGTTATTTCGCCTCCCTTTCACCGGCCGCCAATTTGATCATTTCTGACATTTATTTCCGTTACGCGACTCGCTGGGTCTACGATTTTATGTTCTAAAAGGGCAGTCGGAGTGCCACAGCTAAAGGTCGGAAGTGAGGAGAATCGCCTGATGGGTCACTTCAGAGTGATTAAAAGTTCTCATGAAGAGCAGCACCGCACAGTTTTTTATTTCTAACATTGGTAGTTTCTTAAGAACGAGAGTGAGGTGAAAAGTTCTGAGTCTGACAATAAAACACTCTAACCTTCAGTTAATAGAATGCTTTCGTTTCCCTTTGATTGACGTAAAAGTCTGAAAGGCTGTCAAAATATCCATTTACAACCCTCTCAACCAACTGATCGGATCCAAGATGCTTTCCTGGAATCAATTTCTTGGATTTGAGAGCAGACGAAAGTCTAAAGGTGCCAAATCATATCTCAAATCTCGCAGCTTTCCCATTGCCAATACAGCTTTATGTGCAGGTGCATGTTCAAATAGTTTGTTTCTTTCTCAAGCGCGGGCTTTTTACATCAATTTTTGCATCCAGTTCATCAAGGAGATTTTAGCAGTAATTGTTCCAACGTTTTTAGTGTAATCAATTAACGGTATCCCCTTCGCATTCCAAAGAACAAAAATGCAATCGACTTCTTGGCACTGAGAAACTGGTAAACTGGTGTTTTGATTCTCTGATTTTCACGTGTAGTAGTGGATCCACCTTTCGGTATAGTAACAATTCAGCACACAACATCGCTCAGATTCCTATTGAACTGGCTTAATCATTGCTGCAAAAGCTGTTTACACATCCACTGTTGATCGGCATTCACCAAATGCGGCATCCACCTGGCGCTTAGCTTTTCGCAGGTTTGGCAGGTATCGGTGATTGTTAATTCTTATTGTTTTCCATTACCAGTGGACGGCGTCCTCAGAAGCAGAATGAAGTTAACTTTTTTGCGACTTCCGAGAAGCTGATCAAACTGGGGTCTGCGATCTTGTGACATTTGTCTTCTTTTTTATCGTATGGTGGTGTTTTCATGATTTTCAGTATAGGTGACCGAACATGGATCAGTTTCTCAGAAGACATCGGGGAGTTGACTTCGATTCGCTTCTGAATATGTCATCCATTAGAGATAGCGAAAGGTGTGAATGAACAATCACCGACTTTGGCCGAACAGCCTGAACATAATGAATCATTTGGACAGTGGCTGCGAAAGTGTCACACAATTCATTATCTCACCTTCACACGTCAATCGCCTAACAGGATATTGTGGACTTTTTCGATGGCTTCAGGTGTGGTTGCCGTTTTTGGTCGTCCTTCTCGTGGGCCATATTACATACAATAACATAACATATAACAATTGAAATCAGAAGAACAGTGTTCTGGTAAACTTGGGAAGGATTTCCTTACATGAGGATATTCAAGTTTATCCATATTAATGAAAACAACGCAAAACATGCACTTCAAAACTTCCGTACTTGAGAGAACACGTTAAACATTTTCATATCAACAAATAGCATGTGCTTTCATACAGAAACTATACATTTATACAAATAAAAAATACGATTATCAGATTGTTCAAACCTGTTACTGATTTTGTACGTTATTAATAATCTTAGGAGTAGGCTGCTCGAACATTCAAAGTTTCCTAGTCTTATCATATTTCTGATTAAACATCCTTCTTTTTGTCCATCCGACCACAGACAGCCAACCATAGGCAAAAGTTGCGTGGTTTTTGGCAACTCATCAGCATGGTTTACGCTTGGACTCTGCTGCAACGAACGAAAGGCTAGCATCTATCGTTTATCCGACGTATGAGATCTAACGAGATAAGACAGCACAAAGCACCATCTTTTACCAGAATCGAGCCCTATGCTAGTGTAAATCAGATCTCAGTTCGCGTCTGATGGCCCAGCCACCACTGTGACCGCTAGAGGCTGACGGATGTGGTCTACTCTCCATTGAACAGCTAAACATTCTTCGTCTATCCGACAACAGACAGCCAAGCAAACAGCTGGGCTATCAAAGCAAGGTCTTTACAGTTCCAACCTAGTGCTGCTATACACTCTCACAGTGGTCGATTCTGGTAATAGAACTGATGATGATCTTATTTCGATATTTCTGATTATTGCAACTTTTGCCGAATTCATATACAATAATTTCTCACTCTTTTCAAACCAGTTATATGGTTTTTTCTCCTACTCCCAACTGAATGGATTTTCTTTTAGAATATTGTGTTCAAGGAAAAATGTTCCTCATACCCCTAATGAATTTTCCATTAAAATCTTTTTAAAATGAAGCATCCAATAAATTCCTGTATTAACACAGCAAACCAAATTGCATAATATACACAGTTGAAGTCCACTTCCAGCAGCATATGTTTCTGGAACGCACCGCTCCCAGTTTATTCAGTTAATTGTAGCCGCTCTGTATGCAGATTCATAAGTGTCGGGAGTAGAGAGATTTGGCGCTTGGCAGGGTTCGGGCATTCGGTTAGAATTGCTAATGGCAGCATCAGAACGTACCCCTTTCCCTGCTCAACACCCCCACTGCCCAATGCCAGAGGCCACCTCCTCCTACGGGCACCAAGGAAAATTGTTATTAAGAACTTCCGGGATAGTAAGGAAGTTTGGTATTGTGCTTGGGTATAGTCGACAGACCGCGTTGGAATTCATCCAAACGAGTACGAGTTATCAAATAATGTGGGTGTTTTTTATATCTAATAAGTATTCTGAGGTATATTTCATCAACAATAACTCTTCTGTGACCCGTTGATGAAAATATGATCTTTCGTGTAAACAAGTACATTTTTGAAGAATTAAAAAAACCCGACTACAGTAGGTGCAGAGAATGAAGTTTAAGTTGCGCTATCAAGTGTCAAAATCCCTCAAGTCTTTTCGGCTGCGGCCCGTAAAAAAGAAATTTTTAAAATTCGCTGTCTTGTTTGTGAACAATTTTTAAATACCCAGTGCCAGTAACATTATTAGGACGAATCTAGAGACACCTCGGTTTTGTTCCAACTCGCCGCAAAATGGTTCTGGAACGATCACCCGTTTGCGCATTAAAGAAAAAGTGTATCAATAGCTTTGTTCCAACAAACCAACAAACTAGTCCTAAAAGTGAATTGAGCTAGAAGGCCGACATCACCGTTCCAACAACTGGCAGTTATCTGTTCCAACAATTTTCAAACAGATTCCGAACCGATTCCGAACCGATTCAGAACTGGTTCTAAAAATTCTAGTTCTTGGAGAGAACTAAAAGTTCGAATTTCATAGCGCAGAACAAATGGCGTCCATGAGATGTTCATAGCTGGAAAGCTGGATTTTCTGTGTGCCATTGTGTGGCTTTCGTAGCTTTTCAATCTTCACATATATCAAACCTAAATTTTAACTGCTAACTGTGCCGTTTATTACACGTATTCAAAAAAATGGATGACGAGATTGCTATGGAACAGATTCAAGTGAAGATGCAAATCCTGAGCTGACTATATGAGGCCACAAACCAGAAATGAAAATTACAAAGTGTTCATCATGTTATAAGTAATATTAGTCTTATTTGTACCATTCATATCAAGTCAATTAATAGCTTAATGTTATTGAAATTCCACTTAATTTCCTCCTCTGCTACGGCATCAGGTTATGGTTCCTCTAAAGACCAAACGTTTAAATGTTTCACCAAGCTGTTTTGAATGAATGAATGAATCTTGAAAATAAAGGCATTCCGGCCACCATAAAGAGCCAGTGCATAGGCCGCTTAAGCGGGCCCTTATGCACCTCTACAATCCTTAGATCACAAGCCTCGCCCTTTTAGCGAAGTTGAGAATCGCCTTGAGTCCAAGCTCCTTGACGTCCTGAGGGTCCAAAGTAATGGACCCCGGTATAGTCTGCCTATAGTAGCTCAGAGCTTCACAGCGACACAAAACGTGTGCCGAGGTCTCCTCCTCTACCCCGCAACGTTCACATAAGGGATCCTCAGCCACCCTCATCACGTGCAGGTGACGCCTTAACGTGTTATGGCCAAATAACAATCCCACCAGCAACCTTAGGTTGGCTCTATCCAGAGATAGGCAGAAGCGTCCACCCTTAGCACTGGGGCCTTCAATGAGTTCCCGTGCCTGGTGGAGATGTCTGGAGATACTTCTCCATTTCTGAGAGTGTTGTCTTGCAACCCACGTCTCCATTTTCCTCCTAGCTTTATGCGCGGTCACTCCTAGAGCTGGCTCAGGACCAACGAGCTTACTGGCTGATCCTGTCTTCGCCAGAGTGTCCGCCGACTCATTGCCCCTTATCCCAGCGTGCCCCGGTACCCATATTAACGATGCCGGATTCCTCGCTGCGAGGCAATCCAGAGCCTCCCTGCATTGCAATACAAGACTCAAAGTAATCATACAGGCACTTAGTGCTTTCATTGCAGCCTGGCTGTCGGATAAGGTTGTTATTCTTCTCCTAGGCCCACTCTCCTCCAGAATGTGAGATACATAAGCCAGAATCGCAAACATTTCCGCCTGGAAAATAGTGGTGTATCCACCGAGAGGCTGGTTGAAGGTTGAAGCGATATTTAGGGGTAATACGATCACCCCTGCTTAGAAGGACGGGGTCCTCCCTTTGCAATTCGACTAAGATGGCAGTATGCCCCTTGAAAGGATTCAAGAAAGCCCAGCTACCATGACTCTACAGCCGATGAGTGACTACTCTCGCTTCACCGCGGATCACCAGATCCAACGGTGGGAGATCCAACAGAGCTTCCATTGCACTCAATGGCGTTGTTCGCACTGCGCTTGTAATGCAGGCCAAACGCTGAATTTTATTGAGTTTGGCCTTAGTTGTCTCAGTTCTAATGCAAGGCCACCAGACCAGGGAGCCGTACAAGAGAGATGGACGTACTATCGTCGTGTATAGTCAGTATACCACTTTGGGTTTAAGCCCCCACCTGACACCGACAACACGTCTACAAGCCCACATCGAATTGCGAGACTTGCTAACCTTGTATTCAACATGCTCTCTCCAGTTCAGTTTGCAATCCAGCACAATTCTCAGGTATTTCACTGACTGGGACAAAATTAATCTAGTCCAAAGAAGGTCGGCATGACCAGCCCGTCAAGCCTTCTTCTCCTAGTGAATAGAATCAGCTCGGTCTTTTCAGCATTAACAGAAAGATCGACTTCCCTACACCACGATTCCACAGAACGCAGAGCGCCATGCATAATTTCCGAGACTGTTCCACAAAAACGCCCCCTAACGACTATTCTTACGTCATCAGCATAGGCTTGCACGTAGACACCCATACTGCTGAGCCTAACGAGGAGTTCGTTCACCACGATACACCACAGTAGGGGTGACGGAACTCCGCCCTGAGGGCAGCCTCTAGCTACATTCACGCTGCAACTTACGTCACTCAGCATAGCTGTTGTTACCCGACCCTCCAGAGTAGATAGGACCCAATCTATTAGGATTGATCCAACCCCGTGTCTAACCAAGGCATGTCTGATAGAGTCGGTTGTGGTGCAATTAAATGCACCTTCAATGTCCAAAAAGGCCAAGCTGTTTTATTAAATGTGACATCTCGTTTTCCGATTTTTTTAAATAGATCTGCAGTACATCAAAAAGCAATAATTCAACTAAGTTTCCAAGTCTAGCATACGGGATAGATGATTGCAAATTTTACTTTAATTAAGGTTATGACTTTGTACAACAGGCCATGTAATTCCCTGTTCAAACAGAATAGTTCGAAACTAGTTCTGAACTGTATTTATCTCGGGCATTCACAGAAATATAATTTGGAATTGGTTCAGAACTAGTTGGGAACTGCTTGCGTACTAAATCAAATCTTTTTGAGCTGTAGCCCGTGAGCTAGAAATGGTCGGTCTGGGCACTGAATGCTTCTGCGTTATTCCCATTTCAAGACACATTTAGAAACACGTCATATGTCAAAATTCATCCAGTCGTTTACGTTGTATTCTGTGAAATAGTAAGGTTAAACTTGAAATTATCGATTAAGATCTGTTATTCTGATTTTATGAAATTCAATATAACCAGTGTCACTCGCACTATTGAAAATACAACGATACCTCATATATGTAAGAATCCACCAAGCCATTTGGACTGTAGCCTGTAAAATAGACATACATACATACTCACATACGGAAAGATATTCCTCCTCCTGAGGCATTTGCCCAACAAATATGTGGTGTGATACAAAATCTGTACCCATATAGCTTTTAGTTACGAATAAACTGAAGATGAAGTCGCTCATCAGATTGGATAATCCCAGTAAATCCATTATGAGTCAATGCCTTTATTTTCCTTTCGGTAGATTACTTGTTGTCTTGTAAATACGTCTAACAAATGTTATCACACCGTCTCAGCTCCACCTCTGCCTGACAGCCACTTTCTCCTGAAAATCCATCGCCAGTTTTCCTAATTAATCTTAGAGTTCGGCCGTAGGCCCAGCTACAGCTTTAAAGTCTGCTTCAAGCTCAGCTTCTGCGTCATATACCAGCCTCGCGCTGCCTCAAAGAGATATGAAAATTAATTTGTATAAGACTTCGAGCCACTGAATATACAATACGATATAGCAAGGCAACTTCCTAAAAATCGCTATAAATTATATTGCTATGACCTCGAGGGCTCGTCGCATGCTACAGAAATCTGTCGCGAGCAATTAGAATCAAAATAGAGAAGAATCGGGATGAAAACGAATTGTGGATGAGACCGGCACCGATATTACCTATCTTGACAATCCTTGGTCAATTTGAAGATGAAATTTCCATATGAAAATGGGTCCGCAACGGCTTTATTTCAAGCTACAGCATACTAGCACTAAAAGAAATGAAGATACCGTTCTAAAAAATTATAAGAGAAGGAACGTATTTTTAATTAAGTATGCCCTTCATGTACGTAGATACAGATAATGCTATCCAGTATTTTTTGAAAATATAGCATGACATTGATTTGTTTTGATCGCAATACTTTTAATATTTAAGCATTGTGCTTATCTAGACAATAATATAATATAATAATATATTTATTTCCAACAGGTATACACCCAATCACAGGAAATCAAAACAAAATGGTACCATATATACACATGAACACACATATATATATATATACATATGTACACACACATACATATATACACATATATATATATATAGACAATGAATCAGAAAATAATAACAAAAAAAAAGAAAATAGAAAAACATTAGTGATCTGAATGAACACATAATACATAGGTGAATAATTAAACACTTCACAAAAAAAGAGAAGAAAAAAAAACACAAAAGTGCTCAAATTGAAGAATAACAATAACTGACACCATCAACAAAACGATTTTATCTCAATTGCTCCCTGTAAATGTTTAATATTTTATTAAGACTGTCATGACATACATCAGCTCTGTTACAGATTGAATTGAATAAGGTACACATTACCATTACTGGGGATCTGCATAAAATATTCGTCCGTGGTGTATCACAGTAAAATATGTTATTATGCCGACCAACTAATCTGGGAGCATGAAAATTAATCTTACTCAGTAGGAACCCACAATCAATATGATTATTCACTAACTTATAAAGGAAAGTGAGAGCTTGAGCGTCACGACGATTCCTTAGTGATTCAATGCCAAAAAACTCCAACAAAACGTCATGATGAAATCCTCTTTCTGGGTATCTACCACTGCACTTAAAATACCAATACTTTAGAGCTTTACGTTGTACAGCCTCCAGTTTACCGATTGCATTCTGATATAGGGGGGACCATACTAAGGACGCATACTCTAACTTAGTCCTGATAAATGAAAAATACAGTATTCTTAAACAGTCCACATTAGAGAAACCGGACCAGTTACGTACACAATAACCCATCAACCTTGATGCTGATGATACAATATCTGATATGTGATCGTTAAAAGTGAGTTTGTTATCGAACACTACTCCCAAGTCTTTAAAACTTGAATCTCTTCCTAAAACGCTTTCATTAAGGTTATAGTTGTATATGATGGGGTCCTGCTTCCGACTATACGACACCACTTTGCATTTTTTGACATTTAACGTTAGCAGATTTCTGTTGCACCATTCATATATGAAGTCAAGCTTGCTTTGCATCTCCACACAGTCACTCGAAGAGTGAATTGGCGAAAATATCTTCAAGTCGTCAGCAAAAATCAAGTGCATACAGGTTAGCTTCAAAGACAGATCGTTAATGAAAATAAGAAATAACAAGGGTCCTAGGTTCGAACCTTGTGGAACTCCAGATGTTGCTGTATAAATTTTGGACTTACTTCCACCAAATTCAACATATAATGACCTATCAGCAAGGTATGATTGCAAGAGGGTCAACATAGAGGCTGATAAACCTAACGCTTCAAGCTTTGCCAACAATATATAATGATCAACCCGATCAAATGCCTTCGCAATATCTGTGTATATCACATCTACTTGACCCTGACAATCAAGTGCACTAGCGGCAAACTGAGTGAAACAAGCTAAATTTGTGACCGTAGATCTGCCAACCATAAAACCATGTTGATTTTCAGAGATGAGAGATCTTACGGAGCTGAATATTGTGTTATAAATTATTATCTCAAACAATTTACTAAAATTACATAAAATAGCTATTTGACGATAATTACTTACATCTGAGTTGACACCACTCTTAAATATAGGACAAATTTTTGTCATCTTCCAAATCTTAGGATAACAACGAGATTTTAAAATCAAATTGAATATATAGCAAAGAGGCTTAGCTAGGATATGAATACAATCCTTAACTATGAAGCTAGGTACACCATCAAAACCAGACGTCCTTTTATTCTTCAATTTTTTTGATGCCTGTATGATATCATGTTCACTGATATGATCTAATGATATGTGACAATTTCCTGAAGTGATATTTCTAAAAGTCGACGGACCTGAGGTAGTGAACGCACCCGAAAAATATGGTGCAAATCCATCAACAATAGCTTGAGGGGTATCAAAAACGTTGCCTTCAAAAGACATGGAGCCTGGTATTCTAGACTGATTATTCTTTGAATTTAAAAATGACCAAAACTTACCCGGATCATGACGAATTGAATCTTCAACCTTCTTGGTGTAAGCAGCATAAGCAATTTCTATTTGAGCCTTGATGTTAGTACGTAGCTGCTTGAATTTATTTTCGAAATGAATGAGTCCTGTTTGCTTAAAACAGTTTCTGGCCCTATCCTTCTGTTTTATATTAGTTATAATTTCAGTCGTGAACCATAAAGGATAACGACGCTGTGCTTGCTTAAACCTTGGAATAGACAAATCAAAAAGTTCATTCAATATTGAATATAAATATGAGCAAGCATTCTCTACATCATTCATTTCTTTGAGGTGTGACCAATCAATATTCAAAACAGCATTATACAAGGCTACATAATTAGCACGACGGAAGTTATATCTAGAGACGGTCTTCAAATTGAAATTATTTTTCATACTCCCAACCGTGAAGTTAAATTGGAGAGCTGGATGATGCTTATCTTCCTTAACTAAAGGGTAACAATCTCTTATCACTAAAATATTAAAATTGGTCAATACTAAATCAAGTAGTCTCCCATTGCAGTTCACAATGCTGTTAAAATTGGTGAGGTCCGAGAAAGCACAGAACTGACTCAAGGATTGGAATTTTCTGTCATTGAACTGGATATTAAAGGAAGGGACGTTGAAATCACCATTTATAACAATATTATAATTACCAAAAGTTGTTAGAATTGTTTCAAGACTATCCAAATAACACTCAAACTCATCAAGTCCTACAGACGGTGGAACATAAATGCAAAATGCAATTAGTGGTTTTATCTGCAGATTCACCTTTACGGCAACAGTATCAATTAGCGGAAAGGAACTGTTCAGTATATTTGTATTAACCACAGATACACTAAACGTGTCCCTAACAGCAATCAACGTACCACCACCTGTTGACAATTCAGCTGTTGCAAAGTCACGATCAGAGCGAAATACAGAGTATTCAACAGGAAAAAGTTCTGAGCTATTAACATGAACTGACAGCCACGTTTCACTGAGACATATCAAGTCGAACTCACACTCAGTCACAGCACTATAAAAACTAGGAACTTTAGAATTGAGACCTCTAACGTTTTGATAATAGCATCTAAACTCTGTGGACTCAACATTATCAGAACTGCAAGAGGGTGCGCTGCCTAGTTTAAACTTATGATTTTAGGACTCCCGTTAACATATTTAATTTTGAGATTCCTTTCGCCTTGCTGCGTGCGTTCTTCTAGTTTTTTCCTCATTTGCCGATAGATTTCAACTTGTTTGGGGGTTCTATCGAATGAGACGGTTATTCTATACTGGCTAGATGCCACAATATCTTTAGCCTTTTTGATAACCTCATAAACCATGCTTTCTGCACCCAGTATAGCTTTAAGTGGCCTAGAGGAGGGTTCAGAATATTTACCGATTCTCACTACCTTAATATTTTCAACAGAACAATTAGCAATTTTCAGCAAATCTTTAACTCGAACAATGTCAGCTTCAGTTCTTTCTTTACTGTTAGTACTTTTTAACTCAGGTAGGCCAAAGATCATCACGTTTTTCTTGCGCTTTTCCCGTTCCTGCACTTCATGAACCACTTTCTCAAATACCATCGAATCGGGGGAAGACATGCAATTAGAAGATTTCAGGTCGCTGATTTTATTCTCTAAAGCTGCAATTCTCTTCATGAAATCCTCTTTAATTGACAAAAGCAGTCCCTTCAAGCTGCCCAGCTCACCCAGCATATTATTACAGTTGTTACACATAAGTTTGATAGCCTTAGATTTGTTGCGGGTTATTCTCACTTCGTCAGCATTCAACCCAACGCATGAAAAATGCACCTCGTTGCCGCAACCATCGCAAGGTATAGATGACCCCTGCTTGGAAAATCCCGAAAGGCAGTTGGGACACTTGTTGCCACTCATGGCTAACTAATGCTGTTCGTTAATTGTGACACAAGAAAACCAGATAACTCGTAATGAATTTTCTAAGTACTGCCACAACTAATCAAATCTAGTTGCTATGTTAAAGTGTCTCTGGATCGTGGAGTCAAAAAAACAGATGGACTATGCTGTTTATTCGTATTCCTCAGCTCTTGTTTATATCAATTTAATGGACAAAAATATACTTTTTCACATTACCTCCAATATATGCTGCACTAATGGCTTTAAACTAACTAATGCACTAATAGTTGCGATAAATTACCGCGTTAGGAACGTATTGAAAGAGTTTAGATTAGAAAATGTCACTCTAGATAACACACTGGGTTCTCAAATGCTGATGATGACCTTTTCCGCTCAGATTTTATCTAGACACTTATGACGTACCCAAAAACAATTCAATTAATTTATTTTCTCAAATAATTCGACAGCTGTCAAATCTTGGCGGCCACGTTGAGCATTTACTGTAAAAAAAACTATTCGAAATTTTTTATTGTTGTCGTTCTATTTAATGTTACTGTTCAAAACTGTTGACCTAAATATTTTTTTTTGCCAAAATATAGGTTAATATTATTTTCATCCACGTTCGTATTGAACCTCAGCAACTTGTAAAACATGCAAAATTTATCATAGGTTATATCAAGTGTTCAGTAAATACGTTTCATTATTCATAGAAATATATAGAACATTACTCGCATTTCTTTAGCGATTGCAGACCCATGTTCATATGGTAATTTCATCTTCAATTTGACGAAGGATTCGATGGTTAAAGTTTGTCTACATACTTTATATTATATAACACATATTGGATTTAGAATGACGTCTTTGTTTATTCTGTTTCCCTTATCAGTCACTTCCATTTGATGGTCTTATCATAGGGGATACGATGGAAATGATAAATCTTCATTTGGTAACATTCACCATATTGGATTCAAAATGCCGCCAAGTAATTCATTTTATATTGTCACGCATACCAAACGTGTGTACAAAATTTTAGCTTAATTGGTTAAGACTAATTGGTTCAAAATTCAGTTCCAAGATTTTTTCCACATTAACAAACAGACCAAGTTAAATGAAATGTTTTAAAAACTAACGGCTGCAATCACAATAGCCATTAACTACTTTGGGATATTGTTAATATACGTATGGAACATATTTAGGCAATTGGCAACACAAAACTTTTCGTTTTTTATATGAATTCTATGCACCATTTTAAATATTAAGTCCCTTATATCTTGAAAACTATGAGCTTCAGGTAAGAGTTTATACGAACCCTTTTTGTTTAAAATGACTCGAAAAACGACACAAAAATATTGTACGGAGCGAACAAAGCAATTTATGAAATTTGTCTAAGGTGCTTGCTTAAACTATGTTTGTGCAGGTTGGCGCCTGGTTACATTCAAGTTTGTTATAGATGCTCTTTTGAACAAGATTATGCAATAGAATCAATAAGAATATTGTTTCAAGCAGGTGCAATGATAATTCCTGCGATCTATCAGAAATTCATTGTTGGAAAGAACAGAATCGTTCATTATCCGCAACAGTCGAAGTGAAAGCGAGTTGAATTAAGGAGCTCGCGTGCAAAACCGGATATATCCACTTTTTACAGGTCTAGGTCGTGATATCTATAGGTTCGTCATATTCGTTTGCAACCAAAACCGTACAAATCCATTTAAAAAGTGAAGTTTTGGAGCAAAACTGGTTGTATCCAAATTTTGCAGGCAAAAGTGGATATATTCAAATAAACAAGTCTGTGCGTATCCTGTTGCAATTTATAGTTCGTTACTGAGAAAGAAATGTATCTGGAAGTAGGTTCGGTAAAAACACTCGGTCACGACTGGCAAATGTATGATATTAAAGAACTGGAACAGGGGTATAAGAAAATAAATTTGAATAAAAATCATGAAACTACTATTAAAGTAAAAAAGTTTTAATTTTATAAGTCACAGCATCAGGTGACACAACTTGGGAGTCGCTTGTTAAGAAACGAAAACCAGAAAACATACAGCTAGGTTACCATTGGGTAACTCCATATCAGATAAGAAGAAAAAGTTTGAATCAATTGATGAAGGAGCATTTCGGAAAAGATTGGCAAAAGAGGGAAGACCTTTTGTGGTACAAAAACTTATTAGTCAGTTACGGAGGAGATATTTCGGAAAACAGTGAAACCCAAGAAGATGGAGACAAGCTATGCGATTGCCTGTACGAAGAGACCAATAAATATTTAATTTAGTTTGTTCTTTTTTGCAAAGATTGCATTAACTACCTTGTTTTGTTTATTTAAAGGAAAATAAATAAACTTTTTCGCTCACTGTATGTTATTTTGTGTGCAAAACCGGATATATCCAATGTTTTTTGCTAATAACGCCGAGTTGTTAATTTGTTTTACAAAAAAATATTCGTCAATCAGTTGGTCAACCCCATCAAATTGAAACTGTTTTCTCAAAATAACAAATTTTTTAAAAATAAATATGTAGGGTATTTTTGTCATCGCCTGAAAAAGCTGTATATCCGGTTTTGCATGCGAGCTCGCCAATTGTAAGACGGATGCTCGTTTCGCGATGCGTAAATTACGATTATCGTAAGAAGTTGCTGTATTAAATTGTACATATATATGCTGTGATTGAGGCGCGATGGCAACCACTGCCACAAAATAAACGATATAAGCTGAGGAGATACTGTCATTGGTGTACAGAACTTTGCTCTCGGGATTAAAAGTCAGGATTATCTAGATAGGGTTATCTGTTTTTCGAATACTATAATAGGGGTGAAGCATATCAAACTTGAACACAACAAGTGTATCGTTCGACTTTTTAGGCTCTCTATAATCCCATTGTGTTGTGTGTTGACGAATTTTGATCATATTGGAATGGTTGGCGCTTCTCAGATGTTGTTTTCATGTACACCTTGAGCTGAACGGGTTACTATTCTTACCTTCAATTTTAATTCCTATGCCAAAACTGACGAGGAAGTATTGTAAACGCGAAATTATAATTAATTATAACCGCCTATAAGTACTGCTCGGATTTAGATGAAAATTCCACAAAAGGTTACTACTATGCCAAAGACGAAAAATCAATCTACTCGACGCCATTTTTCATTATAACTATTATTCAGAGAGATTTATGAGGTTCCGCTCTTTGTCCAAATTGGGATTAATAGTGTTTGTGTACTGCTCAATGAAGTCAGTCAGTACTGCTACTGACCATTTATAAATATAATCTTACTTATACAGGGTGACTTCGAAGTTGAGTCATTTATTTTAACAGTGAGTAGATCTGATCAAAAGAAATGTTTTTTCCTTTACCATTTTTCTGGTAAAGTTAAAGTAACAAAGTTATAGCCCTTTGGAAGTTTGAGTACCGCCCTGTCTCAATAATAATATTATGTGCTCGTGTTTGGCAACAACGGATATAATCCGCCTTATCGGTTCATCGCATCGGAAACAAAAAAGCGAAAGAATTTGGAACGATGTTTTTACAATTATTTTATTCAGTTGTATACAGTCAGTGTCAGTCGGTAACGCGTGAGTGAATAGTGGTGTCTGTTGCGTGGCTCAAACGAAATCAAAAATGGCACATGTTTACGAAAATGCTGAACTTGTGGACATGATTCTTATTTACGCGGCATCACGCATTTATGCGGATCGGCTTCCCAATCGAGTGCAACCAACCCCTCATGCCTTTGTTAATGTAGTACAAAGGGCTCGTGAATCAGGTGACCGCACGATCAAATACAGGTCCGCACTGAAATACTTGTCGGGAGGATACTTTATAAAACAAGGTAACATTTTTTTTTTTAATTTTTATTTTATTTTTACACACATATTTTGGTTATCTTCCTTCTACAATCATTATCTGAAAATTAATGACTCAACTTCAAAGTCACCCTGTATACAGCTATATTATTGCAAATTACCTAAATTTTTTAAATTAGTCTTTTGAGTAGTTTAAAATTCCTTCTTAGAGACAAACCGTCCTCTGATTAGGACTCAACGACCGTAAAAACCTATCTGACACACGACTAGACCCAAATGCGGGAATTTAAACCCATCCTTGAAACGGCCCTCAAATGACTTATTGACCGATCGATTGGCTTTTAACTAATTTTGCGATACTAGTAAGTTAAACCTATCTCCCAGCTTCTGTCAAATTCTACATCATACAAGGTAGACACAGTAACAAACCGACATAAAGGCAAAGGTCTTGATATTTACTTTGATAACAAATGATGCTGTACTACAGTCCCCAGCTTTCAAATTCTTTTGGTAATTCTACCATACTGCCAAGTCAAAGGCATCGCCCAATGTTACTTCCACCAGAGCGTCATACGCACCCTGTGAGTGATTAAAATACACGTAAAGATATCTCATCTCCATAGTGAAAACGGAGGTTGCGAAACCTTTGCAACCCTTTCGTCGGCTTGCCTTTGTGGCTTCATGCCTGTGACATCTCTTCTAAAATGGAACAGAACTGATACGCAAAGTATAAAGAGCAACAATGCAAGACGAAGGCATCCTTTCTATGTCACTCACTCCTGTGTATCTTTCAGATCAAATTTCGGCGAATGTATACATCGGTAAAGGCAGTGACGGAGGAGTATCTACAGGGATGTGACGATAGTTTTAGCAGAATTAAATAGTTCTACAAAAGTCGTTTTCAATAATGTTTGGAGCAGTGTAATGCTTCAGATGGATAGAAAGCGAGTGCTTTGAGTAATTTGAGTTTCAAAAGGACCAAACATTTGCTAACATAATGTAGACCTTGATAATTGTAATTAAGAAATCTCTAAGTTTAACTACTAAGAACCGAGAGAATAATAGTAAAGCTGATCTAAGATTTCAAGGTACTATTGCCAATTTATTTTGGTCAAATCGATCACCATATTTAGTCAGATGTTATGTAATTGTTCCCAAGCGTTCGTATAGCCCAAGACGTGCCAACGCTGATAACTAAAGACGATGATCCACAAATGAAGACTTGAAGTGACTAATGTGCTAAGTGCCAAAATTATTATTCTGAGATAAACAATATCTTCTGTTCTACAATCAATGTATCAAAAAAACCTGACAATTAAACATAGGCTTATTTAAGAAAGTATTTTTTGTGTTCTTAATATTCTCGGGAACTTTTTGTACAAAATAGTAGAATAAAATTGTAGCAGTTACAAAATTGTAGAATGTGCTAAGTGCCATTACAAAAATATAAATATTGTGGTAAATAATAACGAAAATATCATAAAGCATTTTGCTTCTAATGAATATTAGTATACAATAGATCTTCATAAAATTACCTACTTTCTTCCGTCAAATAAAGAATCATTGCCAGCAGATCTATTTTTTTTTTCAGAAATTCTACTTTGGCAGGTCAGGTTTGGAAGAGTCATTTCTGCGATAGTTTCAAAAGTAACATTTTTCTTGAAAATCTTAGTTGTTTTCCAAGGCTCTATTTTGTTCAGGGTTTCTCGGATGCTAACGAATCCTGGACTTTCTCGGCTAATACTGATCCACTGGGCTTTGAAAACCCTTTGAAATTTGAAGCTTGGATGAATTGATCCAGAAGCAACTTTAAAATCGAAAAAGTTTTCTGTCGTTCCTTTCCTGGTAGTAGTACCAGTATTAGTATTCATTCTCGTAGTATTTTGAAACTATAAATGGGAACGAGATAAACAATAAAGCATTAAGTCAGAAAGCAGTATGAAAACTGCCGCCTGTAACCCGTAGCACAGAAAACAAGGTTATATTTATTGGTGCTTAGCACATTTTTTATCAGCGGAGTTATGGCGATTGACAATCACGTACTCTGTTGAGATTTTTCCAGTAAAATATAATAGCCATGACATTTAGCGCTTTATCTATACTGTTGGTTATGGCACCTAGAACATTTTACAAGTATAAAGTGAAAAACCGATTTTTAGCACTTAGCACATTATTTACTTCAGGACTTCAAATATAGAGTTATTGAAGACGCCACATTACGTATGCATACACTGTATGTAGGTTGACGGTTATGCTTAAGACTTCAAACGGCGTACATTTCTATCAAATCTGTCTTTTTTTCATCTACATTTGTCAGTTTCTCGGCTTATTACATTAGGTACCTTTTGGTGTAATACTGTAATCAACCGTCATTACTACATGCATCTGATAACATTGTAAGTGAGGACTGAGAACCTTTCAGAAGAGCCATTTCAACTTTTGAGCAACGTTAGTCGAAATTTTCCACGTTGGATATAGTAATATGGAATACAGTATATCTGCCATTGTAAAAGTTATTTAGTAATAATAATCATATTCCACATAATTGAAGAAAAAACAGCCAGCATTAGGTAATTATACTTAAGGTCCAGTCCGAAGACATCACTTATTTACTATGTAGTCCGGCCCTGGAGTACTAGCCGCACACCAAGTTAAAAGACAAGAGATCCCCGCTCCCGTCCCGTCGCGCCCCGGTCTTGCACGTTGAGTCATTCGGTTTTTTGTGTTACAGCCGTACGGTCGCCCGGCTTGTTTGTGCGTTAGAAAACACGTAAAATACGTGATTCCTTTTCAAATCGGTTTAGTGCTTGGTGAGTAGGTTGGTAAGTATGTACAACAATAGGTTGTTTTGTTGCTCATCTAGTAGCACGTTATATATAATATATACTTAGCAGAAAACCATGGAAGAAAAACCTTGCGGCAGGGACGGGGATTCTCTCAGTTCCTTGAGGAGTCTTATCAGGGAAATTTTACACCAGGAACTTGAGGGTAGAAGCAGCAGGTCGAGGTCTCGTGCCGATTCGCCCCATTACTTTAGGCGTTCTCGTTCTCGGCTGAGCCGTAGACGTTCAACGTCCCGTTCGCGGAGTAGCATCAGTCGTAGTCGATCACCGAGCGTGTCGAGGCGACGTAGAGAGAGACGGGAATATGTGCGAAAAAACCAGAATTCATCCAGCCCAGCTGATAATGCACAGCGTCAGGTAGGCCTGGCTGGTCGTTCCCCATGCGGGCCGGAAGCTCAGGTACTGACAGGGCCGGATTTTGCAAAAAACAACGATTTTTTACAGTTTCAGATCTATTTTCCTTAGTACTATACAGTGTATGTTATATTCTTATAATTTAGAGCATCCTTTTGTACGAAAAGCAAAAAAAGACAGCATGAAAAACAGTATTCTATTCTAGAGTATTACCACCAAAAATGCAACTTCGGAGTTCTATAAAATAGCAGGCAGAGGGTTCCTTAAAGAAAAAATTATATTTTCGTAAAAGTTACATCCTAATTCATTTTAAAATAAGAAACGAAATATTTGCGATATGCAGCGTATAGTTCAGCCCAGAGCGCTACCGCGACATGATAAAAAACTTTCTTTGGCCTGCAATGAATGGTGGAGCCTTTAACAGTAGTGGTTTCAACAGGACGGGGTGAATCACACTCTGCCCGAGTCACAGTTAATTTATTAAGAGAGCGTTTTGAGGATCGAATAATCTCGCGACATGGTCTTACCAACTGGCCAGCAAGGTCCTGTAATCTTACTCCCCTTGACTTTTTTCTTTGGGGATATGTGAAGTCGAAGACGTACGATCCGCAAGCCATCGGCGAGTTGAAAGTTTACATCACCCGAGTTATTCGCGAAATTCAGCCCAACTTATTGGAAAAGTCATTGAAAATTGGGTTTACGTCTGAACATCTGCAGCCGCAGCCGAGGTGGGCATCTTAATGATATCTTATTCAAAACATAACGTTACGTAATATCAATATCAATCATAGAAATTTAGCAGTGATAAGCCGCCAAATCTATCGTCAGAGAGGAAGTCGGTGCTAGTCTTCTTCTCTCCAGCTCACTGATGCAATAGAAACGATGTCGGAATCGAGATTGATTCTTGGAGGACAGTTACGTTGACATTGTGGAAGGACGAGGAGAAGTCGCCAATTACGTCAGATATCTTGCGGCTAGAGATGAAGTCAGCCACCCATCTGCAAAGCTTCTCTACTACTCTCTATTACTATTGAGCATAAAAGCGCTGCATCGCTTTGTACTGGCTGAGCGCTGCCATTGTTATGAGATGCATGTATCGAGTTGAACACGGTGAACATTGCAGTCATCTAAGAAGACACTGGGTTATATTTATATGTTGGTTCAAAGCCATTGTAGTCTAATGTGACGCCCAGAGGCAACAATTACCACTCCTTCTCCACACCGCGTCTATTTAGTACGTCTTCCGGAAATAATTATTCTACCCCCTGCACCCTTTCCTCGTTTAGATAGACCCCTACCGTTACGGGGTCATACAATCATTTAAGCATACGTATGCCTTTCCAGCTTACTGAGGTGTACTTCGCAAACGTAATTTCGCCGTAAAGTTGGGTTTATGGGGTGACATTCAATAGTGGAGCACGAGCGAGTCAGTGCCGTGGCAGATCAGAGGGTACAAACCTACATAATATCTAGAACGCCGCACAATCTCTTTTGGCTAGCCTCGTGAACTGCCATCCCCCGACTGCATTATTCATGCTCGAAGCTGTTCGGAGGAGGGCTATCCGACTGGGACTGACGGGATCCCTTCGGGACCCCGACGGGCCGCGGGATCTGATTCTCTTCTACCACTATGTCAACGGGCTTTGCTCTTCACAGCCTTTCCCCGAGATGCTGCCTGCCGGACAGACCTGCCGCACTTCGGTCTCCAATACTAACCGTGTCGAACTTTGTACATTCAGAACTGGCCGGTACGACCACTAAGGTGTCGAGATTGTGGAACAATCTTCTTCAGGAAGCTTTTCCCAATTCTAATATCTATTAAGTTGCTCAAAAATCGGATTAACCAAGTCTACATGCTCCTTATAGCCTCGGTATTTAGGCTTCAGTCAACGCTGCCTCGGCACTAAAAAAAATACAAAATGTAACGTAGTAACGCAGGTCTGGCTTAATCTTTGCACACATCAGTAGCATTGTCTTTGATTAGGTGATTAAGCCTCAAAAAGTGTGAAAATATGCATACATTTCTAATGACTACCAAAGATTGTATCATCGTAACGATACTATATGCAATCGAAGGCCTAGAAAAAATACAACAATATTAAGGATCTAAGATATTGGAAGAACAGGACACACGTTTCATGTCAAATTGCCTATCATGACGATGTTTTCAAAGACAAATAAAGCAGGCAACGGGTGGTAGGTATAATAAAGTATACGAAAAATGGCGACTAATGGGTTGACTCTGCACTTCCTTCGTAACGCCGTCATCGGTTCATAAAGGACTGAGTTCAGCGCAATTCAAATCCCCTGAGAAAATATTGAGTTAGCGACATGTAGAACAGAGAATTCAGACAGGAGCATTAAATTAGTTCACAGATTTCCCTGCCCTATTGGTAGCTACCGACCATGTGGCAAGTTTGTCCTTTTCCACATCTGCTCGGCATCTCTGTAGCGAGTTAATTTTCGATTCGTGATATCTCAGTATGTGTTTTGGGCTTCAGTACGAGTACATACTTAAGCCGGACTGGTTCGCCAGGTGGTTCGCCTTGATAGGCAGGAGAATGTGGATATAAAATATTTCTCTATCTTTCTACGTTTTAAAGGCAAATGTACGGGTAAATTTATGATGTGTGAAATATGGATAATAGATGTATAAAATTACCGGGGTTGGGCGCGTAAACGGATACTAAGATCATAAAAAAAATTCATATACCCTACCCTTAACAATCCCCAAAAATTATTCGGAAAACGTCAAAAAACAAAGTTTGCGATTTTCCTTTTACTTTTCGTTTTTGATCTTTTTGTCCACCATCATTAGACCCATTTTTAAAAACTACAAAGTCTTTTTATCCTTGGCATACTAGTAACATTCTATGGAAATTTCATCAAAACCCGACCGGTACTTAGTTATAGGAGGTTATAAAATTATGGGACAGACACACAGACGGAAATGAGTGACATTGTTTTTCATGATGTACATGTCATATAACATTCAAAAAATATCATCTCAGTTTCGGAATTTTCCACAATTACAATACTTTCTCGCCAGTTTTGTCATAGGAAGTAAAAACAAAGGTTGAAGTCTGAACGCCAAATCAAGTGCGGCAATTTTGGAGTCACTTCGGGTACCAAACATTGCTCATTTTATTTTACTTTCTTTGATATTTTCGCTTTAATTTAATACTGCTACAAATACGTTGCCATTTTCCTATGTGAATAATTGTTAATAATATCTCCAATAGTAAGTACCACTAATAATATTTTGATCGATACGTGTTCAGTTTTGATGCCTTATTGCAATTCATAAAATCAGTTTTACCCCCGAGTGCACATTGTTCCAACTAGTTGTATGGATTGAATTTCATAAGTGGCGGCTGAGTTTCCTGTAAAAACTGTAAGTCAAGCTATTATTTTAGTAGTAGTCAATATGTGACGACACTGATGGCGACTGACAAAACCAGATTGCACGTGGGTTGCTGAAATAGTTTTGGTTTAAATTTTATTGATAAAAAACAAAATCCCACTACACAGTATTGCAAATAGTTATCATATGAAATAAAAGTTAACTAAATTATAGAACTTATCGGAAAAATCTATTATGCACGGTTTAGTTCTGCTATTTACATGGTAATGGAGCGATTCCAAAACGTAAGAGTTTGTAGTAATGTCGCTCTTTCCGCTGAGCCAACAAGCTTGCTGCAAGTTTGTGCGAAACACTGATATTTATACGATGGGTGTGATTATTTTAAGGCGCTTAAAGGGATCCAAGATTTGTCTTAACATATTTTTCAATTATTATTTACTGATTTTTGGCTCGCATTTATAGAAAATTTACTCCTTCCACCAAGAGGCGATGTATTTCAAGCTATTCTTGTTGCTTCCTTGATGCCTCGTGAATTACTTCGAAGTATCTATAAGCATTTAATACTATTTCGATGTCTCACAATACTTCAGACTACTTAAAAGTACTAATATAAAATTCCACTACAGAACTACTCATCAAAACCACCAAAATGCATTCAAGTAAAGACACACGTCCGAAATATCAAAAGCGTCTTCGTGGTCTCAACTCACTGTAACAATGTGTTTTCGTATACAACTTTTATCACCAATTTCAAAAATATGGCCTCTGGTCATTCATCATAGAAACATCTGTAGCAATTAACCCAGATATGCCCAAAGTTATCGTGACTCTGACTTCTTCATAGTTTTGCATTTAAGGGGCATTAATAGTATACAAAAACCCAACTAAAACTTCTGAAACTGAGTTTTTTGTCAAAAAGTTGTCCAGACGGTCATATCATAACTCTAAATTTTGGATTGAGATATGTCTCATCTGATACACACATTCTTTTTTAGTTTTAACCAGCATAAAATTTGCAATGGCTCTTCTAAAATTTAGAAAAAGTAGCAGTAGTATATTTGCCCAATGTACTTTATATAGGACAGATAGATTTTTTCCTAAACTGTGAAAAAGCTAGGCAATATTATTCATTGCCTCAAGCATATATTCCCTCTGTCGACTTTATACATATAAATCTGGGGCCGAGGAGGCCAATGAACATCGCCAAACCTGGAAATAAGGCGACCACACACGTCGGACTGGAACACGTCGCCATCGTAATTCAGTCGCTTCGTCACTCATAAACAAAATGAGGTTCTCGTTTTGATCGATCAGTGCTTCCATTTCACGTGCGAAGTTCATTCGTGCATAATCTCCGGGCTGTAACTGTTGCACAATGGCCAATTTGTAGGGGTGAAAGCGGAGATCCATATGCAAAATTCGCCTTACCGAACCATCACTAAGGCGAAGTGCAGCAGCATGTTTCCGGGCAGATCGAGTCGGACTGCGAAGAAAGACCTGTCGAACGCGTTCAACATTTTCAGGAGTTCGAACTGTTCGCGGCGCTCCTCTTGGTCTTCTGTTGATCAGTTCACCACGCCTGCAAAGTAATTAAACCCAACGAAGGATGGTGTTTCGGGAGGGAACAGCTCTATTCCGATGAATGTTGAAGTGGCGACGAAACTCACGCTGTACGACGATGACTGACTTATTATTTCGGACCAAACAATCATAGGCGAAAACGCGGTGCTCCACCGTCCAAGGCTCCATAACGACAACTGGTAAAATAATGATAGGATCTCACGAGTCAAACGGCACCCTCCCCACCTCTCTCGTACTCGGAGGCGGAGAGTACTACCCATCCCAAAAACGTCCGTCCTCTCTGCCGCACCTTGTATATAGGAATTTACTCCAGTATTTGGAATCCACTTCAATGCAAATTATCAAAATACAGCGTACCTTGCAAACCTGATGCCGTATTCAGCCATTTCGTCGAAATGTAGTACTTCAAAGTACACCAATAGGCCGTCAGAAAACGATAACTAACCACTGTACCCTAAGCCAAACAACGTTATACGAAACGAATGAACTAATAGATTTTTACAGACCCCTTTTGAGAAGAATTGACAAGTTTGAGATCTACTACATATAGGCCATTACACAATATCCTATCCTGTAAAACGATTTATTGGTATCCATATACCATATTTCGCGAATATCTATTACGTTTTGACGTCTACCGAAGTGAATAGCTGATTAGCAAGTAAAATCTTTATATTAGTCGGTAACGTTAGCAATAATGACTCGAGTGTCTGGTAAAAGTCAGGACCGTATTCAGACCTGTTGTTTATATATACTTTTAGCGACTGCGAATTTTGACAATAAAATAGAGACTATGTTGTCCTTTTCGAAAGCTGTAATTTTTCATGAAACAATAATAGCGTGTTTCTGGTTTATTTTCTGTCATCACTATGGCTGTTTCATTGTGCTTTAAAATCGTATGGTATTAAAAGTTCTAGAAGGTAGAGATGATTAAGAAAGTCAAAAACTGTTTAACTTATTTTATTCTTACCTGACTTGAAATGTAGTCATGCTTCTAGCAGCCATTTGCTTCCAGCGTTTTTATTGAATGCAAATGAACTTTTATAAATAAAAGAGCTGTTTGCAGGTACAAAATAAATCTGCTACGTACCAAATAAAAACAAATCCGTCTTCCTGACTTTGACGAATCCGTCAAAATTGTGTGTCACTTGTCGACATAGGGAGTTTTGAAATACTACTAGATAATCAACTGTTATTCTGCAGTAATGGATACTCCTGACAAAAGGTATGAGTATAGTGTATCATCTACAGCGCATTACTAAGCTCAAGACATCATATTTCTTTGCAACAGTAGAATAATGATGAAAATTGTGTAGGAATAATACTCCCAGAAAAACCCGGCTGGGTTAGCCCAGACGTGAACGTATATCAGTTTGACAAATTAGGAAGCAAAATTTTGGCGGACCCCAAGACCAAGAGCATATGCAATATATCCTGTTGATTCTGTGTCACTTGAAAACACAGTTAAGCAATTGAATGAACACCTGTATTCTGTACTGGGGGATATATAGAAATTATATCGATCGCACATACAGAACCACGACAGAAAGCATCACAAAGAATACCGCAACTTAGGGTTTGAGTGTAGAGAAGAGTGCTTAAAAGCGACCACCACTGATTACTGATTTAAATAGTAAGAACATGAAAAGTAGCTAAAATGTGACTGTATTTATGGGCCTGCGTTAAGATCGATTGAGAAAAGGAGACTAGACTATTCAGAATACGTGTTTTAGATTAGCTTGTGGAGTGAGAACATTTGAGACAGCATCACATAAATATCGTGACCTGGTTGTTCAGAAAATAAAAGAGCTACAAAAAATGCACGTATTGACCTTGACATATAAGGTAACCACAACACAAACCCCTTCATACCTGTCAACCAAATTTGTCAGATACTCAGATACTAATCAACTGCATATAAAGAATAAGATGGCTATTCCGAGACATTGAACATATCTATTTATGGTAAAAGATCGTACATATATATTGCTATTAAGATATATGACGCGTAGCCTACCGAGTTCACTCACTACTCTATAAAGAATTTCAGAAAAAGATTGAAACATTTTATTTTTGATCTTATCGCCAGAAAGTAGTAGTAGTAGTTTCAGGTTTTTTCTTCATTTTTCTTCTTTTTTGTTTTCATCGGGATTAGAAAATTTACACAAATATTGTTTGGGTCAAGTTGAAAAACGCTTTTTTAGCGACACTACGCCTTTTTATACTTTACTGTACAAAAAAGTCGGATTGCTGTTATTATTATTTTTATTATTTTTCTTAATATTCTTATTATTATTTACTTTACACGTTGAAAAAGGAGTGAATTGTGTACATCTAGAATAAAGTACCAAAACTGAGAAGCTATCTATCAGATGTAATGTGATACTACCAAGGTTAACCAATTCGGAACAACGATATTTGCAGCACTTTGTCAACGAAAATTGTTTAATATAGAAATGGGACCTTGAATAACATGTTGTCTTTCCGCTACTGGGCTAGCCGCTAAGACCTACTAAATATACGTACCTGTTACATTCCAAAATGGATGAGAAGTCTTGAGAGGCGACCCGTTAAAATTTTCGCGTTCTAGACGGTTCTCAAGGGGCTGTAAAGGTCGGTAACGCAAAGTAGGAACACGGGTATTACAGAAGGTATTGTCATTACGACTTTCCCACTCATAAGCGGGAATATTACAGAAGGGCATAATGTGCAAATAATACCAAGTTCAACTTCATGAATTGCTCATTACATGAAGTCCTGATGTAGGGTCGGAATAGTTAGAATTTATGGTTATGAACGCAGGTAATCTCAGTTAACAGGTACTTTAATTTTAAAATAAATTAAATTTAAGGAAAACACTGTGCGTAGCCAAGCGTTAAAACGCATCTACAACAGAAGATTCGAGCTGACCTGTATGTAAATGCTGCATCTACTTTGGTTGTTAAAGAACATAACGCCACAGCACGGACTTGGCAATCCCTAATAACTAAAGGCTGACTGTCAAAACAATTGGTGGGCCAGCATAAATATTTCAAAGTCATATCATTACTTATGCAGACAAATACTTCACTCCTACTATCAAGAGAGAAAATACGAGGCTTCATCCAGAATCAAGGTTCCCAAAGACCTCCAGTCAGAGAATTGTATGCACCCAGAATGTGACGTTCCCGAATGTGCACGAGAACGTGACGATAAAAACCTAACCTGTTTTTTGATGTTTTGCTTTGACGTTGACAATTTGTATCACATTGCCAAACAATGAAAATGTAAACACATTTTGCCTTTATGTTCAGAAACATTGTCAGACTATCCAATTAATCTGGTGATGCTTTTAGAATGATGGTGCAACATGTCAGAAGTCTGCATTTTTATTGAAAAGCTGTTGGATAAATGTGTCGAATTCATATTTTAGTGTAGATATTCAAACTTATTTTTAAAGTGTCTAATTATAGAAGCCAACTACAAACCGCTATGAACCTGAATTCTCTAGTGATCTTCATTATTCAGGAACATCTCAAATGTACGTTGTGACTCTGGGTCATCACATTATCAGTTTTTCACCATCCTCCATTGCTGGTATCGGTTTAACGTGAGTTTAATGCAAAACATAACAACGATGGAAAAACATAACCTAACAATGATGACATATTGTCATTTTCGTTATCCCCACTATTTCGGACCGTATAACACCGTATAAAAAGCTAGTGCATGAGGAGGCAGGGGATTTCAGAACTGAGTAGCTTAGGTGCATGACACTCCAGAGCACTGGAACGGTATTGGTAGGTGGTGGGCAGTTCCGAGTTACTTCGAGTAACATAAATGGGGCACTGGAAAGCGGCTTAGGTGCGAGATAAAACACCACTACGCGCTACAGCTCATTCTCGGCCCAGCCGTTCTCCAATGTGGAGGTTCCATTTTTGATCCCGCCAAATACGAGATTCGCTCCATAATTCGCTTTCTGCACGACAAAGGACTCTACCCGTGGATATTCAGTCAGATGACAGGTGTATGGCAACACGTGTATGTCCGTTCAAACGTGGCGGTTATCGAGCGAAGTGGAACAGGAGGGTCGCCGTCCGTGGACTCTTAAAAATCTAAGCAATAACAGTGTGATCCTCCTGAGTTGAAGCACTTCGGGTTGGGCATATTCGATAACTGCCTCCAACACTGACAATCTCTCACTCCGTTCTTCCGACCGGCAATAAACTTTCTGCATCACTTCCGGACGTGATGAATGGGCATAGACTTGTCGCCATACATATCTGGCAATATCCAGAGATGGACTCCCTTTGACGTGCCGAAAACTAATTATGGAACGAATCTCGCACTCCGTCGGATCAGAAATCTGATGCTTCATATTTCTAGGAACCTTTTTTTGGATCAGCCCTCGTAGTGTAGTATGCCTTTTGTCCGTATTTTAATTATTGTGAAGTCTTAGTGCAAGTACATTGCAAGGCCCTAGTGATAGAAGCAACACAAACACTTTTGTCTGAGTTGGATTAAAAAAGCTCTTACGCGTCTGTATGTATATGAATAAAAGTTTTCGTATTGTCACCCGAATAAATGATGCTGGAAATATACATGATATAACAGAGAATTTTTTGCTGAGATAGAGACAACATATTTTTACGCCCAGAGGACACATACACCCAAAAAGGAATTTCTATGAAGCAAAAATAAGCATTTATGGGAAATTTCTAGGCATCCGATTTTTTTTTTATAAATCTTGAAATGGGATGTGCGTGCTGAAAAATTGCGTATTGGAGATTCGTTTTTAATACCTTTTGTACCTACAACGAGGATTTTTTTTTCGAAGACGAGATAATTAATTATTATATTTGTTTGAGTGTAGAGGCAACCACAGGATACTTGGATACCAAAAGAAAAGAGAGGCTACGATTCGCTCTCCTAGAAAGTTAACTTTAGTTTCTATGTCATTAACATGCGATTCACAAGTCGTGACCAAAAATGAAATATTATACACAGGACCACATTTTAAGGGGGGTCTTCTATATAACATTTATTACTCGAAGGCTTCATTAGTTGAAGTTAAAAAATAAGAAAAAAATTTTATAAAGTATCTTCGAAACTGTCAACTGAAATGGACTAAAATTTGGTATGTGTATTTATTTAAGTATTGTCAACATTCAAAAGTATTTACTACACTTACACTATTTTTCAATACAGGGGATTAGTGTCACTATTTTCCAAATAAAAAAGCTACTGTTTTTTTTCCGAAACGCGCAATTTTTAGAATTTTACTTTAAATTTGCTGCAAATAACTACTTTTTTGTTTTTTCCTAAAGTGCATTGTTTTAGTGACAATAAGATAATCAAAGCTTTGTTTCAATGAATATTTAAAACGACCACCATTCTGACGGATACAAGTGCGGCATCTTTTTAATAAAGAAAAACGTATTTCCGAAAAATTTGTTTTGTCTTGAATTTGATGAATCGCATTATTTATTCTTTCTTGTACCTGATCAACAGAATTAATTTGTTCAGCGTACACTTGTTGTTTGAAAGCGCCTCACAAAAAGAAATCCAGAGAGTTCAAATCAGGAGACCTTGCAGGCCAATGTACGGGTCTGTTTCTGCCAAAACATGTCGTGCTGATAACGGAAGATCATCTAAAAAATTTTCTATGCAAATTCTCTAGAGAAGTATGAGTTGTGGCAATACGCGCATAAAAATGCCGCACCGACAGTTCTAGAAAATCTGTGTTGAAACGAGTGGATTCTTACTGAACGGGGATTTTCTGATGATCAGATATATTCATTATAAGAATTGAAGGTTCCACTTCTCCTAAAAAGCTTTTCATCTGACCACAAAACCAAATCAATAAAATCTGCATCTTGATCATGCATTTGCAGCAACCACTCACAAAAATTTCGCCGTTGCACTCATTGACGGGTTGTACTAGGATCATCCAACGCCAAATTAATCACTTCCAGTTCCTTTTGAACAGTATGCCGGACACCATGGCCTCTAACTCCGGGAAGTTAGGCAATTTCATATTGCCGCAGTCTTAGAAATGAACGCGTAAAAACCTTCGGGAAAGCCGCTAAAGCATTTCCGTTACAGAACCGTACACAAAAATAATATCGGCGTACTCATCATTGCTAAATTCCATTTCGAAACACTCAAAAATGGAAAAAAGAAACTTTTGACTTGACTTTTACAGAAAAAAATGTAGTGGTAACGAGAACAACCGTATAACACATAACTTTGACAAACTATCTTTCTAGAAACGTCAAGCTGGTATCAAGGTCCCCTATTTTATTGTAAAACTAATTGTATCTCGGCTCTTCGTGAATGATCTAATTTGTTCTAATTTTGTTTATGAAAACAGTGCACCCTAGGAAAAAACACATGTAGCGAATTGAAGGTAAGATTCCAAAAATTGCTCGTTGCGATAAAAAAACAGTGACGTACTATTTTTATTTGGAAAAATAATGCTACTAATCCCCTGTATCTTTGCCACTGGTGCACGTTACTTTTAAGCAAAGTGTTTTGAATGTGGACAATACTTAGGTGAATCCACACACCAAATTTTAGTACATTCCAGTTGACGGTTTTGAAGATATTAAAAAAATTATTTTTTATTTCTAAACTTCAACTTCTTTTTTATGGTGCCCTCGAGGAAACAATGTTACATCGAAGACCCCCCTTAAAATGCGTTCCTGTGTATGATGTATTATTTATGGTAACGCGGCACACCTAACATCGACTTAGGATCGATAAACATACGTTAAACCTACCGCGTAGAAGCACAGAAGAATGTATCTGATTACAGTAAAGTATAGTTTAGGAAATCTGATTAAAAACGGCTTCCAGAACACTAAAAAACCGCAATAAGAAGTAAAAACGAGACGGCGATGATACAGTCTACGCGTTAGTTAAAAGGGCGTTAAGGGCGATAAGACGACACTGTAGGTCGTTGGGGAAAAAAGCAACGAGCGTGAGCGGCTGTTACAAAGATTCTATGGACCGGACCGATTAAAACGCTCGTTTGTTTTTGGCGGGCTGTAAAGGGGTGTCTTGAGCACCGGAACACTGCACCACATAAATGCAAAGCCTGATTATTTCAACCGAGTTGACTTACGAGCTGCGCATCAAAAATAAATGCGATTGTGGTAATGTTGTCTCACCGGTAGACTATGCAGAGCTGTTGAAGACCAAATATTGTGAAATCTCTAGCTACAATGAAAACATTACAGTCAAGATTTTCAGGGACTGCACGTATAGCAGACAGAAAATACTGGCCCTGAAATGTTGCAAACTACTATATTGCCATCTGGCATTTGTGAGTACCCAACCGTTAATAATATAACCGTCACCTCTCACAATCGTAGGGTAATATGAGTCCTAGATCCAAATGCCCTCTGCAATCTGCCCCCTGGAGCCATGACGACCATGCTAAAATAACACAGTTCACAAAGCCTTCAAGCGCAAGGATATGTCTGAATGCTTATTTGCTAGAAAATTCGTCAACTGCCTTAGTGATGAAGTCTGTGTACATATAAAATCTTCCATTTGCTGCATGCTGAGAAAGTATCTACATAACATGAAACTGAAACACATCCTTATCTAAGGGACGTGACTAAGGAGATGAAATAGCTAAACACCTGCCCTGCGACTGTCTAGCTGTACTGTCAATGCGAGAATTCATTCTGAATCACTAACTGAAGAGAAACTCCGCCGAGTTGTACTGTTTTCCGCGTCAAATGGTGATGAAGTATTGTAATCGCGAAAAATGCACCACGCGAACTTTGCTGGAATTTTGATGCAAGGTTACCACTATGCCAAGAGCGAAAAAGCTATTTAGTTTTTGAGAATCGATCTAATGGCAGCAGAGGTATCGGAAAAACACAAAAAAATAAGTCACTCAAGGTTTGTATTTTGACGTTTCGGACTCCTGTTTATTTATGCAATTTTTTTAAGTGAGTCCAAAATTATAGATTGGAGGTCATAGGGGGTGGAGCTGTGTACGGTACATATATTGGATATAATTGTCGTACACATTTATGAATGGGTATCAGCCTGGCTCCATGAAACATGATCCTACCTACCGCCAGTTGATCTCAGATGTTTTATTTATTACACAAACCATAGTCAAAACCGAAAATGAATTAGGTCTCAGTGACGGATTCAGATTCAGATATAGAGACACGCAATGTTCCTTGTTGACATGCTAATCTTCTAGGATATGATTTTTCAGATAATGTTATGAAGAAATGTGTTGTGTTTTAAAGAAAGTCCTCCAAATATTATTTTCTATTTTAACATATTATAAGATGTTGTAAGTGATTGAATAAATATCTTTTATCATTGCAAAATACAACGCAACATTACAGTAACTAAATTTTGCCGTTATTTATACATTCTTCCAATCCAGTAAATCATGAGAATAATGTTATGGGACAGCAAATAGATTCCACAAATCTGTAGTAGTAGTAATATGTAGCTTAAAAAGAACTGTAGGGGAGGAAAATACATTTAAAATGAGACCTTTTTTAGAAAAATAGTCAGCGACTTAAGATCAACCCATTTGCCTTGTATTGGGCACCAGGTATTCTTATACCAGACATGTAAAAAATGCGTTGCTAATAGGACATCTCTTTGTGCCTTATAAACAATTGAACAAGTCAGTTGTTTTTGCAAGTCATTATTAGGATCCTCACCACCGAAAAGCTGATAAAAAATATACAGTTTGACGAAAAAAATAACTATTTCAAAACAAGCACATCAATAAGCCTCCAATCTTTTTTATATATTGAGACCCTTACTATTGACTATCGTTAGATCATTTTTTTGAAGAATAAATGTTATTTCAGCTCCAGGTCCAAAAATTTTACTTTTCTCTCCAACGTGTGTATTATTAATCGGCATATCAGCAGTGAGCATCGGACTTACGACTTTAAAGAAACTGTGGACTCATTCTAATTGTTTATATGACACAAACAGTATATCAGGAAGATATAGTATCTCTTTTAATAAGAACTAAGCCTCTAGCCGGATAATATGACTAACTAGTAACAATTAGAAATTTTCAGAGACCCTTAAGCATATCTGACCGATTATGTTTTAATGTTAAGCACCGCCAGGGCTTTAGCTTTTGGTCATTACTCCAGACTCGCCGTTATGTATTTTCTGGTAAAAATATAGAATTCGGCAATTTGTTACTTTGACATCTCATAAAAATATGACCCATATTTTTGAAAGACATTTTTAAATACCTGCAAGAGTAAAAGGACAAGTATCTAGTCGGTCGATTAGAGGGCAAAGGAAACACCCCGCAGTCGCATCATCTAAAATGAATCAATTTCAAATAGATTAATCATACCATTTAGATCAATATTCATCGTATACCTTTAGATATGCAATTACGTCAATCACTTATTCTGTATTATATTATTACTAAAACCGAATATAATCTAATTGTTGATCGATATGCGTGGCAAACATAGAATCGATATACTTAACTTCATGAATATGTTTTAGGTATTTATATGGCGCCTAAATGCGCTATCTAGATGTCAATGTCGTCTTTTCACGGCCGAAAAGAATATAATTTGTCACCCAATTGAATCTGCTTGCAATTGTCAGGGGCTAGTGGTAGTAGTGGGGAGGCGAAGCCTGGCAACTAGGCTTTGAATAATAATAATTTATTGGTGCTGTTACACAGAAATGTGTTTGCACCACTCAGCTAAGGTAAAATACAGGGTGTACACGTTATGGTTGTCATTATTGAAATGGGTAATAGGGGGGGGGGGGTCAAAACGAGTCAAAAAGTTCATATGACCCATGGTCCAAAACTCAATAGATTTTTGTCTAAATGGCTTTATAGTTTACAACTTTAAGTGCTTTAAATCGACCGCAATCATCAAAATCTTACTAATTTTTATAATCTAATCTAAAACGTTTTTAAATTTGTAGTCAGTAAGTAAGTAAGTTTCATTAAATTAAATATGTAAAACACACATGACAAGAGTGCGTCAGACTTTCATGACTCTTATCGAACCGGCAATCGATCGCATTCGGTAACAGTTAGTTATCGGGCTTCGGGCGTGTTATTTTCCTTTTGTTCGCGTACGTCGTCGTGTTTATTTACAATGTTCTCTAATCAAGAGTTCGCCGACATGAAGCTCGTCAGAATTCACATCTTGCAGCTCAAATTTATCAGAATAGACGCCATTACAACGGAGACAGAGTTGCAATAAAAGCTAAATAAAGCGTTAAGTTAAAATTTAGATAATAATAGAGTTGGTTAACAAATCATAGATAGAGACTAATTACAATAAAACTTATACGAGGGTGAAAAAAATTTAAGTTGAGGAAGCCTTCTACGTCAAAAAAAAGTCAGATAGTAGGAAGCATTTAATAGTTTTGCCAAATTGTTCAACTTCTAGAGATTTTATTTAGTTTGTGGAAATTTTACCCGTGGTAGTTAACACCATTTCTAGTTTATGAAAGGCGATGACAATTGGGACACAAATCTTATTTGTTTCTGGTGTTGTAATAATGAGTATCTTGATGAGTTGCGCAATTGTGAGAGTGAGTTTTAACATGCATGAGGCAAGCATAGATGTAAACACAAGGCAATGTCATGATATTCTATTTAATGAATTCATTCCTGCAGGACCCTGTACTTCAGTAGGCTAAAAACTCTAGGCATATGTGGAAATGACCCTTATCCGATAGATATATTTTGTGACTCTTTTTACCATCCCCGTAGTGCCAAGGGTTAAAGATAATTTTGTCTACGGTGGGTGGTATATATATCTGTACTTGAAAAGCTTATTATCACGGATGATCGTCGCATGGCTATCTCCCGCTTCCTGTGTTACACTCCGATGTAGAATGCAGAATTGTATTCCTAATGCATCACCTGAATCAATCACTGACGATCTATGATTGAAATGATAGCAATTAAGTTCCGCAAACAGAGCAAGCAAGTTGGTATTCTATATCATACCGATCCATATCTGGATAAAGTGTTCCGGAATCCCAAACATCCTTTAGCATTGTCGCGAGCTGAATGTGGAATCGACTCTTGTCGCTAACGGCGCGTAACGGCGGCACAGATACTGAGGAGGCTATGAAATGTGATAGATTTCAGATCGATGTGCTCTTAGCGCCCTAATAGGTTATTCATGAGACGTCGCGTTCTGTGCTGCCAACACGAGAAACAAAATTCCGATGCTAGTTTTGCTTTTCACGCGTTCTGTACGAGACGATAATACTAAGTTGGCGCACTATATTTCTCTCTGTGATTTGCCGGTAGAAAAACTAGCGCAATCGATTTCCTTGGAGGATAAGCACATTTTTGCGCTGCGAAATCAGTGTTGCCAGTTTTAGCGTCTTTGTAGTAAAGGATGTCCCAACATCCACGTAAGCTTAAGGTAAATAGAGAACATTTTATTCTTCAAATTATTATTTATCTGTTGAATCATAAAGAACCCAAAGTTTAGTTACATGTGGTCTTAGAAAATGGCGCTGCATGCCGAAGATCCTCGGCATGCATGACCTTTTTTTGTCGTGAACTACATTGTTTTGGTGAATAGAATTGACCCCTAGACCTGTTTGTCGCTCTTATACCTGAATTAGATAAAAAAACGGTGCCAGTGAAAAAATTTAATTTCAATGAAATGCAGCCATATTTATGCAAAATGTTCATGTTGTTCAACAAAAGAATGTATATGTGTCAGCAAAGCCGAGGAATTCATTGAATAGCTGTCTTCGAATTCATATGTTGCCTCAGTTTTGAAACACGCTTCATGGTATCGCACCGTTTTGTTTGAAGGTGGTATTTTGGCTTGACATTTTGAAGAAAATGAAGTTATAATGCTTGCGTGGCAAGTGCACCAAATTTTCTGAAATTTGAGTTAAGTAACTTGGGCACAGTAGTTTAGCAGGTAGTGAGGGCTTATGGATACAAATAACATACATTATGTATTTATTCAATGCTTTCTTTGACTGAAGTATTATTTTCTGTTAATGAAACAATTAGCCTGTTCTACAGCGAAACCTTCTGTCTAGTCTTAGCGAGATCTAATAGCGACAGTATCGAAATTTCGTCGTTTAAGTTTCAAACTTTAGATGGAGAGAGATCGGTGGCATGAAGCAACATATATTCATCAGGTTTTTTATTCCAACTGGGAATATTCCTACCTTATCATGACACAGATCGTCTGCTCTGGCAGCAAAGCCTCCCATCTACCGTAATGTATCGCAAGATAGAATAGCGGTGTCTGAAGTGTCGCCTTTTCTTTGCTAATGACAATTTGTGGCGGTGGATCCAGGTCCGACGGCCCACCAGCCGCCATATCATAACAAACTCAATTTACGATAGCATCTTTTCTGATGGCTGTGGCTCTGGCTGCGCTCTGTTCCGTGGCCGGATACGTGTTGCTGTGTGAGGATGGCTTATTAGCAGAGGCGTGCGGACAAGCTTCGAGAGGAATTGGTACCCATTTTAAGGTAAATTAGTAGTAGTAGTAATAGTTGAAGAGATACGACGTAGGTCAAAAAGGGTATATTCTAGTGTAGACACAATAGAAACGAGGCAGTTATTGTGGTGTGGCCTAAAAAAGCATTGAAATACTAACCACAACAAAAAAGAAAACAAGGAAGGCCAACAGTGTCATGGCAATCCGTCAGATGATGACAGAAAGAGCTTTGGAGGAGGAAGACTGGCGGAATAGAGAGCGATATCAATCGAAATGCGTTAAGCGGCAGTGGCTGTAGGATCCTCGCTTCTACATACAGGGTGACTTTGAAGTTCAGTCGTTAATTTTCAGATAATGATTGTAGAAGGAAGATAAACCAAAATATGTGTGTAAAAATAAAAAAAAATAAAAAAAAATTTTTACCTTGTTTTATAAAGTATCCTCCCGACAAGTCACCTGATTCACGAGCCCGTTGTATTACATTAACAAAGGCACGAGGGGTTGGTTGCACTCGATTGGGAAACCGATCCGCATAAACATGTGCCATTTTTTATTTCGTTTGAGCCACGCAACAGACACTATTCACACGCGTTACCGACTGACACTAACTGTATGTATAACTGAACTGAATAAAATAATTGTAAAAACATCGTTCCAAATTCTTTCGCTTTTTTGTTTCCGATGCGATGAACCGATAAGGCGGATTATATCCGTTGTTGCCAAACACGAGCACATGATATTATTATTGAGACAGGGCGGTACTCAAACTTCCAAAGGGCTATAACTTTGTTACTTTAATTTTACCAGAAAAATGGTAAAGGAAAAAACATTTCTTTTGATCAGATCTACTCACTGATAAAATAAATGACTCAACTTCGAAGTACGTTATATATGATTCATAGTTATTGTCGAAACAACCAATTAAATGGAAGACCTTTTATTTGGGATATCGACAAATTATGCTAAGTGTACCTTTTTGTCTTACAATACTCAAGCTTTCAACAGACTATGCTGCCATCATCAGAAGTCCATCAGTGAGAATGGTGCTAGTATTCGATGTTAAGAAAGATAAACGAGGACACATGGTAAGGTGATAAAGAAACTTGAATTTTTTGTGTATTCACATAAAAATGTCTAACCTCCCGACCACGCTAGCATTTTTAGGTTATTCAAAACTCTAAATTTGGAAAGTTGAATGGAAAACATTTATCTAATTAATTGTTGTCCAAATCCTTCTACAGTGGAGTATTAAAACACAGTTATGTTGTTGCATCGTTTTTTGACGTTGTTTGTTACCTTTATATTTGTCAACATCGAATACTAGCACTATTCTCACTGACGGACTCCTGATGATGGCAGCATAGTCTGTCGAAAGCTTGAGTATTCTAAGTCAAAGGAGTACACCTTGTCGATATCTCAAAGAAACAGTCTGGCAACTGTGCAACTTTTTGCTTTTTGTCGAGCATGTGCCCGTCAACATAAAAACTGACAACACAACTAGTTGCTTTTCATCTCTTCGACCATAATTTTATTTTATGCTTCTTAGCTATCATTAGTACTTGTAGGTCTAGTCATTTGGAGAGAGATGAAGGGAAGCAAACAAAAGAAAATGTACTGAAGAAGATCACCGTTGGGACCGAAACATATACATTGAAGAAATCTCGCATGTGGTTTCACTGGCCAGACAAACATGGAGGATTAAGGGAAAATGTGTCAGTTGGAAAACTCAATATTGTAGAGCGTGTTCAAATTGAGTATCGTGATTTCCAGTTCTTTGAACGAAGGTCATCCGACTATTGAACTTCTGTAATTGTGTTACGCTGGAGATCACAGCTGGAAGTCTTGGAAACATAGCATATTTCACAAGAGTCTGGAGCAAACATGATCTTTGACTATTCCTACGAGGAAAAGATATTTGTTGGAATCCAAACAAAAAGATGAGCAGAACTCGACTATATATGAAGACCCCGATTACCTTCTTGGCATGCTTACAGTCGTGTCTGCTTAAGTTCGCTTTTGTTAGATAAATGTGTGCACAGTCGTGCAGAAGGACAATTCTTGAAAAGCAGTAGGATAAGTAATAAAAAGTAGGTGTAGTTCAATTACTTTTCAAGCACTTAAGTTTTCCTTTTTATGATTAAGCGCGTGATTGCATAAAGAAATAGGATTACTTTATAGGCAATCAGCCGCGTAGATAGAATCTTGAATAACAGGGCACGTGGTTGTTATATATATGAGGAGCTTAAAGAAACCCTGTTAATCCAATTCTTATGCTGCCTAAGGTTCGTAAAACTGGAAAAAGCAGCCTAAGGCGAATTATTCCACGAACTGGAGATAAAGAAGCGGTCGTATCGGCCAGTTCTGGATGTTCGGAGTTTGACAAGGTTCAAGGTGCAGGCACATCTCGCGGTGGCAACATAGAGGAGACAACTGTGGAGCAAAGCTCGTTGGTATAGCGGTGGAAGAATGCCGAATCGATGACAGCCCGTCGGCGTGAAGGAGCATAGAAGTCTCGGAGTTAGAAAAGAGTCATTTGGGTAGCATTAAGCATAGATTATGTAGTCGGGGCGGCAGTACCCCGAGTAGTACTCGAGATAAGGTATTATATTTGCCTTGTATAGAGAGGAGCTTATGTGGAGAAAAGTACATCTTAGCCCTGAACAAATAGTCTAGTTTTTTCCCAGCAGCTGTCGCTATTCACGAGATGTGCTTGTGCTATAGCTGGACCAGTCGGAATGAGCGGCTCATTGGTAGAACATCCATCGAAACCGGATGAGCGCTCGGCTGCTTCTTGTTGGTGAAGGTACAGTACTGTGTTTGGAATCATTACTCTGTACCAGATTGCTGTGTCCCTAAGTAGTGATAACTTCCAGGTCTCTTAGATAGGAAGTCGCTAGTACTCTCTACATGTAGAGTGCTGTCATCGACAAACCAGTGGATCGGATTGATCGTACAGGAAGGGAGGCCATTGATATTTAAGAGAAACAATGTTGGAGTCAAGAACGATCCCTGGGAAGCACCCGCATTGACATTGTGGAATGAAGAGAAGTGCATGTCAATTACAACGGATATTGTGTGGATGCAGAGGAAGGCAGCTACTCATCTACAAAGTATCTCAAGGAGACAATAGGATGAACGGAGCATGCTACATATATTTGAACGCCTTCGTGGTATACAGAGCAATGACATGAGCTTTATGACTGGATGAGTTTACCCCACTACTGTGTGACGTAAGTTAGGAGGTCTCCCTAGGATCACAGGTGGCGGAAACCATACTGCCTGTAGTTATTCAATCCGTGATGTTCAAGGTACTCCAGAAGCTTCCGATTTATGTACCTCTCCATCACTTTACTCATAACAGAAAGCAGAGCTATAGAGCTTTTTTGGGATGGGTTGCACATGAGCAAATTCAGAGTTTTGTGGGAAAGTGCGGGATTCGAAAGATATTTGGTAGAAATGCGGAAGACCTGACGCAAGTTCCGCTGGACATCTCTTCAGTACAATAGCAGAAATCAAGTCCGGGCCAGAAACTTTGTTGGTGTCCAGCGACAAGAGCACCTGCACCTGGAGATTAGCAGAGTATAGGCCGGTTGGGCCTGAGAAAATTTTGCAGGTCGTGGCATCCAAGGTCAAACGATATGAACCCAATGAATTCGAGGTGTTACGAAAAGAGGTAGAAGAAAACAGTGATCGCCGTGTAAGCAAAGCAGGAACTGTACTAGCTGAACCAAGGCGAGCTTCCGTAACGCTGCACTCGAAAGTGCATGTACTCGTAATTAGATGCTCTTTACGGTTATGCGTGTTGTATTCATAGTTAATAATACAATTCAGTAAAGATACGCACTACAGAGAGTAACGTTCTAAATCACGGATATTCACAAAGCACATATTATGTCGGATAATGAATAATGTTGTCTGGCACCAGAACGTAATGTAACGAAAGACAAGGCATTATTTTTTACTATTTTCATCGTCACCATCACCAACGATGTCCTGTATAGTGAAAATTAAGAATCGACGACACTCGGGTGCTAGAGCGTCCATGATAGAGTTGGCAGCAAAGATTTTGCAAGCACCTCCGCCTTAATCTTTTGAGACGGTTACAATTGTTCCATCTCAGCACGTAAGCAGAGGAAGACTACTCTTTGAGAAGTTCCATTCGTCTGCTTGGCCAGCGCACAGAAAGACTGACTTCCTTTGCGTTGCGTCATTACTGTGTGCCTAATTCTAATATTGTGCTGATCGTTGGCATTGACAACTTCTTCGTTATATTTGTTTCTAGACTCGACATCGGCTTTTCTCTTTTCTACAGTGAAGTTTTGTAAGAAGGTTCTCTCTGTCTTGATCTTCTCCCTACGAGGAGTGTCGCATCATTTTTTGAACCAGCCGTTGAACCCTGGTTTGGGCACTTTCACTGTAAATGAAGATAATTTATGTTGGTGACGAACAGATAGTCGATGCAACCGAGTCAGCGGAACAAACACCCCTCCAAGGAATGCTGCAGAAATTGTCCCTGAGCCCTTCCCAGTCAGCATGCCCGTTATGCCAAATTTTGCCGCGTGGGTGAGTTTCTGCTGCCACAGGCGGTTCTGACTAAAACATGACCTCTACAATACCAATTCAGGCATGACAGTTCTGTAAGGGATGCATGGTCAGCAAGGGACCCAGCACAGAGCAAAATACTGAGCTCAAAAAGCATCGAAAGATGATAGAACTACGGCCACCTTGTCTTTGATTGTTCTCCCTCTTTCAAAATTTGACTTTCAAGGTGGTACTACCCTATAAATTCCTAGCCTCGTTTTGAAGAGAATGGAAGTGGTCTTAGCCTCTTGTCTAGTTACGTCATCAGCTTTCTCATGATCTGACACACCATCCAGACACCCACAACTCACATATTTTAGGAAAGCTGGACTTTGAAAGTCTGAGCTACGCTACAGGATCTTGCACTTGAATATCCTATATCTTTCCAAACTGTTTGTCTGTTGGAACCCGTTCAAGGAGGCAGGTTCCCCTTTGACTCAACTTTCTAAACCAAAAATATTTTGAGCCTTAGTCAGACATTATTACATGTCACAACTCTTGTTACGTTAAAGTTTATGTAATATAAAGTTGACAGAGTTAACAGGATAAAAATGTTCTGTCTCCACCAATGTAGAAAGCATCAGCATTTTTTGTGGTCGAAGTATTTTCGTGCACAAGACATGTGATGGAAGAAGACAAAAAACGGAGCACGCCTTGACAAACTCTTGTCGAGAAATTAGGGAGGAGGATATAGCGACAGCGAGCGCAAAAAGACGCCACGTGGATAAAGAGAGCTATTATTTGGAAAAGGAATTGATGCGTATCTCCTGGTGGTTGCCTTTCTGGGAGATTGTGCCTTATCTGGCTAGCAGTTTAAACGTCATAGGGTGTCTTACAGAAAACTGCGACGATCGATTGCTCGGAAAGTTATCATTAGACAAACACATTTGTGGTCATGTCACTGATTTCCTTCGGTCTGTCTGTATGTCTCTCTATCCGCTATTCCTTGGAGCACCTACAACTAGAGAAGTGCGCTCAAATTTCCATTAAATTTTCATAAAAGGTGCCAAAGACAAAAAAGCAGTCACGTGGAGAGGAGCTAGGGTCAAAACACAAAAAAATAAAAATCGCTTAAACTTAGTTTTTTGACGTTTCTGCTTCTGGGCCTACTTGGGTGAGTTGACCGATTATTTAATTCTTTTGTTGTACATGTTTGTAAAGAGACTAACTTAAGCCACAGAGCTATTATGCAAAAAACCTAAAAAACGACAAAAAACCTACGAAATGTCATCTTGCAGAATAGGTAGTTTTTATGGTGCAAATAGTTCATTCCTCGTTTGCTCGCTATGATCGCTGAAGTCTGACGTTTAAACAACACGTACAGATACAAAACGAGTTCACAACAAGTGTACAACAGCTTGTGCTAAGTTAACATCTAGTTTTATCGCAAAAATTTCCAAAAAAAACGATAAAATGTCACTTTTCAAGATACGTAATACCCGTGCCGAACACAATTCGTCATGAACTCTTGACAGCGTTGCGTAGGGAGTACAGAGTCAATCAACGTGAAGCCACTTTCTTGATTGGTTGATTACTCCGTAAAATTTAAATTTCTGAGATATTTGGAAATATTGATTTCGGAATTGTTAAAACGCTCCCATGCGACTTTATCATTAGTGGGCTTAAGCCGGCCATGGCGAAAACTACTAGGGATATTATTGTTGCGACGTCATTGTCATCTGAGATTAACGAATTGCAAAAGCCGCGTGGGACATTTTTGTGATTTAAGAAAGAACATCTCCAATCCCGAAAACTATCGGTGTGCCGAAAAACTCCTGTAATAAAGTTATTCGTATTTCCAATGCCTAATATAGTGGAATCATGAGAAGTAAACTTTATGAGCCAACAAAATGGTAGTTTTACTCCCATCTCACTATGTCACTGGCGTCGAAGCATTGTAATCGCGAACAATTTCGAAAATGAGTCATTATGTTATATGACATCTAGATCACAAAAAAATATGTCACTAATTTCCATCTGTCTATCTGTCTGCCTAGCTGTCTATATATGTCAGCTAATCCTGGACGCGTTTATAACTTCACACAAGGTTACTACTATGCCAAGGGCAAAAACACTTTGTAGTTTTTGAAAATCGCTCCAGTGGCTGCGTAGGAAAAAGCTAAACACGAAAAAAAAAATTTTCTTTCTTTTCCTAACGCTTCAGAAGATCCAGGTCAAAAATTAGATTGGAAATTGACTGATAAAGATATATCTTCGATACATGCCTATCAGGCAACACTCAATGAGCGTACTTCTCTCTAGTATGAATGCTGAGGGATGGCTAGATCGCGTTGTCGGTCTATGTACCGATTGTATGAGCCTATTTGACTAACATGATCGACGTAATTCTTCTGTTATACATGTCCGAAGCCAAAGTTTTTCTAATAGGGACTATCTTGTGCAGAATATAATCCCTTATAAATTGATCACAGCGTTGCGTCGTAGCAAGTGTAGGATCAATCTACTCAACGCCATTTTTTTTATTTGTTACATCTTGATATGGAATAAGCTCTACGAACGTGGGTCACTCTTACTAGATCAAATCAGTTAAAAATCATATGACACAGGCAAGAATACCGGAAAAGTTTAATACAATTGAATATGTTTGAGATGTCACAAGTACGGTTAAGCTTAGGTAAATGATGCTCTATGAAATATGTTCAGCATTTTGCAAAGAATCCAAAACCTGAATAATACTTTGTCTTAGAGCTGTTTATTTGATAGTCAGGTAAAATCGGGAGTATCATCATTTTTAAAATAAAATTTTAGCTAAATAGTCTTATTAATTATTCCATAGTGCTGGCACATACCCTTTTGTCAGCATGCGTAATATATTAATGTATCTTAATCTTCTTCAGGGTCATTTACATTTTTGTCACTACTCTGGTGTCACTTCTAAGGCCGTTTTCATGTCAATTGATTTTTCTGCTCCTCTTCTCTTTCTGATTTCCATTTTTTGTCAGTTTTTACAATAAAAATATTGTAAACAATAAAGGCAACAACTTACAAACACAATCATTACCCTGTGGGCTTGCGATTTCAAATCTATACAAGTTCTTGTTTCAAGGCCGATGGAACTGAAGATATGTTATTTTTAATTAAAAAAACTTTTAGCTAATGGTATTTGTGTCACGTTTGAAGTGTTTTTTCATAGTTTAAATGTCATCCCCACACATTTCTCCTGTTAACCTCAAAATATTAGCTAGCCCTGTTACATATGTATGTCATATCATACAAACTTGTGACATGATTAATATGAAAATAAAATAAGATGTTTTTCTTAGATGACACTGAAAACTCGAATACTTTATATTCACTTATATTCCTAGGATTAGTAGGTACTTTTGGAAAACACTCCATTTGACGTGTGACTCATTATGCAAAAATAGTCTTCTGTCAAGAATGTTTGTTTGTTGCTGATTTGTGCTTGCCAGAAAGCCAGAAAGCTGGCCGATATTTATCTGCCAATTTCACCGAGTTTGCGTATCTAATCATCTCCCTTACTACGGACTCTTGCCCAGGCGTAAAATCAACTTTGAGCTTTATCATTGGAGATCCGCACACCTGCTACTCGATGTTCCATCTCTAACTAGTTTTGATATATAGTAGCGTCCATCCAATAATAATAACGGTTATTGTTACATGGAATTACAGTATGGCCAATGCTATTATAATTAAAGTAATTGATCGATCGTTAGTGCGGGCGAACGTGCCCCTCTGCCCTTAGCGTAATCACCAATTAGTTGTCATGGCGATAACGTGATTATTATTAGCTGGGTGACCAAGTTAAACGATTACGATTTTAGAAATGTTATAACTCGGTAGATAGGACATAAATAACCAGGAGAAATTTAGACAATCCTGATATTCAATTACTTAATAGATGAGGCGAAAACCTGTCATTTGTGGAAGAAATTTACTACACTTCTCATGAAGATAGGGGTCTATGTGTCAATAAAAGTAAAACACAATAACAATAAACAATCAAGGAATGTGAGGAGAATACATATCTTGGAACCTCAATTAAAAAGAGTGGACGCACAGAAATGGATTGTGAAAGGGAAAGTGAAATTGGATGCTTAAGTGCTTTGCTATGATCAAAAGAAAGAAAACGTCTCACTCACAAATACAGCTCGTTTTTCAAAAGTATTTTGTTCTACGAGTGCGAAATCAGGCAACCTGACAACTCCCGTAAACGACGGCTACCTGAACTAAAAATGGATTTCTGGGGAAGATCAGCAAGAAAATCCAAAAGTGGAACGATACCGTATGGCCAAATCAGAAATATTATGGGAGCCAAGTCAACCACGATAGATGAAACCCAACGCAGACAATTGATTTGGTATGGTCACGTAGAGCGAATTGATGACGTTAGACTACTAGAACCAATTTTAAAGTGAATTACCAGAGAATGAAGGAAGAGGGGAAGGTCGAAGCATTCTTGGATATGCGACATTCAAAAGTCAAAGTCGGGGAAGAACCTTCAACCCGACGAACGGAACTACAGACGAGGAAGGAGACTAGGAACCGGAAGGTAAGGATCGCTAGGAATGCCGGCTATATGTATACTCAGGACAAACAAAAAATTGTTTCTGCAACTTGACCTTTTGCCAATGAGGTAGTCTTACATCAACAATGAAACGATAACATACTCACGAAATTTTATTGACAAGCAATAAGAAAAAAAGTAATGATGTGTTGGGCGATCCCGCAGCTGAATACACTCCTGTATACGTCTAGGCATCGACAACATGAAGTGATCGATGTCTGGTTCTGGCATCTCATTCCAAGCAACTCGAACTCTGGGGATTAGCTGTGGCAGAGTATGTGGCGGATGATGCAGAGTGGAGTCTCCTCCCCATCATATCCCACACATGTTCGAAAGGATTTACGTTCGATGAGGCCATGAGAAAAAAATTAACGCCTGCTTCTGGAAGAAAGTCCGTAGTATGACGAGCAATATGGGGACGTGTGTTGTCTTGCTCAAAAATGACGTGTATGCGGCCCTCTAGATACGGCACTAAAGTGGTTTGTAAGTCATTATCAACATAACGCATAGCAGTCATATTGCCTTGAACAAAGAGAAGAGGTGATCGGCTACCATAGGCAATAGCCCCCCAAACCATTACTTCATCAGTCCTGTGTACATGCCTTTTAATAGTACATCCAATATCACGCCGTTCTCCATGGCGGCGTCTTACCCCTCTATGACCAACGTGCGTACCTAGAAAGAATTGCGATCCGCCGCTGAAGATGATATTATGCCATCCTGCCTCCCAATGTTGCCGTGCTCTGCTCCAGTTCAAACGTTGACCACAGTGGTCCGCAGTCAGAGGAAGCACTAACCGTGGACGGTATGGAAAAAATCCAAAGGCTCGAATGCGGCGAAAGAGTGGACTTATAGTAACAGGTCCACGTTCTTCTCCAAACCATTGGTCAGCGATCTGACGTGTAGTAGCAAAACCGTCTCGTAGAGCTAGTTGTCTGAAGTGCCTATCCTGACGCTTGCTTATACGCATCGGTAGACCTGTTGGCCTTTTTCATGTCCCTTTACCTTCTTCTATCCACACATGACACATACGCATTACCGTCATTGCAGTACAATTAACACGGCGGTCAATTTTGCGATATCACAAACCAACATCTCGATAGGCAATCATGCTACCTCTGTCCAAGTCGCTAACATGGTGATAATTTGGACATCTTCGAGGCATTTTGTTATGCTAAATACTAGCAAATGAAAGGGTAATAACTAAAAATATCGGTATTACCTACTCAGCTCTCGGAAACTGCTTTCTTCACAAAAACTAAGAGATAAGATTTTAACAAGGGTTAACAAAAACAAAGACACGTTTTGTCTTCGTTTTTGTTATCACAGCATGCTTTAAATATAGTCATTATGTTGTCAAAAACACAAGCTTAAGAAATTACTTTTTCTGGGTGTAATACTTCTGTTACTAAGTATATATATTTCTCGATGGCCACGTTTGTTGAATGCCCATTAACATGAATCAAGAGGTTTCCAGGCGAACGCATTAGCATGGAATATATTTTATGCTATGGTTACATGTGCGGGGCCCACAGCTCATCATTAACAATTTAATAATCATGCTTAGTATGATTTAAGCCCTGAATACAATCCGGGATCTTGTCGGGGAACGCCTGATCTCTGATTTCGCCACTTGGTAGCATCGAAAATAATTTTTAGCCTACTCTGAAGCATGGAGTATTGCCATTTGCTGTTTGCGGGGCTTTATTTCGCTTATATCTCGGAAACAGTCAACCTTAGAGTGAAGTTACTAAGGATTGTTTTTTGGTCCGAAGGAGCATCTAGCAAACATAATTAAAAAAGAAATATAGCCAAAATAAATAACTGCTAGTTTGTAAGCCAAATACAAAAAAAAGCAGAAAGTATTGTGGTGTATAGAGCGTCTAAAGCAGCTTTTTCAACATGAACGATAAAAAAGTGCTTAAAATAAACATGCCCTCAAACATGTTCTAGGCGTAGTACAGATGATGAGATAAAGTATGACTTAAAATTTTATGCTCAAACAGGTGAGAAATCTTACGATAGCCAGCTACAAGTGGTGGCAGATATTTGACGAACTGTGATCAAGTAACTGATATTTCTAACTCAGGAATCACGGCTGTTACCAAATTCCGAGAAAAAGCATGGCCACTAGGTACTTCACCGCCACCGCGAATGGCATCATGAGATTATAGGATCGCGACGTTAATGCTTGAATATGCGTGAGACGTGCATGCAGTATTCACACATTCTGGCCCTGCCTACGAGATCCGCTGGGTGGTACTTCCGAGTACGACAGTCAGAGACCATCTACCACCTACGAAAAAGCATCCATAATCTCATCGTTAATCAAAAGTCCTCCTGACGTCACGCCTTCAAATCACTCATATTAAAAAGCAAGGATATCAGATATCACAGATATTAAAAAATGACGACGTTATACGATGAAAATTACAAAAGGACGACAGCGTGTTCTGGCTTATGACTGCTCGACGTCAGCTTTGGCAAACTATTTATAGGTGGCTATTCCAAACATTGAAGCATCAGTAAGTCTGCTTCATTTTGGTGGGATAATTCCAAAAATGATCAGTTAATAATCAGTAATGCGACAACAAGCAAGTGTAAAATACTGGTTGGTAGCATATAGTTTAGATTACCTCTGGTTATACAAACGATTTCCATTTTAAATTCGCAAGCAAATACTGTTTTTATCTCACTTATTCATGCAAGAATTTCCGATTTCAAATCTTCCTAATATGTATAAGAAACAAGAAGCAAATAGAAAGAAATCGTAGCAACCCATCGTCTTATCTCGTATACTGAAGGATTTTATTTGCCGTTAAACTCAGAGATGTGCGAATCAATCTTCCTTTTATTTTACGAGTACTAATGAAATTTTGAAAGTAGCGTCACAAACCCAAGTATTTCAGAATGTCATTGATATTTTAACGGTTTGACATCGTATCACTTATAAACAGCATACGACAACTTAATGGAGCTCCAGATACCTTCTCAGATTGAAAAAGAACATTTCAATGTACCGCAAAAAATACTGAACATCATTTTTCAATTGCGGGCGATTCATATTTCATCTGGATCGCCCTGACAAAACGCTTTTCCGTGTAACGATGGAACAAAAACTTCCCGCAACTGATTCCACGAACAATGCACGCATTTCCCGTTCCCTTTTGTGTGCTGAGAAAATTTTGTAACTGATAATAACAACCGGGCCCGTTTTGTCGGGTCATGGTGAAAGTCTATGGTCCAGTCGTGAAATAGAGAAATATACTATAGAAGACTCTTTCTGCAGATAGCACATATATCCCTAGTTTGAGAAATGAGTCATAATGTATAATGTGCGGGATCAATTATGGCTAACCATATATATATATATATATATATATACAGTGTGGCGCATCGAAAACGAAACAGACACATTTACTGGCAGCTCAGTTTTTTTTTGGAAAAACGCTCAAACCCGTCGATTTTGTTTTCGAGGGGGACACAAGTTCGGCAAAAAATCACGTTAACACGTGCAGCCCCCTGGGCGGGGGTGACACCAATCCTAAAATCTTAAATGGAAAGGGGGTCGAGTGATATCTTATTTTAAAGGTCTTTCAATTCCCTTTATTATATAGTTTTGAAGATTTATTGATTTAAAGCTTAAAGTAGACTTTAATAGATACATCAGATTAGTTTGTACTACTTTCGGAAGAAATTTGACTAAAAGAATTTACTTAATAAGTAAATGCTTTTCTTCACTACGCCCATGGGTTGTTTATCATTTTGTTCTTGAAAATAGCTATTGGAACGTTATTTCTTGAAGAAAGATAAGGAAATATCTCGCACTTATTTTAAATAGGAATTTAGTACATAGCTTGCGATTGATTTGACCAAACGTTGTTGCTAAAATAACTTGTAACGCTTAATTACATAAATTAACCATGGTATACTCCACAGCAGAAAGAGTTGAAATTATCGAAATATTTTTCGGAAATACCAGAGCGACATGAGAACAGTAACGTGCATCGAAAATATGTTCTAGCTAAATTTCGGGAAACTGGGTCAGTCGCCAATATAAAACGCAACATTGAAAATCCCATAAGGAACGAAGCAATAGAAGTGGGGATTTTAGGGCAAGTTTATGTAGATCCTACGTTAAGTACCCGAAAATTGGAGACTGTTTGTGGTGTTAGTCGACGTACTGTCCAACGGATTCTAAAGGCGCATAGTTTTCATCCGTATAAAATTCACCTGGTATAAGAACTTAATGAAGACGATTTTGATCCGCGATTACAATTTTGTGAAGATATGAGTGAACGAATTATAAACGATGAACATTTTCTATTCAACACTTGCTTTTCCGACGAATGTTCCTTTTTCTTGAATGGCGTAGTAAATCGTCATAACTGCCGATATTAGTCCGATTCTAATCCGAGCAGCCCACAGCAGCCACAAAAATTAAATGTTTGGGCTGGTATTTTTGGCGATCATTTAGTTGGTCCTTTTTTCTTACTTGAAAATTTGACCGGTGAAATGTATAGATCCTGCATTAACAGCCATAATTGAAAATCAGAATGATCGGGATGGTGCCCCACCACATTACGCATTACGCGTTCGACAATATTTAGATCAGACGTTTCCAGATCGATGGATTGGTAGAAGAGGTGCCATTGAATGGCCCCCAAGATCGCCAGATTTATCACCTTTGGATTTCTTTATGTGGGGTCATTTAAAAAGCAAATTATATGCTACTCAGCCAACATCATTAGAAGACCTGCGACAAAGAATTGTGAATGAGTGCCTTCAGATTACTCGTCAAATATTGCAAAATGTGCGGCAACGTTTTGACCAAAATCTTTATTATTGCACGGAGAGTTATGGTGACCATTTTCTACATTTACTTGCCTAACGGGTCAGTTCATTTTTCATTTTCAAATTACTTTGCTGCCAAATGTATTGATCTCCACTAATGATGATGTATTAGTTTTATTTAAGTTTTAAATCAATAAATCTTCAAAAATGCTGAAGCCAGGGGGCTGCACGTGTTAACGTGATTTTTTGCCAAACTTGTGTCCCCCTCATAAACAAAATCGACGGGTCTGAGCGTTTTTCCAAAAAAGAAACTGACCTGCCAGTAAATGCGTCTGTTCCGTTTTCGATGCGCCACCCTGTATATATATACATCTCACAAAATATTGTAGTTTACACTTCATTCATGAAATTTCAAACTCATGACAGACTGATATGATATGAGTGTCTGTAGCAGACACCCGGTTTTCATTGGTCCATTCTTAAGGTAAAGGAAGATGTAAATGTTGATTGAGAGTGTTTTCATTCCTTCATTGAAAGTCGTTTTCCAATATTATGATTACTACTCAAGAATGTTTATGAGTAAAAATTTATCAATCCAAATATTTTGAAAATATAAAGTTGAGTCTTCAAAGTGTCGTAATGAAATTATTAGAATACAATTTTAGATGTCATTCATTATTTACATACTTGCCTTTTTCTTATCACTATTTTCGTAAGCAGGTTAAAGCGATTTTTCTTCGGAGGATTTCGGTCAATTTTGGTAGTTACGGACATTAGTGCTGGTATTTCCAGTCGGCAAAAAGAAATATATCTTGAGATTTACTTTGTCGAAGTTCGACAACTTTATTTGTGATTCGTAAACAGCTCCGAGGAATGTTATTTTAAGTCTAAAGGTCCTGTAGCATAACCCAAAGGTGAGGTTCTTTCTGATAACGAGCCGCAGCGGAAATAACAATCAGGCTGTAGCGAGTAGCGAAAACAAAGGCTCCAGACTTCAGATAACCCTCCTCTACGGAGACGACGGCGTTCGAGTAGGTTTGTAAAGGAAACGTTCGTTGGTTGCAAAGGAAACACTCGATAGACTCCCAATCGACTTATCTCCCCAGTGGCGAGGAAACGCCACATCGGAGACCTCCCAAAATGCGAATAGAGAGATGAAGGTTTACTATGGTATAAGCTAGATGTGCAACCTTCATTTTGTGGATGTGAAATTTATGCATGATGAATTCAGCAAAAATGGCGGGAGCACTATTTGTCTATTGATTCAAGAATATTTTTAAGTCTGACTACACATTACATGATCAACATACTGGCCTTCCTTACTTTCGAACCCTATGGAAGGTGGTTATTTTACCTTATTGCCACCAATATGGGCAGGGACAAATTAACGTCTTCAACGTATTTCTGTCCATTACACCAAATTAAACTATCCTAACTGTTTTCAAAGAGGATGATTCGCAATCCATCACCCATTTCAAAAGTGTCCCACATATCAAGATGGTAGAAAAATCCATACAGCCTGCCTTGTAAGAAAAGCATACCTTTCCTATGACCGCCGTAGGTGCGATGAATTCATTATGCCTGCTATATAGAAGCCTTAACAGGCTATCAAATGACGGAATGAGCTTCCTTCCGTCCGCATCAGCTCAGCTCAGCTTATTTGCTGCCGTAACATTTGTACGCTTCTTCGTCTGATATTGGACAAAGCTTTTAAATAAGCTTTCTCTAGACTTTGTCATGTAGAGTCAAATCTAAAACCATGACCGTAGCCAACAAAATTAACTTAGTGATTGGCTCAAGGTTTTTCATTAAATCTAACAAATTTTTGTATTATCAAAAACTTGATGATTTTTTTGGAACCAGTCAGTAACTGCAAAATGACACAGGAAGCGATCTGATCATCACATTCACTTCATATTCATTTGTTTCACTGTTATCTGCTCCAGAGATTGCACTAGCGAAGGCCGCTTACAGCTTCCATGGCCTAGCTTGTAAGTCTTATGGTATAAGTCGGTAGGAAACGCTGCAGTGCACAGCTATGATTTATGTACTAATAGTATGTGATAATGATGCTTTCGTTAATTCTTCTCTCAAATGCGCTGGCTTGAAACAAGAATCTATGCGAAGTTAAAAATAACCTGCGCATCAACTTTTTCTTATGATGCAGAAATATCTTGGATATTACAAATGCACATTTGATGAATTACAAAAAAGTGAGATATGAAAAAAAATGCCGCTGGTGAAAACTACTAACAGATGAGAAAATAGACTGCAGTCAAATTGTCCTAAGTATAACGAAGTGTACATACAATATTTTGATGAGAACTTGACGATGATTGGTATTTGATATTTGGTTAGCCAGAATTACCGTCCGTTGTCCATACAAAATTACATATTAATCACCCTGTGGTTACAACGGCAGTATGTAATGATGCAACGATGTAAATGGTGACTTTTCTATATTTACATTTCTGGTGTGCGACATATAGAGAGGTATTTGAAATTGGAAGATGTTCTACTTAACAACGCGACTGTGTATAAAATTATTATTTTAACAATCCTTATGGTTGCAAAATCTACATATCCGACTTAACTTATCTGTCCTCCGATGTTCCCATACTGTCAACCTTCGATTCTCCATATCCAGTTGGACTGTTTCCCGCCAAGATATGCTTTATGGACATCATATATTGTAATATTTTCACATAACTATCAATGATTCAATACACACGCATTTAATACTCCACCATTTCACCGTCACATCTAGTTCAAAATACGCTCTATAGACTACCTTGGCAGCTTGCAACCCAAAAACCATACTATTCGTCATTATTCGTCAGAGCGGTCCGGTGGACCTTTGCTCTTAGTTAAAAGTCTCGTCGGTCTGTTAGTCTGTTAGGTCTGGCTACCCGGATACCAAACATGTTTAAGGGGAAAAGGTAAAGAAGGAAAGAAAGGAAGGAAGAAATAGAGCAAAGAAAAGAAGCATTATTAGTTTGACTATTCGAATTATTTTGTAACTCCAAAAAATAATTTTGATCGGTTTAGTATACTGAAATAATTTTGGCTGGTCTGAAATTACAATTTAATTTTGATCGCAGTGCGAGGCGCGGCCTGTTTGCGAACTTGCTCGACTGTGTAGTCTACTGAATCACGCAACAGGGGGTTACTCTGCGATTCCGCTTGATTATAACGCCGCTGCGCCTGTTATTTTACATAATCCCTTAGTTATAGGATATCAAGATCTCTGTGAATGGTCTCATTTGACATGTACCAAGGGGCGATAGTAATTGTGCGTAGGGCTCTGTTTTGTGCGTCTTGGCAATAAAACACCAAGCCGCGCATGCGTAGGTGATTGCGGGTCTTATGACTATTTTATACAACCGAATCTTGTTGATCAAACTTAATATTAAATTTCTGCACAACAAAGGATAAAGCTGCCGAAAGGTAATTTGGAATCTTGTTTTCAAAATATCTGTATGTTTCTGCCAGGACAACCCTTTGTCAATGATGACTCCAAGATACCTGACAGATTGCTTACATGGTATACGAGTTCCATTCACTGATATCTCTGAGGGGGCACCGCGACGTTTCTTAGTACAGTAGATTGCCTGCGTTTTCGAAGTATTAATTTTGATCAACCACCGATCCGCCCACTCCAATACTTCCTCCACCGCACTCTGCAGCCTGTCGTGAACCAGGTCACCAGAACAAGACTGGGCTAGCAATGCAGTGTCGGCAGCATAGAGATAGACTTCACAGTTGCTGGGACAAGGGACGACATGTATATACAGTGAATAAAGGATTGGTCCTAAGACCGAACCCTGAGGAATATCGGCTCCTACGGGCCGTATTGTTGACAACACATTGTTAATTTTGATCCGAAACTTCCTTCCTTCTAGAAAAGATTTCAACAGTTTTAGTAGCCAAAATGGGAAACCCTTTTGGATGAGCGTGGCTTAAGAGGCCTGTGTTCCACACTTTGTCAAATGCCTTTGATTCATCTAAAAGCAAGATACCAGTACTTTTGTTCAGAGTGAACCGCCTGGTTACATGCTCCAACAGTCTAACTGCCTGTAGCTCGGTACTATGCTCAGACCGAAAACCGAATTGCACGTCAGGAATCACATGGTGATCTGACGAGAAATTCTCAAGGTGACGATAAATCACCTTTTCAGCGAGCTTAATGGGATGGTAATCCTGGGGGAATATCGAAGATGCCTTCTTTGGGATCATGATAACTTCAGCGACCTTCCACGCCTTAGGAAAGTAATGAGTTCTGAGCATTGCATTGATTATTGCCACCAGATAAGTCAAAGCCTTGAGCGAAAGCAACTTGAGTGCTTTGTTGGTGATTTGATCCAATCCAGGTGCTTTACGCACCCTTAGGTCCTTAATGTGGCGTTGGAGCTCTGCTGGTGTGCAAAACGGAATCTCAGAGGATTCCGTTGATGTGCTATGCTGAGATTCATCTGAAGAGTCTTCCGTAGAAGAATCTTCTGAAAAGGAGTCACCGATGTTAGCACCGATGTTAGTAACGTAATTCGCTCTGAAGTATCTCCTGAAAGATCTTACAATTTGTCGTTCCTAGTCAAGGTCATTGTCCGGATCACAATTGGGAGAGAACTGCCTTTCCAAAAACCTCCACTTTATCCTCAGTCCTAAAAACTATGCCTCCAGGATCAGGAATATGTGGTAGTTGTTCTTGCCTTCCGTTTCTGAGCGATTTTGTTACTTTCCAGAGAGGAATACTTGATTCAAGCACCCCCGCCAGAAAGCCGCTCCACTGCTCATTGCGGAATTCATGGAGTGCATTTCTCACTTCATGAATCGTCGCTCTACGAATGTCATCAGGATGACCCAAAAACCATGTGGGTTGGAGCAGCTTAGGCAAAAAACGGTAAGGCGGTCATTGCGCCATTGCTACATATATGTTCGCGTTCGCAACGGGTAGGAGTGACAAAGGCTACCAGACTAGCTAGCACACAAGTGATGAAGTATGCGATCAGATAGCTACCACAATGATTGTTTAACGTTTAACACAATACGAGTCCTGATTTCCTCCTAGTAAAAATCAGTCTGGGTAGTCCTATAATTAGCATCTTCGTCTATCTCTGTCCATAAAGGCGAGAATACACATGCCAGTAAAATAGCATGCCAGTGGCCAGTAACTTGTATGCTAACTACTTGTCCTACGACATCCCAAAATACACATGCTAGTTTTGGGTATGCCAGTCTGTGAAAACTTTCCTTTATCTTCTTTAACTCTTGGTGGTAGGTTGTTCTTAGGTGTTTTATCTTATTTTTCATAAATTTCAATGTTAAATTGTTATCAGTCATTTGCTTCAATAAAGACTTGTAAGCATTGTCTCTAGCGATTTTACTTTTATACAATGGAGATCATGTATTCCATAAACACGGATACTCCCTATACTGCATAACAAACAATAAAGTCTTTTCGTCTCCCCAACGAGCCATTTTGCCCGGAACTAAACAAATAGTTCTATAGTTCAAGAATCCGTTTTTCACATGCGAGTTTCTGGTAACGATGTCATTCACACACCTTTGAACATGACTCCATTCCTTCGACGAAATCCTGCTACTGGCACACAAAAATCAAACGTCTTGCGATCTACTGGCGTGCTATCTTCTAGCGTGCTTTCTTGCTGGCAAAGAAAGTCACACATGCAAGTAGCACGCACAATCCAGTAACTGGCATGCTTCTGTGCGTGTAACAAGCATGTGTATTCTCGCCTTTACAATCTTAGGAATCATAGAGTATAGGTTCTAAGCATCTCTTTATCCATCCATAACCCATTTCAAAGGTGTCCTGCTTATCAAGATGGAAGCAAAGTCCATACAGGCTGCTTTCCAGGGCAAGCATACATTTTAATTTCTGTCGACGTCCTAAGGCCGCCGTAGAGGCGATGAATTCATTATGCCTGCCATACAGAAGGTTTAATGGGCTATCTGATGACGGAATACGCTCCTTCGTGAAGTATCAACTGTTTTATGACGGTGGCGCTGAAATATTTATTAAAGTGGAATTTGCCGCGCGCTCGCGTGGCACACTAAAAGCCGCCTTTATGTTCCGGCTTCGCGCCTTTGTTCCCCCGGGCTGATGCTTGATTTTTGTTTTTCTATCGTCAAAGTGGATGTAGCATCGATCTGTGGTTTGATTTCACAAAGTGCTGGCGCAGACGCGAATAATTATATCAAGGCTTCAAAAGGTTGAGTGGTTGAGTTATATGTTTCGACACGTCCATATATTCGTTTTCAACACCTGAATCGAGGCTCTTAAATAACTTTACGCAAGGTCGCTTTCATGTGTCCTTGAATTGTTTGCCTTTGTACCCTGAACACGTCGCTTCCGAATAACTCGATTAAAATAAACAATAATTTATGATATCCACTTAAACTTTCACATGGCGCATGTATTTCACATGGAGCATCGCATAGGGGTTTTTAGAAGCATCTTGATTACATGACTTAGGGCCTTCCATGATGCACTAGACATAACATACATAATGGTGGTAAGACCCATGATAGCTCATGCATCTCTGCTTGCATGTAGGTAACAAGTGCAATGAAGGGCGCTAGAACTGCAGCACTTGAAACCATGTGGGACCTCCCACCAATACAATATGTAATAATGGGAGAGGCGAGAATGGGCTACTCCAGGCTAAAGTCACAGTCAAAGGGAAGATGTGAGGACCTTAGACATAACCAAATGAGGAAAAGTGGGAAGTGCCATACTCGATGCCACGAAAGACAACATAGTTCCCAGATTTGTATTCCAAAAGAACTTCGAGACTGCAATAGGAGATCGAATGAAATACCAAAGGCACAACCTGGAAGAGGAAATTACCTGCTACACTGATGGGTCAAAAACTGAGCAGGGAACAGGTACAGGTATATATAGGAACAGGTACAATACTGGTCATAGTACACCGCTTGGAATATACATCTCTGTATATCAGGCGGAAGTGTATGCAATCTTGCTCTGTGCAAGAGTAAGCAATGAGCAAAGAAGTCCTATAGTGACATTTGCACTGATCTGGGAATGCCAACAAGAACTGAACACACTAGCGGAACACAATAGAGCAATTCTGATGCGGGTGCCGGGATACTCGGGTAACGCGGGAAATGAAAGGAAGGATGACCCTATACAGACCCAGAACCTACCTTAGGGGTGCCAAAAGCACAATAAGGAACCAAGTCAAAAAATGGGTAAAAAAAAATCACAAGGAACATTGACACTGTTGACTGGATGTAGGCATGGGAAAGAATTCATCTGGGGATCCAAAAGAGGACTGCGGAGAACTGCTCTTAATGAGTAGAAACCAACTCTGCACAGTCTCACGGCTTCTAACAGGACACAATGGCTTGAAGGAACACCTGAGTGAAACAGGGCTGTACGATGGAGACCTTAGCTGCAGACAATGCGGAAGGGGAACAGAATCAGCCCTACATATCTTATGTAAACCGAGGGAGTCTAAGGCCCGTATCGTCAGTCGTCCCTACAATTGTAGGGCGCGTTTATGGCCTCCTTGATTGTCATACTCATTTCTCTCCTTCAAAAATTTCTGGATTACACTTGTCCGGTGTCAGGGTCAGTGCTTTCCTATTGTGAAAATATGTTTTATTTTTAAATTGTAGGAAATTTCAGGCTGATAAAACATGATATAACTCAAAAGCAAGCACAATTTGATGTAAATAGATGTTTGTGTCATAACCTCAAAATGGAGCGCTGACACGGAGAAGTAGAGAACTATGACAATCAAGGAGGCCATAAAGGCGCCCTACAATTGTAGGGACGACTGACGATACGGGCCTAAAACAGTGATGGCAGGAAAACTATACCGACCACTAGACTGCTGAATTGGGTACTGTAAACTCGAGGAGCAAGGTACAATAAGCCGTAAAGGCTGCAGTGCCTTCGGCAGGAAAGGAAAAAAAGGGCATGTTGTCGAGCTGTGGTGCTTCAATTTTGCACAGGCATACAGCGCTTCATAAAAATTTAATTTTTTCAAACATAAAAACTTTACCTGAGAGATTTTGAAGTCGTCACGACGACAGTTTCGTGGAATTGGTTAGCCGCCATTATGTCCCACGTTCTTCCTCCTATTTGTCAATTTATTGATTTTTAACCGCTTTCTAGGCCAGCGTGCTCATGTTCTTTTTCGACTTTGATGCGTTAGGCAAAAAGAACTTCTGAAACCCTAGAGATGTAGAAGTTATGCAAATCGGAAGTCCGTAACATCCCCTCTAGATATACAGTTGGGCCATCAAAAACCGCTTCCAGCTCTTGCAGGAACGCGTCCTGCCACAGGAGAACAGAACATAAATTATACGCGGGGACATACGTCCGTCGAAATTACAGACGCAGCCACAATTTCCATGTTTTTTTGTCCTTCGTTCTCGACCATTACTGCTTCTCACTTCGCCGCCGCGTTTGGATTAAAAGGACTGCTCCCTTGGCGCTAATACCGCACTGCTAGAGCGGTTTTAAGGATAAAAGCATGATTTGGGAGAACTATTGTTTTATAAAAAGGGGATAATACGCTTGTTGACCCTTTTATTGTCTGCAGAACGTGGACGTATTAATTATTATCTACACGAACATCAGAATCTATGAGAACGAACAATATTATATCTCATCCAAGTACAATATTTGAAACCTATGACAAATTTTACTTCAATTCTATTCAAAAAGACATAAGAAAAGTATCTAAAAGTATATTTCAAAAACGTCGACGTTTACTTTGTAATGTTAAGCATTATTCACTGTAAACCTTCATCAGCTATAGACAAGGATCTATATTAAAAAAAAATAATTTTCAAAAATACTACGTACCTCTAAGATGAAGATTAATGAATTAAAAATCGCACCCCTAGTAAAAACTGTCAACTAGGATCTTATTCTTGGACAAGAATAAAGAATACGTTTAATACTAATAGATACATATTTTTCAAGTTCTCAGCAACAAAAATTACAAACATACGATCTTTTTAGCTCCCTGTCTTCTCCCACCATCATTTGATCACATCGCCAATTAGAGATTGTTCCAGCTTTAGAGAAGCGTGTTAAAAGGACAATCGGTCAATTACTACAACTATTACAAGCGTTACCTTATCACCATGGGGACCAGGCTATATGACACCTCCCAACAAATATTATCTAAATACCAGACGTGTGGATCGGTTTAGATATGACGCAAATGAAATATGTTCAACAACCTGCAATATCGTCGAGGCTTTCACTTACTTTAAAGTGTTTCTATCGGTTTCTTAAGGTTGTACTGTTTTCAATGTTTTTAGGTAATATGAAATATGACGTAATTATTTTGTGCTTTGTTCGAAAAGTTTACGCCAACTATAAGATTACCTTTTCTTGACATTTTATGTTTTATAATGTGAATCCGTGTCGTAATATCCACAATATCACATCATCAAAATCAAAAATAGAGATTTTTTACTTATGCTTGTTCACAAAGGGTGATGATACGGAACAAAATGACTATCTGATAATTTCGAGGCCTTTTTACAAAATCATTTTCGTTATAGAAATATAGTTTTGCAATATTATTGCCTGACTTCTTGAAATCAGAAGTAAAAACTATTCGTATGTGTTAAAGCCAGTACGGTGTCCATAAGAAAAAATGAGGCTGATGAATGAACTCGACACGAAATGTGATATTGAAATTCCATTCATGCTACGTTCTGCATGAGAAAAAGTGCTTATACTAATATGCAATTTATTTCAAAGTTCTATCTCAAATAGAGCCAGGGACAAATAAGAGCGATTTAGGGAAAATTCGATTCCTGCTTTAAATGTGGGACTTTCTAAGCGTCATTTTCATAGCTACCTCAATGCGCAGCTTTGCCTTATTTAATTAATTTCGTATGCCTTGCCATTTCCGAGGTAATGGGAGCTTAATTTAAAATAAACGTTGTAAACTTTTTTCATATTTTTACTACAGTTACTTTTTTAGAAGACCTAAAGTTAGCATTAAAATCCCCTTAAGTCTTTGTAAAGACTATACAAATAAATGCAATTTCCAAAATGCGCGGCCATAATTCCGTGACCACCATTTGCGATGAAGTTGGGCAGTGAATGGCCCTTGGATAAACTTTCTCGAAACTCATTGTTCTTCCATTTAGAAAAAAGGCGTAGAAAGTTCCACGGGACCGTAATGCTCATGTCGGCAGGGGTACAAAGAAGCTATTGCAAAGTTTGCGCATTTCCAAAGTTGCCGGGTGCTGGTCACCTAAGAAAGCTCGTTAATTTCGGAGCATTACGTACAGAGACGGATCCAAGCACCATTGGTTTGGTAATGAAATTGACGCATTTGCAGAGAAATTTAAGAAAAAAATATTTTTTGAAACATGGAAACATTTACTTTTTATTAAGAGGGTATTCTTTGCAGAAGGAAATTGATATTGAAAGTTCGTTGCGAGAACATGGCGTTAATTAGATTTGGAAATAACATCATTCATGGCAGAATTGCGTGGAAAGTATACAGTCAATCCGAGTGGCACCATTATTTTAAGTAGAGTTCATTGATTAGATTTAATTACCAGAGGACTGCAGCACCGTTGTTTTTGTAGTTTTTTTATTTCATCAGCACCGTCGGCTATTTTCGTGATTATCCTCTGGTCAACGCGTTTTGCAAATCCGCCTAAATACGGTTATTTACCGTTCAATCATAAACCAATGAAATGGGAGTACATAGAGATACGCAGAGTGATTCAGGTACGCATTTGATATTTTTTTAATGTCCATGCAAACATTTTTTGATCGGAATATTTTTCATGCACGCTCATATTTGCTATGTAAATAAAAATAAATATTGAAGCTGACATTGAACTGTTTGATGTTTGTCGATGTTTTGAATTATGCATCAGTTCTATAAAGTGATGAACCACATAGGATGTCCAACTCTATTTAACTATTTCGAATCCAGAAGGCACGAAACCTGTAATTTAGCTTGTTTGAGTAAGCAACAGTATCACGTTGCCCTAGAAATTCCTATGTATTTTTTTAATTATATGAGAAAGTTTTCAAAAACAGGAAAGTGTAAGAAGTATACATGACTCTACCCTGTTTTGAGTGCCACCAGAAAAAAGCGATCCATACTAACTGTATTAAAAAAGCATAGGTGTATCACTGTTTGAAATTTCCACAGTTATAAACAAGTACCACGATAAATATTGTTTCAAAAACAGCAATATTACGACTTTGTAGCTATTTAGTATGTGTAGACGTAGTGAAATAGTATCAGGCAAGACTTTAGTAATTCAAAGGATATAATATTAATTACTGAATGGAAGGATTTTTTGTAATATGGGTGAGAGAGATTATAGCTAAACAACAATAAAAGGTATTTTTTACTGTGATTTGCTGTGTGTCTGTGGGACAGAAAGAGTTTGCTTTGCGAGAAGTCAGTAGCTAATTCAATAGAAGAAGCGGCAGAAGGGTCCCAGAAAGTGGCCGTCACGATTGCCTGTAATCCGAAGCGATAGTAATAACGTCTGACAATGGAAGGGAAAGCTGGATATCCACAGTTCAAATGTAAGGTAACATCTGATTGCACATATTTATAGTTTAATAACAGCGAAGTAAATAATATAATAATAATAATAATAATATTTATTTACTCAATGTACAAAGATAACAAACAATATGAGTAAATAAATATAAAATCAAAACAGGCCCAATAGAAGGCATCGCCTGTACATGGACCAATAATTTAAGTTGAAACTGTAGAATGCAAATGACAAAAAAGGACAAAAATTAGCTACAGTAGATTATGTATTTAGTTGATGTTCGTATTTATGAGTTTATGAATTTCAGTCCTAGATATAGAATGTAGCCACTTTTTTAAATTTCTTTTAAAACAATTTCCGAAACGTAAATCTTTTAAGTCTTTAGGTATAATTTCATAAAATTTACACACTAAATAGAGATATGATCGCTGCATTATAGATTTATGCGGTTGAGGAACTACTGTGCCACGAATTTTGTACCTGGTATAATGATTATGTTTAATTTTTTGGTCGGTGTTTACAAATTTATGGTAGTGAGTGATACTGTGTAAGAAATAAAGCTGTCTTATATCATACATTCGAACATCTGCATATAATTTTTCAGTGGGATAAAGTTTCGGTTTTTTAAATATCATTTTTAGAATACTTTTTTGAAAAACATCTAAATTATAGATATGTGAGGAACATGCAGCTCCCCATGCTAATATACCATATGTGAGATGAGGCTCAATCAGTGCATGGTATAATGTTTGAAGATATTTTTCTGTCAATATATTCCGAAGGTATTTAATTTTGTAGGATACAAATCTAACTTTCTTTAAAATATAATTGACATGGATGTCCCATCGTAAGTGAGGATCCAAGACCACTCCAAGGTATTTTATGTTGGGCACTCTATTAATTTGCATTTTTTGATCATTAATATTGAAGGAGAAATTTGTGTAATTTGGCAGATGTCTAGCATAAGATCCAAATGGTAAAAAATGTGTTTTAGAGTAGTTAATGCTTAATTTTCTACTGTTAAACCACCGAATAATTTTGATAAAATCATTTTCAATTACATTTTTCAGATCAGACCAGTCAGTGCCTTCATATAATATTGCAGTATCGTCTGCAAAACTAGTTATTTTGCCAACACAATTAATTTGGAAAATTAGCATTTAAATATATATTGAATAACAGCGGACCTAAGACAGTTCCTTGTGGGACACCACACTTAATACAAATTTCTTTACTAAATGATCCTGATATCTGCACAGATTGTGGGCGATTTGACAAATAACTTTCGATCAGTGAGTACGCGTTTCCTCTGAAACCAATTCTCTCCAATGCTTCTAATAATAATTTGTGATTAACTGTGTCGAAAGCTTTCTTTAAATCAACAAAAATGGAGATTGAAGGGATTCTGTTATCAATATTTTGATATATTTGATTTACAATTTTAGTTATTGCGTCCGATGTAGCCTTCCCTTCTGTAAATCCATATTGATTTTCACTTAAAATTTTGAATTTTGTGAGGTATCGAATCATTCTAGTAGATAAAACTTTTTCAAAAACCTTTGCTACACTGGATATTATTGATATTGGTCTATAGTTGTTAACATCTGTTTTTGTTCCTGATTTATGTATCGGTATTATATTACCTTTTTTTAAAATTGAGGGATATATGCCAGATTCAAAGCATTTGTTGATTAGGTAAGTGAGTGGTTCTGTTATGTCCTCGGCTATAATTTTCAAATGCTCGCTTTTAATACCATCGAACCCAGGACTCTTCCGATTTTTTAAGGACATAACAGTGGTGTATACTTCATATTGTTCGACTTTATCCAAAATAAATGAGTTCAAAGTTCTTTTTGGAGGCTGAGTATTTTGTACATTTGCTTGTATATTACTTGCTAAATTTTCGCCTATGTCAGTAAAGAATTGTACAAATTCATCGCATATCTGTTGAGTATTTTTTAATACTGTTCCCGATGTTGTATTTAATTCAGTGACACACTCTTTAAATTTTGTTTTCCCAGTAATCTCATCAATAGTTGTCCAAAGCCGCTTAGGATCATTTAAGTTATTATTCAATTTATTTAGGTAATGTTTTCGTTTGGTTTGCCTTGCAAGCTCTATAAATTTATTTTTATATTGGTTGTAACAGTCGGTATTCTCTGTAGTTGGCGTTAGTTTCATTACATTATATAGTCTTTCTTTTTCTATTGCCGATGTTATTAATCCTTTGGTAATCCAGGCATTTCTGCTTTTATTGGTACTAATATCTATTAGTTTTTTTATTTTCTCTATGAACAGTCCCGTTGCTTTGTCTATATTATTTATAGAGTATAATTGTTCCCAGGATTCTTGTTTGACATTTGATATTAGTTTTGAATTGTCGACAAAAAATTTGTAATTTTCCTGGTTTTTATTAACGGTAGGAATGTTAGAATGTTTTTCATTTGAAGATATCAGTAAAATGTTATTGAACTTTGAACAAAAGTTTTTTGCTGCTCTTCAGATTCTCAAAATCAAGAGCAAGTAAAACAGTTCCCTTGAATAGCAGCAAAAAAGTTTTTCTCATAATTCATAAGTAATTGGAAGCAACAAAAACGTAAACAGGTGGTATAAAGATATAAAGATATTGTCGCTTAGTTAGGACGATTTTTTTAGATGGCGTTGTTACATATGGTTTCAAAACGTATACAAGATTGTATTATCTGCTGTGTACTGTGGATGATTCCAAAACGACCGTGTTTAGATACAATTTATCTTGGATTTGACGGCACTTACTCGCAGATGCTGTTCCTTATGGGACCAGTACTGGCGGCTTCTCAGGTTGTTACAAAAAATATTTGAAGTGGTGATTTCAATGCATTTTCTACATGCCAGATTGTACTGATGAGTCTAAGTGATAGACAACATGTACGTTGCCGAAGCTAGCAGTAAGTAGTATATAATTTGATCTAGAGGATGACAGAAAATCAGTACCAGAAGTATTTCTTGTAAGAACACATTCTTTGCTCAACTTATTTGCCTACTCCTGTAAGAGAAACGGAACTTTTTCTTCCTCTAATCCAAACCATTAAGAAAAAAGGCAAATTTAAAATTTATATTGCTGTCAAGTCGTAACCTGCCTTGAAGCATCTTTTTTTATTTTTTCAGAACACCGTCGTTTTCCCAATTAACATAATATTATGATTTATTATGCAAAATAAGTATTAGGGTAATTTGAATTGGTAAGAAGGGGATTATCAGGGGCCTTTTGTACAAGAGGAGTTCGCTGAAATTTCATTGGTACCAACTTTGATGAGTACAACAACCTGTGTTTGAAGGTTTTTGGAGAAAGCCGGCATATTTTATTAAAAGCAGATGTTTAAGCGAATATACTGAATATTTTATTCTTAGTAGCCACAAAGGTAAAGCAAGTTGATGAGTGTAACCACTAAGTTTTGAAATGTGGTATAGCGCGATCGAAAGCTTGTGTTGAAATAAAGAAACGAGCAAGAATTAAGAAACGCGTTCATATGTATAGTAGGAGCACCACACGGCCATAGCCATGCCAAATAATATGTTTTGTGTGGCTTAGGAAAGCAGATGATGGGGTTGTTCATTTTGATCAAGGTATGTAGATCATCCAATCAGCTAACCACACCATCGACGTCAAATCCAGCCTCCAAAATTCAAGCGTCCTCTGCAAGGTATCTCATAATGATAATAGTACTTTGCAAAAAGATTTTATCTTACGTCCCCTATTCTCCTCCTCGAATTTCAATCCTTTCCTCAGAGGTACATGTTTTGAATGTATACAGAAGCCATATATTTTTGTTTTTTATTGTTTATATATAAGCCAAAGGCAACATATGTAACATAATCTATACAAAAAAGTTTTCAAATCGATTTGGTTTGGTTGATCAAACTCGTAAAAGTAATGATGATGTTTAGCCGAATATGCCTTAGTCAAATATCTCTCTTTATCAAGGTGTTGGGTGACGAAGTTCTGTTCTCGCAATTAGGGATTCATCAAGTCAAATAGCTCGATATTTTTATAATCTACTTGAGTAGACATGAAAATGAAACTACCTGAAGCGTTTATGCCCGACTCCCCTTGATTTCTTCATTGCTCCATTTGACTTGAGGTCAAGCATTTTCGAACTACTTGATACGTGATAGAAAATTATATTTTTGTTCTACTAAAGAGCTTCAGTGATATTTATTTGTACAACGGATCAGCCGTGATATGTATTTCAAAGTAAGTAATCACGAGTGATGGAAAAGACATGAAAATGTAGTCCCAAGACTAGTCTTAATGGTAAGACACTTTTCATCGCATCATCAGCGGAAGGATTGAAAGGGAACTTTTTTTAACGCGGCACTGACCTCTACAGAATCCCGCAACAGATTGAGCGACAAATCCCTTAGGACCCTCATGTGTCTCAGCTTGCGATTAGCGAATGAAAGGCTAATTCAAAATTTTCCATTTTTTGTGTCAGGTGATGATGGAATGTTTTTCCTTTTATTTGAGTATACAGTTCACGCTCTGTTACTTGTTGTACGATGAACAAATTATTTTTGTTCGATATGTATCGTTTTCTATGTGACAAAGTCTTTTCGTTGTGTATTTATAATCTGCTCGTATTATGGAATAAATATTATCAAGTAATATCAAGACTACTTGAATTTCCAAGTACTTGATGTAAAAACTACTTGACTTCATTTAAATTGCTAATGTCTAGTACTTGACTTGAGCCCGACTTGCTGATTTCCAGTCAAGTAGCTTGACAACTCTACTCCTCGAAATTGTTATTCCTCTACAGCTGAAACTGTTTTTGTAGTTTCGCCGTCGTGACCATACGATATGATCAACTAAAACGGCTATTTCATGAAATGGTCAAGCATCTTTGATCAAATCGTAAAATAATTACATTAATTACCGATAGAGGCGCTGGAAGCGCTTTGTTAACATTTCAACACGTCGGTCGTTAATGACAAAGTTGTTTATCAAAGTGAAAACTCTGATAATTCATTACTTAATGGGGAAGAAAGTGAGATTAAGAGACTTTACGACAAAAAGGCACTCGAGTTCTCGAGTACTATCCTATCAACACGTCAAAAAGCCGTGGGGTTCGGAAGGTGTTTCGCAGATAAGAACTTCACTTTCCCATTATATTATCATTCACTTACTATATTTAAAGTCAAAGTCGTGTGCCAGCTAAAATATTGTTTTAAATAAAATATTCTTTTTAGAGACTACTCCAGCTTCAAAATCAACGAATTAAATAATGATGCATCATTGATTGATTGGAGCTTTGTAAAGGCTCTGCATTTGGTTGATGATAAGCTCAAATTTATCAACTCATCTGGAATATTCTAAGAGCGTAAATAAAATTGATGAAATGATATCAGTGACCCAGAACGGATAAACTACCATTTCTAAAGTTCAGCTGATGGTCCCCCATTCAACCTGAAAATCTTGAGTCGATTAATGGTACCTACCTGGAAGTGTCTCCTACTAATACTCCAATAGAAGAAGAATCATAAAAATATATTTATACCATTAGAACAAATGCTACTAGAGTTGACGATGCAAATCAGTAAAGTAATGTTGAAATATGTATTTCCTTTTTGCAAGTCATCTCTGACTCATCTGGTAAACTTCTCCTTTCAGGCTGGAAAGGTCCCCAACCTGTGAAAACAGGCCATTGTTTTACACTTTCCAAAAGCTCTATGGGCTGAAAGCTTCGACCAGTTGCGCCCCGTCAGTGTCCTTCCAACAATTTTGAAGCTCCCTGAAAAAGTAGCTGCTGTTGCACTCGCTGAACAGTTTTCAAGCAATAATAATTTGCTGAACATCAATCAGGTTTTCGAAAGCCGCTTAGCACTACTACGTTGTTAGTGAAAGCCTCTATAGCACGTCTGCTATCGATAAGCCCAAAGTAGCCCTGTTAGTACTACTAGACTTAGGTACTAAGGTATTAGACACAATCAACCATCGAATGGTTGTTGCTACGCTGGAGTATTATAATATTGTCGGAAAATTGCTATGTTGGCTAGAGAGCTATTTATAGGGCCGACAAACTCAATCCATCAATAACAGTGACTATTATCACGGGATCTATTGTCTTGGTAAACAAAGCTAAGCCAGTCAAGTGACATAACTCTATCTGGTTCAGTGATTGAGGTCGACAGTGAAGTTAAAAACTTAAGTGTGATTGTTGATCATAGTCTCATATTTGATTTCACCTAACTACAAAGATGTTCATAGGTATGTTATCCTAAGATAAAATGCCTTTGGAGCTACAAGTAAACACTGTCTAGCGACGTGAAGTGGACCTTCCTAGCAACATTGAATATTGTGGATTGGTATAGCGATCTAACACAAGAAAACACAATAAATCCAGACTCTCTAAAATATATGATGGATTGCATGCTTTGAATATAAAATAATTATTTCTTCTATTACCTTCTATTATTTGAAAAAAGTGTTAATCATTAATGTGGTTATAGTGCCAAATTACGGCTCTATGTTCCTTTTATTATTCCCCAGCAGCATACCACTAAATTAAGATGCTCCTTCTATCATGTCGCTAGTTCGCTTGTCAAAAACCACGCAGCAGTCTTTAAATAAAGTAGTATGATTAAATTTTATTTTTTTTATTTGGCTTATTAATTACATATTTTCATATATACTAAGTGACATATAAATCCGAACACCCAGTTTAAATGGTTTTATTTTAATAAAACTTTGTATAAGTACTTAATGAAGCATAATAAGTGAATGATAAAAATTTCAAAATGATTGCACTGCTTTAAAGCCCTGTGACCTTTAATAATGTGTGTGATGTGCTACGCATTCTCCAACGCGCCTAGGCATGCTTCTGATCAGGTGGTCAATATCCTCCTGTGGTATCTCATTCCAGGCAACCCCCAACTCCTCTCGATGTGCTTCTAGACTCTGAGGAGGACGTTGCAAATTGAGCAATCTCCTACCCATCATATCCCACACGTGCTCAATTGGGGATAAGTCGGGAGATCTTGGTAGCCATGGTAACAATTTGTCATCATTATGTTGAAAGAAGTCTATTGTGACTCTTGCAACATGTGGTCGGGCATTATCTTGTTGAAAAGTTGGATCTGCCAGGGTGTCAAGATAGGGTAAAAGATGGGGTTCTAGAACTTCGTGGATATAACGCTGCGCGTTCATGTTACCTCTGATGAAGATTAAAGGTGACCTGGAACCATAAGCTATAGCACCCCAAACCATAACTCCAACAGTGTTATGAACAGGTCTTTCAACAAAAAACTGTGGATTCCTCCTTTCACCACGTCGCCTTCTAACCCTGGCACGACTATCGTGCATGCCTGAACAAAATCGAGACTCGTCACTAAAGACAATACTGTTCCATTCCTGATCCCAGAGTGACCGTTGTCTGCACCACTCAAGGCGATTACGTCGGTGTTCTCGAGTTAAAGGGAGGACCCAGTGTGGCCGGTATGAAAGCAAGCCAAAACTTCTCATTCGTCGGTAAACACTTCGCATGCCAATAGGTCTTCCGTGTTCTGCAAACCATTCATTTGCAATGGACCTGGTAGTGGAGAAACGATCCCTTAAGGCCAATAATCTTAGGCGGCGATCTTCACGGTCTGTTGTTCTACGGCGGCGTCTAGTGCCCCTTGCTCTTTGCGTACGACCTTCTCGAAGCCATGCCTGACAACACCTAACCACAGTGTCTACACTTCTTTGCACTCTAACTGCAATTGCCCGAAAAGAAAGTCCAGCTTCCCGAAGTCCCACTATACTGCCCCCTAATGGAATCGTACAGGTCTCCGTACTCTAGGCATCGTAACCGATCGTAAAGGATGTCAAGAATCAAAATCCGCCAACGTTGATTCTTTACTGCGGCTGAAATATTCATTTTTAGAGCGTTAGTGAATTAAGAAAAAGCAGTATAAAAACCGGAATGTCCAACTGATAAGGCTGAAAATTTGTTCACTTGTTATTTACAGTAAGATAAATACCTACATTCACCACCTTTTATTAAAATAAAACCATTTAAACTGGGTGTTCGGATTTATATGTCACTTAGTATAGTAAAAGCACAGCATTGTATCCAAAACCGTATATTTTAAAATTCCCTGTTTATTGTCATGTTATTTGCGAAAATTGTGTCTCTCTTGCTTTAAGATGAGGTTTAGAATTTTTTCGCATTGTAGCTATGGCACATGTTTTCTGTCTGAATGCAATTAATTATCCAAATCTTGTTCATGGCCTGATTGAAAACTGCTCTAGCAATATCAGATCCTTTTGTAGCAATCTAGATGTATCTTCTCAATTTTTTATATGTTTACTATGATTGCCCAATAAGTATTATTATATTCTGTTGTGTTCATTTATTATTTCAACAATAAACGAGTTCGTAACATATTTTGGATTTTTATTAAGGGTTCTATAAACCCTATTTTACGTGGACGACCAAATCGTTAAGCGCTAATGATATGTTAAACTTGGACCAGATCGCTAAATGTTGATGATTTATCGATATAGCCAAATTCAATTGGTCATTTCATGAAATACGACCTCTCTATGAAGTAATCATGATAGATGAGAAATACGTTCAAAATCGTACCTTTCAAAATAGCGTCTGCTTTGAACCTACTATTTCCACTGAGCTCCGTATAAGAACAATAATGCCTGTACATAACGACATGTGACAATATGGTCGTTCACTTGACAGCTACACGGGCGTTTGCAATACAAAGTTGCGGCGGTATAAGGAACAAAACTTACCGGGAAACACAAATAAAAGATTTTACAGTCGGCCATTTCCATTCCGCAACGGCTTCAATTGGGCCGGATAAATGTGAACGGAGAAAATTCCAAGTATTAGGTTACTGGTACTGAATGTTTTTCGTGTGACCACAATGTATATATGCTTGGCTAAAGACATATTTTTAAGCAGGGAAATATGGATAAGATGTACTTGAATGGCTTTTACAAAGGCTTAAGACTCATTTCGATATTTTGGACATTTAGTTGAATGTTTCGTGGGTCTCATAACCTCTCATATATCAAAAATACTGAGCACTCAGCTAGTATAACCCTCAGAAATCTGCAACTGTTCCGTAAATTGGGAAACAATAATTAGAATACAAACTGTTATGTTGCTTTTGCTATGAACGACAATTACGTTTTCTTATTTGAAAGGGAATATATATATAACTCAAATATCTTTCTTCAACGAAAACGTTTTTAAAAAGATTTATTTTTGAGAAAGACCAAATACAATGATGTTAATTGAATGAGTTCTGAATCGAGACTGACTGCAAAGTTCATTATACAAACCAAAGTAAAGAACAAATGAAATACAATACTGTAACTGATAAGAAAGGCACGTGGAGGCAAAAGTCCTTGTTCAGCATATTCTTCTCTGTAGACTGGTACATAACTCCTCCACCCCTAGAATGAAGCTTCCCCTGGAAGGTGAATTTCTTTCTTCTTATATCTTGAACTGGAATCTTCTCTTCTAGTGCGTTTTGTGGGACTTGGACCTTCTTCTTTCATCTCGGCTAATTCAATGTCGATTTCTAACTTGGATGCTTTCTTGTTTCTCCATCTTCTATATAAGATTATGCAGCAGATGCTTGAAAATACGAGATATAGTAATATGGTCCAAATACTGGGTTTTCCAAAATTTTCTATGGAATTTTCTTCTAAAATTGGTAACATTCGATTAACTTGTAATTCTGGTAAATTTAACGTTTTCAGAGTAATTTGTGTCTCTGGGATATTTTGTTTCATAAAATGGAAATCCATTTTGTCAGCTACGAGGGGCTTTCCATAGGTTTTGTCTTGAAAGATAAGTTCATTGTCTTGGAATGATATTTGGCATTCACTGGCTTTGACTAGGAAAATGCCAAGTAATGACTTTGTATCGATTTGTTCCTTGCATTTAATTTTCAATTTTCCTTCGGTGAGAAATACAGCTAAATACTGGTTAATTTCGGGAATAAATTCGATGTGATTTTCTTCAATCTGAAGCTTCGTGTATCTACATGGTTCTGTATGATCTTCTGTAATTATTGACTTCTCGCATTGGGCTTTGTGATTGGCTAATATACGATAAGGGCATTGATAGATTCTACCTTGGGTACAAATCTCGTGCAGGGGTTTGATCTCATTTCGATCAGATTTTAGCAAATACTTATAATTTGGGATAATAGTGACGAATTCTGATTTGTGCATCAGAGTCGGTATGGGTAACATATAATAAAGATCGAAATGTTCAGGATAATCTATAGGAATAGATAGAAAATAACTTATTTGATTCTCATCGATTTTACAACTGATAGAAATAATAGATTCATAATCTAGCATATTTTCATACTTTGCTTCAAATGGTAATTCATTTTTATAAAATGTGGATATCTTACGGAGTTCTTGAAATAATTCTCTAGTCCTTATTATACTGGGATGCATGGTTTTCAATTTGCAAAAAGTTATCGAATTTTCGATATCTTGTAAAATATTCAATATGGCATTATAAAGGATAATTAATTGATTGATAATGTCCTTCGCTGAAAGAATATCCTGGTTTGTTGTCTGGTTCAATAAAATATGTTTCAATTGTAAAATGTTATTTCTTAATGTCATCTCATTGTGCTGTATATCTTGAATAGTCCCGTTAAACTTTGCGACAAGTTCATTGTTTACTGAATATTGCATTCTCAGCTGATTTTGAATATGATGCTGATTTTCTTGTAAATGAGATAAAATTTTATCAATACGTTCTCCATCGTCGGAGTCTAAATTTCCTGTTATTGTTTTTACTACATAGCCTATGCCATTAAAAAGTCCTCTCTTATTGCGAGTCTTTTGAGAATGAGATTTAATGTATTCGGTTTTCTCTTGAATCAAGCTCCTTATATAAGATACTATCTTACTATAATTTTCTAGCTCGTTATTAATCTTAGAATGGTTTCTATAACTATAGTTAAGATTACTGTATTGAATATTCAAATCTTCATATTCCTTATATAAAGGTGATAGATCATAATAGTGCACAAAAGTATGTTTTGTCTTTTGTAGCCTAGCTGCGCCTAAATTTACTGGCAAAATTCCTAAATTGTTCGTTATGTTTCTTATTTCTGCTCCGCATCCGAAATAGATGAGGTATCTGAAGTATTAGTAAATTTAAATTGATAAGTTTTCTTCCTGGGCCTTTTAATATTGGATAAATGGATATTTTTGGAAGTATTGGCATGTGTGGGATCTATCTCCGCTCTTTTTAATTTCTTATCTATACTAATTAATTTTTCTTGCTTATACTTATTTTTAGTTTTCTGTTGCTTAACATATACCTTGTTAGGAATATCAGGCAAAACTTCACGTTTCTCATTTGCTTTATTTATAACTTTTTCTTTATTCTGTAATATCTTTTCATTTAAATTCCTATATACTAATTTCATTTTTTCCTTATGATTCTGTAAATAATTATTTAATAATTGCTTATCTATGTCTATATTAAAAGGTGATTCTGTTTCATTAACATTTACTTCTATTCTAGATAAAAAGTCCGCATTTGTGTTTGATTTGCCTTTCCTGTAAACAATGTCAAAATCATGTTCTTCTAATCTTAAGCGCCATCTTAGTAATTTTGAACTAGCATCTCTAACTGAAAATAACCATTGGAGGCTTTTGTGATCTGTTACAATAGTAAACTTACGTCCGAAAATATAAGGTCTGAAATATTTTACTGCATATACGATACTTAAAAGTTCTTTTTCTGTCGTGCTATACTTTGTTTCTGAATCACTTAATGTTCGTGAGGCGTACGCTATTGGTAAATCTGAGCCTAAGTTACCTTGGGATAATATTGCGCCGATTGCATAATTACTTGCATCCGTAGTTATCAAGAATGGTTTGGAAAAATCCGGATATTGGAGTATCGGATCGTTTGTCAATAAAGTCTTGCATAATTCGAAACATTTAATATAATCTGCGTCATTGGGATTAATAATTGCATCTTTTTTCAATTTGATTGTCAATGGCTTAGTGATTTTCGCAAAATTTTTTATAAACTTACGGTAATAACCTAAAAGTCCAAGGAAGCCTTTAATTTGCTTCTTAGTTTTTGGTATTTTAAATTCTGTGATTGCCTTTATCTTATCGGGGTTTGGTTTCACACCATCCGCCGTTACAACATGACCTAAATACGATACTTCTTTTCTAAGAAATTCCGATTTGTCTAACTGTATTTTAAAATTTGACTGACGTAACCTTTCAAAAACTTCTCTAAGTCAAGAAATATGTTCCTGTAAACTAGTACTGAATATTATAATGTCATCTAAATATACTAAGCATTTTTCATTTTGAATACCTCTCAGTATGTTATCCATTACTCGCTGGAAAGTCGCTGGCGCGTTTTTTAGTCCAAATGGCATTCTTGTGAACTCGTAGTGTCCATTTTCTGTATTAAATGCAGTTTTTTGAATATCATCTTCTGCCATTTCTATTTGGTGAAAACCTGAAGCTAAGTCTAATGTTGAAAAATATTGGCATCGCCCTAATTTATCTAACAAATCTGTTATGTTTGGAAGAGGATAACGATCTCCCAATGTTTTTTCATTCAATTTTCTATAATCAATGACTATTCTCCATTTTTGCTTTCCCGATGCGTCTAATTTTTTTGAAACAATCCATATAGGTGAGCACCACGCTGAATGGCTCTCTCTAATAATTTTTTGATCAAGCATTGATTGTATTTGTCTTTGTACCTCTTTTCGGTGGATTTCAGGATATCTGTATGATTTAGTGTAAATGGGTATTTCATCGCTTGTACGTATATGATGCTTAATTTTGCTAGTAAAAGTTAAGTAATTACCATCAATGTGAAATATGTCTGAATACTCTCTTACTAACTTGGTGATTGCGTCTTTTTCTTCAGAGTTCATATGCTCTGTCCTAATTTTGGAAATATCAAATTTATATTTTTGAAAGTTCAAAGAATTAATATTCGGTGGATCAGAATTTTCTGAAACTTCGTAATTTTCAAAATTTTCTACATCTATTGGTCGAGATATGTCAAGAGAAATCTGTTCTTCAGATAAATTTAATACTGTGCAAATTGCTTCGTGATTTTTCACTGTAGTAAGACATTCAGGGATTTCTAAACATGATAATTTTCTGTATGGAATAATAGCATTACCATTTTTTAAATTTTTTATGTTAACCTTAATTATCTGTTCTGTTCTAGGTGGAACAGTGATAACATTAGAAGAATTTTTTGTAATCTCGTGATATTGCATGGGTATCCTTGTTGTGGGTGTGACTAAAAGATCATTGCTCAAATCAATGTTGGCATTCAATATCTCTTTCAGGTTATCGAGTCCTAAAAGGCATTGGAAATGTTCGTGAAACTTGAATAAATGAAATTTCATGAGAATATTTGGATTCTTAAAAATCTTTGGACAAGGTATTGTCATACTATATTGTTCGATAGATGAACCATGTGCTGAAGTGATTTGATATGGGTCTTTTTGAATATGTCTTGAAAATAATTTTTTCGCAATTTCAGGGTGTATGAAAGATCTTGTACTTCCAGTGTCAATCAATACCTTGAGATTATACTCCGGAAATACAATGTATGGTAGTTTGCTACATTTGTCGGTTAAACTCATAATTTCAATTGACTTGGGTGGTCCGTTGAGATTTGTGGTTGTATCTGTTCCGAGGCTTCTTGCCCTAAAAAATTGTCAGAATTATTCTGAGAATAAGCGCATTCATAATTGTCATCATTTGGAAATTCTACAACAGGTTGGTCTTGTACACACAAGTTAAACATAGCCTGTTCTGCGTTGACACCAGGTCTGTTAAAATTTCTACCTTGAAAATTTGGTTGCTGATACGTCTGTCTAGTGGATGTACTCATCGGAGTAGGCCTTGGCAGATTATTGATCTGATTAGGTCTAAAAACGTTATTATTGTGAAAATTCGTTCTATTCTGATTAGGATTATTTGGTCGTACATTATTAGGACTAAATTGTCTTTGTAATACTGGACGCTGTACCGCTTGGTATTGATTCCTATAATTACCAAAGTTGTTGTTCATATGGTAGTTCGCCATATGCATATTATTTCGATTAACATTTTTATGTTTATCTATCTTATGATCAAGCTGAAAGTCGTTAGTTAATATATTCAGAGCTTCATTCAAGTCTGTAGGATTTTTCGTCCTCATGAGCGATCCTAGAGGTTCCTTTAAACCTTTTAGAAATACTCTTAATGCTACGCTTTTGCAAAAATTACATATTATCTGAGCTTCTTCACTCACACAATGTGTAGTTAAAAATGATATTTGTAAATTCAATAAACTCTGAACTTTGTTATAAAATTCAAAGGGGGTTTCATTGTTCTGTTTTAAATCACACATTTCTATATTTAGAGTAAATACGTCACGCTTGTCTTGATATGTATTTAAAAGTGCAGTTTTCAAGTCTGTCCAATTTTTTATAATATTGCTACTAATATTTAAAGCTGCATTACCTTTGATTTTCGCTAAAATACTACTCATAAGATATTCGTTCTGGAAGTCATTTTCATCCTCTAATCTATAAAATTTATTCACTAACTTTTCGCAAATATCTATGAATCTTGGTAATAATTCTTGTTGACCATAAAATTCGGGTATCATGTTAAGATACTCTGGGCGTAATGACATGCTTGATTGATTTACTTGACTGTTGTTCATATTGACTGTACTATTTAGTATACTAGGTCTTAATTGCAAATTCCTTAAACTATGTTGGATATGTTCCGTATCCGACTGTGAGTCCGAATCAGTATCACTCAATGTATCATCAAACAGCTTTTGATTGTTTTCACCCCTGTAAGACATTCGTACTTACAGTAGTAATCCAATCCGTCCCATGTGTCCGTATGCCTGGGCCACTGCTGGGTTGCCTGTCCTGGAGCAGATGTTCCTTCTGTCCTCTGGGCTGCTGTCGTCTTGGTTTCTCGATTTGGGTAGGGTTCTATCCCAAATCTGGTTCCGGTGATCACGGTAACGATATCGATATTCCGTCGGATCGTTCGCGACCAATCGCGGTTGGTTTCGTTATAGCCAGTAAACCGTTGAAACGAACCGAAAATGTCCTTTTTTCGTCTGGCTATCCTACTGGATTGACTGCGCCACTCAAATATCTTTCTTCAACGAAAACGTTTTTAAAAAGATTTATTTTTGAGAAAGACCAAATACAATGATGTTAATTGAATGAGTTCTGAATCGAGACTGACTGCAAAGTTCATTATACAAACCAAAGTAAAGAACAAATGAAATACAATACTGTAACTGATAAGAAAGGCACGTGGAGGCAAAAGTCCTTGTTCAGCATATTCTTCTCTGTAGACTGGTACATAACTTATATATATACTGATTTACGTAATACCTTGCCTTCAAAGACCCTTTCCCGCAAGAAAGTCATTTTGGGAAAAATGTGATGAATACTTGAATCACTACGAAGACCTAACGCCTAAATACCCATGAGTACCATGAGGCTATAGGCACATGCACACATTCTGGCACCGCTTTAGAGATCCGCTGGGTGGTGCCTCCACGTTCGACAGTCAGAGGCCGTCTACCACCTGCTTACCATCGCCAGATCCATAGCTAAGACACCAATTTTCTTAGGAAGGGATTCGTTTAGTACACCAGTAACGTCTACCACCACGCCACCGCTGACGCCTAATAAAGCTTAGTGTAAGCTTCGACTAGGAAAGAGGGAATTCTTTGCTCAACGCCTAGGATATTGCAATCAATCCATCGCTTTATAAGAAAACTTAGTAAAAGCCTTTTTTGGCACCTTCTCAAATGATGCCCTGTGTTTCGAAATAGAAATCTGGTCGATACAACTCATCAATAGTCAAAAAACAACAACATAGCTTTTGAATCAGATTCGTCTCGCTAAAATCCCGTCACCATTAAACTTTGCATCGTTATAGTTGAATTGTCTATGGACCGTTTCCCAGTCAGACAGTCACCAATCAGATTTTATTCACTATGCGAGCGCGTCACTATTTTAACGAAAATTCAATCAATCACGCCGCAGTGCTGCTGGCCAGAGAAAAAATGTGTTGTTCTAGAAAAAGAGCGGCAAATGAAAATCTGGGAATACGTTCTGATGAAGCTGGTCCATACAGAAGCATAGGTAAGCATAACGGGAACAACACTGAACATCCTTTTAGTCTTCCATTCGATAGGATCTATCCCACTTAGTCTAGGAGTCTTGTTTGACAGAAGAATTTAAGCTAAACATTGAGAAACATGTGCACTACCCATACAGGGGAATGCATCAGGGCAACGTTATGCTTTTATGTTTAGTGGCACGTGTCAGAATTAAAGTCACGTCACTTAAATCCAATGGCGTGTTCTGTACATTTACTCACAGTCTAGTTTGTTGCAATAGTTGGGATGGATTGTACACATCCACTTTTCAAGGATGATGCTTATCCTCGCAAGCTCGCACATTTCTCAGAAAACAGATATTATAAATACATTGAAAGAGATTTACCAGTCGATTCTCTGTATTTCGCGACGAAGGAATTACTCAATAGGACTGAACGTGAGCATTCATTTAATGTCTAAGTGACAACGTCGGAGAAGAGAAAGAAGTCTAATAGTACAGGGAGCACCTTTGCATATGGTGGGGATCGGCTTTTTCACAATCATATATGAAATGATGTCCGTTAACGAATTTGCATGTTAACAATGACATAAAAGATTGTTCAAACATTTTTTTAAACAAATTCTGAAACATTTGTTTTTCGCTCCGAACAATGTGGTCTTTTGAGTTATTTTATAACAAAACGGCTCCCATGAATTTTTCTCTAAAGTAGATTATTTCCAAGATATGAGCGATTCATTATCTAAAACTTCCATTAATAGAATACCAAAGCATTTTAGTAGATATTCTTATTGTAAACAGCTGCTTCTAATTGTTGATCAAGCGCGTGCTCAATAACGCTCAAGAGATGCTGCAGGGAGCTGCCCCGAATACCCAAAACAAGGTCGCCTTCTATATTATATATCATTAAATTTAACTGTCAATCTCAGATTTTCTTATATCATAATCACTAGTTGGCTTTGGCCGATAACGTGATTGTCTTTTCTGTAATTCAGCCCCGATGGAGCAAATAAAGATTAAATATCCTATGAAAACGAGATTCGTCCAACATTTGAAGGAAATGTCCGTGGACATTACATTACCCTGCTAGCCGGATGCACATATTGAACCTCTAACTTTCCGATAATGTTCTCCGACAAATAAATCGACGTAATTGAATCTCCCGGAAAGATGCTACGCTTTCTTCAATGTTATTGAATCGTCTATCACATCGCGTTTGTTGCTAATGATGACCAGAGGCGTACCTGGAGGACGTAGCGCCCATGGCAGCGAAAAAATTGCGCCCCCCCCCACTCCTCTTTTTTCTATAAAGTTATTAATTTGTTGTATTTAATCTTTATATATTTGTTTTTAATTCTTATGAATTTAAAAAATTTTTAATAGTAATTTAATAAGAAATTCTTCGTAATTTGTTTCAATATTATAATGCTAAAGAATGGAAATAAAATTTGCATTTTCAAGATTATATATTATTCCAGGATGCTGGTTTTCAATAATAACATAACACGTTTAAGGTTAGATTCAAATTATTTATTACAAGATCTCGCATCGTCGCATCGTTACAATAATATTTCTTTAACTAATTTGTTAGAACAATCAAAGCTTTCGTGAAAATTACAGTTGTACTTTTCTTGCTTTTTTTGACGCGAATTCATTAATAAGATCATTGAAATCAGTTTTTTCAGTTTCATCCCTTTCTACACTTAATAACGCTAAATCGCACAATCTTTCTTGACCCATTGTAGTTCTTAAATAAGACAGTATAAGTTTTAACTTGCTGAAGGATCTCTCGCAGCTAGCAATGGAAACTGCTATTGTCAGTAGAATTTGAATTGCGACGCGAAGATTCGGGAACACGCTTTCATCTCCGAGCTGAACAATAAATTCGAGGAGTGTTTCTGGACTTGAAATGATGTTTTTTCGGCTCGTGAGCAACATCCTGCAGTCAAGGATTTCTTCATAAAGTTCATTTCCATCAATATCACTTACGTAGAATTGACCTAGCTCGTTGCATTTTTTTTTGAGATCGTATTCTTTTTCGTCATAAATAAGACCTTTGACATCGAGAAGGAATCCAAATTTTTCATCGATTTCATTCAACCGTACGAATCTTCCGTTCATTTCTTGAAATAGACGATCAACTGTTTCTTTCAAGACTCTTTTCATTTCTTCCATGGCACTCAAACCTACATCAATCGAAATCTCACCAGCCATATTTTTTATTCTTCTTCGGCGTCTTTCAGTTGCAACGTCCCATTTTTGACATAAAATGATCCCTTCCTCGAGTGAACTATCAGTGATGGCCTCTCTTTCATTTTCAAAATAATTTTGAAGAGCTTTCAAATCTTCAGCAGCATCGTGAAAATTCATCGTGGGATCTTGCAGCCTCTTCTGAACGCGGTCAATGCGGATGAGTACTTTATTCCAAAATCCCAGCAAAATCAAGAAATCATACTTCAACATTCGGTTGAATAGTTGTTTCACTTGTTTGATTCTTGTCTTCGGTCATTTCTTCAAGAACTCCCAGAATTTTCTCCAAATAGTTGTTAACTGGCTTTATTGCTTCTACGTTTGCGCTCCATCTGGTTTCAGATTTGGACTTTATGACAACTGGTATAGCTTCCTTAAGTTTTTCCCAACGGCTTGTTGAACGAGAAAAAAATGCATATAGACTTTCGATCGTTCCAAAAAAAGTGACCATTGTTACATTTTGTTTTGCTGCATGTACACCAACTAAGTTGAGTGAGTGATTGTCACAGTTTACAAACAATGCACGTCTATTTATTTCTGTCAGTTTTTCATTCACGCCATTTTTGTGCCCAGCCATTACAGCAGCATTATCGTAGCACTGTGACCGACAATCTTGAAAATCCATTTCATCTTTCTTTAACTGTTCTAAAATACAATTCGCCAGTCCCTTAGCATTCTTCACGGTAATTTCAATAAAGCCAAGAAAGGTTTCCTTCACCTGTACTGTTTTTTTTTCAAAATCAATGTCCACGAACCTCACGACTTCTGACATTTGATCGCGATGGGCAATATCGGGAGTTGAGTCGAACATGAGACCATAATACTTGGCCACATGAATACTTTTAAGTAAACGCCAGCGAACAGCAGATGCCATAAGGTGAAGAAATTCATTCTGAATGCATGGGCTAAGATACGAAGTGGACCCAGGATGACTTTCAGCGTTTCTCAGGTGTTCTTTCATAACTGGGTCGAATATAGATACTAGTTTCAGCAAACCAAGAAAATTTCCGACATTAGAGTTGTCAAGCATATGATGTGGCTCTCTGTGTCCTCGCAGAGCCAAATTTTGCGTAGCTAGAAACTTGATACAATGGAGAATTCTTGTCAAAACTTCACGCCATTTAAGTTTTTCTGCCTCGAACTGTGACAATATCCTTGCATCAACAAAACCTTCACTTCGAGTAAAATTGAGCTCCATTTCTTTCCACCGTGCAAAATTTTCTCGATGATTCTTGGAGTTTTCATGAATGATGATCCTCTCGCGTGCCTTCCACTGGGTGAATCCACCTTCTTTCTCCAACGACGACTGATGTGTTGGTTACAATTGCTCTCCCAGAATTTTCATCAAATTTCAGATGCCCGATGTCATGGTATTGTATCAGGTTTTCTATTTCACTAGGAAGTTTTTCGAAATCATTTGTAAGTAAAATGTTATTTTCTGGTAATTTTTCTTCTTCTGGCGAATTGCATTTTTTTGGCGATAAGTCCATTTCCTCCTTTTCTGATTCGCTAGAGCTATTCCTTGATTTTGAAAAAACTGCATCAGGTGATGGTGATTTCTCGAAACAGGATGATTTGTTCTCATTTGACTTCTTCAAAAAGGCCTTGAGGAACTTGCTTGATTTTTCCGATTCATGTTTCTCTACTTTACGTCTTTTCCGACCATCAGCTCCACTTTCCTTTCTCTTTCCGCTTTTTGCGTTTTTCACGTCCATTCTACAAAAAAAAATAATATTCCACTCTTAGAACATTATCACTTTAACTTGATTGCATTGCACACCCTCTTGAATGTCAGTAAAACAATCAATTTTCTCAGTGGCACGCTTTTTTTATTTTAAGACGTCGTTATTCACAAATGATTAAGTGATTTTTGATTTTGAATTAGAAATATTTTCTTTTAAATCATATTAGAGAAAAATTATTAAACAAACATAACTGAGTAATCAATAGTTCTTCGTTCACCCAGTCATTTTAAACATAATTGATACTAATTATTAGTTGGGAAAAGCATTTCCAAGCGTAGTTTAATTTTTTATATGATTTTAGCAGAATTGAAACACGTGAAAAGTTGCTCAACTTTTTTCTTAATGCTAAATTTCGATTTTGTCGTAATGTCACTACTAGAAAATTTGTTGGTGAAAAAGTAAAAATCATAAGACAATAAAATTATAAAATATTTGTTTACATAATTATAAAATTATATTGACAAATTTGTCGGTAAAAAGATCAACGAACGTTTGCTAGGGCAGCATATAATGTAAAAAAGTAATTCAGTCATATTTATTAAAATTTAAATGACGATCTGATATGTACATATAACAAAATGCAATTTCGATAATGAATTTCCAAAATTAGTGATTATAGACATCATATAACAAATAAAAATATATTCTGCGATAAAAATGAATACTTACCGAAAGGGTCGCTCCTTACACAATTTGTATCTTTATGTGACAATCAAACGATTCAACAATATTTCACTGTGTTGAGAAAAATAAGATGAAAAACACTCGGCGAAGGTTATGTTTACACCAGAAGCACAGCCTAACTAACAACCAGCCCGCAGACTCCTTTGGCGGGAAGCCGTAGCGCCGATCTCCGCGCAGCCGGCCATTGCTCGTGAGTTCGGCAGGTTGCCAGCTGGTACGCGATTGTGATTTCAGTTTATTCTTCAAGCGTCGCCACTGTTGCCAGCTAGTGCTTGTTTACTTGGGTTGCCAGTGTTTGTGGGGAACAATTTTGTTATTATAAACGATTTATGTGCCTTGTGTTTGTGTGTTAATTTACATTATTTTTTAATTATACTGTTTAAAAAAAAGTTGAGGTGTCACTTTGCGCCCCCAATAGAGTGGCGCCCATGGCACGTGCCCTGCTTGCCATACCCTAGTTACGCCTCTGATGATGACATCGCGTCGCATTTGGAGGTGATGGTCCAATCACATGTTGAAACACACCAGCGACTCAGAGATGCGCATCGTAAAGGTACACGTTTTAAATTGAACAGTATCAAATAAACTAACTTAAGGTTATAAGATGACACATTTTTTATACTTCTGTCAATTATCATTCTCATTCTGATGATGCCATTGCTATTTTGGGTGCAATGCAATGGCGTGCGGTTATTGGATTATGCCTTTGAGATGTATACAACACGAAAAACCTTGTCACTCATTTCGGTCGGTCTGTCGGTCTGTCTGTGCGCTAATCCTTGGCCCGGTGCTTGGATTTTAATAAAATTTTCAAGTAAGGTTACTGCTATACCCAGGTCAAAAACATTGTAAGAACATGAAAGTAGATTAAACTTTTTGGAAAAGGACTCCTGATCCTTTTCAGAAAAAGTTTTGAAAGGATAGAGAATTAGAGGGTCGTAGTATGCCTCAAGTTATTGGCTTTAGTATATTGATACCCTTCCAGCCTCAGTAATTCAACGTACCCACTAGACATATTGCACACATCATAGATTTCCCCGTGTGTTTGCTCTTGAAACCAAGGAGAAATATAATATTCAAAACAAGCGTGGCGTATAGGTCTCACGTCTGACTGCTAGCTGACTGGTGAGGTATGACAACGCTGCCAGATAATCGGTAGTGTCGGTAGGCAGGGTAGAAGTATGTGGATTGCAGCTTTGTCAAATAGGGGATTATGGCCTAATTGTATGAGTTTGATTAACTTGGCTGTCAACGCGAACTGAGATACTTCACAGTACTTTACTGGAATCTGGTAATAGATGGCACGTTGTGTTGTCGTATTGCGATTGCCATATTCACCAATAAAGATCTTTGTATCCAAAGCACTGCAATACACCATTGACGTGTTCTATGTCACCCCATGATAATTTTACTGAATCAAGTATCTGTATATCTATATCTGTCTACCTGAAACCAACCTTTACAAAAATCCTTAAAAGCCGGCTGATCTGCTGGTGAGAGCACAAAAGCTGCAAACGGTAAACAAGCATGTAGTATCTGCACATAATATAATCCAGAAGCCAAACGAGTCATTCTTTAAGCCGAGCCGATCCACGGTGCGAAGTTTTATTTTTGCCACCAGCGCACTTCCGTTTCCGTGTAAACAACATGGCGCCTTCAAGCAACACGTCTCTCGACTTTTCCCTTGAGGCGTCTTTCTCCAATCTACAATGGCAGCTGGGTATGTGCGAAGCGTGTTGCTTACTCCAGACGAACACGTGGAAGACACTTGGACCTATATAGGATGGGCCATTCAGAGTTCAGTAATTGAATAAATTATAAAAGATGGCGTCAATTAGGGTAACTCTGCATTTACCACGCAACGCTGTCATAAGTTCATAAGCGATTATGTTGAGCACGAGTTAAAGAAAAAAGTTAGCTAACAAACATGAATAAAAAAAGAATTATTAGATGTCAGTCAAACAAGCCTATACAATTAACCCATAGTTCCCATCCATCTGACAGCGTTGTAATTTAGAGGTTTCTCTCCTCCCTATCGACAGAACCATTCATCTATATATATATATATATAATTACATTATTTTCAGGTTATATGTTGTAAAAATTCATGGAATTATAAATAATCATACGACCCATCCATAAGGAACTTGTGCTCCTTTCTATAGGATTTTCATATCTATTCGAGTTCGTTTGTAAATATTTTGAGTACATATATTATTATTAGACTCGCCGCTCATCAGTCACGGCATCCACCCATTTGTCAGACCGCGACACATGTATATTCATAGACACGTGTATTGACATTTCTCTACCATTCCAAGCTTTAAGGAAAAATATACGTGGAAATTTATGATGTGTAAAATATGTCTAACGCGTGCGTACAGCCCCAAACCTTAGATTTTAGCCCCTACAAAAATCCTCGGATAATGATCAGGAGCATCTAAAACGTCAAAAAAGAAACGTTTGTGGGATTGTTTCCTAGCCTTACGGCTCTTGAGAGGCAATCTCTAAAAAATCTAAGCAATACTTTCCAAGTTACTGACGTCCATAGCATTAGCGGACAGACAAGCAGATAAAGCGACGGGAATATCTGAAAAGGTCCAAAAAATATAATATCTCAGATTGTATTTTTTCGAGATATCGGTACTGCCTCAGTAAAAGTAACGTTATACTTAGTATTTCTAATATGGTTCAGTTTTGTCTCATATACGAGAAAACGCTTAGTTGTTAAATATCTTTCTTAACAACAATTTTGAATTTGTCATCGTCAATTATATTTGGGCGAACGTCTGTTTTAAAATATTGACAGCAAGAAATTTCAAAGATCAACGCTGTTGTGGAATATCCATTCCATCTTTCTATCAGCAATATTCCTATTTTTCCTCGAGTATCAATGTTCAAAATAAGCTGAAACTGCCACTTCAAACTGCAGATCTTTGTCTAAAAGTCACAGGGTTTACTTCCCATCAAATTTTATTGAAACTACTATTGGGATCATTAGAGTTTAAAACCCCGCTGTGGTCAGCAGAGTCAGTAGCGTACTACCAAGTTCTCATTGAGGTAAATTTTAGGCACGAAAATAGAGTCATTTTCCTAAAACCGATCGCAAAAGTAGACTTTGTTGCTGGCAGCAAGTGTCTTATATCCGGCAGATGAAATCCACCGATTGAAATGGATGTCAATGAACAAGCTGCATAATGATGAAGATTTCAAAATAAATTGTAACGTTGCTTAATCAGAATTTCAATATGATATTTTGTCTCTTGAATTTTAAAACAAATGAATAGAGGTTTTAGTTGTTATTCCGAGAGTACATGATGTCATACATTAGTATTTTAAAACTATGATCATTAAAAAAACAGTATTTTCTAAGCTTTGGTGAGGATGCAGCTCCCGTCTCCAAAATATGGTTTTCGAGATTAAAGATCGAGTGTGGAGTTCTTACCATGCATCACACAGTATTTACTTATCACACCCTGTCAAAGCAGATGTTTACCAGCGATCGGTTTCAGTTCCAACATTTGTCAACAGCAATATTATCTCAAGATTTCCTAGTTCGACTGGACTATGGAATTTTGTCGCTCGGAATCTACACCGGAAAGCTCGACTCTGATTGGTTGATTCAAACGACTTGACTAATAGATTCAGCGTAAGAGAGTGAATGGGCGTCCAGATCCCAGTTTTCTCTGCATCACGAAAAAATCACAGGTGCTGGGCCTGAATCCCCTAGGGGCCAATGCATAGCTGGATGTTAAACGAGGTAACTATCTTTCCTTTTCTATACTTGAGAGGTGTGGAGCCTGAGGCAGTCCTATTAGGTTCTCGTTTTCAGTCATGTCAAGCTAGAAATCGAGTTCCTGATAAAGTTAAGCAACCCTACTTGAGGTGAGGTGGCGTCGTAAGACGTTTCTGGGATGCCTGGCTATACTGCAGACTCCCAAGTTAAGTTTCTTGAATGATTATTTATGATTGGTACATTTAATTGAGGGATCCAATGCATAACCCAGTCAAGTCACATTAAAACAACATGTTTGAGGTAAATTTTTTAATTACTGAAAATTTTCGTACGTGTTGTAAATTGCAGATAACTCTGCTGCATTATTTTATAAATATATCAGCCTGGTTTATGCAAAGTTTTCGACTTTTTAAGGAATAAAATTAAAATAAAACAAACTCTGACGTTGCAAATTTTAATTTTATTAAGTTACTGAATGAAATAGACAAATACATGGATTAATTCAACTTTTGACACGAACTTGACACTATTTTCATTTATTCATCTTCACTGAATTCTGATGCGGAAGTTTCTTTATCGACTGGCGAAAAGGTCTAATTGCATTTTCTGATTTCTTCATAGAACCAACGATCACATTGTGTCACATAGCTTTCAGCCAGAGTCATAACGTGTTCAAATTTATTTTTCTTCTTTGTAGTGTTTGGTAGAGTCACACATTCCCCTCATCTCACATTGCAAAAATATTGGACTGATACAAAGAGACTGTTCCACTACATTTAAATCATATTTCATTATCTAGTTTTCAACAGCTCATGATTCGACATTTTGAAACCATAAAATTATTTTTCTTCCTTGCAGGATTCTTTACAAACAACTATTGCAAATAGGCTTTGAAATTTAAGACTATATCCTGCGCTACATGGATGAATGTTACGTTTTTGTGTGAATTTTCAAAAATCTTCGAGTAGTCTTGCTTTAAATAGATTTTGTCGTGCTTCCTTTTTGTATTTCTATGGCTCCAAAGCTCCTATCGCATGAAACGAAACTATGTCCGGGTTCGGGGTATCTGTGTTGTATTAGACTGACAGTACTTTGTAAAAACCAGCCAAGTCCAGGACTTGACCGATTTATGCAAAGTGTAAAACCTTAGGTAACCAATCATATATTGTAGTTTCCACAACTTAAATATTACAGAGGTGGTTTATGTCCTGGAACGTTCAGAACTTAAAACTGTGTAAGAACATAAACCCCACTCATTTAGCCCAAAAATGGACTTGGTCGGTTTATGCATTAGAACCCTCAATTGAGTGATATTTCATGATTTGATAATTGTCAACGTTATGAATTCGAAGATATTTTTCATTCTGAAGGCGATACGAACTCTGGGTTCCCGTTATTAACGGGGCTCCTACAATCACGAGCACCATCTGCTGAGGTAACGGGGGGGTGAAAAGGAAACGATTGTGAGCTGGTCTTAGACGGTGGTCGGCGCTACTTTAAAAAAGGAAAGGATGACGGCGGGTGCCTACCGAGGTAAATTTTTATAATAACAGAGTCGGATTTCTACTAGCGATCTAGCTTGTAAATCGTTTCCCATTTTGGTACTCAGCTAGTGATCATTTAGTATTGTTCTACCCTTGTTACTGTTCATCGATATTGTGTTGTTGAATTGCTGTGTTGTACTCTTGTTGGTCTGATTGTTCTTGAGTAAATTTTTTATCAAGGTTGATAATGGACAATAAAAGGTCATATGCGACAAGTTTAATTTATGGTGAGGACAACACTAGTGTGGAACACTTCAACTCTATAATCGCAAAATACATTGGGGTAAGCGAATAAATTATTGCAAGAAAAGATCATACCATGGACCATGTGCTGCAGCTGTAGTGAACCACAATACCGAGCGGCCTGTATGTGGTCCAAATACATTTGCGTTCTAAGCTTAGTCCAACCTCGCTTATTACTAAGATGGAACCAAGACTCAAACGTAAGAATCTTGGAAAGAAGCTCAAACCAAAAAAAGTTGATATAAAAATAACTAACAATTCGGATAGCAATTCCAAAGAAAATATGTACATAATAGTTTTATGGCGAATTCTGTCAAAAACCTGACATAAACGACATTGATTTGGAAGTTGCTAAGCAAGAAAACTTAGAAAAAGTGACGACGAGATATTGCATATCGAACAAGTCACCAAATCACAGGACTGTGCTTTGAGGCGTCTTCATCGGAGGATAAGGTTGACAGCGTCTCGATTTGGTGAAGTTTGTAGAAGAAGGCAGACAACAAGCTGTAAAGTTCTAGTAAACTTGATCATATACCCAAGAGGGTTTTCTAGTAAGGCAATAAAAAAAAGGCAATATAAAAATCATTGGACACGGCAGTTCAATCTTGTGGTTTGCTTATGGATCGCACACATCCATTTCTGGCAGCATCACCTCCATCTACCTATTACAGAAGACAAGACATGTACTTAATCCAGGTATAACTGTTTATTGCTTTGCAAAAACTAGCTAACTGTTTCCTCTTATTTTGACGGCATAAGATATTTTTATGACCCTCGTTCAATTGTTACCATCAACCACACGACCCTTGTAAACATAATTGTGTTGATTGACATGAATAAACAAATTAGAATATGAGTTCTTGAATTTATTTTAGGAAAGATATAAAATTATTTGAATACATTTTTTTTTTGTCGGAACGCACCGTCGCGTCGCGTCGTTTGAACTGGCAGCACGAAACAGTAGATGAATTTCACCCAAAAACCGATTTGCACTTCATAGCTTACTTTTTATTATTTCCAAATGAAACTCTTGCAGCGTGCTGAAAACAAAGTCCACAGGGTGCCAGCGGTCCACTTTATCGATTTTATTCACTAGGATCTTTTTAAAATATCAAGAAGTTGAGCACAAATAGTGAGCATTTCAACCCACCATAATTCTTGCGCAAAGACAAAATTTTGTAAAAAGCTCTGATAACACCTTAGGCTTATATCCAGAAAAACATCACAAACTGCAGAACACAAAAGGTAACGGCGAAATGGGTACATTTCACGGGTTATGAAATTCAAATGAAAATGCAGGTATAAAATCTACCAAACGATGGTTCTCAAAAACATATTTCCTTGACATATCGATAATTTTAAAGTTCCACCCTAAATTCCCCTATACTTGACTGGAGTGATATCCGAATTTATTCGTCGGATTTTCGATACTTAAATTTCCTGTAATCACTGGGATCAGAAGCTACTTAGTAATAGAACGTGTTTCACTGATTTCAACCCCCCCTTTTTAAGCAGTACACTTTTTTATGTCAATGATTAGGAATCCCTGAAACGTTAAAAACGGAGTTTCAGCAATTGTTACTATTTCTTTTTTGCCTATAGCACCCTTGCCACTGGACTAAAACTACAAAGCTTTGGCATACTAGTAATTTCATAAAAATCCGAGAGGTAATTTCCAAGTTGATGATGAGTGATACAGTTTTTCGTGATGTAGATGTCATATGATTTAAAAAAAACATAACATCTCATTTTAGAACTTTTTCGCGTTTAGAATACTTCCTCGCCAATAACTTGGGAAGTAGAACGGCTTTAAAATCGAGGAGTATCAGGGATCGCGATTATGAGTACCTATTTGCAGAACGACTTATCTATGCGATATTCTATGAAATAGGGCCACCAAATTATCTGAATACGTCCTTTCTTAGTCCGTACATTGCGGCGCAACGCTTGGTTTGGCAGCACGAAACAGTAGACAAAATTCGTCCAAAATACGATTTGTAGAGGTTTGCGCGCTTCAAAATTGACGCTTTATTTTTTGATATTTTTGGATGAAATTTTCACAGAGTGCTGAAAACAAAACCCCACAGGGTGCTATAGAGCCACTTTTTCATTTTTTTCACTACGTTCTTTTTAAAAAAATCACGAAGTTGAGCAGAAAAAGTGCGAACTTCAACCCATCGTAAAACTTGTGCAAAAACAAAATTTCAAAAAGTGCCCCTATAGCGCCCTGGGCAATTATCTTCTCATACTCATACGTACTGTATGAATTCATTCAAAAATATTGAAAAATGGAGTGTCAGTTTTGAAGCAGCTGAACCCTTGTAAATGGCTTGAAACTCACTGCGTCGGAGCCGCCTTAACAAACCCTTGGATGCACGAGTGGAGGGTTGCCGCCAGCCATTCTCCGCTCATCACAACGTCCATCATAATTTTGTCATGAGATCCTAAAATCGAATTTGTTTCCTCGACACTCACCATACCCGACAAAAATAAAAAAGTTAGTATTGTTGTAACCATATCCATCTGCAGTAACTCTGCGGCCTCGGCCTTATTACATGCTCCGTTATTCGGTATGTTCATGCAGTAACCCTTAATCCAGAAAAATACATTGTAATTCCACCCTGCACGTATGCATCCAAACATAAAAATAATATCATGTGCCTCCTCGTAATCGTAACGCTCGTAATGGGGGATAACATACTGCTACAATTTTTATACATGCTAGAGCGGTGCGTACATAGCTCTGGGAAAGCAGTGATAAATGACTGGAAATGGCCTGGAAGCATCAGCCTCAGTTATGATTCGTGGATCCATCATGTGACATATTGGGTTATTATACTTGATATCCGTAACCAAACAGGATAAAATTTAATAACAATATTACGCCTCCCTAGCGATCTATTTGTTCCCATATCAAGCGTGCGTTTATAAGTTGTGCATGAGTGCTCGATGACTATAATCTAGTCGAATTTTTGGAAATAATATGGTGAATCCAAAATTGTACATTATTGTAGCTTCTGTGGTCTAACAGCCAAGCAAGTTACCGGAGAAAGAAAACAAGCGTAATACCCTTCCACCCGCGATAAACAGAGCAAGTGGTCGCATGCTATCACCCTCTCGAGTCTATCACCAGTGATGCCAGGTCTAGCCATATGTCTCAAATGCTAGGGACAATTGGAGCAAATAATTCCATCTGTGTATTGGAGAAATTCAAAGGACTTCTTAATTTATCAAATGACATGTTTTTGATTGTGATAACATGGATATTTTGTAACAGGTAGAACACGTTAATCAGTGACTGAATATACCCAATTGAAATAGGCGCTAGAGATATGAAAAGGGATTGTAGAATCGAGCGTCATCTAAGAGACAGTAGTTCGAAACACTGTAACTCTTTTCAAAATTGATTTCTACATCAACTTTTGTGTTCTGCAACTGTTTTACAGATGGCGCTCGTATCTTAAGATTTCTTGTTTGACGCCAAATTATAGCATATGGTGGGCTATCTCCAGATAGAATACGTTAATCGATGGTTGCTTTAAAAATATGAGTACGTATTTCTAAAAAACAATCCTCACTATCAGCCTTAATGGACATTCGCTTGATTTTAACTGTCAAATGAGCCAACACATAACATACCTCTATCTTCCTCGTCATGTCCTTGTTACGACCTTCTAGGTATTTGTCGTACATTCCGTAACCTTCTCTAACAAACCCTAACTTTCGTACAATCACCACGCGACACATACTTCAAGACAAACCACAAAATCTAATTTAAATATAAAAAACCGTTCCTGCTGTTCGCTGTTACACGTCAGCTCCAGCTGCAAAAAACATAATACATTTTCGCGAAGCTTAATGACGTCCCTCGGCAGCACAGCACCCTAAGACGTTACAATTTTTTACAGCTCCGATTTTTAGCGAGTCTCATGGTTTTACGCAAAGCCGGTCTGAAATTGAGGTCCCCATTTTCTGGAAATAAGTCACTCACAATACGGGATTACTTGACGTATTGATACTCTGACAAGGTCATTACAAGGATTATATCGAAAAAAATTTAATATCCGTGGAAAAAGGACAGTGAAGAGTTCCCCAAATTTGAAAGAACGATGTGAGAAGAATCGGCCATATTATCTGTTATATCGTCAGATTCAGGTAATAGATGTCACTTATGCTGTCATGTTTTGATAGACTTCCAGAGGGTCTGTTATAAAAGTGCTATAATTTCATAACTGTACGCTGCGCTGCTCAAATAAGATGTCTAAATGCCACCTCAAAATAACGAGGCTCTATGTAATCCTATCTTCGGTAGTTTGTCGCGATGATATTTTCTGCCCAAACAAAGCTGGACATTGCAAAGCTCTTTAATTAAAGCTATATTTCACAGTCTTGGACAAGCGGTTTTTTAGCCATCTGCTTGTCTCTGGCTTCCTAAAATGAAAGTTTTTTAGCGGAAAACTTGCAACCTGACAGATAGTTGAAAAAATTACAAATATACTACAGTTAAATGAAAAAAAGGAAAAGAACAAAAATTACTTTCTCTCTGACGGTCAGTATTACCCTCATTTATTTCTAATCCCGGCAGGGCTATTACGCTAAAAACCTGAAAAACGTCAAAAACACAGCAAAATATCAACTTGCTGCCTAGATAGTTCCTAGTGCGAGCGTCCATCTATGGAGGAATGACTCAACGACACGACATGCTCAACGTTCCAAGCTGCAGTCCAGTTCCCCATCATGCTTTGTTGGTTACAGAATCCCGAGATAGTCTGTAGAGTATACTCTGAGAAGATGTGTGGTTGAGTAGCAGAGTAGCAGGATCACATCTGGATGAGTGAGCATTGGTCTGCATGTGAAAAAATCAGTGATGTTTGTTATGTGAGAAAATTATGCTCGGACACTCAAGCAGCCCTAAAGGATTTAGCATTCTCGAGGGCAAGTTGACCTTTAGATAAGGAATATATGAGGGTATAGAAACCCCGGTGAACTGTAGCAAGAAAGTTGAATGAAGGGGCCTCCAGAAACGTCGGATGCGCTAACTACTGGATAGAGTTACTGTGGACTGGACAGCCAATTTATCCCTTCTAGGGGTGAAAACATATACTATCTGACATGTGCTGATAGGAGAACCAGGCAATGCTTCTCTTTCTGGGCATTTTCCTGCATATAACAGTCTAGGGACTAAGATATTTGGAGCCACGGAGCTTGATAGTGGAGTTGCGCAGTCAGCAGTCGGACATGCTAACCTTCATTTGTAAATCAGAAGGGTTCGATAGATTAATGGATAAGTATGTGGAGTTGAGTGTTGGAAACACTAGGAGTCAGCAAAAAGGGTTACTTGGAAGGCCTAGCATCCTCACCACTGTACTATAATATGATATCTCCGCTAAATACTCGCGACACCAATCATTTTTTGTGACAACATATCTCATTTGTCCTCCATTTCGTCCAGCCGCTAACAATCACACCCTACACAAGATATAATGAAATTCGAGCCCCGCGCAAGGAATTTAGTGGAGTTAATGGGAAGATGCAAAGAAATGGATAGTTCCAACCAGGAATTCTTTGCTTTAATTACGGAGCGCGCTACAGGGATGGAAGCAGTGGTTATAAAACTAAATCACCCCTGGAAGGCGAGTAGAAGGAGTACCGGGGTGTTTTTAGAGCGACCTAATGGAGTGAATTTACTAAGGGCTCGCAGGCATTCCTCCTAGAGTATTTTATGAGGTACAAGAAATACTGCCTTAAATGGATGAGTAGAGAAGCGCCACTTTTCTTTAATTAGGAACTTTGGAATGCGAAGCAGAGGTGACCTTGAACGTAAATGGACTTGAGATGGAAAGCCTTCGAGCTCCTGAAATTGAGGGTCTGATATGTGAATTAAATTAAAGGCATACTTTTTGAATGGACTAGCCTAGATGGCAGTTATTTTTTCATTTTTTGTTTCCCACTCATACCGTATACAAATCCAAGACGGAGAACAATATTTTATTCAGCGGTTAATAAAAAGCTAAAAATACAAAATATTTCTTACCTTACCCCATCGGCATTAAAACGTAACAAGCTTTTTTTTATTTGAAGACTTTAGACGAAGGAGCATCATTATAGTTTAAAGATTGAGAAGTGTATAGCGCCATATTCTCAGTCGTAAAAAATACCTTGGAACCCCTATAAGCTTTTTATAACTTTTTTTTTACCTAAATAAAAAACTTCAAGGGTGGGTTAATTTATAGTGGAACACCTTGTACATAAGAGTCGAGTCCATGGAAAAAAACTTTATTCAAAATGCAAATTTACTACATTAGCATGTACAGGTAAGATTTGTGATTGCAATAATGTAAACAAATGTGAGAGTTAAGCTTCGCAAAACTGGACTCTAGTGTACCGGAAACATGGGGAGGGCGGGTTGCATGGACAATGCAAGTCCAGATAAAAAGCGAATGCAAACAAAGATGCGGCTTTAGTTGAAATTAATCGTTATCATTTATTTAAATCCAGTGGGCGATGTCCATCCACGTTTGTTTTTAAGGTTGGGCTCTGACATCCATTAACGTATTCTACCTGGAGGTAGCAAACCATATACTGTATGTCCAAGAAGGGATTTGGAAGAGACATGCACCGTCTATGAGACAGTGGCATGACACAAAGATGAATTTAGGAATCTACTGACTATTGCCTCATAGATAGAGCTAACATCTTCAATCCTTTTTGGCCTATCAAATGCATATTTTAATTTAGTATCTTTAGGCATTGACTCACGTATTCCACTTGAAGGCACCCATTTAAAAGTAGGCATTAATGAGCGCTTAAAATGGATTGAATACTCTAGCGCCATCTATGAAACAGTTGCAGACCTAAACAGCCTCTTTTCAAAGTACATTTCAAAATTCACTTTTGTGTACAAGTACTGTCTCATAGGTGGCGCTAGTATTTTCTAGATCTCTTCAAAGACGATGGAACACAGTATATGATTTGTTATTTCAGGATATGCTTATCAATTAATCTACTGATCAAAATTCCTGTTGATTGGTTTAATTAACGAACATTTACTTGAAGGATCAGATTTCCTAAAACAAATTTAGAATGATAAAAGCCTTTCTATCCTGGAACTCATATTGTATCTTATTTGTTAGTCAGAATTTGCTGTATTTTACTTCTGTGTCAATCAAGGATCCCAGGTTTTTGCGCTTACTCATTATAGGAGGCCGGTTAGCATTGATTTTAAGGTTAATTGCCGTTTAGACGTTGTTTTGTTTTTTGAGCCGAAACCTATAACTGCAGACTTAGATGGATTAATTTTTCGTTAATTAATGCCTCTGCCATTTTAAAGTCTTGGTGTTGAAAACTAAAATTAATATGACTACCATCGGAATAGTGATGGATTGTGCAATTATGGACACATTTTATACTGAAGCTGCATAATTAAAACATTAGGAAGTCAGAAAAAAATTAGATACCCTTAGTGCCGTCTGTGAGCCAGTAGTAGAACCAAATACTCTACTCTTTTTAAAGCAGGTTTCTGAATTCATTTTTTTTGTTCTGCTACTGTTTCATAGATGGCACTAGTTTCTTTCAGATCCCCTTATAGACGTCAAGAATAATACCTCAATAGATGGTAGTTCGTGATGATTGTTCACATTTTATAGCACCATATACTACTAACACAATGTGCAGCTGGAGTCCATTTTTAATTTAAAAAATGAGTAACAGTCTCTCGCGTTGCGGCCAATAACTTGCAACTTCCAGCTGTACTCCCGAGAGTGTGAAACTTCTCGCCATAGAAGATGCGGATTACCAACGCTCCAATAGTCACTTATTACCTTGTTTTTTCATCCCATATTCGACAACGAGGGAAGAGCGAATCAGTAGAGAAAACGCATCGGCGTTGCCTAAGCTACTTTAAATAGGTTGTTGCTGGTAAGAGTTTAATATTGACATTATATTGCCGTGGAATCGCTCTTTTATTCTACTGTGCTCAAGACTGGTCCCGTATATCGGTGTCCTTAGAACAGTCCAGAGAAACATTAATTTTATGTTTGGTCATGTTTTAGGATATCCAGTTAAAACCATCTTACATAAAATTCAGAGGAACCGCACTGGATATAGTGTTTGTAGCTTCGGAAATTATCGCGCGAAAAACTTCATAGCGAAAGTAATATTATCGGTTACGAGCGGATCTCGTTTCGCGATGAAAATGGGAAGGTCGGGGTGCGGAATTATGCTTTGAACTCATACATGGAGGGTGAAAACAGGATGGGGTTTAAGCTTGCCTCAGGTCCTGCCGACGCAGAGGCATTATTGAAAAAATTTAATTATGTATTATGAAAAATGTCCGAAACGAGCCAGTGAAGCTTTATTAATGGCAAAACGGTCTTATTGGAATTCTTCGGAAGTTGCTGGGCTTTGTTCTTTGTTTTATGTGAAAGCATAGACTGGATAGATAAATAAATATTTTAGATGATCGATACGTGCGGCAATAACTATAATCACAGAGATTTCAATATATTACTGACTGATTTACTCCCAATATCTTTAAAATGACATTGGATACTGTTTTTTTAACTCTTTAAGTATTTCATTGGAAGTAAGAATTTATAGAGTGTGTTCCTTGATGATATGCGAATATTCAAGAGTGTGAATCTACATAAAAAATTGTGCAGCAAACTAGGTGAACATTGCATACTCATCACTGTGTGTTAGGGTTGACATCCTGTCTTTTTTTAAATAAATGAGAATTTTAATAACGTTGTATAGTAGACGACAACGATATTGTATTCGTTTACATTTTTTGCCAATAGTCATAAAACGGCTATAAAACCGAGAACCAGAGGCATGAGGACAGAGACGGATGTGCAAATTTTCAAACATTTTCTCGTGCAAGTCTGGATGAGATGAGTGATGACTGAATCAAGTTGTTGAAGTAACGTTGATTGCTATTGTAATTAATTATCTAGACATTACTTTTCACGCACTTTAAGATCATTCACCTAAACACATATTTTATTTCGCTTTCACACTTTACTTCTTTATTTAAAAGATGTGCTACAAAACTTAATCCTTTTCTTCCGAAGAATATGTTCCCGAGTACCGCTCTGCTGCATCACGCTGGATTCACTTGCGTGCGATATTGAGGTTAGAAACGAGCAGTACGTCGTATGCGACGTCCTGTAAAATGTAAAAAGAAAATGCCTATTGTAGGTTTTACGTTATGTTCTAATATGAGAACAACCTTAACAGGTAATGTAATACAGAACATGAGAAAAAAGTGATTTTCCAACCTCAATAGCTAAAACATTTTTACATATACTAACTAACTAACATACTTCTAAGTATTTTTTTAATTGGTTCAAGAAAAAAACGTTGAACCAAAAAAGCTTCATTCAAAATATACTAAGTGACATATAAATCCGAACACCCAGTTTAAATGGTTTTATTTTAATAAAAGTTGGTGAATGTATTTATCTTATTGTAAATAACAAGTTAAAAATTGTTCAACCTTATCAGTTGGACATTCTGGTTTTTATACTGCTTTTTTTTAATTCACTAACGCTCTAAAAATGAATATTTCAGCCGCAGTAAAGAATCAACGTTGGCGGATTTTGGTTTTTGACATCCTTTACGATCGGTTACGATGCCTAGGGTACGGAGACCTGTACGATTTCGTCAACTTAGTGAGTTTGATAGGGGCCGTATAGTGGGACTTCGGGAAGCTGGATTTTCTTTTCGGACAATTGCAGTTAGAGTGCAAAGAAGTGTAGACACTGTGGTTAGGTGTTGTCAGGCATGGCGTCGAGAAGGCCGTACGCAAAGAGCAAGGGGCACTGGACGCCGCCGTAGAACAACAGACCGTGAAGATCGCCGCCTAAGATTATTGGCCTTAAGGGACCGTTTCTCCACTACCAGGTCCATTGCAAATGAATGGTTTGCAGAACACGGAAGACCTATTGGCATGCGAAGTGTTTACCGACGAACGAGCAGTTTTGGCTTGTTTTCATACCGGCCACACTGGGTCCTCCCTTTAACTCGAGAACACCGACGTAATCGCCTTGAGTGGTACAGACAGCGGTCACTCTGGGATCAGGAATGGAACAGTATTGTCTTTAGTGACGAGTCTCGATTTTATTTAGGCATGCACGATGGTCGTGCCAGGGTTAGAAGGCGACGTGGTGAAAGGAGGAATTCACAGTTTTTTGTTGAAAGACATATTCATCACACTGTTGGAGTTATGGTTTGGGGTGCTATAGCTTATAGTTCCAGGTCACCTTTAATCTTCATCAGAGGTAACATGAACGCGCAGCGTTATATCCACGAAGTTCTAGAACCCCATCTTTTACCCTATCTTGACACCCTGGCAGATCCAACTTTCCAACAAGATAATGCCCGACCACATGTTGCAAGAGTCACAATAGACTTCTTTCAACATAATGATGTCACATTGTTACCATGGCCACCAAGATCTCCCGACTTATCCCCAATTGAGCACGTGTGGGATATGATGGGTAGGAGATTGCTCAATTTGCACCGTCCTCCTCAGACTCTAGAAGCACTTCGAGAGGAGTTGGTGGTTGCCTGGAATGAGATACCACAGGAGGACATTGACCACCTGTTCACCTGATCAGAAGCATGCCTAGGCGCGTTGGAGAATGCGTAGCACATCAGGGTGCATCCACACATTATTAAAGGTCAAAGGGCTTTAAAGCAGTGCAATCATTTTGAAATTTTTATCATTTACTCATTATGCTTTATTAAGTGCTTATAAAATTTTATTAAAATAAAATCATTTAAACTGGGTGTTCGGATTTATATGTCACTTAGTATAATATAGAACAAACAAAACAGAATTAATTTTAACTGCTTAAAGGTGATTACTTAACGTTTATTTCTTTTGTCGTAGATTGCTGTATAGTAAATTGTTGTAGTAGCTAGTAGCTTCGCTGACGATCAGTGGACGTTTATCTTGTTTTCATACAACGGCTGTGATATTCATCTTTTTTTTCCCTAGAGGGCAAGTTTTCAATTGGGTATAACTAAGTAATGTCATTGTTTTTGCATGTTTCCGATACCTCATGGGATTTTACTGCGTTAAGAGTACATGTTGGCGTTTCTAACTACAAAACATCAAATTTGTGACAGTCATCTTTTTTCCGCTGTTCCATTCATATGTCATTTAACATCGAATAAATATATTTGATTTCCAAAATTTTCGCGATTATTCGTGGGAAGTGGAAACATTCTAATTCATCGGAACCAATTCGAGACTTCAAGAAGCATTAAACAAAGAAACCTAGATCTGTCAGATCTGGTTATTCGGAAGGCTGGTTCAAATCGTCAAACCGGGAGATTAAAATAGTTTGTCAATTGAGGAGATGAAATTTCGACCTGTATTACTTTTTCATATTCACATTCAACAACTTTACGTATTTAAATATTTTTTTTTTTTAATTTCCAATTCACTTTATGACATTTTCCTGACTTTGTATATTTAAAAATGGATATGATGAATTACATTGACCCAGCCTCGTCAAAATAATCTCCACAATCTCGAACTGTCTTCTCCATATCTTATTTAATGTTCTGCGAAACGATATATACGTATATACGTATATCCAAGTATTTCATCAAGGTGGTTGAATAGCTCGCACCTAGTGCGGGTTTCGAAATCCAAACGCCGAGCCTGCCTGTATGAGAGATTATCACTGCAGGAGCCTCACATAATTCCGAATTACTTGGCCACAGTGCGGGCCATAGCTTCCTTAAGGCTATATTAGAAACTTACACATATAGCGTCTGTAAAATATTGTTTTGTGTATGAAAGGCGGTTTCGTGGGTCACTGATGTGCTTACGAGGGTCTTTTGTTTAAGTAAGAACCGCTTCATAATATAGTCAGAGAAACTTTATTCATTAATGTAAATTGTATCTCAAACTGAAATATGAATACTTATACGCTCCCGACCTCGGTAACTCTATGCAACTGTCAGCCAGATCATAGATTTACCCGTACATTTACGTTTAAAGCAGAATGATAGAGAAATGTCTTCGATTAGTATACCCCTGCCTATCCAAGCGCACCCCCTGGCGAACCAGCCCAGCTAATATATGTATCTGTACTGAAGCGGAAGACACATACGGACCCTGCATGAAACGAAAGATAACTGCGCTGAAGCTACATCATGCCGATGTGGAAAGAGACAACGTTGCCACATGGTCAATAAATACTAGTAGGGCAGGGAAAGAATGTCTATGGACTTATTGCATGGGTCTGTTTGACTGGCTTAATACGTTTAATGTCTATGTCGTACATGCCAACATTCCAACATTTGTCAAGTCGTGGCATCAGCTTTTGGATCCCGACTTCAAAGAACGCTTCCGTTAAACCAGTTAGTAACAGATGCTTTCAGCATGTCATCATTTCCAAGAGCTCTCCACTAAGAAATTCTTTAGGCTTTGGAAAAAGATGGAAGTCAGGTCTGTATGATGGATGATCCAGTAGACGTGAGGCCGAGCATTGTCGTGAAGCAGAACGACGCTAGAGAGCTGACTCTTTCGGCGGTTTTTTCAAGAAGTTGCTGGTGAATTTCAGCAGGATGATACCTTTTTGCGTTTAAAAACCGAATTACTGAGCGCACTTCACAACCAGTGGACTTACTGATTGACATGATGATCAACAAAGCAGTATCACAACACAACCAACTCCCACAGCATAGCATAATGGCGGCGTAGTGAGAGACTGGTCAAGAGTGTCAGGGGTTAAACCGACGTCAGGTGACAAGACGTGCAAAACCGATGCGCAATCGGTTCTTACTCTAAAAAAAGTCCTCATATAATATATGAAGAAGATCAACTCATGGTGAATTTATCAATTTTTTGGTCCTATAGAAGTGTCAACAGACAAATGAAACTTCAAATTTTTAAAGTATTCAGGGACGAACTGAAATACGTGTATTTCTTGACCATTCCATTAGAGATAATGAAAATTAAAAAGTAGGACATTTAATGATAGATGTTCGGTCATTTAACCTTTCACTGACAAGCAACTATTGTAAGCGTGAAAGATTTGGAAAATGCGATATAATGTGTTTTGGATGTTACGTCATGTATATACAGGGTGCTCCTTAATGATATGCGAATATTTAAGGGTGTGAATCTATATGAAAAATTAATGTTAGTTTGCTTTATAAACTATGGTCCAAAAATGTTTCCTTAGAAAATCTCGGGGTGTTGAGGTTTTAGAAAAAAAATGGAAATTAATTAATATTTTCAGAACCGCTTCAGATATTCTACTGATATTCAGTACGTAGCGAAAGTTGATAAAGTTGCATATTTTTCAATGCAAAAATAATTTTTAGGTTTAACTGTAGCGTACGGGTATTGACTTCAACATTTTTCAAGAAAAAAATGGTACGCCAATGGTTTTCTGCCAAATGTAAATTATTTTTGAATTCCCCGTTCAATTTAAAACAAATGATCTTCCTTGAATTGTATTTATCCGATGCGCCATTTTTGAGTAAAAAATGTCTAACTTGCAAAATTATTATTAGAGAGATATTGCATATGGACCTAAATAAGGGTATGCATTATTTAGGTGAACCTAAATAAGTACAGTGGAATTAGAGATATTGCACATGTAACGTATTTTGACAGTTCGCTTTGATGGTGTTTATCTTAACCTCACTTTTCCTTCCAGTTTTTGCTTGCATAATATAGGTGGTTCGTAGTTGAAATTCTACCAAAGGTGTGAGAAGTGAGATTGTAAAATGGAAGCTGAATTGGAAGCAGTTATATTGGCAGGAGCAGATGAGGAGGAAATAGAACATATCATCCTCCATAATATATTTATTGATAGAGGCATTACTCATACAGCACAATTCAACTTGGAAAACTTGCCAGATGAAGTAATAAGACTAAATTTTCGATTTGAGAGGTCTGACCTTCATAGGCTGATGGCTGTTTTACGAATACCTTCAGAAATTGTCACTATCACACGTAATAAAGTGGATGGTATGATTTTGTTTAAATATTTATTGCTATATGTTCATCATTTCAATCGAACTCCATCCTCTGACTCAAACAACACTTGCCAGAGGCTGGAATTCTATCAACATGAAAACCACAGTATAAGTTCCATTTATCTTCTTTCAGGTTTAACAGCATTGTGCATTCTACTAAGACGGCTGGCATATCCAAACAGATTGTGTGATATGGTCCCTATGTTCCACTTGTCAACTCAGTCTTTGTCACAAATCATAAATAAATTGATAAGTGTGATTATGGAGGAGCATGCTGTACTTCTCAACAATTTGAATTCATTGCAGTGGTTTAATAGGGAGAAGTTGGAGTATTATGCACAGGTATTGTATTGTGTAATATAGTTGAAGTGATGGTTGGTTCATAAAATGCTGAAATGTGCTTTTTGTAGGCTATTCATAATAAAGGAGCACCTATGAATAATTGTTGGGGTTTCATCGATGGTACAGCAAGGAAAATTTGTCGACCCTCTGAAAATCAAGAAGAGTATTATTCAGGACACAAAAGGTATCACTGCATAAAATTCCAATCAATAATTTGTCCTGATGGAATTATTGTTAGTTTGAAAGGCGCATATCCGGGAAGAAGGCATGATGCCAGAATATTTAGGGAGTCAGGTATCTCTGAAGAATTAGTGCAAAAGACATGTTTTGACACAAGACGATTTGTTTTATTTGGTGATCAAGGATATGGGCTGAGTGATGTGCTATTTACCCCATTTCATGGCAGAATGGAAGATTTACCTGCCCATCAGCAGAGTTTCAATTCTGCTATGAAAGTTCTAAGGATAGCAGTAGAATGGGGTTTTCAGAAAGTCATATCAGAATTTGCCTTTGTAGATTTTTCAAAAAACCAAAAAATGCTACTTCAAGACGTTGATGCTTTATACAAGGTGGCTGTACTACTTACTAACTGCCATACATGCCTGTATAGTAGTCAGACTGCTATGTATTTCAATACAAATCCACCTTCACTTGAGACCTACATAGGCCACTGATAAATAGAGGACATTTTGGGTTTGAAATACTCGTTTGCTTTCCATCGCCGCAGCCAAGACCAACCGCAGACAGCGCTGTTTCGGGCTCTTTAGCCCTCATCAGTATGGTATAGGTCTGTATCAGGTCCAGCCGTGAAGGCGGACAAATGGAAAGTAAACAAGCGAATGTGGTCTATCAAATAGCGGGAAGACGGTAAATGTAAAAGATGGCTCGCGCCATCTAAATTTCGCTAGAACTAGTTTCTTTGCAATGGAAAGCAAACGAGTATATCAGACTATATTATTGCATGTTCTGCAGAAAATGCTATTGTTAGTTTGTCCTGTGAACGCCTTGCGTTACGACTCTGGTGGCCGGCTACTGTTGGTTGGTACCGGGGTATCTGTACTCTGTACAATTCATCTGAGTCAGCGACCAGAAATCGTAAGGGGTTTCTGCTTTGCCTGCGTCGTCATTGACGAAACTTGCAAAGAAACTATCTCTAGCGCAAATTTAGATGGCGCTAGCCATCTTTTACATCTAAATTTTGGGTTGTTTCTAACTTGTAACGCTTGATGATAATTTGTAATTTTTTATAGACTTGTAAGACCAATAAAGCTTGTTTGGAATGTATGTTTATTTATTTTACAACCATAAGGGCAGCAAGCACCCAATAAGAGATTTCAAAACTAAATTAGTATGTTGCTGAAAATATATGAAATCAACTTCTTCAGGAGTTGTGGATGAAATATGTTTGATCCTGAAGTTACACAGTTTTACTATGTTCATACATGGAACCAGTTGCAGAATCAATTTCATATATTTTCGGCAACAAACTTGGTTTGTGCTCACCATCCTTAGCATCAACATTATTATTTCAATATAAGGCCAGTATATTATTTTTTTAATGGCAAATTATCTATTATCAAGTTTTGTCAGTAATGCTTCAATAAGCTTTTGTTGTGTTTTGATGAGGTCACTCAAGTTTTTTCTTTCAGCGACATCTTGCTCAGATTTCTTTTGTTCTAACTCTATCCTATGTTTTTTTTCTTGAATTTCTGCCTCAAGCCTTTTAGACTCCAAGGCAAGTCTTGCTTTGTCATTTGCAATTTTTTCTTTTTCATTATCCATTTTTTGTTCTTCTAACTTGAGTTCTGCAGATCTTATTTCTCGTGATATTTCCGCTTTTTCTCGTAGGTAATCAAGGCCATTTTTTCTCAATGTTTTACTTTTGTTCATCCTTTTGGTACGGGGGGCTGTAATGATCGAAAAGTAAGTAACAGCAACAATAAACAAATGTATTTAATCTTGAACATGAAATGTAAGAGGTAGTTTTGAGCTTTCTGTTTTATAGGTAATGTATAACATACTAGAAACTACTTAATCTAGTAGTAGCCCTCTGAATGGGATGCCATGGCAATGCTATATACGCTGTAGTCATCTGGATCCACTATTTGGTTAGTCTGGCCTGTAAATAAAACCGCAGTGCTAAACAAAAGAAGTTCACTGACAGGTTAGTCATTGCACTGGCTTTTATCAAAGTATATAACATAAGTACCTACACATTTTATATCGAGCACTGGTTTTATTTACTGGTCATACTCCATAACCTGTGGATCTGTTTTAGTGTTTCTATTACTGAAGATTCAAGCAGTAATTCTAATCATTGTTTTACCTGATATCTGTTTTGCAGTTCCAACATCTTGTACAGATATCTGTTTTGCAGTTCCAACATCTTGTACAGATATCTGTTTTGCAGTTCCAACATCTTGTACAGATATCTGTTTTGCAGTTCCAACATCTTGTACAGATATCTGTTTTGCAGTTCCAACATCTTGTACAGACTTATTATTATTTTCTGTGTCAACGTCGACTGTAACACAAACACCTAAAACTGTGATAATATAGTAATATGTATAAAAAATGTTTAGAATAGTTATTTTACCGTAATCATGGTCGATTAAAGTGTCATCCACATCAGAAAAGGCCAGCAGTGCCATAGCCTCTCTTTCATTGCGTGTCTTTTCAATCATATCTTTCGCTTTGTTTTCCACTTTTTTCTTTTTTGCTGGTGTAGTTGAGCAGGTCTCTTTCATTAACTCGCTGGCTTCTTGGAGCATATGTTCTCTTTCATTATAGACTTCTTCTATGCCAGACCTGTCAAACACAAATGTTGTTTCACCAAGTCTTACATTAAGCATTCTCTTGTTATTAAAATACATGTAGGTACAGTGTGCTATCTTATACTTACTTGACTTTGCTGTTAACCTCCTTTTTGAGGAACAGCTCCAGAAGATGGTTCAGATGCTTTTTTATTGTTCTCAAAATAAATTCTTTTCCCGTAAGCTCTCGCAAGTTCTGTAAGATTGAGTCCCACTTCTCAGGAGAACGGATAGGGTTTTGTGCAATAAATTCACGCAGCAAAATCATTTCGTCGTCATACGTGAACCTTATTCTCTTTTTATCCATATTCATAGTTACCAAAACGCTTCAGCAATCGTTGAATTTTGAGAGTACAAATTTATAGGTTAAATAGGCTTGCGACGACACCCGATTTGCTTAGATCGTGAATCGTCGTGACATAAGAACGCCTAAATAAGCTCCCCCTATTATAGCTTAAATAAGGACGTGCCTTATCCCTATTAATTCCTCATAGATACAGAATTGTATGTGCGCATGCGTAGATGTCAAAATAAGGTCTGCACTAATAAGGCAGATGTTTGCAATATCTCCCTATTAACTTAATTGGAAAATTCAAACTGATTAGGGGTAATGACCAACAACAACAGACAACATAACCGTAATATTAAAACCAACAAAATGATTACAAAAATTGTTGAAAATGGTCCTCTTCACTTAGTATGCATGCTTCCGTCCTCCTTCTCATCTAATTGCGCACTCGTTGTAATATCCCTGGAGTGTTTTTTATTCTATCACAAGCTGCAACTATTCTTTCTCTTCATTCCTCTACAGTGTTAATAGGACTTGTGTACACTAGTGTCTTAAGATAGCGCCAGAAAAACAAATCTGAACTGTTGAGGTCTGGGGACCTTGGTGGCCATTCTTGGGGCCCACCGCGGCCAATCCAACGATTTGGATAAACAGTTTGTAAATTATTACGAACCGCTACAATGAAATGCGTTGGTGCACCATCATGCATGTACCACATATTGTTTCTTATTACTAATGGAACATCATCAAGCAGCAAAGGTAACTGTTGTTGAAGAAAATTGAGG